>OX465437.1:7789920-8989920 GCA_950005045.1 Agrotis exclamationis
AAATTCTAAAATAAAAATACTCACCTGGGATGCTCTCTCGTTAGCTCTAACTTCTTGGTGGAAGCCTTCCATTTGTTCCAAAATCTTCTCTCGCTCTAACACATTGGCCTTCTGCCGCTGCCTGTTGGCTTCTATCTTCTCTTCCACCTGTCTCTTCAGAGTGGAGATCACGTCACGCATTAGGAGGGCGCGGGCGTCACGTTCTTTGGCCCATAACTGAAAATATTTTTTTTTATTAAGGCATAATAATTGTCACGCTTACAATCCCCGGAAGGTTAGGCAGAGGCGCGGAGGTGTACGGTCAGCCAAGAAAGTGGTGTACCAGTTTTGATTTAGTTTCCCGGTCATCGAAAATTACAACAAGGTTCGTTATAAAAAGATATTACTGAAAGAGACAACATTATCATGACGTAAACCTATGTATTTAGTATTCATACGTCATATGTCACATATAAGTACATGACATTTCAACCTTTAGTATAAATGAAAAGGACATTAGTTTCTACAAAGCAATTGAAATGTTTCCAAACAAAAGTAATAAAAACTATTTAAATAGACAACCGAATTCCATTTGAAAAAGAAAACTGACAATTGACATTTTGTCAAATATATGCAAAAAATCGATATATTTTCCGTGTTATTTTTCAATCAACTGCAAATAAAATCATCTCAATGCCTGCCAACTTGACCATTGCCGAAAGAGCACAAATAATTGCCCAATTTAATGAGGGAAGCAGTATCAGTGCGATATCCCGGAATTTGAATATATCGAGGCGTTCTGTCCGCTTTTGGATTCGTCGTGAAGGAGAGGAGGGAAGTTTGTTGGATCACAGAAGAAGTGGTCGCCGGCCTGCACTCTCCAATAACGATAGAGAATTCATGAGACGGGAATATGAAATCAATGGTTTTAAGCCCACAAAACATTTTGCGGAGATGTTCGATGTGAGTGCCCAAACAATAAGGAATCATCTACATTACATGGGGTTGCACCACAGGCATTACGCCAAGAAAATATATTTGACGGATGCTCACAGACTTGCTCGTCTGAACTTCGCCAGAGAGCACTTAGAGTTTGATTGGTCTAATACAGTGTTTTGTGATGAAAAAACGTTTAAATCCAGTCAGCATGGACGTCTTCACCTTTGGCGATATAATTCAACACGGTATAAAGATGATCATGTAATCCCAAATAGAGAATCAGGTCGAATTTCCGTAAATATTTGGGGCTGGATGAGTGCGGATGGTGTAGGAGAATTGTGTTCTCTACCTCCTCGAGCGACGGCTGTAAATTATATCGACGTGCTTCAGAATGCAATGCTACCGACAGTCCGTAATGTTTACCCGGAGAACGAAGTGCCACAATTTGATTTTGTTCAAGATAATTGTTCAATTCATAATGCGAGGATCGTAAGAGCCTGGTTTCGTTCACACACTGACGTAAGGGTAATTCAGTGGCCCTCAAGATCGCCGGACCTCAACCCGATAGAAAATCTTTGGGGCCTTATGGTCCAACGATGGTCGCATCAAAATGAAAGAACCAAACAAGCTCTTATTAGTCACTGTAATTATATTTGGGAGGAAATGCGGGGAACCGATATTTGCTCACGGCTTGTTGGTTCAATGAGGTCTCGTCTTTTAGAGGTTATAGAGGCCAACGGCGGTTACACCCGTTTCTAATTTTTAAAAATTTTCAATATCTTCTAAATATTACTATACACCGTGTTCTTCACGTTATCCATAAACTTTAGCAAATACTTCTATGGCTTTTACAAATCAAATCCAACAAAGGAAGTAGTACTTAAAAAGGCTTCGTTACAAAGATATTTGTAATTTCATTTAATGAAATTTAATTGAGCTATGCAGTGAGAAAGTATCTTAATTTGAAATCTATCAAATACTATTTGCATTTCATTTGTTTCAGCCCGCCAAATGTTATGAATGAAAATACGACGTTGCCAATTCGGATAAAGAGGCATGCATATCGGGTTATTTACGTCTAGGTATTTAGTTTGTATGAAAATTAACAAAAAATAAAAAATAAGAATTTATTAATGTGTCCATAATGAAAAATGCTTACTTCCGTGGTTTGAACATCTGGTCGAAGTTTATGTATATCGTCCGGAACACGGTGTATATGCTATGTTTTTGTTTGTTATAAGTATTTTAAAATTGATTGTAGAAATTTAATAAAAGGATAAATCTATTTTTAGCTTGTTTTTTATTGATATTGTAATTACAAGTTTACAGAAATTGTAGGTTTGTGGATTCGCCTTGTGCCTTTATAATTTTATGTAACTTGTTGATTACAATTCTGAATTTGTAGATACAATTTTGTCATCAAAATCTACAGACCCCCGCCGTTGATTTTACGACGTCATTGGTTCCATCAAGTTCAAACTAAGAACAGCTGTCACGTTACAAACAGTAATAGTCGTTATCAATAATCATATAAAGACAGCAATAGAAGTTGTCGGATCGATCTGCAAGCAAAACTAATCTTTATCACCTATGAATCTGCAAGCGATATTCAACCTTAGGGTGGTACACCACTTTCTTGGCCGACTGTATCTAATAGTAGACCCACATTCCGCCAGTTATGTTTATGTCCTATAAATTATGAAGGGCGAGCCTATTACCATCAAGCGGGCACAATCCAGACACCGTGGCTGCTAAGAAGTTCCTGATAGAAAAAACCCAATAACATTTTGCCCGACCTGAGAACCGACTCAACGAGGCAGTGGTTAATTAAAGTCATAAAAAAAATTATACTTTTTGTATAAAGTTTTTCAACTTTCCCACGCAAGCATTTGGCTCTGTCGGGCCTTGTCAGTGTTTGCTGACGGCTCGATTAGGCGCGCGTTGCCTCGTGCCTGATCAGACGGTGAGCTACCCATTACTCACCATCCGCAACTTCGCGCTTACTTTAGTGTATGCATCACAAAGGAATCGTGATATATATATTTTTTAAATCTTACTTTGTCCTGTTTATCATTAATCTGCCTCGCCTCACCGTCGTACATGGCCTCTATGCTCTTCTGTCTCTGTTGCTCCCTCTCCCTGTGCTCTACTAAATCTTCTAGACACTGTTAAAACAGACTCACCTTGTCCTGTTTATCATTAATCTGCCTCGCCTCTCCGTCGTACATGGCCTCTATGCTCTTCTGTCTCTGTTGCTCTCTCTCCCTGTGCTCTATTAAATCTGCTAAAGCTGCGTCTAGTATACGCTTGTAATGCCCGCATGTCTCTTGTTCTTGTTCCCGATCCTGGAAAGTATGGAATGTATATTTAGTTCAATTCAATTTTAGTGTTCAATTGGAGATACAAATGGATAAAAAAAATAATGTGAAGGACACGATTTTTTAATAATTTTTATGATTTTGTCTACTTACACGCGAAGCAAGATTGTCTCTATTTTACAATGAATAGACAGAGTTTTTTCAATGTAATACGATTTTTTAGCCCGAATATGGCAAGACCCGACTACTGAATGAAGAATAGTTAACGATAGACATCTTTCTACATTCCGTCAATTTGTCGATTGTTATGTCGACAAAACACGTTTGTTCGGTGTCACGGTCGTGCTACATGTGTAGATAAGAAATAAAAAAATATATAATATTTACGTATTGTTTTTTTTTATCAAAGAATATTGACAAAATAACAAAACGCTTCTA
Source organism: Agrotis exclamationis (assembly GCA_950005045.1). Lineage (NCBI taxonomy): Eukaryota > Metazoa > Arthropoda > Insecta > Lepidoptera > Noctuidae > Agrotis > Agrotis exclamationis. Next base: position 7,793,595 of record OX465437.1, read on the forward strand.
AATTCGGGAGTGGGGGCTTGTCGCTGACGTCATAACACCTCTAAAATTGTAATTATAAGCTTGTGCGTGTGGTAGGCCCATTAGTCAATTTTGTTGTACGTAACCAAAAAAAAAACAAAAGGGTCAAATATTTAATTACATTTTTTTTAGTAAAATAGCTAACTTTAAAAATCGTTTCAGGAAAATCATACCCTAAGTATAGCCCTGCGCAGTTTATCCAGCATTTCCAAATCCAACTCTATTTCCTTCATCACAGACATGACTTTCCTTTTCAACTTATACTTATGAAGTCCCATATTCACTATGTTAGCGTCTCTTTCAGCCACAAGGCGAGCGTGTTCCCTCTCTCTTTCGCACGAGATAAACTGAAGTTCGTCTAGGATCATTTTCTCTCTCTCTTCTTGTTTGCGGAGGCGTTTGACTATTGCTTCTTTCTCGCTTAACTCTGCGATCTGACCTTCTAGACTTTCACGGAGCTCCTGTGAAAAGAGGTTGGTTTATGATAACTTAACTATATTTATCTGAGACACGTTCACTGTTCAGCTGCAATATCAAAATTACGTCACACGTCCAATTTATTTTTTTGAGAGAATTGCCTTTAAATACCACTTCAGGACCACAAAGGCCATAAAAATAGGGGGGAGGGGCACTTTATCCCCAATTTGCAGAGTGACCCACATGTACGTCTCGTACGTAGAAGCAGATAATTCAGTGACCCACATGTGTGACACGGACGTCTTATTCCAACCCAAAATGACCCACAGGTGGGTCATGGACAGTATTTTCTATGATGTGCACCAGAAAGTGTGCTTCCATGACTGGTACAAACCGAAAAACGGCTGAACATCTATCCATCGAACCAAAAAATATCAGCTGCCCACTGCCCTATACACCGTGACTTTTTAGTCGTCTTACAACGGGAGCCCAATTCATGTATCCAATGACTAGAACTAGAATAGGTATTTAAGAGATTTGAAAAATTTAAAAATAAAATTTTAATTCGTTATTATTAGAAACACCCTTGTCTCATAGAAAATGGAGATGGAATGATCTGTCCGACTATTGCGCTGCTGGGTAGGTATACTCTACAGCTTGATACATAAACATTTTAACAGGGTGTTTCACATTTCTAATGTACCTATTTATTAATAGTAAAAAAATATTATTAACGATTAAAAAAAAACTCGCCTAGAGGTATTTTAGGTCGGATACATTAAGTGGACCACTTTTGTAAGACAACTTAAAAGTCACGGTGTATATTTTACCCCGCGGTTTCACCACTGTTACTCAGCTCTTTTTGGTCGTGATGTTATATAGCCTATAGTCTTCCTCGATAAATGGAATATCCAACACAAACTATTTTTTTAATTCCAACCAATAGTTCCAAAGATTAGCCCATTCAACCAAAACAAACTCTTCAGCTTTATAATATTAGTTTAGATTGTATAGTATACGGCTGTTACTGAGCGAGTACTTTTTTTACAAATAAAAAAAAATACAGATAGAAAGATAGATACTTACTCTAACTTGTTGCTCCTTCTCCTTCAGTCTCTCCTCCTCGATCTGTATCTGTCTGCGCAACATCTCGTCTCTCTCCTTCAGGGTCTTACGCGTCTCCTCTTCATCTTTCTGTTTCTGCATTTCTTTCTCCACTATTTGCTCCATCCTGTAAGAAAAATTGGTTAAAAACCGCTAAGCATTATTGATATTCGTGGGACTTACGAGATACCGTGACCCCGAAACGTAAAGGGCTATTGATTTTAGTAGGTAGTATAAGTCTCACAGTCCCTCCTGCCTTGCCCTGGGTGGTAGGACTTATTTGATGATTTTTTTTTTTTTTTTTTAAAATAAGAATTCCACCAAAGAGTTTCACATTATGAGAATAAACAACCTGACTGGTCGAACCTCCTTGGAAGCGCTTTTGCTCAATACGTTGTCTCATTTTAATACTAAAGAGTAAATGAGACGAAATATGTAGTTCTATTTTTCACCACGTGCATGTGGCGCCATTTGCAAATTCGCGCCATTTTCATATTAGAAACTTCTAAATAAAGTTTGTTTAATTACTTAATGTACTGTTTTCTCGCAAATGTGTTGAAAAACATTGTATGACACACGTGCGGAAATTGGTACCTATTTACAAACTCGTGACTATGGTAAGCCCTCGGCTTCGTCTCGGGCTTACATTCGTCTACTCGTTTGTAAAAACCAACTTACCGCACTACTATCATAAATAACTATTTCAATTCGAACCAGTAGTTCCTGAGGCTACTGTTTAGGTTAATAATATTAGTATAAATAATAGACCTAATAAGTATTAGGTATTATTAGTATTGTTTAATAAAGTGTATGTCACAAAGACATTACGATCAAATGGCACAATTCACTTACACGGTTACTTAAAAAACAATCTATTCTTAGAATTTAGTATCGCGTCTCGTTATGCAATTAACGAGTAAACAGCGATATTATTGTCACGTACTTATATACTAACCTGTAGGTACTTACAATGGGAAATAAAGTAATAAATATCCACAATACCTAAGTTACTCATTTATATGTAAACTACCTGTTGCCAGCGGTTTAAAATTATTCCACGGGAAGATAAAATCGGAATAAAAACTATCCTGTGTTAATCCAGGTTATGAACTATCAGTGTCCCAAATTTTATCTAAATCCGTTCAGTGGTTTATGCGTGAAACAGAAACAGACATCCATCCATCCATTCAAAAAGAGTAAGATTACTATAGTAAGATACGATAATACGTGAAGTCAGGCCTTTGTCCCCAAGCTGTAACTTTAGTGACTCTTTTCGCGTAACCCACGTTCGTATCATTCATATAGGTAACTGGTCATACGCAGTGACGGATTAACCCTTAATCAAATTAATCAATTGCTTAGGGCATCACGTCTGGGGGCCACCAGAAGAAGCACAAAAAATCCTAAGGATGGATTTTTTTGTGCTTCTTCTGGTGCCCCTATGGGCATCACGTCTCACTCTCACGTCACCAAAAACGTACTGAAACTGCTTAAATTTTCTATAGGCGATTTCCGACCACCGTAGGCGCGGGCATGGCGAGTAATGGGTGACACGCCGTCCAATCATGGACCGTTCCCGGGTCAACGGCGCGTCGTGTTCCACGCGCATCTCAAAGACCTGTCAGCAAACTGACTGTGCCCCCTTCAGAGGGTCAAAGACTGCCGGGGCCGCGGGACTATCTCATCAAGTAACCGTAATCCTGGAACGTAAAGGGCTATTGAAGGATCACCGTGGATTTTAGTCAGTACAACTCTGACAGTCCCTCCCGTCCCGTCCCGCCCTGTGCTGGAGGACCCATTTGGTGTTTAATTTTTGATTTGATTTAATCACCAAAAAAATAGGGGGGCACCAAAGGCTTCATTTGCTTAGGGCATCAAGTAGTCTTAATCCGTCACTGGTCATACGTAATACACGCACACCAATTGCGAGTACTGAATATTGTCTACGAACCTGACTTTTCTGAACAATCTAACTAATATTGCCGGTCAAAAACTAAAGTACACGAAAGCGGGTCCAATTGGCTCACTTAAAGTTCTTTACCCGAAATTGTTCTTCCTACCAATTTGTGATCACTCTTCCTAAAATTTTTCATCCTAAAGTTTTTCATTCATACTATTTGTAGTGCTACTGGCGATGTTCATAACACTCATGTTTCCGAAAACATTGTAATTAATAATATTATTGAAAATACATTTATATTTAAACTCCTACTGTTTTTTATCATAACGCTTTTATCCCTAAACTTGCGTCGAGCTACCTTGGTAGGTGGTAATCAGTAATAACGCTCGCCTTTGCATCCTTAGTCAAATTGCCGACTACCACCTACCAAGGTAGCTCGACGGAGCCCCGCTCCGCGGGGCTCCCATTTCTGTTTGCAAGGTTTGAAGTAACCTAAAACGGTTTAAAGGAACCTAACCTGTACGAGTCGTGGTGCCGCAAGTCCCGAGCTCGCTTCGCTCGCTCTTGCATCCTATATCTAAACAAAAAGATATAATTTTGAATAATAGTGTAAAAAATGGTTATGTTGAGAAAATATCGGAAAACAAATAAAAGTATAATAGATGATACTGACATTATCAGGGGCGGATCTACCAGGGCGCCGTGAATACAAGGGCCCCCCAGATCCCACTAAAAACAATAGGCGATACCTATTTTTTAATGAAAAAAAATGTTTAAAATTAAAAGATTAAAAATAAAAATTTGAATGTTTGAATTGCACATTTATTTGTAGGTTCGGTAACCTTCCATTTTTTAAATATTTTTAATATTATCTTCGCCCTATGATGTGAGGACGGGCCAGCTAGTTAAACAGGGCGTCCTACGGCTATGCCACATGGAGGGAAAGTACCTTGAATATTGTAGATGGAACATTTTACTGAAAAAAGACATTATTTTGTAACATAAATGTTAAAATTAAAAGCAAAAAATAATCCTTATGACGAATCCTTTCGATAGGTATGATAAAACTACAGGATCATTTTTCTCTCGTGTAGCGGCTTCGATTCCCGGTTCAACCATGTAATTATTTAAAAATCTATGAATGCAGTTTAAATGGTTTTTTAAATTAAAATAATGTCTTCTTTCAGTAAAATGTTCTATCTACAATAATTAAGGTACTTTCCCACCATGTGGCATAGCCGTGGGACGCCCTGTACCTATATCATAAAAAAGAAGATCTACGAGTATGTATAATTTACTGAGCACAAAAGAACAGTGAGAAATTTTAGGTAATTGCAGCTGGATGCAAGCCGCTTCCAACGGAACGTCCCATTGGAAATCTGTAGGGGAGGCCTATGTTCAGCAGAGGACGTCCTACGGATGATACGAGTTTGATGATGATAATGATGATGGCTAAAATTGTGTGCATGACAAAATAAATACCAACAGAATGACGGCACGGTTGGCGGAGTTGCTGAGCGATGGGTAGCTGCGCAGCATTTCGCGGGATCGGTCCCGGCACAGAAGAAATATTTGTATGATCTACAATTAGTTGTTCCGGTAGTTTGAGCCCCTGGGTGTCATCCGCAGCGTGAGTGAGGTCGAGGATGTCCTCTCTCTCACGCGTACTGCGTTCTTCTTCGCTAGCATCATCACTACTCAAAAGGAGGGGTCTGCTTCACATCCTGCGTGCGGGGCGAGGGATGGGGCATGCAACATAACCTAGAACAGGACCGGACGTCTTGGGTCGCCACCGCTGACCACCACACGAGAGCAAGGCGGAGCAAGAAAAACCCGAATTTAAACAACCGTGTTCGATGAGGACCTATATCACGCAGAAAGTGTTCATCATCATCATCAGCCTATAAATGTTCCCACACAGGACAGGACACAGGCCTCCTCTCTGTGAGAGGGAGTGGGCCGTAATCTACCACGCGGGCCCAGTGCGGATTGGTAGATGTCACATGTCTTCGAATTTTTTAGTTACAGTTATTTACATTAGGAAGAACATTTTCGGATTTTATCGGAGTTGAAAATTTAGGTGAACTTTGGCGCACCCCTACGAAAGCACCATGACAGGTGAGCAAAGAGCGCCACTCACTGGCAGTCCCGCATCGCTAGCTCTTTAGCTCTTGCATGTGTTTTCGTAACTATATAATTCATTTCATAATTTTATAAACATGATTGCTTGCATGCAAACAAAAATCTGAAATGTCGGATAAAATCAAGATATTCGTAATCTGAAAGCTACGACATCGAACGTCAAAACTAACGTACTAAGCATTTGGCAACATCCGAGTTTTATAATAACAAAATACATAAGCTAGTCTATGATAGTCTTCTTAACTCATACACTTTTTTTTAGCATGGTAAAATCATCAAATGAGTCCACCCACCCAGGGCAGGAAAGGGCAATAGCCCTTTACGTTCCGGGGTCACGGTAATTCGTTAGTCCCGCGACAAAACTCATACCCTTAGGGAAATCACGGACTTCACGTTAAATACATCAATAGGATCTCACTGCCCATTCACTAGGAATAATCTCGAAGAGCCGAGTAATGGGGTGATCTATTTTTATAGAAACTTACGAACATACTAATATAGAAACTATTAAAATTGGTAGCAATGGCAATGTTTAGCCAGACTTTGATGACTTCATTTATGAATGAACCTTTATGTTTAGACAAATTAAACCTACTTAGGTACATATTTTAGGCGGTAAGGTTGGCGCAGTGGTTGAGTAATCGACTGCTGTGCAGTGTGCAGTGAGTCGCTGGTTCGATTCCCGCACAGATCACAGAACAAATATTTTTATGATCTGCAGGTCGTTGTTCCGGGTCGGGGTATTTCTGTACGTGGTTTTCCAAGTATGTACACGCACCCACGATACTGGAAAAATTTCTAGTGTTTTTTCAATCTCGTCTAGAAGCAAAGATGAGATCTTACATTTTTTTAAACGTTGCCCCACACTAGGAGTTTGTTCAAGTATCGTGTTCGTGGGGGTGAGATATTAAATGGAGCAAGCTCATCCAGAAGGGACTGTAACTCCCTAAAATAGTAAACACTGGTTGACGTCGGACTTCCGAAACGATGGTGCTCAAGAGTCAGGCGACGCAAGTCTCAAGTAAATTACGACTTCGGTATCCAAGCTACCTATCGGAATGCAAACCCATAGAAGTTCGTACACAGGCACGCGTCAATAGATCTCAATGGGCTTAGACTGCTGGGAAGGTCATCGCTATTGGTTCAAAATTGTTCAAAACATGCTGAGAGACAGTGCTTTTGAATTATGGTTGGCGCAGTTGCTGAGCGATCGACTGCTGCGCAGCGTGTTAAGGTTCGATTCCCGCACGGAACAATTAATATTTGTATGTGAGTTTCTAAGTAGGTAAATGCACCCACGATACAGGAAAAATTCATAGGGTGGAGCAACGTTACAAAAAAGTGTACATTATTATTTTTGAATGTTTTATCTACTTACATAGAACATCCCCCACCCGTCATGTGTGATTGACTTGTGTCTCGTGGCAAAGCATCCGCGCTCCGTGAGAGATAGTGGTACAAACTCCCTCCATCCCATCCATCACAATCTGTACATTAATACGAGGCATAACGCAATCTGAATACCTTCTATTAAATGACTCCTCCAACTCTAGGTGGAGTAGAAGGGACTGTCAGATTCGTATAAAACCACTGGAACCTCTTCTGCGTTCCGGGGCCGCAGAGCCTTTTTAGGGTTCCGTAGCCAAATGGCAAAAACGGAACCCTTATAGATTCGTCAAATCGTCATGTCTGTCTGTCTGTCTGTCCGTGTATGTCACAGCCACTTTTTGTCGAAAGTATAAGAGCTATCCTGTTGAAACTTGGTAGAAAGATGTATTATGTGAACCGCATTAGGATTTTCACACAAAAATCAAAACAAAACAAATTTTGGAGGTGCCCCCCATACTTAGAATTGAAACTCAAAAAAAATTGTTTCACCAAACCCAAACATGTGGGGTATCTATGAATAGATCTTTAAAAATGATATTGAGGTTACTAACATCATTTTTTCTAAACTGAACAGTTTGCGCGAGAGACATTTCCAAAGTGGTAAAAAGTGTGTCCCCCCCGTAACTTCTAAAATAAGAGAATGATAAAACTAAAAAAAATGTAACCGACTTCTTAAAAAAAACAACCACTAAAAAGGGTAAAATAACCTACCAAAAAACTTTTTTTCGGAAGTCGGTGACTTTGCTTTTTTATTTCATTGATTTTTTTGCCACCGACTTCCGAAAAAAAGTTTTTTGGTAGGTTATTTTACCCTTTTTAGTGGTTGTTTTTTTTAGAAGTCGGTTACATTTTTTTTTAAAAACTTTTTTATTTTACCCTTTTTAGTTTAAATATTCAACCGAAATTCTTGTCAAAAACATATTTTTTTTACTTATGCAATAGAATTTTATTATCCTTAGCACTGGTTATAACATCGCCCATGTACACAATAAGCAAGAACACCAAAATAAATGATTTTTTCGGACCAAATGGCAGGTATCCTGCATCGAACAATAACCCATATGGGTCATTAGTATAAATGAATTAAGTCCAAATACAAGATAGCTGCTGTAAACCGTTGAGGAGTTCCCTGAACTGTTCTTCGTCTTCATCATCAGAACCCTAATGACAGTTACAACCCATCTAGGTGTAAAGTTCTCATCAATATAAATGAATTAAGTCCAAACACAAGGTAGCTACTATAAACCGTTGAGGAATTCCCTGAACTGTCCTTCGTCTTCGTCATCAGACCCCTAATAACAGTAACAACTCATCTAGGTGTAAAGTTCTTATCAATACAAATTAATCAAGCTCAAACACAAGGTAGCTGCTGTGAATCGTTGAGGCGTTCCCTCGACTGTCTCTCGGCTCCATCATCAGATATACTCCAGACCTTTATTAAATTGTAGTGCTTGAAATACTTAACGAAAGAAAAATAATTTACTAAATCAGTCGACGCCTACTCCTTACTGTTAAGGAGTTGTTGAACCTTCCATCATCAGCTCAGCTACATGAGATGATGATTACTATACGCAAGTACTTAAATTACTTCATAATATTTGAGAAAAACGATGTGTGAGCCTATAAAATTTGAGGGTTGCCCTCGATTTCACCAGGATCCAATCATCAGATATTGAAATGGTGACAATGGGGCCACACGGGAAGCACCAGCTTTCAAATAAAAAAAGAATCATCAAAATCGGTTCACCCAGTCGCAAGTTATGAGGTAACAAACATAAAAAAAAAATACAGTCGAATTGATAACCTCCTCCTTTTTGAAGTCGGTTAAAAAGATATATAATGTAGACCTCAACCAAAACTACCAACGAAAATTGGTTTGGATGAGATACAGTTAGCAGTTTTTGAGATATTGTACATTTTCGAAAACCGCAAATATAACTTTGCCATTCATACAAATGCTATGAAAAACAAAGTTATTTTTATTGTTTGTGTATATTACTTACTAATCTCAATATAATTATATCTCTAATCTATGCTTGCTTCTACGGAACCCTTCATGGGCGAGTCTAACTCGCACTTGGCCGGTTTTTTATATGGCTTTTATAAAAACTATTTTTATAAAAGCCATACTTTCAGCTTATTTAGGAAAATTCTTCCCCGTGAACCTGCTAGCAGCACTATCAAACAAACGAATCTCACTTCTGACTGCCGTAGCGACATCTAGTATCTTATATGTCTAAACAATCGTAGCAGCGACATCTAGCTTCACAACTCGAACTATTAAGACCAATAGAAAATGAGTTGTTAATTATACTTTCACTAGATGGCGCGCAAAACAAATTGTTTTCCAGGGGGTTTTAAACATTTTACGAAGCTACCTCGCCTCTAGCCTCTAGTGAAAAATATATGTATTAATAACAATAATCTAGTTGTGTTCCACGATTATATTCGTTACAATAACTTACAAGATAGTAATCTAAAAAAGAAGTGACAAAGAAAAGCCAGAAGATCAAAATAAAAGTCTTTTATTTTCCACACACGCTAATATAAAAAATATGACTTTAGCTTGGCAATAAATTCATTCAGAGGGCAAGAAGAAGACAAAATATAACGTCTTTGACACGAAATACATTTTTATTCAAGTTTTTATAAAGCTGCTTTTTCATTGGCAAGTTAATAAAGTCTTGTGTGCTTATTAGCCATACAGGTACGTCAAAAATATCACACCACACTCAAGCCATTTTAATAAATGTATTTGGCAACATATTTACAAACTTCCTGCTTAAAATAACACAAAAATATATGAAAGACGCTTTAAAATACATAAGTAAGGCCTAAGATCATAATATGTTTATGTATTGCCTTTTTTTAAGTTATGCCATAAACGCACTGCGAATTTTATTCGCGCATTGAATTCTGTGAAATACAGTTATTGTATGAAGCTATGAAGCAAAACACATAGCGAATTAAAAATTGCGCGATTAAAATCCCAGTGCGTTTGTGGCCTAAAAAATAACTTACAATAGTATCGATGCTTAAAACTTTAATATACCTAATATCATTCATTAGTGTTTAAAATAGTTTAATGTAAATTATTGTTGTCAGTCTTTTAGTATAATTATAAGGCAAATATATAAATATGATGCCGAGAGAATACTTTGGCAAGTCAACATCAAACAGCGATATGCATAATAGTAAAAAAACACGCATATTTATTTTTATATATACTAATATTAAAAAGAGAAGAGATTTGTGTTTTTGTATATTTGTAATGAGTAAACTCAAAAACTGCTGGACCGAATTCTAAAATTCTTTAACCAGTAGAAAGCTGCATAAGTCCTGGGGGGGGGGGGGGGGGGTATTAACTTACAGTTTTCACTCCATGTTTTATAATTGCAACGAAACCTATTTTCCCTTTTTGAATTCATTTAGGTACTGCTACAATCCTAAATAATTTTTTTTATCCCAAAGTAAAGGTAGAATTTGACATGGAGCTTCAATAAAGATAAAAATAATTTAAAAGAAATCGTTGTTGATCGCTCTCCGAAGAAATTATAGTCTTAAACCGCGCACTAAACATTTCCAAACGTCTTTTACAATGCGAACAGCGAAGCAGTGGAACTCTGCCTGCGTCTGTGTTTCCGAACGCATACAACCCTAATCTCTTCAAGGTTAGAGTGAACAGGCTTCTTCTGGGTAAGCTCGCTACATCGACCTTGTCTTTGTCATCCCTCATTTAGACTAAGGTCTAGATGAGGGAAGGAGACTAAGGTCAGTTTGAAACCTAACGAACATAAAATAAAAAAAAACCGCGTCCTAACCGTTCAGTTCAGTTGAAAATTGGTTTAAGGAGGCGTACCATAAATATATTTTTTTAACGATAGCAACACAAAACCTTTTTACTCTCTAAGCCCAAGCCTGAGTGCTGCCCTCTCGATGTATCTTAGCGATCTCGCTCCTCAACATCTTCTCGTTAGACGCGGCCTCTCTGAGCTCAGCTTCTCTTGCGCACGCGGCGTCTAACTGCTCTTGTTGGAGGCGAAGACTGTTCAGTTGCGACTGCAGCGCTGTCACCGTTGAGTATTTGGCATTCTTCAGCTGTGAAAGAAGATTTTAGGCTGGTTAGTATTTGGCTGTTTTTTCTATTCTGCTTCACCGATCTGGTAAAACTGAAGATATCAAAAATTATTTCAAACGTCACCATGAGACGTTAGAAATGGATTGAAGAATTCGACGCTGTGGGCATGAACCTCGATGGCTTGGTTGGAAAGAGCGTCGAATGTACTGAATTCGGAAGTCGCCGGTTCATATCCTGCTCGCGCGTTCGAATTTTTCTTTCCATTGAAAATCTTTAAGATATCATTTAATCGGTTAGCAGTAGGAAATCTTGCGATACAGAAAAAACACAGAAACGAGTAAGTAAGCTTTATTTGACGACACGTTTGGAGCAGTGGCTGAGCGCTTCACTGTTGTGCTGCGTATCGCGGGTTCGAATAGAATAATTGTATAATCTACAAATAACTGTTTCGTGTCTGGGGATTTGATCCGCACCACTTTCACTGAATTCTGACGTCACGGGGGCTCGTGACGTCAGAATTCAGTGAAAGTAGTGCACTCTCGAGTTTTGATCTCTTTATTTATCTTTGTAAATGTTCATTGATTTAACAAAAGAAAAAGTACGTGTCCCATATTTTTAAAACTCAAAATGACAGAGTAATTAGATTTGCAATTTATTGTTAACAAATTGCGTATTCTAAAATTAAAAATACTCACCTGGGATGCTCTCTCGTTAGCTCTAACTTCTTGGTGGAAGCCTTCCATTTGTTCCAAAATCTTCTCTCGCTCTAACACATTGGCCTTCTGCCGCTGCCTGTTGGCTTCTATCTTCTCTTCCACCTGTCTCTTCAGAGTGGAGATCACGTCACGCATTAGGAGGGCGCGGGCGTCACGTTCTTTGGCCCATAACTGAAAATATTTTTTTTTTTATTAAGTCATAATGGGCAGAGGTGTACCTAATAGTATACCTACATTCCGCCAGTTATGTTTAAGACCTATAAATTATGAAGGGCGAGCCTATTACCATTAAGCGGGCACAATCCAGACACCGTGGCTGCTAAGGAGAAGTTCCTGATAGAAAAAACCCAATAACATTTTGCCCGACCTGAGAACCGACCCAACGAGGCAGTGGTTAATTAAAGTCATAAAAAAAATTTATACTTTTTGTATAAAGTGTTTCAATTTTCCCACGCAAGCATTTGGCTCTGTCGGGCCTTATCAGCGTTTGCTGACGGCTCGATTAGGGGCGCGTTGCCTCGTGCCTGATCAGACGGTGAGCTACCCATTACTCACCATCCGCAACTTCGCGCTTACTTTAGTGTATGCATCACAAAGGAATCGTGATATATATATTTTTTAAATCTTACTTTGTCCTGTTTATCATTAATCTGCCTCGCCTCACCGTCGTACATGGCCTCTATGCTCTTCTGTCTCTGTTGCTCCCTCTCCCTGTGCTCTACTAAATCTTCTAGACACTGTTAAAACAGACTCACCTTGTCCTGTTTATCATTAATCTGCCTCGCCTCACCGTCGTACATGGCCTCTATGCTCTTCTGCCTCTATTGCTCCCTCTCCCTGTGCTCTACTAAATCTTCAAGACACTGTTAAAACAGACTCACCTTGTCCTGTTTATCATTAATCTGCCTCGCCTCTCCGTCGTACATGGCATCTATGCTCTTCTGTCTCTGTTGCTCCCTTTCCCTGTGCTCTATTAAATCTGCTAAAGCTGCGTCTAGTATACGCTTGTAATGCCCGCATGTCTCTTGTTCTTGTTCCCGATCCTGGAAAGTATGGAATGTAATTTTTAGTTCAATTTCATTTTAGTGTTCAATAGGAGGTAAAAATGGATAAAATAAAAATAATTTAACGAGAGGAACACGATTTTTTAATAATTTTTATGATTTTGTCTACTTACACGCGAAGCAAGATTGTCTCTATTTTACAATGAATAGACAAAGTTTTTCAATGTAATACGATTTTTAGCCCGAATATGGCACGACCCGACTACTGAATGAAGAATAGTTAACGATAGAAATCTTTCTACATTTCGTTATTTTGTCGATTGTTATGTCGACAAAATACGTTTGTTCGGTGTCACGGTCGTGCTACATGTCTTGTATAGATAAAATATAAAATAAAAATATAATATTAATGTATTGTTTTTTTTATCAAAGAATATTGTCAAAATAACAAAACGCTTCTAAATTTGGGAGTGGGGGCTTGGCACTGAACGCACAACAAGTAACACAGGCAAGTTCGCTCAGGCCGAGCTCGCGCAGGCAGAACTGTGGAGAGACTTGTGCGTGTGGTAGGCCCATTAGTCAATTTTGTTGTATGTAACAAAAGAAATCAAATATTTAATTCCTATTTGAGTAAAATATAAATATTCGAGTAACTTTCAAAAATCAGGTAAATCATACCTTAAGAATAGCCCTGCGTATTTTATCCAGCATTTCCAAATCCAACTCTATTTCCTTCATCACAGACATGACTTTCCTTTTCAACTTATACTTATGAAGTCCCATATTCACTATGTTAGCGTCTCTTTCAGCCACAAGGCGAGCGTGTTCCCTCTCCCTTTCGCACGAGATAAACTGAAGCTCGTCTAGGATCATTTTTTCTCTCTCTTCTTGTTTGCGGAGGCGTTTGACTATTGCTTCTTTCTCGCTTAACTCTGCGATCTGACCTTCTAGACTTTCACGGAGCTCCTGTGAAAAGAGGTTGGTTTATGATAACTTAACTATATTTATCTGGGACACGTTCACTGTTCAGCCGCAATATTAAAATTATGTCACACGTCCTATTTAGTTTTTAGAGATAATTGCCTTTAGGACCATAAAGGCCATAAAAATAGGGGGGAGGGACACTTTATCCCCAATTTGCAGAGTGACCCACATGTATGTCTCGTACGTAGAAGCAGATAATTCAGTGACCCACATGTGTGACACGGACGTCTTATTCCAACCCAAAATGACGCACAGGTGGGTCATGGACAGTGAATGTGTTTTCTATGATGTGCACCAGAAAGTGTGCTCCCTTGACTGGTACAAAACAAAAAACGGCTGAACATCTGTCCATCAAACCAAAAAAATATCAGCTGCCCACTGCCCTATATATTTTACCCCGCAGTTTCAGCACTGTTATAGTTCGATTCAAACTTAATGGCGGTTCGGAAGTTAGCTGCGAGTGCAGTTGCGCGCAGGTACAGTCAAGTTGACAACAAACATATACCGCGTCGCGCGAGTGCGAGTGAGACAGAGGGTGCGCGGGATGTGCCCCGCCCGTCTACACCCCGCTGATACCCAAAATTGCGTTTTGCGCATCGGAACGCACGATGTTCCGAGCCGCCATTAAGTTTGAATCGTACTGTACTCAGCCTGCTTTTGGTCGTGATGTTATATAGCCTATAGTCTTTCTTGATAAAATTAAATGGAATATCCAACACAAACAGATTTTTTAATTCAAACCAGTAGTTCCAAAGATTAGCGCCAAACAAACTCTTCAGTTTTATAACATATTACAGTTTGTACACACGGCTACACATCAAGCTATGCAAAACCAGTATATGCTGACCTTTAATATTGTGAAAAGATCATACAAAGCGAGGCCAAGACAAACTGGTTTTGTATAGCTTGATGTAGCCCATCGTACAATACACGGCTGGTACAGAGCGCGTACTTTTTTTTTTTGTAAGATCGATAACAAAAGATAGATACTTACTCTAACTTGTTGCTCCTTCTCCTTCAGTCTCTCCTCCTCGATTTGTATTTGTCTGCGCAACATCTCATCTCGCTCCTTCAGGGTTTTACGCGTCTCCTCTTCATCTTTCTGTTTCTGCATTTCCTTCTCCACTATTTGCTCCATCCTAGAGATTTTAGTAAAAGCATTAGTGTATGAAATGTCAAAAGATAACAACCACCTTCTCCTGCGGTGGTAAACCCGATTGATAATGTCAAAAATTCACTGTCGAAAGTTACGAGGCGATAACAGCTTCCCTTCTGTTAGCACCATAAGCAGTCGAAATACTTATTTTGGGTTGGTTCCTGAACCAACCTGAACAGTAGGGCGCGTTCACACGACACGCGCACGCTCAGCGCACGCCACCCGCGTCCAACTCGCATTGAATGAATTTGAGTCTTACAATCCATCAATAGGTCTCAAATTGCATTTAACGAGGTCTACACGCGCACGCCAAGCGCACGCCCCGCGCCCGTCTCGCGCCAACCCTGCCCACGCTCTGCACTCTCCCCGCGTACGCCTTGCGCCCGCGCTATGGCTAGTGTTGTGTTATTTAAGCCACTATGCCTAGTGAACGAAGTAGTCCAGTCACTAGTAGTACAAGTGGGCGCGAGGCGGGTGCAGCGCGTGTGCGGGTTTAAGGCGGGCACAACGCGTGCGCGTGTGCTGTGCGTGATCGGCGCGTGTCATCTGAATACCTAACTTGAGTAAGTTGGAGAGCTAGTAGGCTGATAACCGAGCGAAGGTCAATGTAGTATGGGATGCTACTTGGCAAGGACAAGGACTGATGAACCTGTGTCCTGTAGAAGGTAGCTGGCAGTGGCTGACAGAAAAAGCATTACGGCTCTCCTTGGGGCTATCTTACGTCCAGCAGTAAACTTCAATAGGCTAAATGATCTTACCAGGCAGATTTCAGCTTGCCATTATTGACATAAGCAGTGGCAGCTCTTAGTTCAGGTTGCTTCAGTCTCCAAGCGTGATGTAGACGAAGTTCTGCTTCGTGACGCAGTAACTGCTCCTCTTTAGCCATAATACCCTGGTTAATCTCTTGGAGAGTTGATGTGGGAACTTTGTTTAAGTATGAACTGGAAATGGAAAAAAAAATATAAATATGGACTAAAGAAATTAAAAAAAAAACAACATTCGAATACGTAACTTTCAAATCTAGTACTTACATAGAAAAAAGTTATACTGAACACAATAATTATTATACAATGTGCCCTGCAATACTGTCAATGGAATTATTCTGCTATCATGTGGGGTTGAAATCCAACACTTACTGAATGATAGCCATCACAGAGTACTTTTATGTATGTAGCCATTTTTGTTTTTAGTTATAAAGTGTTTGTGGAAAATACTTAATTCAAAAATAAAAAATAATAAGTAGATGTTACAAAATAATGTTCCGTACCCATTTTTATAAAGCTTTGGCTGTTTAGCTAAAGTCTTCAATTCTTGTTCAAACTGCATGTCTTCTTGAAACAACATTAGTTCCAGTTTTTTGCGCCGTTCTTCGAGTTGGCTAAAAAGTTCAGACAAAAAGTTTATAATACAAATTCCAGTACTGACAATCATTAATGGAAATTGTAATATCCATTTCCTGGTACACACTATTACAATATCCTTTGCATACAAAAAAATATATTATTTTGACCTGTTTTTTATTGGTATTCAATAACTCTTTTATTTTGATACTGGTGCTACATTCTTAATCTTTTTAAACTGGTATAGTACATTGAACTTTTACAAGGTTGTTTTTTAAAGCAATAATATATTTGGACAATAATAAAGTAAAAATAACAGAAGTGGGAGCAGTGGTGGCCCAGTGGTATTGGTCCCAACCAATGAGTTGTAGGTTGTGGGTTTAAACCCAGTCAGGTGCATTACTTTGTATATTTTATTTTATCACCACTGCTCTCAAAACGGTGAAAAAAAACATCGTGAGGAAAACGGAATGTCCTAGAACCAAAAATATTAAGACATGTGACAACTGCCAAGCTGCATGTGGTCAATTTTGTGGATCCGATTATAGCCCACTCCCTCTCACAAAGAAATCAAGAGAAGAGGCCTGTGTCCCAGCAGTGGGAACTTTATAGGCTGAAGATGATGATGAAGAACAACAGCAGTTACAATCATCATCATTGTCATCATCATGAGCCTTTAGCAGTCCACTACTGAACTGGGACCTCTCCAGTCACGATGATAAATAGAAATATACTTGGAAGGCACGGTTAGCGCAGAGGCATACCCACGACACAGGAGAAATTCCTACTATGGAGTAATGTTCAAAAAAAAGAAAATACTGTAACACTCACGCAGCTCTAATCTTCCTCTGACTCAGCAGCTCAGCCTCTCGGTTAGCCTTCTCATAATATCCCTCTGTGGTCCACTGCTCATGATGCCTGGTCTTGTTAGTATTGGTCTCGTAGTATGTAGCCACTTTCTGCAACTCTTCAGCACGTTTGAGCTCATTGTCACGTCGCTGGGCAGCTCGGGCTTGTAGTTGCCATTGTGGACGGGGTCGGGACATATTTAGTAAGTTGATTTATCTGTAACAAATAAATATGGAATTGATTGATTTACTGATTCACGGTATAAGCCATATTATTTTTATGAACCTAGTGTAATCTACAGCACATTTCAATGTAAATCGTAAACAAAAGTTGCAGTCTTCATCAGGTTTGAAAGTATTTATTCAAGGGGTTTATTGTTTATTTACAATTTAAATATAATAAGAAAATATCAACGCTTTGGGCATATCATATAAAATTTAGGAAGCAAGAGTGGGCTGCTAGTAAATGCTAACTATCCTTCACTGATTCCTTCTGTAAGAACATAACACTAAAAACTTAAATATTATCGCTACAGTTTTGTCAAATTTAAATTAAATGTCACGAGCAACAAGTATAAAAGACCTTTACAAACTTTACTCAAGTTCACTGACAAATCAAGGTTCACTGACAAATCGAGGCTCACTAACTTTAGCTAAACATGACTCAGAAAAGAAACGAAGTCACACAATGACACTGCAATTTTAAATAATAAATGCACAAAGAATATACTTACGACTTTACTTATGACTTTAAAATACATTGAATAGATCATCTACGAAAGCGTAAGATGTTTGTAATAAAGAATATGTAAAAACCTAGGCAGAATAGAACACAATTTATAGATCCAAGATCCAAGTAATAAAGCAACAATACCACAACACTTGGCAAGATATTTATAGAAAAATTATAACACAAACACAAGATAACGACCGAATATGGATTTATAGCCGAAATAGAAGTAAATGAGTCACTGCGAGATCAATATACGCACCTCCTTGGTTGACTGCACACGATTTGGACCTCCTTCGTAGTGATCCAAGTCAATTACATGACTGTTACATTCGCTCGCGTGGGTGCTAAAACGACCCGTAATTGGAACATGTGAGGTCAGACAGATTACGTTCAATTCAATTTACTTCCCTATAAAATTAATTTTCATTGCTCACATTCACGCAATTTCAAATAAAACGGGTTGATGCACTGCATTTACGCCACAGATAAAAATAACATAAGCAAGAAAACGTCAAACAGTGACAGTTGCCTAGCAACGAGTTGCGTTCCGTTATATCTTACCTGATAAAGTAAGAATGAAAACAAAAAGTAAAATACAAAATTATTTTAAACACCATTATTTTTGAGATTAAGCATAATAATTTTGGTAAAATGGAAGCATTACAACTATGTGGTGCTTAGCATGATAGAATGAACCGTTAAAAATATGTATAAACGTTCCATTTCACTTTTATTGTAATGGCGCGATAATTTGGTTAGCATCTTCGATCGTTAGCATGTTGATTGTTGATATAAATAATTATTAACAACTGAATCTAACATAATCGTAAGTATTTAACGAAACGTAATATAATATTGTATTTTAAACATCATTTACATTCAAATTACTACGGGTTTGGAGAGCGCGCCTATCGTATTTTAATACCATCACGCGTTAAATATTGCTTCTTTTTATTTTGCAGGAGTTAGCAATATAACTCTTTTGTAGATTGTTTTGTAAACATTTGGTATTAACAGATGGAAGTTTTTTGTTGGTTCAGCCAAGATTGAGCATTGAAATGAAGTTAATCAAGAAGAAAATAATGACGATGATAAATCAATCATGAACGCATGCTGAGTTGAGAACTAGAGGACATTAACAACTGAAAAGCAAAAGATTATAACAGATAAGTAAATCATTCAAAATCCTTAAAAGGCTTCTATAAAAAAAAATTCATAATTTTTTTTATACTTGTTGGTTCAAATGATTAAAATATAGAATACCTATATTTTGCTTATGTTAGGTCTAAGTAGATTTTGGTACTGTACCTACCTAGAATTGCAACGTTTATTGAATCCATAGCAGACTCATAGAATTGGTAGTTGTAGCTGTACCTCATATTTATACAAAATGGGTAGCCTAGCCAGGTAAAATGCCTACGGGGGTATTACAACGTCTTAAAACCAGGCTTATTCCTGTGAGTGAACGAGATGGCTCTAGACCAGTGTTTCCCAACCTGTGGTCCGCGGACCCCTGGGGGTCCGCGAGTTTATGTATGGGGGTCCGTGGTGTCATCTCTAGACCATACATTAATGCTGATGTGTCATAATCGCTACGCTTATTTAGCACGGCGTACGTGCGCCAACGTGCGGTGAGCGAGACTGAATGATTTGTGAAGAAATGGGAAGCATTCACAAGCAGTTTTTATTGCACGCTGAAGTGAGCTGGTTGTCTCGTGACAAAGGTTTACCGCGAATTTTCGAGCTGAGAGATGAGAACAGAATGTTCTTTTTGAATAATTCTGTACACGGCGTCAACAAACATGCTGATCACTTCAATGACTTTGGATGGCTTACAATGGCAGCATATTTAGCTGATATATTTTGTACCATTTACGAGCTGAACTTGGGTCTACAAGGGAGTGACAACAACATCTTCCAAGTCAATAATAAAATGAAACGATGCTAAAAAAAGCTTGACCTTTGGATAAATAGGACAATTCAAAAAAAACTATAATCACTTTCCAACACTGTCAGCGTTTTTGGAATCCTCTGGTAAAGGAATATTGCCAGCACAAGTACAAGATGAAATGGTTACACACCTCCGCGCTTTGAGGTCTTCGTTTCCGAATTATTTTCCAGTACCCGTTAAAAATAAAAATTGGATATCAGACCCTTTCAATACGGATGTTACTGATATTACTGGCTTGACAACGGCACAAGAAAACCAATTAATAGAAATATCCTGTGATTCAGCATTGGAACGCAATTTCAAAGAATCTTCATTATCAAGTTTTTGGGTGAATGTAAAGACAGATTATAAGGAGATATCGTACGAAGCACTGAAACATTTTCTGCTTTTTTCAACATGTCTATGTGAAAAGGCATTCTCTACTCTTGTATTGGTAGGGACTCACTTTTTCGCATTTGGACTTATAGGTGGTCCGTTATGCGTCTACTCTTGTATATACAAAAAAGAAAAAACAGAAACAACTTGTGAATATCACTGATTTAGTTGCAAAAAAGCTACAACAACCTTCACATAAAATTTTTTCATAATAAACAGTTATGAGTACTGAGTACCTATTTTGTATCTGTAATAACTAAAATAAATACCTAATCCGATTTTTTTACTGTTTATTTCATTAAGGGGGTCCGTGAAAACTGTGCTTGATTTCCTAGGGGTCCGTGGCTGAAAAAGGTTGGGAAACACTGCTCTAGACGACTTGTATAGCTTTGTCACTTTCATTCGCCGGAACAAGCCTAGTTTTAAGACGTTGTAATACCACCTCTGAACATTATCTACTTCCTACATTTATACGTGAAAGTTTGTTTGGATGGATGGATGTTTGTTACTCATTCATGCAAAAACGACCGGAGGTATTTGGATGAAATGTATAATTCAGATAGTTTATAACCTAGTCTAGTAGATTAACACATACGAGTTTTATCCCGATTTTATGTTACCTTGGCATAATTTTTGAGCTGTAGCGGGTGAAACCGCTGGCGACAGCTAGTAACTACATAAGTTATAAGCAAAATCACAAATTCACAGTTGTCTCTATCTACAAGCGAGCCGGCAAGTACTTGGGTGCACTAAACTCGCCTTCATGATGAAACGCAGCCATCCGCTATATTTTGCGGTCAGCAAAAATTACTCGGAACCTTTTTATAATTTCCTGGCTCGTGTCTATTGTATATTTAATTGAGGAAGTGGCTTTATTATTTTAAATTATGTATTTTCACAGAAAATATAATTTTATGGTATCCCAGATATCTACGCTTTATTTTAGTAAGTGTTACTGAGATTCATTTAGTAGGTATATTATCTTTGTCGCCTTTTAAAACAGTCACGGGAAAAAATACTTTTTTTTTAATAACTATTATCTCATGTTTACAACTCTCTCGAGTCGCGACTCGCGCACGAAGGGTTCCGTACAATTATTAAAAAAATACGGTTTTTGTAATTTTTCTTTTATCGGTGCTATAAGACATTGCTTCGTACCAAATTTCAAGATTCTGAGTTCACGGGAAGTACCCTGCAGGTTTTGATTCCTTTGTGAGTTTCGAAAATTTGCGGAAAGTGGCACAAACAGCTGTATCTTTGATTGCGTTGGCTTGATTTTCACAGCTGTATGGGACAGTAGACCTGAGTATTTGATTATAATTTTTAGCTTGATACCTCTACGCGTTCCTGAGAAAAAGGGTCTTGACAGACGGACGGACGGACGGGCAAAAAAGTGATTTTATCAGAGTTCCATTTTTCCTTTCGAGTTATATGTAGAACTAGAACCCTAAAAATGTTAAAGTCACACTATGGGTACAATTATTTTAGTGTGTTGGTGATTAATACAATGCATGTGTTGGAGGGGGAGGCCTATGTTCAGCAGTGGACGTCTTCCGGCTGATGATGATGATGTGTTGGTACAGACGTCGATGTTTTTACCCGACTGCGCGACGCAAAGGAGGGTAATGTGTTTATCAGTCTATGTATGTATGTATGTATGTAAGTATGTATGTATGTATGTTTGTTTCTATGTGGCGTTCTAGAGACCAAATGCGTAGGCCGATTTTGATCATTCTTACGTCAATCGATTCGTCTTAACCTTGCAAGTGTCACTAAAGACATGACAGTAATCAAAATTCACCACAGCGACAACCAGACGCCATATTGTCAAAATGAAAAAAATAAAAGTCGATAAACTATGTCAAGTGGGGTGTCGTTGAATAGGAATTTTAAAATCATCTTTAGGTTTCTTTTATCATTTTTCATTTTAAGTAATAGTTTAGGATATATAACGATTTAAAGTTGTTTAATAAAACAATCATTCTCGCTAATTTTCTTACTTATTGATTTAAGTTTTTATTTCAAGTATAAATGATATACAAACAAAAAAAAAAACAGTGAACAATGAATCGTAACTAAAAAGTATAAAATAAAAAAAAATAATTTAAAGAAAAACAAAAAAACCCGACTGCGTAGAAACTAATTTTAAAAGATACGTGAAAAAATTAACTTAAATAAAAACTAAAAAGAAAGAAACAAGCCCAACAGAACAGCAGGAAGAATCAGAACAGAACGACTCACAGTCGGGGCCCATTCAAATTTTACCAATCAAATCTTCCCAAAGGGCCCCGACTGTGAGTCGTTCTGTTCTGATTCTTCCTGCTGTTCTGTTGGGCTTGTTTCTTTCTTTTTAGTTTTTATTTAAGTTGATTTTTTCACGTATCTTTTAAAATTAGTTTCTACGCAGTCGGGTTTTTTGTTTTTCTTTAAATTATTTTTTTTTGAGTGTCTAACTTAATCTAGAAGCAATATGAAATTTCGAACTCGTAGACGAAAACGTTCTGATTTTCTTCAAAAACGTTAATCAATTTTCTTCAAATTCATAACTAAAGTCCAAAGTCGGATATCAAACTGTTATCCATCTAATAACTGTACGCTATACGCGTTGCTAAGCTACTCAGCGTTTATACGAGCCAGAAGCAACAGGCAGGCCTAGGGAATCCGGCATAACCAGAAACTAAATATATACAAAACTGAATAATACACACACTGTTGCGTCACATCGAGAAGTCAAAAAAAAAGTTTAATTTAGACAGCTCTTAGTTCTTTTTTCTTTATGGTATGTATTATTTTTTTAATTTTAATTAGTGTAGAAGTTAAAAAGCTCTTATTTTCATTGAGTCGTCCAGAGCTTGCGGCCTTCAAGGTGATAGCGGGTCACATTCCGACATGAAGAAAGAGAGGGAGATATCGCCTGTCTCCCTTTAGATACAATGGAGGCTTCGTTTGGTGTTGCTACAGTGAGATTTAGTTAGCTTTCATGGTAGATTTTCGAATGTAGAGATTTACATTTTAAAGAGATTAATTATAAGGTTTATGTAAAATGGTTCAATATTATAGTCTAACCCCCATAATATTAAACGTGGACTAAAGTTACGCCAAGGTTAATCTTCGGATTAACCAAGGATTAACCTTGGCGTAACTTTAGTCCACGTTTATTAATAAGGGGGTAAGAGTCTGAAGACTTAAACAGTTCAAGATTTTGTATGAATTGTATTTATAGATTTAACACCTCTAATGCACAAAAGCTTAGTTATATCACAGGACACTTAATAGTACTACGGTCATATAAAAAAATTATGATTTAAAAAGCTTAGGTACGGCTTTTTTGTAAAAGAGGATTTTCAATTATTTTGACGAATTCTATTTTTTCGATTCATATTCATATAACACTAGCACATAGACATTCGACAACTCTACATTATTAATATGGTAAGTTAAAAAAACCTCAGAAGCTTTTCGAAACAAAAGCACGGCGAAGGTTCTATAGCAGTAAACACAGCTCGAGGCTGGCAGCCCCCACGACCGGCAGTCAGTCGTTCCGAGGCTGCCCAAGCGCATGCCACCGCCAAACGTTCGTATCGACTTACAAATCTGAAGTCAACCCTCGAATACATCACCAATCGACTTCAACACTACTGAAGACTAAACAGTGATGTACTACAGTGATAAATAAACTAATGATGTGAAACTCTCCAACTTGTGTATATGTAAAGTGGTTTACGATTGATATTTTTTGTTTGTTCGCCTGTGTGTACGTAATAACCGTGTTCTGAACCAAGAAATGGGTTTATAATTGGTCTAAATCAATGGCCACGATGGTGAGTTATACCTATTTTGTGGTTAAACCTAAAAATATTGTTGTTAGGATGTGTGCGTGACTGTGTATGTATGTACTTGTTACTTGTTGGTATGTACAGAGAAATGCTTTCGTCTTTTACATTATGTTTTATGTATAAACGCTGATGTAAGTTCACACATTATCTAGTATGAGAGTTTATGAACTGAGGATTGAACTCACTAACACCTGCCGACTGGAGAGTCGACCAACTAGAAAGTTGTTTTGATGTGTTATGTCTGTACTTTCAAGTACTTTATCTAAAGCTGTATGATCATGATCATTTAACTGTGCCTAGAGTGAGCTTATCTGCAGTTTTCTATGATGGATGTTGAGAGAGATCGTCCGGGTATTTGCGTGTGCGCAGGTTCGCGTTTGTAGAGTAAAAGACATCAACGCGCATTCCTCAGCGGTGCTCGTGGAATTTGTGATCTCAATAGAGTTATCGGTTTAATTACCTACTCAACTCAATATTCATGGCCGTGCTAGTTACATTGTACATAGTTTATCGACTTAAATGCCTCTGAATAATTTGTGTTCAAAAGGCCAAGAACCCGTTTTAAAACCCAAACTGATGTAAGTATTTTTTTTTTGTTATAAAGTTATCAATAACTCCGACAGTTGTCATTTCCGAATAAATTATGTGGTATTTTATGTGCTTGCATGAGTTTTAAATCAACCGCAACCTACGTATTGTAACTTCAGAACCCAATTCCTTATTATAAATGACGAAACAATTCCGAAGCACCGACACCAATTGGAGCCGACATTATAAGTGAAAAAAAGCCACCGCATTGTTCCGCGGGTGAATTCAACCGTGTAATTGACTTTTGGAGGAAACAACTCACAATTTAATCCTTCACATACTAAACTAAACATTGATCCCACTTGAGGAGGGTCTGAGAGACCTCAAAAATAAAAGACAAATTTTGTACAAAGGTTACCGCGTCTTGATAATCATTAATGCATCAAGAAGGTATTACTTGGTCACCCTGCAATTTTTATCTCATTAGCTTCTCAAAATTTCGTAAAATTATTCATCATTAGGAAAATTGATAAAGTTATGGTTTACCTGGATGATTTTTTGATAGAAATCTTAATTGTTCTTTTACCATCCATGTTACCTACTTAATACCTTACCTATAATTTGGAAGAACAATTAGTAACCAAATTATTCATAACCCTGAAGCTTTGGAAATATACTAAATTCATCCAAATGGTTCAAGAATTCTTCACAAACAAATACAGGCATCTAATAATGTTGAAGCTGGAAAACCTATTTTTACTATCACGGTGCCTGAGAAAGACCTCTTCCGACACATTAGGTATATAAAAAGAAGAAAAAGCATTTAAAGCATACCTACCTATATCGCACCCATAGATGAAGACTCCGGTAACTCGAAAAGTGCCCGTTTTGAGTTAATGGCCTTTTCAATTCCCCGTATCGAGTACCTACATGGAGATATAACTCACGTAACAATATCGTCAACCGTTTTGAAAAAATGGCGCGAAACCTTACTTTAGCTGAATGACCTTACCCCGCACCGCCCGTAGACTAGTCCACCATCTTTAGTTAATTCCCGATCGACGCAGGTGAAGGACGTCTCAATAGTTGCACATTATACTTAACTTAGTATTAGTACAAAAGCCGACAATGTAACTACAGGCACTCACAGTCCATACACGAACAGTAAACTAGTCTCGTGGTGATTATACCAACATAACAAAATAAAACAGAAAAGGATAAACCACTAAAAATTCTAATGAAATTCCTTTGACATTCACCACTATCGAAGTAAAAAAATCTGAAAGACGAGCACTCAAAAAGTGCCCAGAAAAGTCGAGTAAAATTCCTCAAACGAGTAGCCCGCCTTGTCAAGGTTCACCTGCCGGCTAAATCATCAAAAGCGAAGCCAATACACCGACTAAAATCTATACTCAACGGCTAAATAAACATTTAAATCCGAAAACCAAATAGAAGTAAATAAACAAGTGGTAGGGTGATTGCGCCGGTTAGCGACCAGTTAGCTGGGTTGCCCACTTCAGATGAGGAAATAAAAATGTTGTTTACACGCAAAATAGTATATGTTAATGTGAATTTGTCCCAAATATAATGTAGTTTGGATACAAAAACATAAAATGAAATACATTCATACAAAAATATTTATAAAATGCTGAAAAAGTGAAAATATAGCGAAAACGTCGGTTTACGACCATTTTTATCAGTTTCTGACCACCAGTGAGCTGGTTTGCGACCGCTATTATAATATGAAAAGGATGCCAATAAAACAATTATAATCGCTTTAAAAATAGTTAATTTTAACTTTTTAATAAAAACAAAAATGGTAATCATTTGGTGTAATGTTTTCTTATAATTAAAAAATAACAATCTTACATTTTGTAGAGACTTAGTCATAGTTGTAATAAAATCAACAATCATCGGTCAAACAGTATCATTAATATGTAGTAGTGTAGTATCCTTGGGATCTGATACAGTCTACATGTTTCTCTTATTCCCTTCCCTTGTTTTCGGATATCATCGAGAGAATTTTCAGTGCTTCTTCTGTGTACTGGACAGTCTTTTTCTTATTTTTGTCGACTCCAAATTATTTGGAAGCTCCATCTAAAAAAAAATATAAGTATGTAGTTTGCTTTTTATGACTAAATTTTGTTTTAAACTGAAAAATAGTAGGTATTTCTGTTAGCGGCCGTTATTTCTCTCATACTAAATTATGGTGGCCGGAAACCAATGTCTTTATTTCGCTTACTTTGGTTTACGACCACCTGT
This sequence comes from Agrotis exclamationis, assembly GCA_950005045.1. Lineage (NCBI taxonomy): Eukaryota > Metazoa > Arthropoda > Insecta > Lepidoptera > Noctuidae > Agrotis > Agrotis exclamationis. Next base: position 7,820,376 of record OX465437.1, read on the forward strand.
TTTGTAGGTAAATTAAACAAACTTCTTACAAAGAAACTGGTGGTCGCTTACTAAGGAACTACAAAGAAAAGCTTTTACAATACTAAATTCAAAATTGTAACAGTCCTGTATGAAGCATTAGGATCAAATTAATCAAAACAAAATAATGCTGATTTCGTCGGTTTGCGACCATGTGGTCGCTATCTAACGTTTTTAATAAATAAGCATTTCGGTTACCGACCACTTGATTTTTTCTTAATAATAAGTTTAAAAAAAGCAAAATACAACTTAATTATAATCCATACTTATCGATTGTACAATTTAACATGTAACTGGTATGTAAAACATGAAATAAAGTAATAAAACTTACCCTTGAGTGCCGCGCGCCGTGTTAGTTTTTTTTCAACTCGCGGTACGTCCACTCACCACGAAATCAAGACGCGCATTTATCAATTTTTTTTCGGCTCTGGGTTAACCCATTTATTTCAAACTTTGCAAATTCTTATTTCATAATTATGTATAAAGCACGTTAGATTTATTTTTTATGTATGTTATCTCTACAAATACTATTTTCTTGATTTAAAGAAACTTAGTCCGTCAAATGGTCGCCTACTGAAGGTGGTCGCGAAACCGGCGAAACGACCCTACTTGAATACCGGCTTGAATAAATATGGGGACATTTGAGATGTTATTTAATAGCAAACAGGGCTACATTCGTCTCAAGGTCTCCAATATAACGAATAATTTATTATACCTGTTGAATATTAAAGTGGCATGTGTGAAAAAGTTATATTTGCGTAATTGGAAACGATAATCTGGGAAAGTGGGAAATCAGCGCTTCCATAACTCAGATGAGGATATTGAAAACGGTAGTTACTATGGCCACGGCAGAATTTTAATTTTTGTAGCCATTAGTGGATAAGTTTACCCACTAGTCAACCAGAGCAAACCAGATAGATAGGTAGTTGCACTTAGAATGTGGAATGATACAAGGAAACCTCGAACTTTGGAGGGAACTTAACTAACTCCAAGAAATCTAATAATTAAACAATATACCTATAAGAAGAAGATTCTTATTTTTTTTTCCCAGACCTACTTGATGAACAAAACAAATGATCGAATGGCACTTGTGGCATTATGGTCTTGAATCAAGTTGGATACCCAGTGCATAAGAGCCATATTTATTTTGGCAATTCTGGATTCTTTTGAACTCTTGATAACCTTGACAGGTATCCAGTACGATTAAGCATAATCATCTACTAGCTAAAAAACCTTAAGAATGTTGAGTTGTGCCACCATTCCATTAGACAGTTGAATTATACCTATACTTCTCAGGTACAAAAGTATAATGTGCGTGAACAAAAAATTCAAGATAATTCGAGTCGATTACATTCAATTATACTCGCGGATAAGTTCGTCATTTCCATGGCATTGTCAAAAAAAGAAGTGGATTTCAAGAAATCGTTTTTTGCCTGTTAACAGTACCACGAATGATTTAACGCTTTAAATATTCTTCCAAAAGCTTATTTGTTGCAGAAATCGCCAATTTAGTTAGGTACCAATTTTTATTGGTATTTGAATTGGCAAGTTCTTTTTTCTCTAATAAGATGCCTAATACTGTGCCCATAACACATGAACTACATCAAACGAGTACCCTTAGCACGAGTTTTCACTCTTTTACTTTACAGCGTCTTTTCAGTATTTACAGCGTTTCTTGTATGAAAAAATGGAACAGCGCCTCTGGTGTGCGAAGTAGGAACTAAGTTTTTCCTTGAAAATTGTCAATTTGAAGTTGTCAAAGTTCCAGTTTACTTTACGTCTCAAATACTGAAAACTCGTGCTCAGGGTACTCAGTACCCTGAGCACGAGTTTTCATATTTTTTCATACAAGAAACGCTGTAAATACTGGAAAAACGCTGTAAAGTAAAAGAGTGAAAACTCGTGCTCGGGTACAGATCACTGAGAAAATCCCACCAAAACGAAACAGAAACTTAAACACCTCGAAATTATTTGTCTTTCATTGATTCATTCAATCTGTCTGTTACCTTTTCACGGCTGAACTCCTGAAAGCATTTCTATGTTTGGTACACAGGTTGAACATAACCTGGAATAAAATCCTTTGAGATGACTGCAGATCACCATTTTGGCGTAGCCCCCTGAAAAACTTAGAAAAATGTACTGTAATTACCTTGATATTTATGTTCTTGACTTGAATGGAATCATTTTGCGATGCTGACATTGTAGTTTCTAAGTAACTACGGTGAATTATACTAGTGGCACACCTAATCCTAGAAATATGTTCTTGACCAGAAAATTTGAATCGTCTTGCGATTCTGACAACGAAGAATTAGATACCTACTCATACAATTCTGTTCAGGTATAAAAATATAATGGTCCAACTGAAGAACAAAAAATAACATAATACAAGACTATTATTTCAATTAATTTGTATTCTACTCATATGCGTCTGTCATTTTTTGCATAATGATTAAGAGTTTATTTTTAACGTGATCGTGGTGAGAATGTTTTATTAGCGCTTTTGTTTTTGTTTGACGAGGATAACCTTGTAACCTTTGTAAAGATAAGATTTTTGTTACAACCTCCTTGATTATAATACATGTTTTAAGCGTGAGAAAAAGATTTTCGGTTATAACTCGGCAAGTATGCGATGACACTGGCTGAATAATCAAAATCGCCTAAAATGCTAAAAAAAAATCATGTCGATAGACAAGAGTTGCAAAAGGTTTAGAAATAAAACTTAAAGTCCACGACATAACTCAAGTCCCGTGGAAAATTCGTGGTACCACATTTGTTATAATTTTAATGCAATTTGATATATTGACATCGACACTAGTGCCGCGTCAAAAGGATTTCGAGTCGTGGCGCGGACTATACTTAGGCAAGTTTCAGTAACACTTAACCGACGTACCACTATAGTAATTCAGCATCCATTGCTTCATCAATCCCGTTTTGCTCCAACAAAACACCAACTTAACCCATCAATGTACATCAAAATTCCACAATGATCGGGCATAGACCGCTAGAGGCATAACGTTAAGTGCCGCCTACGTTACAAGTAACAAGTAGCAGTATTTTTGTATTATTTGTGTTTTCGTGAAGGATTGTATTGGGCCGGCCGTCAATGCGCGCGCGCCCGCGGCGGGACACTGCGCACGCGACTACCTTCTACTCGTTCTTGATAAGGGTTTGAGAGACGTGTAACTGTAAATGATTTAAGATTCGTAATGACGTTAATTTTTTTGTCGTTACTTTCTTTCGGGTTTCTTAGCATTTGGGTAAAAGAGACAGATTCAAATGTAAAATCTTCTAGGCAAGCGTCGACCACATCACCGCTTACCATCAGCCAAGGTAGTGACCAAACGAGAGCCTATAGCTAAATAAAAAAAAAAAAAAAAATATGTCTCAGTAGTGGTCACATAAAGGCAATAGTTTTAATCTTCGTCACCCCTCTGGTGGGCAAACCCTCCTGACTTTCAGTTCTTTCGATTCAGGCCTAAAGTGGTCTTTAATTCTGTCCACCTTGTCCCACTCTGGATCTATCGCCAAAGAAAGGATCTGAATCAGATGACATGTATCTACAAGATATGAGTAGGTACCTATACATAACCATAGACAGAGTTCTCTCTCTCTCTCTATATATGTATGTCTATGTTTCAGCCACTAATAAAAAGTAATAATCAAATCCTTCACACATTCCAATTCGGTGTTCACTAAAATTAATTGTGCCTAATGCCTAGCCTTGAATTAAGATCTATTAGTAATCTTAGAAATCAATCAGTAACATTAATTAGAAACGGCGCTTTACCATTAGAAGTTGTATTGAATTTAGAGTATTTAACGGTTTTAGTAACATTCTTCATAATTTTGACTTATTTTACTGTTGCTTAGATAATTCTATAAGCTCATGAGAACCTCAAGCTCTAAAATTAAATCAAAAGTTCTAATTTATTATCTGCTAGTCCTACCTCGACGCCATGTTTTTGAATCAATAGGTATAGTCTGGAATCTAGACTCTAGATGAATGAGCCTCTCCCTTTTCGATTCCATAAACAAATATTTAAAAAGTTTCCTGTTTCGTCATATTGTCGATGGTACTTCAAATGCATTGGGGTGGAACTCAGGTAATGAGGAAATCCTGCTAAGTTCAGTACTTTCTAAACATAATATTCAGAGGATAAACATAAGCACCTTGTGGCTACTTTAACTATAAGGATAATGATGTTAAAGAATCTGACTTAAAATCAAAACAAACCTCTAGTATTTCTATTTTCAAAAATAAAATAATATAGCTGCTATCTGAAAAAGAGTTCTAAAGCGTACACAATAAGGACCTTCCCTTTATCTCCAGCAAATTCATACAAATTACTTACGTTGATTGTTCTGCTCACGCCACTTTACGTGCTCGTAATGATACCACATTGTACCAAGTTAGGATTTGAATTTTTTAGCCACCTGGCTACCGTATAAGAGGCATAGCTTCGAGGCATAAGCTCGTGTTTTTGTTCATTATTCAACTACAACGTAACAATTTGAAGAAATTTGTGGTTAAGCACAAAAAGATTGGAGCGAACGTGACTTTGATACACCTGTTTTTGGTAGAAAAGTATGCCCAGGGGTTGTAGGTTTCTCGACAATTATTTTCACGTTTTATAATGTGATGCAGGTGGTATGTGAAGGTCGTGACAAAGGGTCTTAATTTCCATGGATCATTATTAGAATATAACTTTTTTTTAACGTTGCCCCAATCTAGTAATATCGTGGGTGCATTTACAAGCATAGAAACTCGCATACACAAACGATTAGACCCAAAACAACTACTTGCAGATCATATAAATATTTGTTCCATGCGGAGATCGAAGTGTGACACGCTGCGCAGGAGTCGATCACCCAGCCACCGGCCAACCGTGTCGTCAAGATACTTCAAACCTTGTAGCGATAGATTTAGCAGCAGGTCTTGTTATTGTTATGCTAACCAGCAAAAGTGGCTAACCAGCAAAAGCACGAAACTTTCAAATCTGCAAAACGGTACATTGATGACTTCTTACTTATCTACATTGTATTTCCTCGATGCACTTGCAATTTAAGCTCATCGAGTTAAGTGGAAGTACTGTCTGCATATACATAAAAATCCGAAACTACCCAAATAATAGGTAGTAGTTAAACCATCGTTTGCGAGCGCACTTTACTTACCAGTAACCAGTTACCGGAGAGTGGACCACCAATCAATTTCATGTTTCCGTCAGGACTATTACTAGTTATACTTAAACCTTTACTACCACAGATATTACGTTATGTAAGTATTTCTTCAATCTTTGTGAGGATAGGTATTTCTGCTAAGCCTCTTTTAATTGCTGTCGTAACTCTAACTAATAGAAATGCGAAAGCTAGTTTGTTTGTAATTCTTTTACGTCTAAACCATTGGACTGATTTTGGTAAGGTTTGGTAGAGATAGAGTGGAACCTTAGAGACGGTCAGAGGGAGGAGGCAGAGCAAAATAGCGCCTGTAAAAGTGTGTATTCAATACACACTTTTTCGGTTAGCGCAGTGCCAGTGGCTGAGCGATTGGACTGCTGCGCTGCGTGTCCCGGTTCGATTTCCGCACGGAGCAAATATTTGTTTGATATACAAGTAGTTGTTCCGGGTCTGGGCGTTTGTGTATGTGAGTTTATATGTTTGTAAACGCACCCACGACACAGGAGAAATTCCTAGTGTGGGGCAACGTTTTTTTTTTAATTCAAGTTACAAGTTCTACGAGTAGGCTTTTTGACAAAAAAGTTTTTGATATTAAAAATCGACTGCATTTGTTAGTTCAGTTATGTTACCTAATTTTGACATCGCAATACAATACTATTCCAAGTTGCACCATAAAGCAACAATATTAAGGGTCACTTTACGATTCCATTTTATTGCCATACTTATAATCATAGATAATATTGTAATAACTCTCAGACGTTGTACAAGTATCACTACAGTGTTGCAAGCAGTGTGAGGAAAAGGTTTTATATCTTTCGTAAACAATGTTCCTTTCTTTGAATCCTAAGGCGAAAATGGCAGTGTTGCCAGACATGTAAACGTCAGGTTGTGATTTTGAAATCATTATCTGTAGTAAAATCTACAGCGGTAATGTTCGAACAGTTATTTTACTCCTTGGCAAGGTTTCCTTCGCTAGATTTTAGTAGTGGCTTGCGATTTCATAGGAATGTGAATTTTGAATTGGAAATGTTTTATTCCTTCTGCAACTACCAAGAAACTTAACATGACTTATTCATTAGTAGGTTTTTTTTTTTAAATTAATAATCAACGTTTTACCTTTTAAACAAGTTTGGTTATATAATGCTTAGCTTCTTCATGCTGTTGAAAATTGAAGAATGTTTAAGCACAGGACGTGTATCAATAGTACGTCTACATTTCGCCAGTTATGTATTTCAGTTCCATGTAATAGAGGCGAGCCAATTGCCATTAACAGGGCACGAGACCTTAACAGAAGTTTTCACGTTTTATACTTATTAAATCACACGTTACAGTTATTACTCTGAACCTGTGTTAACAAATAAAAAAATGAATTGATTAAAATTAGTTCCTCGTTCGTACACTAGAGGCGTTTTCTTTTCCATACAACTTTCGTATTACTTCAAGTGGGTACGCTGTACTTATGGCCAAATGCTAAAGAAAATTCCTCCGGACTCCATGGCTACTACTTAGAAATTACTATATAATTTGCCCGATCTGAGAATCGAAACCTAAAACACATGTGTAGTAGTCACTTTTGAGACGACTAGACCAAAAAGGCAATCAATTAGTTTTTTTTACGTGGTAAAAAATCATCAAAAAGTCCTCCCACCCTGGGCAGGACGGAAGGGACTGTCAGACTTGTGCTGATTAAAAACCGTGTCTTTCAATAACCCTTTATGTTCCGGGGCCACGGTTACCTGATAAGACAATCCCGCGACCCCGGCAAGTTGATATTAATCTGCAATGGAAAACAACCATTATCTGACATAAAGAAAAATGCCTCATTATCTCCGCATCATGTCATCATGTGTAACAAGGCTCGAATTTTAAATCAGCGGCATTCTTTTAACGTTTGCCGATAAGTATTAGAAAAATAACTCATTTCGATAAAATGAAGCGCTAGCTAAGCTGTTGGCAAACGCTGCAGCCGCTTTAATGTGTGTAATCTATCTGCATATCTGATTTAATATGCCAGTCCAGCGATGTGACGAGATATCGTCGCAGGAAGTGTTGATCTGACATCGATATACATTACATTCCCCATGCGTTTGAGAGGCTCATTTAATGGCAGAAATGTTATATCTCTACTTTAACAGTAGAGATATAACATTTGCTGAAGCTGAAGAGTTTGTCTGGTTGGTGGAAAAAAAATATTTTTGTTTTGAATAGCCCATAAATATTAATTAGGGACTTAACGTAACTGGCAAAATATGGGAGTATTCTCAAACCTTTTGGGGCTTGCATGTGTGATGTTAACCAATCATCGTTACCCTGGTTCCATCATCATTTTTTTTTCTTTTTACCTTACCCTCTCTCAATGGTGTGCCTCTTCACAGCAATTCACAAGAAAGCTATAGAAAACGTGCAGCCATCTTATTTAAATACTTTCAAAGACAGCAAGTTCAAATTAGTTTCTAAGAGGAAAAATGATGAAAAAGATAATAAAAATGATTCTACACTATGATTCTTTCTAATGAAAAAAGGGATACATTTTAGAAAACTTATACATTGCAGTAGTTGTCGGTAAAACAAAGAGTTTATACTTAATTTTCTGTTTCCCTCTTACAATAGGATTCAGCTCATTTATTAAAATTAATTACTACGCAAGATTACCTTTTCTGATCGACTTCAAGACTTCAATTAACATTCGCCGTCTGCTATCCATTCGTCATTTCTCCCAGACACTGTTCCTTTGTAAGGACGAACGATACTTTTGTTTCCTTTGCCTGACTAAGTTTTTAATAGCCCATTGTCTAGCAACAGAGTCGGTTCAAAAAAAGAATGTATTCGAACGACTTTCGATTTTCAAAAGTAATTTGAATCAGGTTGCCATCGATTTTTAGGGTTTTTAGTGTATGGTTTTTGCATAATGGCCAGTGTTAGGAGGCCTAAGACTTTGTAAGTTTTAAATAGCTAATAGTACCTACCTAAGTCTTTACTTGTACTAGAACACGCAGTTTTGTTTGTCAAATATCTACCGTGAGATAGAAGAACTTAATATTGCCATTATCAACGTGTCTACAGAGTGATGGAGATTAACACAAGATAATTATACTTACACCATAGAATAGACTCAATTAAAAGTAATTAAAACCTGGTTTTACTCAATAATAATTTACAATTAACACTATATTACCTTTAGAAATGGCATTAAAGCTACCTGTCTTTATTTCTTAATGTCTCTATGGCCAGTCTGACAACCGCTACCGGAAACGATCATCGAACATATTATTGCCTTGCCATGATCACCACTCGTCAACTTTCATGCAAATTAATACCTTAAGTACACGTGTTAGGGTGTAATTTCCAAAGTAATGTGTAAGTATGAAATGGTGACTTTCAAAAGTGCACATCAAAGTCAGCGCTACGCTATAATTTACCGCTTACGTTATAAGAAATCGCGGATTTTATTCCCGGTTTTCGCCTTTTAGTGCTCTAATTAAGCAATTAAAGCCATTAGATTCCCTTAGTTATTAAGCTTTAATTTAATTACAACGAACGTCGTGTGTAGACAGGAAAAAAGTTCTTGAGCATCTTCTTCTTCTTCTTCCTGCCCTTATCCCATTCTATTTGGGGTCGGCGCAACACGTTTTCTTCTTGAGCAAAAAAAAGTTCTTGAGCATAAATTAAAAAATAACTGTTGGTGTTTAAAACTGAACTCCTTAGATGTAAAATTCTCTCATCTTGTACAGACGCCCGCCCACCACATCGAACTACCTCATTCTATAAATATCAATCGAACATGAACCATCTTAGTTTGTGATAAAGTTGAAAATCTATTTAGGAAAGACAGGTTGTAAGTTATTGTGCTGCTGTATGTACTAAGTGCATTGTGTAAACGTACAGAAACTCCCGAACACGGAACAACTACCAATCTTCATTCCATCTTTTAATTACAAGTTCCCTGGACAAGGAAATTACATTACGAAAGAAAACATGTCATACATCAGGCGCCTGCAACGCCGCACTCCACGCAACTTGTAAGTCGGCTAAGGGAAATTGAATATCTGAAATATGAACGAGCGTTTATTTATTGTTATTAGGCTTACCGCCTCATTGGTGTACATTGGCTCATTGGTATACATCGGCTCATTGGTATACATTGGCTTATTGGTGTCGTGGGAGCAGGCTTTTAGATGTACACACATGTGCATCTTGACTTTTTCCGTGTTTAAATCTTATCACTCGGCCACGACCTCCGCGATCAAACGACTCGTTTGTTGTGATAGAGCCTGTAAGAGAATCAACTGACATAATTGACTAAGGTATTTCACTCGAGTGCGTTTGTATTCTTGGTTCGTTCCATATTAATTTTTGAGCCATTTCAGCAGAACATCCAGACGTTTGAATGAGTGAAAGATGACGAATGAAATACAAATATTAAACAAAAGTATAGCTTAGAAGCGCGACGCGTTTTGCGACTTGACGTTATCAACGCGCGTATACGGTGTATCTCGCGCGTGTGTCCTTCAATGCAAGTCGTATCGCATAAGGTCATAACCGGGGCGTTAGTCTAGGTGCAGCATATCATTTCACATAGCATTGCGTCATGTAACTGCATTGCATAATTGCGCGCTAGTATTTGTTGTGTGAAAGGTCGCGCTTGTCGTTAGATGAGTGTAGGTACAATAGCTTTGGAAGTTGTAATGTTTTATTTATGACTATTGTTGCTAGACTAAGTTGCAGGCACGAAGTTGTTGGTCAAAACATCTTTAGCTTTCAATTATTACTTCTGTACCCTAATTGCGTAATATGCTTACAAAACAGAAAACAAAACCCATTTTGCTCGGAGGATCTTCCCTTTTCAAAGGAGAATGGAACTTTGCACCCTGTGCTTCATACAAATAAATAACAATTCAAAAATACTCATTGAGTACCTACCTATGCCTGTGCGTCAGACGCAGGTACTCAATCTACGTAATTCTCTTAAAATTTAAAGTGAACAGAGGCTTTATCATGAGTTTTCACTTATTCTGCTGTAAACTGGAACTTTGACATTGTCAAATTGACAAATTTCAAGGAAAAAAATAGTTCTTTCTTCGCACACCAGAGGTGCTGTTCCATTTTTCCATACAAGAAATGCTGTAAATACTTGAAAGACGCTGTAAACTAGTGAAAACTCGTGATAAGGGTTCTGGCTTCTTCTGGGTTCACAGCATCATCGATTTTTCTCTGTCACCTCTGACCTAGACTTGAGTCTAGAGCAAACACATCTGTAATGAAAAAATAAGTAATTAATCAATTGCACGGTAGCAGAATTTTTAAAAACTTGAAATAAGTAGACCTTATTAAGTCTTTAAGTCTGTTTCAATAATTTGAAACTTTGGACATTACACAGTTATAGTGTGGTGCAGGTTTAAATTTGGTTACCTTTAGAAATTACTTATTTGAACCCCTTTGTTTCTTGACTATGGAGGCTTACTCCGTCCGAATAAAAGGCCTTTCCTTAACGCTTGCCTTTTCAAACAAAAACAGAGTTTTCTTAATTTTAATGTTTCTGTTCCCAGATTCGTTTAAGAACGTAGCCGCATCAAAATGTCACAGAGGGATTTCTCCGAGGTAAGTCTTACCGTTACCATACTCTCATACGTTAACTACTTTGTAGTTAAACATTATTTTACTATTTCCTTGAGCTGTGCGAATGAAGTTAACATAGATTATAATCAGTTGTTTACCCCTTGCATGTAGTTGGACACCAATAAGGAAAACTTGTTTGCATAGTGAAGCGACAAATTGAGTTATCTTGAAGGTTATTTTGTTTTCCAAGTGGGGCTTGTCTTTGTAAATAGAAACATGACTTTCATCTCTGTTTTGCATGATTTTGCTGTTGGTACTGACGATTTTTTAAGCAGTTGATAGAGCAGGTAGGAATAAAGACTGGATATCTTCATTTCTCTTGTATTGACATAAACTATACCAGAATAGATTATGCTGCCTTGAACAGCATTATATTATGCATTTATTGTCAAAACATTAACTAGTTGTATATTCTAGACCAGAAAGAAAAATCAATAGAATTGCTTCTGCTCTTCTGCTGAGTGAGACAAACCAGGAAAATTGTTTTCTGAGGACATAAGCAGTAAGCACGTTTGGTCTATTTCCCCTCTGACTTGGGTGTTTCAGGACTCATTTAGACGATGCAAGAAATTGTATGCAAGCTGCATGAAAGTTTGAGTACATTGCAGACTATTAATGGACAATGAATTCAGTTGATCAAATAAATACCACAATGGCGTGTAAATGGGCCTTATTAGTTTTAAAGACGACTGCTCAAAACATTTTTCAGTTAAATTATCTACAGCTCATTAGAATGGATAAAAGACCAATTTCTCGCTCCCAACACCTTCAAACTGTATCCTCAATCAATACAAAAAAAAACAATTTTCAAATTACATCTGTATTTCCTCTCTCTTCTCGGAAGTCCATTCGCCCAACACCAACATTACGGTCCCCATATAGGGCCGGCCTTTAATCCCATTTCGTCATCGCTTCGATTGTACGTTCCCAATCGTTGTTGTTCAGAGTTGTTCGGACGTACTGCGACGTGTGAACGTGTTGGTTGTGCGTGACTTGCTAGTATCGGACTGAGGTGCAAGCTATAAGCGGTAGCGGGGCGAAGCAAATATCGCTGTCATTTTATTTTTAGTTGTTTTAAGGGAGTCATGCTGATTATAAATGCTGGGCACTAAGTATTAGTCAAAGTGTAATGGTAGGTACTTCTTATATTTTACACAGATTGGCAATAATACATTTCCAGTGTTACATATAGGTAATAATACTTATGGCCCTTTAATCTTATCACTCGTAAAATCTAACTGAATATCATGCAGAACTGATCGCTTTTTTCTCATGATAAACAGACATATTAAATGGTAGGTCACCAGATATGCTCTTTTTTTATCGTGGTACAATCATCAAATGAGTCCTCTCACCCAGGGCGAGGCGGGAGGGACTGTCAGACTCGTACTGACTAAAATCCAAGGTGTTCTTCAATAGCCCTTTACGTTCAGGGTCACGGAAATTCGGTAACTCCCGCGATCCCGGACCAGATATGCTCTTTACTCAAAATTCATAACAAAACCTTGTTCTGACAATGTACTTTGGATACTCACGTAGTTAAGAAAAACGCTTTTGCTTTTAACTTGCGGCATACCAATGACGCGGTAAGTTACACATAAGGCCCGCTACAAATTAATGTAATTCAAATGCTGTTAAGGTGTAGATGTGACGGATAACGTGGGCGTGCGCCGGCGCAGCGGTGCGGCGCGGCCCTAATATCGCTTTTATTATTTACAAATTAGCTCGTAATACGAGTACATCCTGGATGTGGGAAAATAATGGTGATAGAAAAGTATTGAAAGCATCTTTACAGTCAGCCATTTTAAACCGATAAAGCTTGTAATGGAATCTTTACAGTTACTGTTACTCTTTTGAAACTGATAAAACCGTTTGTCATCAATCTCCCAAGGTATTTGGGATCAGCATACCATGTCTTCTTCTTCATACTTCTCGATAAGTTATCATGTCAGTAGTCATCCCCTAAAGCGATCGGTTGAAACCTTTGTCGTTCTTCTGTCTTTTATGTGTAAGTATACTAAGGATGTGGCCACTCTCCGGTTTCAAAGTTATTTAACATTTAAGACGTCTCTAAGGGACCTAATGGACCTGTGACATGCCTTTAGATTTCTATACTGATGGTTTCCTCAAGCTGTTTTCCTTCATGTGATGCCCAACAGAAAGTTATATTCGTAAAGTACACTCTTAATCATAAAGGACATATTCACTTGTCCAGGTTCGAACTCACAATCTTGCAAGGTGCTCTGGTCCATCAAAACACCCTTAGTTTTGAGGAATTTTTAACAATGAGCACACCCAAAAAATTTTGAATGGTTCAACAAAAAAAAAGCATAGAATTTGTCAATCTCACCGAAATCAATAAGTATAACGGTGCTTTGAAACAAAAAAAAAAATCATTTTACTGTACAACTTTCTACTCAACCCAAGGCATATATTAAACTATTTACACCTCCGTAAAACCCTATTCCAAGAATACACAAAAAAGACAAAAAAATAACTACAAATACAGCCTCATTTCGGTATCCTTACTAATCTCAAGAAATCTTTTCAATAGATAGTCAGAAAAATAATTTAAAGAAAAACAAAAAACCCGACTGCGTAAAAACTAACTTTGAAAAATACGTGAAAAAGTCTTTAGTGACACTCGCAAGGTTAAGACGAATCGATTGACGTAAGAATTATCAAAATCGGCCTACGCGTTTGGTCTCTAGAACGCCACATAGAAACAAACATACATACATACATACATAGACTGATAAACACATTACCCTCCTTTGCGTCGCGCAGTCGGGTAAAAAGAGCTTTCGCCGTAGCTTTCACAGTCGATTTGATCATTATCATTCTTGTTAGAACTTGAATCGACCCGCACTTATCAATTTTATAGAATAGACAATAAACCACGTATTCTTATCAAGTGTTATCACGACTGCTACAAAAACAAACTTGGATGCACGTGTTAAAGAGATTTATAGAGGTATTTATAGTACAGTACACTTAGCACGAGTTTTCACTCTTTTACTTTACAGCGTCTTTTCAGTATTTACAGCGTTTCTTGTATGAAAAAATGGAACAGCGCCTCTGGTGTGCGAAGAAGGAACGAATTTTTTCCTTGAAAATTGACAATTTGACATTGTCAAAGTTCCAGTTTACTTTACGTCTCAAATACTGAAATTCGTGCTAAGGGTACAGATTTCTTTTTTTTATCTTTCTATTTTAAAGACATTATACTATATAAAGCTCGATTACCACTCACTCACTGACATAATTGTTCTCCCAGATGGTGAAGGGGAAGGTGGGTATATTTTGACAGATTCGTAAACAAGCAACTCTCGTGAGTATGGGAAAAATCCCAAACCTCCCCTTTTCGCCCCCCCTCTCCCCCCTCCACGGCGTATCTCGGAAACTAAGAGACCAGTGTTTTGTTTTTTTACGGATTCGTATAGAGGAGGCTCGGAAAAGTAAAAAGCATTTTTCAAAGTTCCCCCCTCCCTTGCCCCCTTCTCCCCCCCTTAGGCGGATCTCGGAAGTTAACAGACTTGCAACATTTTTTTTTTCAGATTCATATCAAGGGGCCCAGAGTTGGTCAAAATCATTTTTCCAAACTCCCCCATCTCCCCCGCTTCACCCCTCCCCCCATCGTATCTCGGAAACTAAGAGACGCGTGTTTTGTTTTTTTACGGATTCGTATAGGGGAGGCTCGGAAAAGTAAAAACCATTTCTCAAAGTTCCCCCCCTTGACCCCCTTCTCCCCCCTTTAGACGGATCTCGGAAGTTAACAGACTTGCAAAGTTTTTTTTTTCAGATTCATATCAAGGGGCCCAGAGTATATCAAAATCATTTTTCAAAACTCATCCCTCCCCCCCCCCCTTCATCCCTCCCCCATCGTATCACGGAAATACTAGGTAGCGGTAAAGCGAAGCGTAGGGATAAAGTCACGATAGCTTTCCCGTGCTAGGTCCTGAGTGGAGCGAACCTGCGAGACCGAGTGGAGCGAAGGGGGGAGGTGGCGAGCGAAGCGAGCCGGCGACCTCTGTAGCGTAATGAAGGTTGAGTGGGTGAAGCTTAACTCAGGGGTGACGACAAGCAAACTTACAAGTAACTTTCACGAGTGGGGGAAACGTGTCTACCCCCCTTTTTGCACCCCTCCCCCCCTCCCTATCGTATCTCCGAAACTGAGAGACCCGTGTTTTGTTTGTTTTTACGGATTCGTATAGAGGAGGCTCGGAAAAGTAAAAACCATTTTTCAAAGTTCCCCCCCCTTGCCGCCTTCTCCCCCCTTTAGGCGGATCTCGGAAGTTAAAAGACTTGGCACATTTTTTTTTCAGATTCATATCAAGGGTTGATCAAAATCATTTTTCAAAAGTCCCTCTCTCCCCCCCTTCACCCCTCCCCCCAACGTATCTCGGAAACTAGGTAGCGGTAAAATGAAGCGTAGCGTAGCGTAAGGATAAGGTCACATTAGTTTTCCGGTGGTAGGTAGGTCCTGAGTGGAGCGAACCTGCGAGACCGAGTGGAGCGAAGGGGGTAGGTGGCGAGCGATGCGAGCCGGCGACCTCGGTAGCGTAACGAAGGTTGAGTGGGTGAAGCGTAACTCAGGGGTGACGACAAGCAAAATTACAAGTAACGAGTGGGGGAAACGTGCCAAACCCCCCTTTTTGCACCACACCCCCCTCCCTATCGTATCTCGGAAACTAAGAGACCCGTGTTTTGTTTGTTTTTATGGATTCGTATAGAGGAGGCTCGGAAAAGTAAAAACCACTTTTCAAAGTCCCCCCCTTGCCCCCCTTCTCCCCCCTTTAGGCAGATCTCGTAAGTTAACAGACTTGCAACTTTTTTTTTTCAGATTCATATCAAGGGGCACAGAGTTGGTCAAAATCATTTTTCAAAACTCCCCCCTCTCCCCCTCTTCACGCCTCCCCCCATCGTATCTCGGAAACTAGGTCGCAGTAAAATGAAGCGTAGCGTAAGGATAAGGTCACTATAGTTTTCCGATGGTAGGTAAGTCTTGAGTGGAGCGAACCTACGAGACTGAATGGAGCGAAGGGGGTGGCGAGCGAAAGGTAACTCTCATGAGTAGGGCAAAAGTACCAAGCCTTCCCTTTTTGGCCTCCCCCCCCCCCTCCCAATCGTATCTCAGAAACTAAGAGACCCGTGTTCTGTTTTTTACGGATTCGTATAGAGGAGGCTCGGGAAAGTAGAAATCATATAAGGATAAGGATAAGAATGAGGATAAGGATGAGGATGAGGATGAGGATGAGGATAAGGATAAGGATAAGGATAAGGATAAGGATAAGGATAAGGATAAGGATAAGGATAAGGATAAGGATAAGGATAAGGATAAGGATAAGGATAAGGATAAGGATAAGGATAAGGATAAGGATAAGGATAAGGATAAGGATAAGGATAAGGATAAGGATAAGGATAAGGATAAGGATAAGGATAAGGATAAGGATAAGGATAAGGATAAGGATAAGGATAAGGATAAGGATAACGATACCTCCCACGTAAGTTGTTGTAACCCACAAAATGCATGTTTTACGTTTTTTAAACTAAAACGCCTATTTTTGCCTACTTTAAGTGTTAAGAGTAAAAGAAATTAAAAAATGCAATTTTTAAGTATATTTACCAGACGTATAAAGTTGTATCATTATTACAACGGCGACGTATAACATTGTATCCACCTCCGCAACGGTTAACGCGGGGCGCGTCGGGCGCTCGCGTCACGTATGTGTGACATACGACAGTTCATCCCGGACTACCAAAAGGGTGTAAACTGTTGTATAGATTACTTACAACAACTTACGTCGCTTAGAAGATACTAAATCAGCGTTATATCCTCACATACAACACTTTACCTTGTTGAAAAATAACAAATTATATGTGAAGTAATACATACGACAATTTACGTCGGCATTACCTACACAAATATATATTGGATGTTGACATACTATATTTTACGTTACTAAAATATATTTTTTTATTTACATACAACAATATACGTTTTTAAACTCTTCAGATTTTCATTACCGAGCAAAGGTTACCACCGCTTTTTTAATTTTTCCATGTCTGATTAGCCTCATGGGCCGAATTGAGGTCTATTTAGCAATAGATAGGTACTTATTAAATTGAAACTTACCATTACAGTTTATTACAGATTCTCCATTGCCAGTTACTTTAATGAATCTGAGACGAATGAATTAGCTAATATTACATTTTTAAGCATTATTTATTTATTTAAATAGAACGGCCGAAGTCAATTATACTATTTAATAATACAAAAGCCAATTAAACTATAACATTTACACCTTAAAATTAATTTACCACAGTCACGCATTCATTTCACAAAATTTCAGACATTCTGACAGTATCATCTTCCATTCATCCGCAAATACATCAAGATCTTTGTCCGAGTTGAGAGCGTTAATCGCGGTTAACGTACGAGGAATTATAGGTGATTTAGAGTGCGCAACAGTCCGGCAGTATGGAACAGCCAGTAAGCAGTGTTTTCTGCCACGACAGTAATTGTCTGGGACAAATAAATTGCAAATTACAATATGCAGGTCAGGATCATCAATGATTCCCCTAAGAATTTTAAGTGCTACAGTCATCTGATCGTGTGACCGTCTGACTTCTAGAGAGTTGAAATTCAAGCAACCCAATAGAAATTTAGTGGGATACAAGAAAGGATAAAACCCGTACAAGTGCTTGTAAAGGTATCTGAGGAATGCTTTTTGAACTTTCTCGAGAGCTAAAGCATACTGCTTCTCAAACGGACTAAATCTGTCAGTGACCAAGTTGTCAATAAGGCGCTAGAAAAGATGGATACATCGATGTTACAACGGGAATACCGATTCCTGATCAAAGGGGTTTAAAATCATCATTCAAATCATCCTCTTAAAAATACTGGATCTGTCGAAACTAACGTATGTGACCACATGAAGAGCTTGCAACCAGTTGAGTCACATTATACAATAAGGTGGTCAGACAGACTATCTGCACAGCCGCTTTCGATTTTCAGAAGATTCTGAGTGCTCCTCATGGTCAATTATGTGTTTTATATTACAAACACAAGTTATCAGTTTTCAATTTCACTGTTTTTGACGCCACAAAGAAAGAGGCTTATTGCTACATGTGGCATGAGGCAGAAGCCACCCGTGGTGCCAATGAAGTTTCAAGTTGTTTGTCTCACCGTCTCACTTTTTTAAAAAAAAGCGGGGTCTTGCAGACCCCGCCATCTCTTTCGAACCTAACCTGTCCGTGTCGGGGCGCCCACAAGTCCCGAGCTCGCTTCGCTGCTCTTGATCCCAAGTTCTCCTAATAACAATACCAATCGTGAAGGCAAACAATCAAAGTCCAGAGGACTCATAGTTGAGGCCTGAATGCGCGCCAAATTGTCTCCGCGTCTTTGAGCATGCTTTCATTAAAATTATAAACAGATGTATTAAATTGGTAACAAATACTATTATTTTAATAACTAATTGAGTTAAACTGTAACTACTGTACTGGTGACAAAATAACAAATAAAAATAATTCGCAGTCAGGGATCGGTAATCGATTTATTTGGTGACAGATCTACCTACCATTATGAGCACAAAGCTATTATTTAAGTAATAAAACAATTACATATTATAAGAACGAAATTAATATTTACGTAATGCACCACAATTTTATTGGTAATCATGGTTATTTTACACACATATTAACATTAGTTTGATAATTCATACCTGGGAACACTTTTTGTTTATCTGAGAGCGGAAATATTTTGTGGTGATAGATTCTATTAATTAGGTGATTCAACTTGGTAACCTAAATGCAGTATATGTATCAAAGTTTTAATAAATAAAAGACTGGAACTAATTTTATCAATAAATAATTAATCTAGAACCTTGATTGTTATCTGTTAACAGAAGAAAGTAATTTTTAGATCGTTTAATTATGTTGAATTATTACTAATTCAGATTTACTTTAAAGAATGATAATTTTTATTTTATTATAATACTCGTAATAAATAATATCTTATTATGCAAACCCTGATACCTAATTACACATACCGCCACAAAATATTAAATTTATATCAACCAACACTGTAGTATTTAGCACATACAATTAAATGCAACTATTGTTTTCCAGTGTAAATGATTGTAAGTATCCTGTACAACATTTATGTGAGGTAACACTACACTCTAGAATGTTGTATGAACAAAATCTCAAAAACTACAGGTATTTAAAAATAAAATCTTAGGTAAGAATTGAAACTACTTTCAAATATGTGTGTATGCAAAATTTCAAAAGAATATATTGAAGCATGACTATTTTCTGCGAGTGTTTATCTTTAAAACTCCCTAGTGTAAAATTACAATTTTGAAGATACAACAACTTACGTGGGAGGTATCGATAAGGATAAGGATAAGGATAAGGATAAGGATAAGGATAAGGATAAGGATAAGGATAAGGATAAGGATAAGGATAAGGATAAGGATAAGGATAAGGTTAAGGATAAGGATAAGGATAAGGATAAAGATAAAGATAAAGATAAAGATAAAGATAAAGATAAAGATAAAGATAAAGATAAAGATAAAGATAAAGATAAAGATAAAGATAAAGATAAAGATAAAGATAAAGATAAAGATAAAGATAAAGATAAAGATAAAGATAAAGATAAAGATAAAGATAAAGATAAAGATAAAGATAAAGATAAAGATAAAGATAAAGATAAAGATAAAGATAAAGATAAAGATAAAGATAAAGATAAAGATAAAGATAAAGATAAAGATAAAGATAAAGATAAAGATAAAGATAAAGATAAAGATAAAGATAACACCTTGTTCAAATGAGAGGTTTATAAGGTAGCTAAGAGGGGGGTGTAATTTTTGCGCTTAATTTAATAATTTTAGTGGTTACTTCGTCGTATCCGGTCGAGTTCGTGTTATTTAGTAAATTAATTAATTTAAAGACATCAACTTCATTTACAGGAGTCAAAAATCATGTATTTATGTTATTGTCAATGTCAATGTTGCTTAGGTCATGATTATTATTATTAGAGTTTTGTGACAGCTCAATGAAATAATTATTAAATTGATCACAATGTCATTCGGATTATCAATTTTTTTATCATGGATTAATAATTCATTTAAGTAGTTTTTGTTATTAGCGTTGTTCAAGTTATTTTTTATGATTGACCATGTCGCTATGCATTTATTCTTAGAATTATTTAAAAAATTGTTGTTGTTTATCTGTTGTGATGCATTTTTTTAACATGTTACTGTAATTGCGGTATCTTTTCTTGTGGTAACTTTTACTTATAGCTTCGTGTTAATGTGCATAGTACAAAGCTCTCTTCTTATAGCATGATATTTTTAAACCCCTACTAAGCCATTGGTTTTTTTATTGGTTTATTGGTCTTTTTGACGAGTATTTCGGGAAAACACAATTTATAGAAGAGCATAAATATGTGGTGGAATACATTAAATGTGTTATTACAGTCTGTCTCGTCGTAAACTTCACCAAAACTTAAGGCTGCTAGCAGTTCAAATTTTTTTTTATGTTGCTCTTATTGTATTCTCTCTTCGTATCATACCAGAACTGTACAGTTTTTGACTTACTATTATGCATCTCATCAGGGTAAAAGTTATTAATAAGAAGTCCATTCTGAGTTATTAATAAGGTTTTAGATTGGATTGGACAGGTATATGCGCCGACCTCGACACATTCTGATGATGAAGTAGAGGCATTGTATGAGGAGATATCCGAGGCCATACATACCTCCGAAACATACTTCACCGTTGTTATGGGGCACTTCAACGCGAAGGTGGGCGCACGGAATGGCGATGAGTTGAGAGTGGGGCCATTTGGGTATGGGCAGCGGACCATAAGGGCCAGCGACTGGTTGACTTCATGGAAAAGGAAGAACTTCATTTAATGAACTCCTACTTCCAGAAGCGGCCATCCAGGAGGTGGACGTGGATGAGCCCCGATGGTACTACCAGAAATGAGATCGACTTCATGACATGACGACCAAGAAGCGAATATTCAGTGATGTCTCTGTGATCGCCAAGGTAAAAACCGGTAGCGATCACCGAATCGTCAGAGGCACATTGAATATCAATGTGAAGCTTGAAAGGTCTCGTCTGGTGAAGTCCACGCTCCGACCTGGTCCTGCCCACATACAGAACCCCGAAGACTTTCAACTCGAACTGCACAATCGCTTCCAGTGCCTAACCGAATGCGAAACTGTGGACGAGATTAATAATGGGTTGGTGGAAACTGTCCAAGCTGTGGGGTCCAAGTACTTAAAGACCCCGCGCCGCAATAAGCCCCAAAAGCTCTCGAACGGAACCATCAAGTTGATGCAAGACCGGGCCGAGATGAGGCTGCAATCTTCAGCTGATATGTCGGAATATGGCAAACTCAATAGACGAATCTCTAAATCAATGCGACGTGATCTGCGTGCCTATAATGCGGCATCAAAGAGGCAATCGAGCGGAACCAGGGCTCAAAAGTCTTCGCAAAGAATTCGTCAATTGGGCAAAGCCAAATGACAAAGCTGAAGATTAACGACGACAGCATCATTTCGACTTAACCGGAGATCCTGAGAGAGCTTGAGAGGTTTTACGGACAGTTATACACATCAACACGACAACCCAGTGTCAGTACAGTTCGAGACGCAAGAGCTAAACTGACTCGACACTACACTGAAGATATCCCGGACATCAGCCTGTACGAGATTAGAATGGCTCTTAAACAGCTAAAGAATAACAAGGCGCCGGGTGAAGACGGAATCACAACAGAACTTCTGAGAGCGGGTGGAAAACCGGTACTTCTGGTCCTCCAGAAGTTATTTAATTCCGTCATACTCGAAGGTACTACGCCAGAAGCATGGCACAGGAGTGTGGTTGTTCTTTTCTTCAAAAGGGGTGACAACACCTTGTTGAAGAACTACAGGCCAATCTCACTTCTGAGCCATGTGTACAAGCTGTTCTCAAGAGTCATTACGAACCGTCTCGAACGCAGGTTTGATGACTTCCAGCCTCACGAACAAGCCGGTTTCCGAAAAGGTTTTAATACTATAGACCACATACAAATGCTCCGCCAGATTATACAGAAGACAGAGGAGTATAATCGGCCATTATGTTTAGCGTTTGTGGACTATGCAAAAGCCTTCGATTTAATCGAAACCTGGGCAGTATTGCAGTCCCTCCAGCGATGTCATATCGACTATAGGTATATCGAAGTGTTGAAGTGTTTGTATAGAAACGCCACCATGTCCATCCGACTTCAGGAAGAGAGCACGAAACCAATCCAATTGCAGAAAGGCGTGAGACAGGGAGACGTTATTTCTCCGAAACTGTTCACGAACGCGTTGGAGGACGTTTTCAAGCTCTTGGAATGGAACGGATTTGGCATCAACATCAATGGCAAATACATCATTCACCTTCGTTTTGGCGATGATATAGTCATCATGGCAGAATCGTTGGAGCACCTCAATGCTATGCTCAGCGACCTCAGTATCGTTTCCCAACGGGTCGGCCTTAAAATGAACATGGACAAGACGAAAGTCATGTCGAATGTCCATGTGGCACCCGTACCGGTTGTTGTTGGGAATGATACTCTCGAAGTTGTAGACCAATATACTTACCTTGGACAGATTGTTCAGTTAGGTAGGTCCAACTTCGAGAAAGAGGTCGCCCGAAGAATCCAACTCGGATGGGCAGCGTTTGGGATGCTACGTGATATCTTCTCATCGAGAATCCCACAGTGTCTCAAGACAAGGGTGTTGAACCAGTGTGTTGCCAGTGATGACATATGGCTCTGAAACGTGGTCTCTGACTGCTGGCCTTTTACAGAGACTAAGAGTCACTAAACGAGCGATGGAAAGAGCTATGCTCGGAGTTTCTTTGCGGGATAGAATCCGGAACATGGATATTCGGCGAAGAACCAAAGTCACCGACATAGCTCGTAAAATTTGCAAGTTGAAGTGGCAATGGGCAGGCCACATCGCTCGTAGAACTGACAACCGATGGGGAAGAAAAGTTCTCGAGTGGCGACCACGGACCGGAAGACGCAGCGTAGGCAGGCCTCCCACTAGGTGGACCGACGACATCGTGAGGGTCGCGGGCAACCGATGGATGCAAGTGGCGAATTGTCGTTCGGCGTGGCGGTCTAAGGGGGAGGCCTATGTTCAGCAGTGGTGGACGTCTTCCGGCTGATGATGATGATGATGATGAGATTGGATTAGGGGGTTCTTAAGGGGTTTCAAAATCTTTTAAGTGCTCTAATGGATTTTAAAATTCTTTTAACTATTCTAAGGTATTTTGAATTTTTTTTGTTTTTATTTTTTTTTAATTTTGTTTCTTTTTTTTTAAATTAGATTTATAATGTTTTAGGGGTCCTGTTTTTTATTCTATTCTCGACAATTTCTCAGACTTGATTTTATTCAAAAATATTGATATGGGTATCGTTTTCGAGTGATTTGGAGGTGCTGATTTAGAATATCACATCCGTTTTTATTTTAATTCAAGATGACTGACTTTAATTTTATTCAAAAATCAGAATATGGCAAATTTTTTCGAGTGATTTGGAGGTGCTGATTTAGAAAATGATCCAAAAAAGAAAGGAGGGCACATAAACAAATTGTAACAACGTGATCCAGCTTTGAATTTAGATTTTGAGAATTTGAAAACAAGAATCTAAAAACGTATTCAAGGCGTCGCTTTCTGCAGAATATCCACTAAACCTGACCACTATATTACTTCACAAACAAACATATTTTTAGTTGCGTCATCAGCTTTGATTTTCGTATAGAATAGAATATGAGATCTGGATGGAACTCCATTGATGCCGTAATAGTCTACTTACTTATTCTGCAAATTTACACGGTGAAATTCATGTCGTTACAATCTAGCATTCAAGATCACTCATAGAACGTACTCCAAATTCAAGTTGCATGGATCACAGAACAGAATCCGCAGAACATTCTTTCGAATCATAGACATAAACTATGGATACGCTTTTACTATTTCGACGACGATGCTCAATTCGTATCATCCTTTGACCATGAACGGAAGACACAAGATTGTAGAAAAAATATAATGCAAAAAAAATGCAAACTAACAAAAAAAAAACATGCAAAAAAAAATGGAAAACAAACAAAAAAAAACGAACTAATATGTACACTATACTTAGTTATTATAATTGCTCTTTATAAATTTTAACTATAATACATATTAAAATGTCAGTAGGTAGCTAAGAAAAACGCTAGAAAGCATATTGCAAATGTGGTTCTTAAAAAAAACTTTCCAAACCGAGTCAAAGTGTAAATAAATGCCTTTTGAATTGAGACGGGACAGATTTTTTTATATTTACCTATATTTTTACCTATTTCTTTGAATGGAACCTACACAAAACTTATACTATTAAGGAACTAACTTAAAAAGAAGAAGAATTGCATATTGAAGCACTTGTTCTTGCGTGGCACTGAAAATAGTTACATTTTGATCCATACATTTTATCATTTGGTCTGCTTAATTTACTTCTCTATAATATACTAAAAAGTATACTAAAAAGTATAATAAAAAGTATAATAAAACTAAAAAGTATAATAAAAAGTAACTAAGACTTTTGGTATCTGCCATATGACTCATAACTCTATGCCATATAACTCATTCAACCAATACAATGACTCCACCCACACCTTTGCACACTACGACTCATTACTGATAAGACAACAACTTTTACCTATTTTAACGGACATATCTTTCGTCTTAACCGATCCACCACAAGCTAGATAGCATCCACAACTTGACATCGACTCCCATCCTGATTTTCGCGCCACAGACAACGCAAGACATCCCAGCAATCAACCAACACCGACCACACTTTACTGACCTCTCATCACCGGTACGACAACTTACCTCAACGACGAATTTGCATTCACTCGGGTCTATTGACTTCATCACCAACCAGAGCATGTTCTCGGCAGTAAGCCGACTTTGATCAGAATCCAAAGCCTAACTACTTACAGATCATTCGGTTGACCGGGCAACCATCCATTCCCGATCAACAGTCGGTCAGATTTTCTACTGTCCAGTAACAGTAAGGTAACAGGGTACGTATTCATCTCGAACTACCTTACGTTCCGTTTTATTTATTTATAATTGACGAATAGTTTGGGTTGTAGTGTTTGTTTGCCATGATTATCAATGATAATTTGTTATAATCATAGATTTATATTTATTTATTTTTCATGTACACATACACTTTGCACGCACATAGTCCGTATTATGTCCATTGCTAGCAATTAGTATGTAAAATGTTGATTATAAGGGTTATGAATGAAGTCAAGGGGAAGTATGTGTGTGTATACAGGGTGGAATTTCGTAATGCCACCTGGAGGGAAAGTACTCTTAATACTGCAGATAGAAAATTTTACTCAAAGGAAACATTCCTTTATTTTTGAATACAAAGCAAACTGAATTCAAAGATTTTCGCAAATTCTCTTCTCCCACACCCGGGAATCGAACCGGCTAAAATCTGAAAAAAATATACCCTGTACTTTTATTGCATCGATCGTTAGGGTCAATTATAAGGATGAAATCTCTCTAACAAACATGATAAATTAAATGAAAGGAAAACCAGGAAATCTTAAATTAATTTAATTATTTGCAAAAAATGGTAAACTAACTAATTAGTTGCTCGAAATCGGGTGTGGGAGACGAGGATTTTCGAAAATCTTTGAATGCAGTTTGCTTTCTATTCAAAAATAAAGGAATGTTTCCTTTGAGCAAAATTTTCTATCTGCAGTATTAAGAGTACTTTCCCTCCAGGTGGCATTACAAAATTCCACCCTGTATGTGAAATTGCTAGCAAGCACTATGTAAAACGTTGATTAAAAGGGTTATGAATGAAGTCAAGGGAAAGTGTGTGTGTGTGTGTATGTGTGAAAAGAAGGATAATAAAAGAACGTTGTAGAAGTATTAAAGATGTAAGCATACAGGGGGACAGGAAGCGGGAAGCGACTTTGCTTTATACTATTATACTATGTAGTGAAGATATAGGCGTCTTTAGAGGGCCGTGCTGAATCAACTAACAATAGTTTATTTTTTAAATTTAGCAAGTTGTATGAGAAACTAATGCGGTACATATGTTACTTGCCAAACATCAATTATTATTTAATAGTTTTTGGCTAAGGTTGTGTTGTCTTTTTTAGATATTTTCTTAAGAATTTTTTTTCAGCACGACCCCCTACACCTACATCAATATACACTTCTGGACACATCTATTGGCCCACCTTAGAGTTTAGGTTTCGATGGCCCCTACCGAAATATGATTGCTAGATTGAACAAAAACTCTTGATGCAGTTTTAAACCTACATTCATTTTACCATCTTTTTCGATCGTATTGTTTTAAATTTGAATTCAGAATACCATACGACATGGAGCTACGCCTAACAAGTCGGATATGCGCCTTGTTAAAGGCAATTGATTTTTGAATAAAAAACATGTTTTATCAAATAAAGGTTTAATTTAAATTTTGAGGGTTCATCTCCCATTCCTCTTCTATGGCAGTTTTCAACTCCTGCATCGTCTGGGCAACTGGCTGACGAGCCCTAACACGTCTTTTTAGCTCGTCCCACATGTGCTCAATGGGGTTCATGTCTGGGCTTCTGGCTGGCCAGTCCATAACTGTGATGTTCACATCCCGAAGATATTCCCTGACGATGCCGGCCGCATGGGCTCTTGCATTATCATGCATAAAAAGGAAATTTGGGCTCACATAGTCCGCGTATGGTATCACGTGAGGTTCTAAGCACTCACGAATGTACCTTTCAGCATTTATTGTTGGCAGCCGTGGTTCTGTAACAACCTCAAGTTGAGTTTTGCCGCTCGCGGATATACCGCCCCAGACAGTCCATGAGCCACCGCCATATGCAACCCTCTCTTCAAAGCAGCATTGTGCGAAACGCTCTCCCTTACGTCGGTAGACCTTGTTCCTTCCATCATTGCCATGTAACACAATTTTAGACTCACCAGAAAAGAGTACACGGCTCCAATCTTGTCCAATTTAAATGACTGCGTGCGAAATGAAGGCGCGCTGTTCGGTGGGCTCGCGTTAGTTGAGCCCATTAGCTGGCTTGTGTGGTACCATATCGCGTTCTTTTAACCTTCTCCGAACAGTTCGAGCGCTCACAGATACTCCGTGGAAGTCGCGAAGTTGGTTTTGTATCTCAATGGAGGTAAGGTGACGATTTCTCAAGCTGGTCGTCACGATGAATCGATCATGGCTTTCAGTTGTGACCCGAGATCGTGGCCTTCCTTGGCGACGAACAAAGCCGCCAGTCTCTAGGTACCTCCGATAAACATTTCGGACCGCAGATCGACTTAAATTAAGTTGAGCACTCACGTTTCTTTGGCTGTGTCCGGCCTGAATAAGTGCCACAGCTTGGGCGGCGACTTCAGGTGAAGTATCCATAGATTATTGATAGAACCTCACCTTAATGTTAAGAATAAGTAATGTTTGTTGCAAAACCAAAGATATCAATCACTTTTTCAAGAATTAAATCCAAGTAAACCAATAAAACCAAGTTTTCTTAGTATTCGATTGTTTGATATCAACAAACAGGCTCCAAATTGTCTTTTGTTTCTTTAAATTCTGTGTTTGAAATTCAAAAAAAGACTATTGAATGAAATTGTGAATGTGCCAGGTTCAAAACTGCATAGAAACTTTTTGCTCGACCTAATATAAAATTTTAGCTAGGACCAAACGAAACTGAAAATACAAGGTGGGCCAATAGATGTGTCCAGAAGTGTATTATTTGTTATTACGAATTCACATTATCAGTTGCGGTACATATAAAGGGTTAATAGGGTAGATTCCTTGCATCTAAGAAACTTTTTAATACGCTATACATTTTTCAAGTTACACGCAAAAAAGGGGGCCGTGCCAGCCAAACGTTTTCAGCATGGCTCCCTTTTATTGTATATTTCTTCAAAACTACGGGATAGAGTAGTTTTGAAAAGCATAAAAGTAGGAACTTTTTACTTAGTCACTTACAAGAAATATTATTTTATAGTTTATTCGTACAGACTTTTAAGTAAATCAACTGTAGGAACAAAAAAAAACATTCAGTTGATTTACTTAGAAGTCCATACATAAATCCGTACATATGGGTTTTCAAAATATTAAAAATATTTTATATAATTTACAAAATCTTTTAAGGACTACGGACTATGACTATGGATTTACCAATTCATTTAAAGATTCTTATCGATTATCAAAATTTTATAAAGATAAGGAATACTTCTACAAAACACGACCCCGCGAGCTGCTTGCAGCTCGCGCAACGCGCAAATACTAGTTATACTATATAAAGCTCGATTACCACTCACTGACTCACTGACATAATTGTTCTCCCAGATGGTGAAGGGGAAGGTGGGTATATTTTGACAGATTCGTAAACAAACCACTCTCGTGAGTATGGGAAAACTCCCAAACCTCCCCTTTTCGCCCCCCCTCTCCCCCCTCCACGGCGTATCTCGGAAACTAAGAGACCAGTGTTTTGTTTTTTTACGGATTCGTATAGAGGAGGCTCGGAAAAGTAAAAACCATTTTTCAAAGTTCCCCCCTCCCTTGCCCCCTTCTCACCCCCTTAGGCGGATCTCGAAAGTTAACAGACTTGCAACATTTTTTTTTTCAGATTCATAACAAGGGGCCCAGAGTTGGTCAAAATCATTTTTCCAAACTCCCCCCTCTCCCCCTTTTCACCTCTCCCCCCATCGTATCTCGGAAACTAAGAGACGCGTGTTTTGTTTTTTTACGGATGCGTATAGAGGAGGCTCGGAAAAGTAAAAACCATTTTTCAAACATCTCCCCCCTTGCCCCCCTTCTCCCCCCTTTGGGCGGATCTCGGAAGTTAACAGACTTGGAACAATTTTTTTTTCAGATTCATATCAAGGGGCCCAGAGTTGGTCAAAATAATTTTTCAAAACTCCCCCCTCTCCCCCTCTTCACCCCTCCCCCCATCGTATCTCGGAAAAACTAGGTAGCGGTAAAGCGAAGCGTAGCGTAGTGTAGGGATAAGGTCACGATAGCTTTCCGGTGGTGGGTAGGTCCTGAGTGGAGCGAACCTGCGAGACCGAGTGGAGGGAAGGGGGGAGGTGGCGAGCGAAGCGAGCCGGCGACCTCCGTAGCGTAACGAAGGTTGAGTGGGTGAAGCGTAACTCAGGGGTGACGACAAGCAAACTTACAAGTAACTTTCACAAGTGGGGGAAACGTGCCAAACCCCCCTTTTTGCACCCCTCCCCCCCTCCCTATCGTATCTCGGAAACTAAGAGACCCGTGTTTTGTTTGTTTTTACGGCTTCGTATAGAGGAGGCTCGGAAAAGTAAAAACTATTTTTCGAAATTCCCCCCCTTCTCCCCCCTTTAGGCGAATCTCGGAAGTTAAAAGACTTGGCACTTTTTTTTCAGATTTATATAAGTTGTGATCAAAATCATTTTTCAAAACTCCCCCCTCTCCCCCTCTTCACCCCTCCCCCATCGTATCTCGGAAAAATTATAGATAGCGGTAAAGCGAAGCGTAGGGATAAAGTCACGACAGCTTTCCGGTGGTGGGTAGGTCCTGAGTGGAGCGAACCTGCGAGACCGAGTGGAGCGAAGGGGGGAGGTGGCGAGCGAAGCGAGCCGGCGACCTCCGTAGCGTAACGAAGGTTGAGTGGGTGAAGCGTAACTCAGGGGTGACGACAAGCAAACTTACAAGTAACTTTCACGAGTGTTGGAAACGTGCCAAACCCCCCCTTTTGCACCCCTCCCCCCCTCCCTATCGTATCTCAGAAACTGAGAGACCCGTGTTTTGTTTGTTTTTACGGATTCGTATAGAGGAGGCTCGTAAAAGTAAAAACCATTTTTCAAAGTTCCCACCCCCCCTTTAGGCGGATCTCAGAAATTAAAAGACTTAAAACATTTTTTTTTTCAGATTCATATCAAGGGGCCCAGAGTTGGTCAAAATCATTTTTCAAAACTCACCCCTCTCCCCCTCTTCACCCCTCCCCCCATCGTATCTCGGAAACTAGGTAGCGGTAAAGCGAAGCGTAGCGTAGTGTAGGGATAAGGTCACTATAGCTTTCTGGTGGTAGGTAGGTCCTGAGTGGAGCGAGCCTGCGAGACCGAGTGGAGCGAAGGGGGGAGGTGGCGAGCGAAGCGAGCCGGCGACCTCCGTAGCGTAACGAAGGTTGAGTGGGTGAAGCGTAACTCAGGGGTGACGACAAGCAAACTTACAAGTAACGAGTGGGGGAAACGAGCCAAACCCCCCTTTTTGCACCCCACCCCCCTCCCTATAGTTTCTCGGAAACTAAGAGACCCGTGTTTTGTTTTTTACGGATTCGTATAGAGGAGGCTCGGAAAAGTAAAAACCATTTTTCAAAGTTCCCCCCTCCCTTGCCCCCTTCTCACCCCCTTAGGCGGATCTCGAAAGTTAACAGACTTGCAACATTTTTTTTTTCAGATTCATATCAAGGGGCCCAGAGTTGGTCAAAATCATTTTTCCAAACTCCCCCATCTCCCCCTCTTCACCCCTCCCCCCATCGTATCTCGGAAACTTAGAGACGCGTGTTTTGTTTTTTTACGGATTTGTATAGAGGAGGCTCGGAAAAGTAAAAAGTCATTTCTCAAAGTTCCCCCCTTGCCCTCCTTCTCCCCCCTTTAGGCAGAACTCGGAAGTTAACAGACTTGCAAAGTTTTTTTTTTCAGATTCATATCAAGGGGCCCAGAGTTGGTCAAAATCATTTTTCAAAACTCACCCCTCTCCCCCTCTTCACCCCTCCCCCCATCGTATCTCGGAAACTAGGTAGCGGTAAAGCGAAGCGTAGCGTAGTGTAGGGATAAGGTCACGATAGCTTTCTGGTGGTAGGTAGGTCCTGAGTGGAGCGAGCCTGCGAGACCGAGTGGAGCGAAGGGGGAGGTGGCGAGCGAAGCGAGCCGGCGACCTCCGTAGCGTAACGAAGGTTGAGTGGGTGAAGCGTAACTCAGGGGTGACGACAAGCAAACTTACAAGTAACTGTCACGAGTGTTGGAAACGTGCCAAACCCCCCTTTTTGCACCCCTCCCCCACTCCCTATCGTATCTCAGAAGAGACCCGTGTTCTGTTTTTTTACGGATTCGTATAGAGGAGGCTCGGAAAAGTAAAAACCATTTCTCATAGTTCCCCCCCCCTTGACCCCCTTCTTCCCCCACTTTAGGCGGATCTCAGAAGAGACTTGGAACAATTTTTTTTTCAGATTTATATCAAGGGGCCCAGAGTATATCAAAATCATTTTTCAAAACTCATCCCCCCCCCTTTACCCCTCCCCCATCGTATCTCGGAAAAACTAGGTAGCGGTAAAGCGAAGCGTAGCGTAGGGATAAGGTCACGATAGCTTTCCGGTGGTAGGTAAGTCCTGAGTGGAGCGAAGGGGGGAGGTGGCGAGCGAAGCGAGCCGGCGACCTCCGTAGCGTAACGATGGTTGAGTGGGTGAAGCGTAACTCAGGGGTGACGACAAGCAAACTTACAAGTAACTTTCACGAGTGGGGGAAATGTGCCAAACCCCCCTTCTTGCATCCCTCCCCCCTTCCTATCTCGGAAACTAAGAACCCGTGTGTTGTTTGTTTTTAACGATTCGTATAGAGGAGGCTCGGAAATGTAAAAACTATTTTTCAAAGTTAACCCCCCTTCGACCCCCCCCCCCTTTAGGCGAATCTCGGAAGTTAAAAGACTTAGCACATTTTTTTTTTCAGATTCATGTCAAGGGTTGATCAAAAACATTTCTCAAAAGTCCCCTCTCTCCCCCCTTCACCTCTCCCCCATCGTATCTCGGAAACTAGATAGCGGTAAAATGAAGCGTAGCGTAGCGTAGGGACAAGGTCACTACGGCTTTCCGGTGGTAGGTAAGTCTTGAGTGGAGCGAACCTACGAGACCGAGTGGAGCGGAGGGGGGAGGTGGTGAGGAAAGCGAGCCGGCGACCTCCGTTGCGTAACGAAGGTTGAGTAACTAAGGGGTGACGGACAGCAAACTTACAAGTAACTCTCATGAGTAGAGCAAAAATACCAAGCCTCTCCTTTGTGGCCTCCCCCCCCCCTCCCAATCGTATCTCAGAAACTAAGAGACCTGTGTTTTGTTTTTTTACGGATTTGTATAGAGGAGGCTCGGAAAAGTAGAAACCATATAAAGATAGAGATAGGGATAGGGGTAGGGATAGGGATAGGGATAGGGATAGGGTTAGTGATAGGTACCTCCGTAGCGTAACGATGGTTGAGTGGGTGAAGCGTAACTCAGGGGTGACGACAAGCAAACTTACAAGTAACTTTCACGAGTGGGGGAAATGTGCCAAACCCCCCTTCTTGCATCCCTCCCCCCTTCCTATCTCGGAAACTAAGAACCCGTGTGTTGTTTGTTTTTACGGATTCGTATAGAGGAGGCTCGGAAATGTAAAAACTATTTTTCAAAGTTAACCCCCCTTCGACCCCCCCCCCCTTTAGGCGAATCTCGGAAGTTAAAAGACTTAGCACATTTTTTTTTCCGATTCATGTCAAGGGTTGATCAAAAACATTTCTCAAAAGTCCCCTCTCTCCCCCCTTCACCTCTCCCCCATCGTATCTCGGAAACTAGGTAGCGGTAAAATGAAGCGTAGCGTAGCGTAGGGACAAGGTCACTACGGCTTTCCGGTGGTAGGTAAGTCTTGAGTGGAGCGAACCTACGAGACCGAGTGGAGCGGAGGGGGGAGGTGGTGAGGAAAGCGAGCCGGCGACCTCCGTTGCGTAACGAAGGTTGAGTAACTAAGGGGTGACGGACAGTAAACTTACAAGTAACTCTCATGAGTAGAGCAAAAATACCAAGCCTCTCCTTTGTGGCCTCCCCCCCCCCTCCCAATCGTATCTCAGAAACTAAGAGACCTGTGTTTTGTTTTTTTACGGATTTGTATAGAGGAGGCTCGGAAAAGTAGAAACCATATAAAGATAGAGATAGGGATAGGGGTAGGGATAGGGATAGGGATAGGGATAGGGATAGGGATAGGGTTAGTGATAGGTACCTCCGTAGCGTAACGATGGTTGAGTGGGTGAAGCGTAACTCAGGGGTGACGACAAGCAAACTTACAAGTAACTTTCACGAGTGGGGGAAATGTGCCAAACCCCCCTTCTTGCATCCCTCCCCCCTTCCTATCTCGGAAACTAAGAACCCGTGTGTTGTTTGTTTTTACGGATTCGTATAGAGGAGGCTCGGAAATGTAAAAACTATTTTTCAAAGTTAACCCCCCTTCGACCCCCCCCCCCTTTAGGCGAATCTCGGAAGTTAAAAGACTTAGCACATTTTTTTTTCCGATTCATGTCAAGGGTTGATCAAAAACATTTCTCAAAAGTCCCCTCTCTCCCCCCTTCACCTCTCCCCCATCGTATCTCGGAAACTAGATAGCGGTAAAATGAAGCGTAGCGTAGCGTAGGGACAAGGTCACTACGGCTTTCCGGTGGTAGGTAAGTCTTGAGTGGAGCGAACCTACGAGACCGAGTGGAGCGGAGGGGGGAGGTGGTGAGGAAAGCGAGCCGGCGACCTCCGTTGCGTAACGAAGGTTGAGTAACTAAGGGGTGACGGACAGCAAACTTACAAGTAACTCTCATGAGTAGAGCAAAAATACCAAGCCTCTCCTTTGTGGCCTCCCCCCCCCCTCCCAATCGTATCTCAGAAACTAAGAGACCTGTGTTTTGTTTTTTTACGGATTCGTATAGAGGAGGCTCGGAAAAGTAGAAACCATATAAAGATAGAGATAGGGATAGGGGTAGGGATAGGGATAGGGATAGGGATAGGGTTAGTGATAGGGATAGGGATAGGGATAGGGATAGGGATAGGGATAGGGATAGGGATAGGGATAGGTATAGGGATAGGGATAGGGATAGGGATAGAGATACAGATAGAGATAAAGACTTTGTCACCGACTTTCGAAAGAGCCAAAATAATAATAGAACAATGTCAGAAAGTATGATTTAATAAAAACACATGTCTAAGAGCCAAGCAAACATTTTAAATTTGAATTTGTTAATTGGTAATGTTGTCAGGGTAGGTGGTTATTTATTATAAATTTTAACTGTCATACAACTGGCATTTCTACTATAAAGTTGCAATCTCTTAGGAGGTACTAATAATTTCTCGACATTGTTTTTATTTAATCAGAGACTTATTCATTTAATTTGAATAAATGAGGATTTTACAAATAAACAAACTTCAAAAATATACAGACACGGAAGTGGGAGAATTTTTAATTCTTTAAATAACCGCCTGCAATGGTCTAAATATTCTGCTCCGCTCATGGCTCTGATACATTTCTTTTGTACTTTGAATGCCCTGTCTACATGGTGTTTGGCAGAACGTTGAACATACGAAAATGGTGGATAGGTGGGGTCAACTGCTACTTACTCAGCCCTAATTTATTTGGCCCTGACCAATATTGCCTGTTTTACCCATTTTTAATAACAAATACACTTTAAAGTTAAGAAAAAGGTGAAACAAGAGAAAAAAAAATTAAATATCCAGTGGGCCAGGGCCATATAAATTAGGGCTCAGTAAGTAGCAGATGACCCCACCTATCCACCATTTTCGTATGTTCAACGTTCTGCCAAACACCCTGTATATCTACTGAATTACCCCATATAGCATCGTGTTGATATGCATCTTACAAAGCTCTCTTCTTATAGCATGATATTTTTAAACCCCTACTAAGCCATTGGTTTTTTTATTGGTTTATTGGTCTTTTTGACGAGTATTTCGGGAAAACACAATTTATAGAAGAGCGTAAATATGTCGTGGAATACATTAAATGCGTTATTACAGTCTGTCTCTTCGTAAACTTCACCAAAACTTAAGGCTGCTAAGCAGTTCAAAATTTTTTTTATGTTGCTCTTATTGTATTCTCTCTTCGTATCATACCAGAACTGTACAGTTTTTGACTTACTATTATGCATCTCATCAGGGTAGAAGTTAATTTTATGCCTCCCTTTTGAGTTATTAATAAGGTTTTAGACTGGATTAGGGGGTTCTAAAGGGGTTTCAAAATCTTTTAAGTGCTCTAATGGATTTTTATTCTTTATTTTTTTTTCTTTTATTTTAAATTCTTTTAACTATTCTAAGGTATTCTCAATTTTTTTTGTTTCTTTTTTTTATTGAATTAGTTTTATAATGATTTAGGTGGTGCTGTTGTTTTTTATTCTATTCTCGACAACTACTCAGACTTGATTTTATTCAAAAATATTGATATGGGTATCGTTTTCGAGTGATTTGGAGGTGCTGATTTAGAAAATGATCCAAAAAAGAAAGGAGGGCACATAAACAAATTGTATCAACGTGATCCAGCTTTTTAATTTAGATTTTGAAAATTTTGAAAACAAGAATCTAAAAACGTGTTCAAGGCGTCGCTTTCTGCAGAATATCCACTAAACCTGACCTATATTACTTCACAAACAAACATATTTTTAGTTGCGTCATCAGCTTTGACTTTTGTATACCGGGTAAAAGAAGACACTTAACGAAGCCGAAAGCCACGTATTCTACCCATTATGTGGATCATTTTTTTCCTTTAGACCATACCTGGGACTCCACGGGTTCTCGAGATATTGAATTTTAAAATTGCATTTTTTTTACGAAATCGAATTGAAAATCGAATTCTAAGTATTATTACAAAACTTTTTTCCAAACAAACATTCCAGCATAGGCGCGCTTGTGTGCGTCAAGCCGCCGCCTACGCACACAACGACACGAAACCTGTTTGCTTTATATTGCGCTCAATAATTTTTTTTTTTGATACCTAAAAATAAAAGTCGGTTCCCAGCCATAATTTTAGCGTAAAGCTACTTAGTTAGATGTACAGTATGCGTAGTTAACGGCTTTGTGATGTGTCTAATTACACCCTGTAGAATAGAATATGAGATCTGGATGGAACTCCATTGATGCCGTAATAGTCTACTTACTTATTCTGCAAATTTACACGGTGACATTCATGTCATTACAATCTAGCATTCAAGATCACTCATAGAACGTAATCCAAATTCAAGTTGCATGGATCACAGAACAGAATCCGCAGAACATTCTTTCGAATCATAGACATAAACTATGGATAGGCTTTTACTATTTCGACGACGATGCTCAATTCGTATCATCCTTTGACCATGATCAGAAGACACAAGATTGTAGAAAAAATTAATGCAAAACAAACAAAAAAAAAACATGCAAAAAAAAATGGAAAACTAACAAAAAAACGAACTAATATGTACACTATACTTAGTTATTACAACTGCTCTTTATAAATTTTAACTATAATACATATTAAAATGTCAGTAGGTAGCTAAGAAAAACGCTAGAAAGCATATTGCAAATGTGGTTCTTAAAGAAAACTTTCCAAACCGAGTCAAAGTGTAAATAAATGCCTTTTGAATAAAGACGGGTCAGATTTTTATATTTTTACCTATATCTTTGAATGGAACCTACAAAACTTATATTATTAAAGAACTAACTTAACAAGAAAAAGAATTGCATATTGAAGCACTTGTTCTTGCGTGGCACTGAAAATAGTTACATTTTGATTCGACATTTTTGGTCTGCTTAATTTACTTCTCTTTAATATACTAAAAAGTAATACTAAAAATTAATACTAAAAGGAATATCATGCAAGATTAATATTCTATTTAGTTTACACTAGAGGTGTATTTAATAATAATAAACAATTTATTACAGGTAACAAAGACCCATAGATAAAATACCTTCACCTAAATATACATACAAAAAAAAAACTAAAACTTTCGGTATCTGCCATTGCCACTTACACACTCGCGTACTACAGCAGTAACCGGCTCTTTATTTTTTACTTTACAGTTAAAAGTAACTGAGACATCCCACACCTTCGTGCAACAGAGCAGTCCACGCATTGTTATTTTTTTAATAAAAAGTAACTAGGACATTTGGTATCTGCCATTCCCATTTACACTCTCGCGTTCTACAGCAGTCCCCGGCTCTTTATTTTTTACTCGACCGTTAAAAGTAACTGAGACATTTAGGAGTTGCCGTTTAAACCCACACCTTCGTGCAACACAGCAGTCCACGCCTTATTATTATTTTATTTTTTAGTATAAAATTATTAAAACATTCGGTATCTGCCATTTCCATTTACACTCTCGCGTACTACAGCAGTCCCCGGGTCTTTATTTTTTACTTTACAGTTAAAAGTAACTGAGACATTTAAGATCTGCCGTTTGAACCCACACCTTCGTGGAACACAGCAGTCCACGGCTTATTATTTTTTATTCTTTTTATTAAAAGTAACTAAGTTTTTTGGTATCTGCCAGATAACTCATAACTCTATGCCATATAACTCATTCAACCAATACAATGAATCCACCTACACCTTGGCACACTACGACTCATTACTGATAAGACAACAACTTTTACCCATTTTAACGGACATATCTTTCGTCTTAACCGATCCACCACAAGCTAGATAGCATCCACAACTTGACATCGACTCCCATCCTGATTTTCGCGCCACAAACAACGCAAGAAATCCCAGCAATCAACCAACACCGACCACACTTTACTGACCTCTCATCACCGGTACGACAACTCACCTCAACGACGAATTCGCAATCACTCGGTCCTATTGACTTCATCACCAACCAGAGCATGTTCTCGGCAGTAAGCCGACTCTGATCAGAATCCAAAGCCTAACTACTTACAGATCATTCGGTTGACCGGGCAACCAACCGTTCCCGATCAACAGTCCGGTCAGATTTGCTACTGACCAGTAACATGGTTCAATAACGATCTCGCATTGGGTACGTATTCATCTCGAACTACCTTACGTTCCGTTTTATTTATTTATAATTGACGAATAGTTTGGGTTGGAGTGTTTGTTTGCCATGATTATCAATGAGAATTTGTTATAATCATAGATTTATATTTATTTATTTTTCATGTACACATACACTTTGCACGCACATAGTCCGTATTATGTCCATTGCTAGCAATTAGTATGTAAAATATTAATTAAAAGGGTTATGAATGAAGTCAAGGGGAAGTATGTGCGTGTGTGTGTATGTGTGAAATTGCTAGCAATTAGTAGGTATGTAGGTAAAATGTCGATTAAAAGGGTTATGAATGAAGTCAAGGGAAAATATGTGTGTGTGTATATGTGAAAAGAAGGATAATAAAAGAACGTTGTAGAAGTATTAAAGATGTAAGCATAGAGGGGGACAGGAAGCGGGAAGCGACTTTGCTTTATACTATGTAGTGAAGATATAGGCGTCTTTAGAGGGCCGTGCTGAATGAACTAACAATGGTTTATTTTTCAAATTTAGCAAATTGTATGAGAAACCAATGCGGTACATATGTTACTTGCCAAACATCAATTATTATTTAATAGTTTTTGGCTAAGGTTGTGTTGTCTTTTTTAGATATTTTCCTAAGATTTTTTTTTCAGCACGACCCCCTACACCTACATCAATATATTATTTGTTATTACGAATTCACATTATCAGTTGCGGTACATATAAAGTGTTAATAGAGTACACACCTTGAGTCTAAGAAACTTTTTAATACGCTATACATTTTTCAAGTTACAGGCAAAAAAGGGGGCCGTGCCAGCCAAACGTTTTCAGCATGGCTCCCTTTTTTTGTATATTTCTTCAAAAGTACGGGTTAGAGAAGTTTTGAAAAGCATAAAAGTAGGAACTTATTTCATTATTTACTTAGTCACTTACAAGGAATATTATTTCATAGTTTATTCGTACAGACTTTAAAGAAAATCAACTGTAGGAACAAAAAAAACATTCAGTTAATTTACTTAGAAGTCCATACATAAATCCGTACATTAGGGTTTTCAAAATATTTAAAAAAATTTATATAATTTAGAAAATCTTTTAAGGACTATGGATTTTCCAATTCATTTAAAGATTCTTATAGATTCTCAAAATTTTATAAAGGTGAGGAATACTTCTCCAAAACACGACCCCGCGAGCTGCTTGCAGCTCGCGCAACGCGCAAATACTAGTTTTTAATATATTGTTGATTTGTGATACGTTTGAACACGGCAGGTGTAACAGCATAGCCGACATAAAAAAAGAACAATTCGTGAAAAAAGACGTTCCGTCAATCTTCTCCGTGTGAATAAGCTCTTAGTTTTACTAAAAGAAAGGCATACTTAAAATAAATTCCATATTGACAGAAACAGGCCAAAGAGCCCTAAAATCCACACCTTATCGTGTTCAATAAGATGCAGTATTACTAAACCAACGACTTAATATATTACCATCGGTATTTAAGGCATCCCCGATGAACGGCCGGTAATAGGCCCTTGCCACTCCAGGGTTTTATGGTGGCCATCTTGCGTCCTTCACGACCACTTTATACAGAGTTTTATAGCACAATGAACAGCACATAATAATTATGGGTTTGAAGATGGTGGAAGGGTAAATACGAAGGAGGGTTTTACACGCTACAAGAACTTCTTTTCCGAATTTGCTGGCTAAAAGTGTGAACATGGACAAAACAGTTTGAAGGTCTACTGGTTCTATTTTTGCTATTT
Source organism: Agrotis exclamationis (assembly GCA_950005045.1). Taxonomy (NCBI): domain Eukaryota; kingdom Metazoa; phylum Arthropoda; class Insecta; order Lepidoptera; family Noctuidae; genus Agrotis; species Agrotis exclamationis. The sequence goes on from OX465437.1 coordinate 7,859,771, forward strand.
TCTAAGTCATGATCGGCCGCCCACGGCGTCGGACGCCGCGGGACGATCTCCGGCCACCGTAGGCGCGGGCATGCGGGCGGCGAGTAATGGGCAACTCGCCGCCCGACCATGGACCATGCCCGTGTCGACGGCGCGCTGTGTTCCACGCGCGCCTCAAAGAGCGTCAGCGAGATGACGGGGCCCCCCTCTAGAGGGCCAAAGCCTGCCGGGGTCGCGGTACTTATACAATTACTGTGACCCTGGAACGTAAAGGGCTAATGAAGGATACCGTGCATTTTGGTCAGTACAAGTCTGACAGTCCCTCCCGCCCTGCCCTGGGTGGGACGACTCATTTGATGATTTTATCAGGCTTAAAAAAAAAAGTCATGATCGGCGAACTCGTCGATGAAATTAAAGTTTTTCTTTGGTAGATTTTCAACTTGATGGTATAAAACATTAAGCAGTAGTTTCGACCCTGGAAACGCACTAACACTTTTTTTTATCGTTGTAAAATCATCAAATGAGTCCTCCCATCCAGGGCAAGACGGGAGGGACTGTCAGACTTGTACTGACTAAAATTCACGGTGTCCTTTTACGTTGCGAGAGAGATGATTAAAAAATGCCACCCCAGTAACTGAGTTTTAGAGATCAGTTAGGTATTCACTACATGTATTCAGCTGCCATATGCTAAGGACATGTGTTAAAGTGGATACTACGTATGGGTAAACGTGGTGTGGGACACCATGGATCGTTAATTTGAAGAAGGTGGCTTGAGTGGATGAATGAAAACTCATCAAATGAGTCCTCCCACCCAGGGCAGAGCGGGAGGGACTGTCAGACTTGTACTGACTAAAATCCACGGTGTCCTTCAATAGCCCTTTACGTTCCGTGGTCACGGTAAATTGTAAGTCCTGCGCTCTGCTGCGTACAGCCTTAGTAAATTGATGTAGATACTTGGGTTTATTCTTATATTTATATATTTCTTATACTTTTGCTTAACTCTGTAATTAATATAAATAGGCTTTAGACATTAAATGATATAAACTTACAGAATGCGTTTACTGTTATTTATACGTAACAGTACTTACAATTATTATGTACCTACATTAACCGTTTTAGTAGCTATTAAGTTAATATCTTGAGATTTCTAACTAGTGTATAAACGTATTAAATACTTAGTACCTGGTCAACTGAGCCCTGCTTGGGTGCAAATAAGTAGGTTGGCGCTCAAACAAATTGATTCGCATGACGAAATCGTGAAACATTTTTAGAGCAAATTATGCGTAAAATTACAGAGAAAACTAATTTTCTCAGATACAGGACCTGGCTAGATTGATGTTTCGCTCCTGTAAACCTCCCATATTCTAAATTTCATGAAAATTGATTGAGCCGTTTCGAGAATCGCTAAATATATGTCCCACCCAGGGCAGGGCGGGAGGGACTGTCAGACTTGTACTTACCCCTCTAGAGGGGGGGGGGGGGGGCGTCATATGATTGTCAATATAGTTTCAATTTTCTTAATTAATTTAGAGTCACTGCTAATCTCTTCTTATTTCCTCCTAGATATTTATCTTTCCCGTAACTTTTAAATCATTTTCAAACGCTTTCCTGCAATTTTCAACCTATCCTTAACCGGTGTAATGTTGAGACGACCAATTGGTCGGTTTTCAATTGTCAAAAGAATTGTTAAAAAAATGGCCACAGTTTGAGATTTAATTTCTTAAAACAAGGCAGTTGATTTCCTTAGCCAATCCAACTTATGCAAAGAAAAAAGTCATGTGTTAGGGAATTAAAAGATTCCCGTTTAGATTTCTTTTCAATACCAGTTATCACAAGCTATCTTGTCTTATTAAGATTGAAATCAGGAAATAAAAAAATATACGACAGTATTAATTACTTATCTTTTGCGTAAACCGTAAATCAATGGAAGGAAATCGGCAACTCGATAACATCGCTATTCAATCGTAGATAGCGAGATATTTAGATAAAAAGTGATGTTTTTTTTTGGAAAGTTACATTAAAAACATGTTTAATTAATTGGTAAAACCGTAAAAGTTAAAATGTGGAACCAAGACTGTACCTGAAATATTCAGTTGAGACATAATTCGTCAATAAATGTAGGAAATCACATAATTTTCTATCACGTTTTTACTGCACTTAAACCATGTTTTACATGGGTGGGCATTGTTAATTATTGTATCTTATCCATTTTTACATAAATATAAGAATGTAAAACCATTAAAAAAATAGTAGCCCACCAGCATAGGGAATAGGTTCCGAGCTGCCTATGGTTAGGGTTCCAAAGAGAGGAACCTCCTCACTATGCGCGTGTGTCCAAAATTATTGCTTTCTGCAACGAGCCTTTGAACGACCACATTATATAACTACATGTTATCTCTTCACCACCCTTGTTGACCGTGTTGCATGAAGTTAAAAAAAAACCGGCCAAGAGCGAGTCGGACTCGCCCATAAAGGGTTCCGTAGCAGCAAGTAATAACATACTATAAAAGTTCTTGTAGTTGGTTCCAACTTTGAAAGGTTTACGATTTATGACGTATTAAAAAAAAAACTTGAGAGGTGTCAAGGCACGTCGAAAATCGCTATGAACCTGTTAAAAAGGTTCAAGCGATTTTCGACCCTCCACCCCACACTACCCCACTCCACTCCGCTCCACTTCGCTCCACTCCACTCCACTCCGCTCCACTCCGCTCCACTCCGCTCCACTCCGCTCCACTCCGCTCCACTCCGCTCCACTCCGCTCCACTCCGCTCCACTCCGCTCCACTCCGCTCCACTCCGCTCCACTCCGCTCCACTCCGCTCCACTCCGCTCCACTCCGCTCCACTCCGCTCCACTCCGCTCTACTCCACTCCGCTCCACTCCACTCCGCTCCACTCCACTCCACTCCACTCCACTCCACTCCACTCCACTCCACTGCACTGCACTCCACTCCACTGCACTCCACTCCACTCCACTACCTATTATAGCTGTAAAAATGAAGTTGACAAACTTACATTTGCAGTTGTTCTCCGATACATTTTGTTTAGGAAAATGTTATCCCAGTACGTTTTATAAGTTGGTCAACTATTACTCGTAAACTTGTAAAGCCCACTTAGTCATGATAATTTTCTTTTAAACTTCGTTATATATACTACTATTGTAAATTTTTTCACACCCCCAAACATAACCGTTTAGCTGGTAGAGGGGGGGGACACTCGAGTAGGGCAAAAATTAGCACTTTAAAGCTTAATATTTCACAAACGAATCTTTTTATCAAAAAATTGTTGATGGAAACTACCAATATTTTTTAAAGGCCTATTTAATGATACCCCACACTAAGGGGTACGCGAGAAAAAAAAAACATCCCCGCTTTACGTGTACAGGAGGTACCCTAAAAAAAAATATTTTACGAGATTTTATTTTACCACTTTTTTGACGCAACAAATCCGTATATTTACACCAAATTACAGCTTTCTAGTGCTGGGCGTCTCTGAGCTAAGCTGCGGACAGACGGACGGACGGACGGACGGACATGGCGAAACTATAAGGGTTCCTTGTTGACTACGGAACCCTAAAAAATGGTATTATCATTTTCTGAACCGACCGGGTATAATAGGTACTCGCAATCGACGTGCGTGTATGAGGTTTCCGGCGACTAGGACCGCAATCGACTGACACCGCGGTCCCAGTTACCGGATTCATTTAATTTTAATATTTGTATTCCGTCGACTGGGACCGATCCATAAAAGTACAGTCAAGCGAAAAATGTCTGTGAAAATTGTCTTGTTCAATATTAACCAGCAAAAGTAATAGGCTAGCATAGATTCAAAGTGGTATGTATTAAAATAATTCTCGGCAAGAATAGGTTACCTGAAATTGTCTTATCGCATCGACCCAGAAATATTTAAATCAATACCACTTTGAACTTTTGCTAGCCTAGTAGTTTTACTGGTTAATCAATGAAAAAGACAATTTCAGGTAACCTATTCCTGCCGAGATTTTTTTAATACATACCACTTTGAACCTATGCTAGCCTAGTACTGTTGCTGGTTAATATTGTTTCATAGACATTTTTCGTTTGATTGTATACCGTTTATGGATCGGTCCCAGTCGACGGAATACAAATATAAAAATTAAATGCATCCGGCAACTGGGTCCGCGGTGTCAGTTTATTGTGATCCCAGTTGCTGGAAACCTCCGTGTATGACCCGATGTATGACTGTGGATGAGACGAAAGGGGTATGTAAGGATAGGTAGCAGGTGGCGCTCTGTAATTTCTGCCTACCCCCATGGGAGGAAGGCGTGAGTTTATGTACCTATGTATGTATTTTCTAAAGTAAGAGTACGTATCTGTTAAACTACACTTATATACTTGACGATCTGAATAATGGCACAATAAACATGCCTCCCTCAGTAGGGTCTCAAACGGTATAATAGGTACAACTGTACCGTCGATAACAAAATTACTTACTCTTAGTTACTTTAGTCTAAAATAACTGTTCTGCGTGGTTTCGCCAACGCTGCTCAGCTCCTTTTGGCCTTAGCATGATGTTATTTAGCCTATAGCCTTCTTCGATAAATAGACTATCCAACACAAGAACATTTCTTCAATTAAAACGAGCAGTTCCTGATATTAGCGCGAACAACCAGACAAACAAACTCTTCAGCTTTATATTATTAAGACAATCGTCTACCGAGCGCTCGTCCATACTAAAAGAGAGAACGTTTTCCTGCCCCTAGATGTTACCCTATCTCAATGATTTTTTTAGAATGCTTCTGACACAGTAAAAAACTAGGTTTATAGTTTTTCATTTTTCCAAAGGAGATAGTTAGTATTGGGCCAAAGTATGTACATAAACGATATGTATATAAAAAAAATACTAGATTTTTTACTAATTAAAAATAACATGTAACAATAATAACTTTCTACCGGAATGAGCTAAAAATTATAAATTGAAATATGGTTTTCAATAGGATGTAGTTCTAAAACTAGCTTCGTAAACAAGCTGTCAGGTCATTTTAAGTTCGTTCTAAAACTTAGTGATTCTAAAGAAGTTATTAAAAAACGATATCTGTTTTGTTTTAGCATTGGTCATGAACATTATAATCATTTAGAAAAGAAAAAAGGACATTTGATGAAATTATTATTGTTTTAGTAATAGTTTTTTATTTATTTAACAATAACATCGTTCAAAATCGTGTATCGGGTTACTGTTTCAGAACGAAAAAATATCGATGTTTGTCAAAATGTCAATGTCACTGTCACGTCACTCCCGTCATTCGTTTTCGTACTCGTGCGCTTACGGATGTGCTTATTCGATTTCTGCTATTTTTCTGACGACTTTGGATTGATTTTACGGACTTGGACACCGATATTGCCTATAGATTGGATAATGGTGAATTGCGTGAGTTGTGGTATCGCTACCGATCGTAGCAACGCTACTGGAAGTGTGCCTTTACATGATGAAGCAGTTGCCGCATAACATATTGACCCAAAACCTTATATTTTCTTCCTAATTCCGATAGAATTTAAAAAAAAAATCTTTATGATATGAATATGGATGTGTTTTATCTAATAAATAATACATAAATGATTACTGTTCACATTTGGCCCAATGATGTATGGATTTCTGGCGATCTCCTTTATAATAGTTTAAAAGTTACAGGCGCCTCTATTTTTATGACAAAATCTTCATTGAAGTAAAACCTTTGTATTTTAAAAATAAAGAAGTTTTAGAAAAAAAGCAAAACCTACAAACCTAGAACATAATATGCTGAAACGATTGACGCCAGAATCTAAGAGATTGGTCGTGATTTAGTATGTGAAAAACGTTTTCTCCCGAGTGACAAAGGAGATCGCCAGAAATCCATACATCATTGGGCCAAATGTGAACAGTAATCATTTATGTATTATTTATTAGATAAAACACATCCATATTCATATCATAAAGATTTTTTTTTTAAATTCTATCGGAATTAGGAAGAAAATATAAGGTTTTGGGTCAATATGTTATGCGGCAACTGCTTCATCATGTAAAGGCACACTTCCAGTAGCGTTGCTACGATCGGTAGCGATACCACAACTCACGCAATTCACCATTATCCAATCTATAGGCAATATCGGTGTCCAAGTCCGTAAAATCAATCCAAAGTCGTCAGAAAAATAGCAGAAATCGAATAAGCACATCCGTAAGCGCACGAGTACGAAAACGAATGACGGGAGTGACGTGACAGTGACATTGACATTTTGACAAACATCGATATTTTTTCGTTCTGAAACAGTAACCCGATACACGATTTTGAACGATGTTATTGTTAAATAAATAAAAAACTATTACTAAAACAATAATAATTTCATCAAATGTCCTTTTTTCTTTTCTAAATGATTATAATGTTCATGACCAATGCTAAAACAAAACAGATATCGTTTTTTAATAACTTCTTTAGAATCACTAAGTTTTAGAACGAACTTAAAATGACCTGACAGCTTGTTTACGAAGCTAGTTTTAGAACTACATCCTATTGAAAACCATATTTCAATTTATAATTTTTAGCTCATTCCGGTAGAAAGTTATTATTGTTACATGTTATTTTTAATTAGTAAAAAATCTAGTAATTTTTTTATATACATATCGTTTATGTACATACTTTGGCCCAATACTAACTATCTCCTTTCATATAAAAAATACTTACTGTCAGTCGCGAGCTGCAACGCTCTCTATGGCACGATCGGGGGTCGGGGAGGTGTGGTAGCGACAGCACGAGTTTTTCTGAATACCTATTTTTTTAAATGGCAGCCGGTAAACTATCCTCTTAAGTATAGATTTCACCAAGACTTACATCAGAGTATAAAGCTGCGTATACAACATCAGCCCGAACACGTTTTTCCGTCCAGTAGACGTATTAGCGCAGTTATTTCCTGCACTTCTAATCTTAATTACGTCCGTTAAGCGTATTTCCGTCTCGCAATTAACTGTTAACATCGGTATCTAGCTTTATTGTGTGTTATAACTATAAGCTTTAGAATGTTTGAGGTTTTATGATTATTCCGTGTTTTATAGTAACCAATTGAGGAATGCTGCCATCTTCCTCCCTCACGTTATAGCATTATAGGCAATGATATTTTAACAAACAGATATTATGTTATACACTTACAAAACAGCAGAAAAAACTGTTCCGCGCCGAGCGGCAGCACACATCCACACTTTTTTATTCACACAGTACATTTCACTACAAGTAAAAAGGATAGCTTGATAAAATCAATAAGAAAAAAAGTGACAGCTAGATGTTGTCAATTGCGCGTGAATGTAAACAAACATTATTCAAGCCACCAATCACCGCACGTTGGCATCACGACAGAGTTAGATAGAGAGAGACATAGAACAAATATAATATTACGAAAATAATTGAAATATATTAATAAATTGTAATATTTTGCGTATTTACGTGTGTTATGAGATCCCTTGTATTTTATTAACTTTGGTATCATAATTGGTACACTTTCTAAATACACACAATGGCATTTTAGATGGTAATTAAGTAGCAGCGCGCAACGTGTCACTCGTAGTCGTACGAGAAACAGACTAAAAGCAATACGTCCCAATTAGGACGTTTTCTAGTCTTCACGTTTTGTGCGCTCATAACATATCTGTTTACTAAAATATCATTGATTATAGGTAAACAATAATACGTGATGTTATATAGCGTTCCAAATAGACTATTCAACATCTCCGATATTATTTCAATTTGAACAGTCGTTCCTGAGATTACTGCGTTCAAACAAACAAACTTCAGCTTTATAATACTCGTATTAAGTATGGATAACTTTTTGCCATCGATAAATTTAAGAAGCAGTAACTTCAATTTCTATCAGTTATTCAATAATATCCTAATTATTATCTATTTATTTAACTCTCATTCTACATAATTGAGTCTCCTGTCTATCAGAGATTGCCACCCATTTATGTACACTTGCGAGCAAAAGTATGGAATCACTTGCTCCGAATCCGCGCGGTCTGGAGTTCTTAACTAGTTATGAATAATAAAAATGTAGTACCAAGTTCTAAATAAAAAAAAAATGTAGTACCATTTTAAAGGTTTCTGTTAACTTTAAATTGATAACAAAATCATTCAAATCACGCCATTATTTTAAGGAGCTATCCCAGATCGATTTCAATTAAGTGATTCCATATTTTTGGTCGATAGTGTATAAGCAAAATCAGTACACAAAAAAAAATTAAGATCGCAAAAACATTCCTGTTTTAAACCTCGAGGCATTGTTAATTCATTAATTAAACTTCAGTGATTCGCCCTTCGAGATTACACCTGTTAACTTGTAGTAGCACGGTTAAGTGCTGCCATCTACACAATTTTAGAGCAACAAAAAACAAACTGTTATGCGCCCTAATGTTGGTACTCATACACGTTTTGTGTGGTTGCCATCTCGCACGCATTTTTCCTAAAGTAAATTAGTTTAATCGTTTTTCAGTAGTTTTCTGTAGTCTAGGCTTCCAAAGTGATTTTTTCAGAGATGGTAAAACGAAAACGCTACGATGAGGAAGACTATTTGGCTCGCAAAATGAGGAAACTAGAAAAAAAGATGTCTCGTGTTCGTCGTAAGCAACGAAAATACCACAGTTCCTGTACTAGTTCGGATTTCGAACAGAACCAAATTTATGATTGTGACCCAGCAGAACCAATGCAGGAGGTTCCACAAAATGAAGGTCAGTAAGATTTTTAAATTTCGAGTTTATACCAGCCGGCAAGTGACACGGCGCCAGCGCGGGCGGCGGCGCGGCGGATCGCGTGACCTTGACCTACTTTTATGAACATTTTGTTTGTTTAATTTTTACCTAGTGCGTATGAGTTTAGTCTGTAAGGCTAATACCAACCTATAACGTACTTTAGTTCAATCTGTAAGGTTGATCGCTGTACACATTAGGTAGCACTATAATTCTAGAATATGATTCGAGAGATCATGTCATGAATTTTTTTTTTTTTTAAGTTGTGGGTAAAATTACAAATCAACTTTGTTGAGTGAGCTTGCATCGTGATCTCAATAATTATTCTAGAGTACAAACCGTGAGTTTGTATCAAGAATACTGCGCTTGAGATTCTAGAACATAGTCTGGAAGATTATGTCATGAATTTGCAATGCCAAAGATGGAAGTTAAATTCTAGAGTACAAACCGTGAGTTTGTATCACGAATTTATTTAAAAACTGTCGGTCTGTTGTTTTCAGGAGCTCCATATGTAGCTGATGTTCACTCTGATTCAACTTCACATTCAAAGCCCCACGATGAACCGATGCCTGCTCCGATAGCTACTTTAGCCTCCGTGTCCGAACAGGCTTGTGCCGACGTACCCGAGGCTACTTCCGCACCCATTTCTGCGAATGAACCACCTCCAGATCATGCACCTACAGAAAGTGTGCCAGACTTAGAGCCTGATATTTTGTGTTTACTTGGAGAAGAGCCGGTACAAGAAGACAAGTTTGGTGAGAATGTCCATAAAGACATAGCTAATAGGTGGGCTGATATTCTAATTAATGGCTTAAAGGATGAAACAAAAAAGGAAATATTGAACATATATAGTGTACCTTACAATTTAAAATTAGTTCAGGCTCCTAAACTTAATCCAGAAATCAGAGCAGCGGTCAATGAGGGCGCTTTAAGAAGAGATAACATTTTGACTGATAAACAAATGGTATTATCGTCCATTATAACCTGTGTAGCCAACACAATCACTGCTATATTACAAAATAACCCTTGCCATGAAGAAATTAAGTGTCGGACACTAAAATTACTCAGCGATGCCGGCAGACTGTTATGCCACACGCACTACAGTGAGACTCAAACAAGAAAACATTTTTTGCTGTCCTGTCTCAACAAGGAGGTAAAGGACAACGTAAAAGACCTCAAACGTGATCACCTATTATTTGGTAATGATCTACAAGATCATTTAAGATCCATGAAAGCAATCATAAAAGCAGGCACTGAGTTAAAACCTGCAGCTCCCAAACCAAAATTGCCACCCAAGAATATTCAACCAAAGGAACACTCGTCGAGGGCTTTAAACTGGAGGGGCCCGCCACCGCCGCAGTCGCAGCATCGTCGCATGCCGCCGAGACAGAACCCGACGGCTGGTGGGCGCAAGCAGCAACCAACACGCCGTGCAACGGATCGCCGTGCTCCACGGCAATACAATCAGCCTCCACGTCGTTAGCCGAAGTGGACAACACCAACACACAGGCGGGTAAATTAAAATTTTACTACCATAATTGGTCACAGATCACAAATGATCCTGTGGTGTTAGGTTGGGTTAACGGTTTGAAAATTCCTATTTCAAACGATATAACCCAGCCTACATGTTATCCACATAACAGTCCTAAGTCCAATGTGGATGCACTACTGATTACTAAAGAAATTAATAATCTTCTTAATATTGGTGCCATAAGTGTGTGTGAACCATGTGATGGTCAATATTTATCAAATATCTTTCTTGTTAAGAAAAGCAATGGGACAAATAGATTTATTTTAAATTTAAAATCCCTAAATAAATTCATCATTGCGCCTCATTTTAAACTTGAGGATTACAGAACTGCTATGAGACTCATGTCGAAACATAGTTACATGTGTACTATTGATCTTAAAGATGCATATTTCGCTATAAATATTCACAGCGACTCTAGAAAGTTTCTGCGATTCTTTTGGTTGGGAAAGCTATATGAATTTCAAGTTTTGCCATTTGGTCTTAACATAGCACCTTATGTGTTTACTAAAATTATGCGGCCTGTAATGCAATTCCTTCGAAATCAAGGCTTACTGTCTGTTATTTATTTGGATGATCTATTATTATTTGGAAATACTTATATGGACTGTAAACATAATTTTGAAATTACACAAAAAATTCTTCAATCGTTAGGTTTTACAGTAAACCTAAAAAAGAGTGTAAGTGTACCTAGCCGAACTGCAACATATTTAGGATTCGTATTCAACTCTAAGAATCTTACAATTAGCATTCCAGTAGAAAAGAAAAGTAAGATCAAAAATGAACTTTTACACTTCTCTAATTTAAAAAGATGTAAGTTGCGTAATTTTGCTCATTTAATTGGGTTGCTGATATCAATTTGTCCAGCAATGCAGTACGGCTGGTTATACACAAAAAATTTCGAAAGAACTAAGTACCTCAGTTTAAAACAAAAAGATGATTACAATCAATATATTGAATTACCTGTTTCTTTACGCGAAGATTTCGACTGGTGGTCTAGTAATATTGACAACTGCGCAAGCCCTATTCGTTCCAGTGATTATAAGCTGGAAATATATTTATTTATTTATTTATTTAAACTTTTACGTACAATTGTGGTACATAAGGCGGACTTAATGCCACAAGGCATTATCTACCAGCCAACCTTTGGGTCAAAAGGAGAAGCAGTTGGAATAGGTACAACAGTAGTTACAATAAAAAACAACTAAAACTACTACATCTAACTATGGCTATTTATAAATAATATATACGAATACATATGAAAATATATACGAATGTTATACATAGCATTAAATGCATATTATAACAAATATTTGATAAATAAATTATAACAATATACTCAGATATAAATACAATATAAATGGATATATATAATATGACGACGACCATATCACTAAATGGAAACCTAAGGAACGAGTGTTTTTAAAAAGTATTCCCGAACTTGGCGTTTAAAAGAAAATTTACTCTTAGCTTTTTTAATGTCAAGAGGAAGCGCATTCCAAAGTTTAATTGCCGTAACCACGAAGGAATTGGAAATAAAACCTGTACGGTGAGAAGGTATCTGAAGGAGCAAATTTTCAGCAGCACGAAGGTTACGATCGTGCGAGCTACCCAGGATCTGAAAAGAACTTTTTAAATAATTAGGAGCGCAAGGATCGTTAATAATAGAGAAAAGCAAGCAGAGTGATCTGAGGGATCTTCTCTGGCGGATAGGCAGCCATTTAAGCTGAGAACGATAACTGGATATGTGATCATATTTTCGAAGTCCAAATATAAAACGTATACAATTATTCAGAAGTCGATCCAATTTGTTTAGAAGGTTTTGGGAAACGTCAGAGTAACAAACATCCGCATAATCAATAATAGGGAGCACAAGAGCCTGGACAAGCAGTAACTTAGTGGAAGACGGAAGAAAGTGCTTAAATCTATAGAGAGATCGCAGTGAGGCAGAAACGTTCCGACTTACCAAATTGACCTGCTTTTCCCAGCTAAGTCGATCGTCGATATGCAAACCCAAATCCTTAACGTGAGGAGATAACGGAATTATCGTGTTATTAAATGTAATAGGTACAAGACCATGAATATTGAGACTACGCATATGGTAGACGCTACCTATTACCATGGCTTGACACTTGTTCACGTTAACTGATACCCCGAACTGCCTGGACCAGTCACTAATACTACGCAGGTCATCGTTTAGGGTGGAAATGCAGTCATCTAAACAGTTGACGTCAGCTTGAGCGTAAAGTTGCAAGTCATCAGCATACAGATGGTAAGAGCATTTGAGGACTTCAGTAATGGAATTTATGAAAACCGAAAATAGTAAAGGAGAGAGTATACCGCCTTGTGGAACACCAGTTAGCAGATCATACCAGTCAGAACATGCCTGCTTGACACGAACCGCCTGCTGGCGACCACGAAGATAAGACGCGAACCAATCCCGTGATGAATCTGAAATCCCATTCTGCGACAAAATAGCAAGAAGAATATCATGGTCAACGGTGTTAAATGCGTTGGAAAAATCAATTAATATTAAAACCGTCAACTTGGAATTCTCCATGCCGGACCTGATATCATCAGTGACTTTGAGTAGAGCAGTAGATGTGCTATGTCCTGGACGAAAACCAGATTGAAATTGAGAAAGCCAGTTATTTTTAGAGATGAATGAAGAGATTTGTTTATGAGCAACAGCTTCTAGGATTTTAGAAAGGAAAGGGAGAATGGAGATCGGCCTAAAATGACTTGTTAAACTAGGATTTGGAATTTTTGGAAGAGGAATTATAAAAGCCTTACGCCACATTAGAGGAAAAACACCAGAAAACAAAGAAAAGTTAACAATATGTGTGAAAACGGGAATAAAACTATCAAGAATTAAAGTCAGCATCTTCCTGCTCACTCCATCACATCCGGCAGCATTTGACTTAATAGTCTTAAAGATATTTAGAACTTCCAGTTCAGTCACGGGGGAAAACGAGAAAGTGTTGGGAGAGAGAGATGGCACGGAAGATATTTTATGAATAGTGTCTCTTCTTACATCATCGGCCAGACTGGCTGTTGCCGAAAAATGTAAGTTAAGGCTATTTAGAGACAAATTCGAAGATAAAACATTAGATGGTGACTTAGATATGCCAAGTGATTTGAGAAACTTCCAAATATTAGCCGGTGAAGAGTTGAGAACATTCTCACAAATGTATCGGCGTTTAGAAACTCTCACCATCTGATTACACCGATTTCTAGCCAACTTGTACAGACCCCAGTTTTCCTCACTACGATCCCGTCTATATTTCCGGAAAGCCCTATCGCGCCGCTTCATCGCCATTCGAACCTCCAGAGTTATCCAGGGCGCTGGGGGACGCTTAACTCTCACAGCTTTCAAAGGCGCATGCGAATCATAAAGCTGCAATATTGAATTGTTCAACAGCGCAACTTTATCACCCACAGTCGGCGCTTCAAGAACGTTAGTCCAATCTATAGATTGTGCATCCCTGCTGAGTTGTTCTTTATCCAACCTCGCAAAATTTTTTTTTTCCGAAGGAAAATTATAGCCGGCCGCTGTTTCGGGGGTTTAATTTTGTAAGAAAGAAAAATTAAATCGTGTCGAGAAAGCCCCGGAACTGCAACCTGACCATGGTTGGCAACTAAATCCACGGAGGAAGTGAGCATAAGGTCAAGCCAGGAGTCGTCAGTGTCAGCGTTCTGATGTGTTGGATCGAGGTCAAGGCAAGAGATATTAGTCGACTCTAAGATTGCCCTCAGCTCACGTGATCTAGATGTATCTTTTACGAGGTTGGTATTAAAGTCACCCATGATTATGAGATGCTGCTCAGGCCAGACGGCTAGCGGACAATGGTCTAGCAAGGAATTAACTCAGCACATAAATTATTTAGAACTCATGGCAGCGTTCTTTGGGTTGAAGATCTTCGCCAATGATTATCGTAACTGCGAAATACTTTTACGAATTGACAATTCCACTGCAATTTCTTATATCAATAGGATGGGCGGCATACAATTTCCCCATCTTAGTTCTGTAAGTCGCGACATTTGGCAGTGGTGCGAAGAGCGACAGTTGTTTGTCTTCGCTTCCTATATTAGTTCTAAGGATAATCATATTGCAGACGCGGAATCACGTCGCATACATGCTGATGTTGAGTGGGAGCTCGCTGATGATGCTTTTCAAGTAATATGTAATAAGTTTAATCGGCCTGAAATCGATTTATTCGCGAGTCGTTTAAATAAGAAGTGTCTCAAATTTGTTTCTTGGCATAAAGATCCTGAAGCATTTAGGGTAGATGCTTTTACCTTATAATGGTCCACCTATTTTTTTTATGCATTTCCTCCTTTTTGCTTAATTTTGAAAGTTTTGCAGAAAATTGTTCACGATAAGGCCGAAGGTATTGTTGTGGTTCCTCTCTGGCCAACACAGCCTTGGTATCCATTTTTTAAGAAGTTGCTTATTACTAGTCCAATTGAATTTACACCCAGTAAAACATTATTATCATCCCCTTACAGTGTGGAACACAAGTTGCAAGAGAGCCTTATCCTGGTTGCCGGAGTATTGTCAGGCAAGCATTTCTGATGCAGGGCTCGCCTCCAGATGCTGCGGATGTGATGCTGGCGTCTTTAGCTGTTAGTACTTTAAAACAATATAACACTTGTTTTAAACAATGGTTTACCTTTTGCCAGGATAGAAACCTAAATTTATTTCAAACATCAGTTGCTAATGTGTTAGATTTCTTAGTTACACTTTTTAACCAAGGTCAAAAGTATGGCTCAATTAATTGTACTAAAGCAGCACTGTCGCTTCTGCTTAGCTCAGCAACCATGAATGATCCACGGGTCACGAGGTTTATAAAGGGGGTCTTCAAGTTGCGCACCCCACTCCCAAGATATAATTTTACTTGGGACCCATCTATTGTTTTAGAGTACTTAAGTAATTGGTATCCTAATGAAAGTCTTTCCTTTGAAAAACTATCGAAAAAATTGACTACCCTTTTGGCTTTAGTAACTGCACATCGAGTGCAAACACTGGCGCTTATTAAAGTGTCTAATATTAAAAAATATAATAACGAAAAGTTCGTAATAAACATCACGGATTTAATCAAAACCTCGGCTGTGAATCGTACCCCACCAATTTTGATTCTTCCCTTTTTCAACGAAAGACCTTCCATTTGTCCTGCTAGAACTTTAGAACAATATTTAACTGCATCGGCTGACAAGAGAAACCCTGAATGTAATTCTTTATTAATTAGCTTTAAGAAACCTTTCAATAATGTAAGCTCACAAACTTTAAGCCGTTGGATCAAGGCCATCCTGAATGAAAGCGGTATAGACACATCTGTGTTTAGCGCGCACAGCACAAGGCATGCAGCGACGTCTGCTGCCAAAAGATTCGGTGTTAGTATAGATAATATTAAAAGAACTGCGGGTTGGACCGGCAGATCAGAAACTTTCGCAAAATTTTATAACAGAGAAGTAGTGACAGACACCTCAGATGCCTTTGCCCGTTCTTTTTGTAGGATGGCCTCAATCAACGAAGGATAGTGATTATTTGTATTTGTTATTATTTTTTCTTTATTAGTTTGATCACAAGCTTTGTGTTCTTGATTATACTTGTAAGGTATTGCATACATTTGAGTTTCCTTTTTTCCCTAAGTCAGTTCCCTTTTTACTATTTCGTGAGACTCTAAACATCTACAAGTTAACAGGTGTAATCTCGAAGGGCGAATCACTGAAGTTTAATAGAAAGTCAAACGAACTTACCTGTAAGTGACGTTCGATGACTATTAAACGATGACGATATCGTCCATTATAACCTGTGTAGCCAACACAATCACTGCTATATTACAAAATAACCCTTGCCATGAAGAAATTAAGTGTCGGACACTAAAATTACTCAGCGATGCCGGCAGACTGTTATGCCACACGCACTACAGTGAGACTCAAACAAGAAAACATTTTTTGCTGTCCTGTCTCAACAAGGAGGTAAAGGACAACGTAAAAGACCTCAAACGTGATCACCTATTATTTGGTAATGATCTACAAGATCATTTAAGATCCATGAAAGCAATCATAAAAGCAGGCACTGAGTTAAAACCTGCAGCTCCCAAACCAAAATTGCCACCCAAGAATATTCAACCAAAGGAACACTCGTCGAGGGCTTTAAACTGGAGAGGCCCGCCACCGCCGCAGTCGCAGCATCGTCGCATGCCGCCGAGACAGAACCCGACGGCTGGTGGGCGCAAGCAGCAACCAACACGCCGTGCAACGGATCGCCGTGCTCCACGGCAATACAATCAGCCTCCACGTCGTTAGCCGAAGTGGACAACACCAACACACAGGCGGGTAAATTAAAATTTTACTACCATAATTGGTCACAGATCACAAATGATCCTGTGGTGTTAGGTTGGGTTAACGGTTTGAAAATTCCTATTTCAAACGATATAACCCAGCCTACATGTTATCCACATAACAGTCCTAAGTCCAATGTGGATGCACTACTGATTACTAAAGAAATTAATAATCTTCTTAATATTGGTGCCATAAGTGTGTGTGAACCATGTGATGGTCAATATTTATCAAATATCTTTCTTGTTAAGAAAAGCAATGGGACAAATAGATTTATTTTAAATTTAAAATCCCTAAATAAATTCATCATTGCGCCTCATTTCAAACTTGAGGATTACAGAACTGCTATGAGACTCATGTCGAAACATAGTTACATGTGTACTATTACTATTGATCTTAAAGATGCATATTTCGCTATAAATATTCACAGCGACTCTAACAGCGACTCAAAATTTTATAACAGAGAAGTAGTGACAGACACCTCAGATGCCTTTGCCCGTTCTTTTTGTAGGATGGCCTCAATCAACGAAGGATAGTGATTATTTGTATTTGTTATTATTTTTTCTTTATTAGTTTGATCACAAGCTTTGTGTTCTTGATTATACTTGTAAGGTATTGCATACATTTGAGTTTCCTTTTTTCCCTAAGTCAGTTCCCTTTTTACTATTTCGTGAGACTCTAAACATCTACAAGTTAACAGGTGTAATCTCGAAGGGCGAATCACTGAAGTTTAATAGAAAGTCAAACGAACTTACCTGTAAGTGACGTTCGATGACTATTAAACGATGTGATTCGCCCGAGAGATTACACTCCCTCCCTGGCCCTGATCAAGATCCTTCTAGATCTTTCCCCTGACTTGCACGAAATAGTTTCTAACGATGGCCAAAGGGGAAACGTGTATGAGTACCAACATTAGGGCGCATAACAGTTTGTTTTTTGTTGCTCTAAAATTGTGTAGATGGCAGCACATATCCGTGCTACTACAAGTTAACAGGTGTAATCTCTCGGGCGAATCACATCGTTTAATAGTCATCGAACGTCACTTACAGGTAAGTTCGTTTGACTTTCTATTATAAGGCCCAATCCATACGTGCGTGAAACGAAAAAAAATACTAAACTATACATTAAAAAAATAACTTCTAAACGTTACCAATTACAGACCGTTGTGTGTTAATTGACTTGTAGAATTTAATTGATTAATTGAGCGTAGCAATTAGTTGTTTGAGTTGTGTTCTTGTAATAAAATTGTAACACAAATAGATTTGACTAACACTTGTTCTTCAAATGGTTTTGCTGAGATTTATCTATCCGCTTTTATATAACCATCTAAATTCCGTCCGTCATAATAAATAATGGAAAAGTCCGGCCAAGTGCGAGTCGGATTCGCTTAGTAAGGCTTCCAAAAAAAAAACATTAATTTTAATAATATATTCCAATTAAACCATTATCTATAACAACGGCAAAATATCATGTCTGTTGTATGAGAGCCCCTTGAATATGTATTTTATTATATATTTTTTTGTATTTTTATAGCGACAACGATTTATGAGACACAACCTTGTGACAGACGGATAGGCAGACAGACGTATTAGGGTCATTCTTCGTTCACCAAACATCCGTTGAGGATAATGACGCCCGATCTTTTACTACTAGTGCAACCATCCACTAACAAAAAACAAAAATATAAATTATTTTAATTACATCTAACTTAAATGAAATTAAAATAATTTATATTTTTGTTTTTTGTTAGTGGATGGTTGCACTAGTAGTAAAAGATCGGGCGTCATTATCCTCAACGGATGTTTGGTGAACGAAGAATGACCCATTACCCTTTGAGTACGGAACCCAAAAAAAGCGTGTTACACCTCATTTGAGAGGGAATTTCTATTGCAATTTCTTTTTATACGACCAGGTTTGCAGACTGTTAAAAACCTCTACTTTCTCCCGACAATTCCAGATATTTTAAACCGACAATCTAAAGCCTTACAGCCATTAGGCAACGTCTATCTTATCAAGGAAAGGAAAACAGCGACATTGCAATTGCAAGAACTCGCGATAACTTTGTAACGTCGGCATCCACCGGGCCCTTATTCAAATAGCGCTTATAAAACTATAATACGAACGTTAAAAATGTATTAACACCGCGCAATTAGCATTGGATTATGGCCGACAACGTATTTGATTTAATAAACCAATTTAAATACTTATTTGTTTTACGAAGATGTTTATTGCTGGCTGGAGAGGCGACTGTTACAATGTTGTGTGATGTTATTTTGTTGTTTTACAGTCAAGGGATAAAAGTGCAGACATTATTTCTGTTTTTGTTGTATATACAGCCTATAATGTTCTCAAAATCTTCAATGAGAGAGAATGAGCTGTAATTCGCTACGCAAGCTCTGTGTGAATTGGTGGATACCATAATGTTTCCTTGAATTTATCAAAAATAAAACGGTTTTCGCACATTTTATTGACTTTCGTGGTTTTACAAGTTAATGTTAATAATACAATTTACCCAAAGTCAAGTGTCTCCTAGTTTCCCCTTTTTTGTGGAAATTCATCAAATAAGTCCTCCCGCCCTGGGTAGAGCGAGATTTTAATCAGACTTGTACTGACAAAAATCCACGGTGAGTCATGGTTTCACCACGATCCAGGCTCCCAGAACCTGGATCGTGGAGGGGCAGGAGCTACACAGGTTTTTCCTGCCCCTGCATGCTTAAACCTACAATTCGTAAGTACCACTGGGCCACTGTTACCGCTCTTATTTACACATGTGACAGTAGTCAAAAATGCATTTCTATTTTTAGACGAAATAAGTTGTCAAAGTATTGTTTCTATTCCTACTGGTTTGACAACAAAGAAAGTAGGTGAAGCAGGTTGATTTTTCCTGTTATAGTTGTGAAATCATCACATATTTCCGGACTTAATTGAAAACATGTTCGTCTTTCATAGCCCTATTTTCAGCGGCCGTTGATCGAATCATCCATACATACGTTTTATTGGTTTCGAAAGAAAGCCTGTTCAGAAAGCCTAATTCGCAGAAAGTACAAATCGTACCCTTATTGCAAAAACCGATTATCTGCATAAAAATTCGAGTGATAATGGGTTTCACCTGTAGCTTCGTCGTGACTTGAGGATTCGATATCTATATTTAACTAAAACTTGGTTAAAAATGCAGATAATCGGTTTTTGCAATAAGGGTACGAAATTCTCAAAATGGCAAATTCTCTAAAAGCCTAATTCTCAAAATGGCAATGATCTAAATGGAAAAGAAAAGAGAGAATTTGCCATTTTGGAAATTCAATTTTTAGAACATTTGCCATTTTGAAAACTTGTCCTTTTGTGAGTAGGTTGCCATTTTTCAAATAGTTTTTCTGCGCTTAGGTTTTTTAATTCAGAACAAATTATCATCACTTATTTATTACTTGTAGAGTAACATAATAAATATGAACTTCAATGTGGGAAATAAGTAAAATAAATTGAAAGTACCTACAAATGAAACTCCATGTGCAATCATTATAAAGCTGTTTGATATCATAATAATAATTTTAATTGGTTTGCGACATGTTCGCTGTATGTTTTTATTATCATCTTTTATTATAGACAAATGACAGAGTGGGTTGAGATGTCGTTGAGCTAACTACGGGTGAGAACACATTGGTATTTTTCTTTGTAGCTGAGCTGAGCTTCTCTATGGAACCTTCCAGCTGACTTGGGCATAGTCCATGTTTTCATACATAAAACTAGATTTTGGCGGCTTTTGTTGATTTGATTGTGTGTATTTATTTAATGTAATTTTGCTATGGGTTAATACCTGAAATAAACTGATTATTATTATTATATTATAAATACAAATGATTTTTACAAGTTAGCCCTTTCGTACACAAGGCGAAGCAAGTCTCCGATACTTTACGACTTTGGTATCCATGCGACTATCGCAATGCAAATCCATAGAGTTTCGTACACAGACACGCTTCAATGGGGCATCCATTGAAGCGTGTCTGTGTACGAAACTAAACTAACTAAAGTTGAAGAAGCTATGCCTGCTTTGAGCATATTATTCAAAACTGTCTCGAGTAATCGCTGTCCGAACGTTACTGCTCGAAAATGCTTTAGTGTAGACTCACCTTAACAATCCAAAGGACTACGTACTTACCTGCTGCCGTGCTTCTCTATAATTACGTATAGTTAACAATTGAGGGATAAAACTGAATTTACGCGGCTTCTTTTGTTTATTTTAGTCTCTCGTCTCCCTGATTATGTTTTAAGTAGTTTTGTAGTTAAGGTGAGGCGAAATCGCCGTATTTTGTACTTGCGTCTTGGTACTTACTCATTGGAATTTATAACGCAAGAATTAAACTGTAGTCTTTTATTGTAGCCACTGAAAAACATTAAATTCATGTTGAAAATTTTAATCTAATATATAAAAATCAATGCCACTTTTCATTGTAATGTTATAACTCAAGAACGGGCTCACCTATCCAAACCAAATGTTGAGGCTTTGTTCGAACTATTTAGTAGATGCTTTATGTGAAGTTTGCACAAAATCCGACGAGCGGTTCTTAATATACGGGCCACTAGTTAACTTATAATAATAAGGAAATGCTATTGTATTATCGTCGCTAAAACAAATGGTGTAAAATTGCAAATCAAAAGCCGGGTCAATATCCCTCTAGCACGCGTACATACCATGCTCTATCTCTATTCTACAAAGAATAGACGAAGATGTTTCATGATTATTTTAAACAATTTGACTATTTTTTGCACGATTACGACACAATTCGTATACCATTGAAGAATAGAATCATTTCTTTCTGTATTTTAAACATTGCCATGCTTAAATCGGTTTTTTTCTACGTTCTGTCATTTTGTCTTTTCTTCCATCAACAAAACCCATTTGATGGACTGAACTGACGCCAGACTGAGCGTGTAACCTTTGACTATGGTGTTCTTGCTACGCGTGCTGGCATTGCAAATGTCTACCGCTCTTTCACATGGGTTGGTCTCCCGGAATTTTTGTCATGGACCGCTAGATAGGTGTGTAAAATTTACATCCATAATGTAATAGTTAAGGAAATCGCTTATGTGTTTCCGCATAGTTTTTCATCGTTCTAAGAAACACCCATCTCGGCTTTGTTTGAAGTCTTTTATTGGGGACCCATAACGTTTTAAGGTCGTATAAACCATAATTCTGCCGTGGTATAACTATAATGCCGTTAACTGCTAAAGTCACTTTTTTGGATAACACGAAAAAACCGCGGTAAAATTTCAAACTGATGTTATTTTTCGTTGACAACACCTATTAGAGATTTGAAGGTACTAAAACATAGATGAAATTGCATACTTTCGAAATACTTAACCTATCATACCGTAAATATAATTTAATTTCATGAAAAAGCGTTTTTTGTGTTTTAGTTCATCAGAGATGTAACCGAAATCATAATGGATCATCGACTAAAACGCCGCTACGTAAAGCGTAACGGCGTTTTAGTGTATCTATTACATAGAAAATTATTGTCTTTTAAAATGCAAAAATTTCATCTCTTCAATGATTAACTAAAATGCCGTTATTGCACATAACGACAATTTAGCTTGCGATTATGTATTTTAGAACTGATTCATGTTAAGCTTAAATGCGTTTAATGGTACTTTACTGCTTTTAAGTCTGGTAACCTTGAGATGCGTACTAATTAAAAGGATAAACTTGAATCATTGTTAAGCTAAAACGTGGTTAAACTAAAAACCTTACAGTTTAACGACATTATAGCGTAATAATATTATAAAATAGTGAACTATTTTTCTTGCACAAAATGAATTTAATTTATTGAAATTAAAGATATTTTTAAATAATAGTCATAGTTTTATCAATCAATTAGTCTATACTGTCAATATTTCTTTTTGCTTTTCAAATAATATATAATTATGCTTAAACTTATAACTTTCACTAAACTTTACCTAAAACTAGATTTTTAGGAACTTTCAGTTCTAAAGAATAACACTAAAATCACATAAGTTATTTATCAATATAATTATGTACCTACCTACTATAAAATAAGACAACATAAAACAAAATTTACGTTATTATAAACTTCAGTCTCTCATTAAACCTGAGATATAACAAACAATCAAAACTAAGTCTAATCTTCTCCTTGAACTCAAAACTTTATATTTCTAGTATCATTAAAAAAAACAATCATTAACTGAAAAACAAAAACTAATTTTCCTTATTTAAATTTTAGTTCTAACTTTTTACCTACATTTATTAAAGCCTTCTTAAAAACACAGTATTCAAAATCGTATCCCAGTAACATTATATAAAATAATTCAAAGTTATTATGACTATGTCTGAAATTATTAATTAGTTAAAATCAGTCTCGATAAACTGACACTACTCTATATTATTATTCTAATCAGAACTTGTTCTGGAAAGTTTTTCCAAAATAACAATTTGTGAGGGGGAATTATATTCGGTAGATTTTTAAGTATATCTGTTTTTCCCTTAGGTTCGATACCTTTCGGTTCAGTTCTAAATACAAATACCATTGAACGTGGGTTTTCTAAATATCTATCTTTCATTAAACGAAGAGTTTGTATATCTTTTTTCTTCATAGCATATGATATTGAATAATATACTTAACGGATTCAAACATCCATCCAAGAGCTTATTTAAAAAATAATTTCGATGATGATAATTACAAATTCTTTGTTTCATGAATGATAGATATTTAAAAAAACCCACGTATTTGAATTTAGCGAGCAGTGGTGGCCCAGTGGTATTGGCCTCGACTTACGAGTTGTAGGTCGTAGGTTCGAACCCCGTCAGGCGCATTACTTTGTGTAATTTATTTCAACACCACTGCTCTCAAAACGGTGAAGGAAAACATCGTGAGGAAACCGGCATGTCCTAGAACCAAAAATTCGAAGACATGTGACATCTACCAATCCGCACTGGGCCCGCGTGGTAGATTACGGCCCACTCCCTCTCACAGAGAGGAGGCCTGTGTTCCAGCAGTGGGAACATTTATAGGCTGATGATGATTTGAATTTAGAACTGAACCGAAAGGTATCGAACCTAAGAGAAGAGCAGATGTACTTGAAAACCTTTCGAACATAATTCCCCCTCAAAAATTGTTATTTTGGAAAAACTTACCAAGAGAAAATGAACATTCCGGTACTAGTTCTGTTTAGAATAATAATATAGAGTAGTGTCAGTTTATCGAGACTGATTTTAACTAATTAATAATTTCAGACATAGTCATAATAACCTTGATTTATTTTATGTAATAACAATGTAACTGTGATACGATTTTGAATACTGTGTTTTTAAGAATATATTTATAAATGTGATTATCAAGAAGGCTTTTAAGTAAAAAGTTAGTACTAAAAATTAAATAAGTATAATTGTTTTTTGTTTTTCGCTTGATGATCGTTTTTTAAATGATACTAGAAATGTAAAGTTTTGAGTTCAAGAAGAAGATTAGACTTAGTTTTGATTGTTTGTTATCTCAGGTTTAATGAAAGACAGAAGTTTGAAAGTAAATTTTGTTTTATGTTATATTTTGAAGTACAAGTAGTACAATTGATAAATAACTGATGTGATTTTAGTGTTATTCTATAGATCCGAAAGTTCCTAAAAATCTAGTTATAAGTAAAGTTTTGTGAAAGTTTTAAGCACAGGTCAGAATTAGGTAGGGTTATTCATTTAAGACTTACACTGATTTCATACAACGATAGAATGAAGTGGATATGCCTCAAATCACGGAATTAATTTTAAAGAGCCGAAAAATCCGGCGATTTATTAAATAAGAAGTTATTTACTGTTACACAATTAATTTATCTAATTTATCTCTGATGTTTTTTTTATTATTATTTATTTATATTATTGTTTTGCACACGAGATTGTCTATTAGAAATCCCGAGAAGATCCCTTAATATCAACATTTCGATGCAAGTACTAAAATAACTCTACCTAATTCCAGCCTATGGTTATAAGTTTAAGCATAATTATAATGATGGTTCGCCATTATCGCGATCGTTGCGAAATTGGCGGGAACAAACCCGCAGCGACACACGTCCTCACCCACAAGCTCCTGGTTCTAGTTCTACCCCAGATCCCTCTGATTTCGGTACAGGATCGTTACGTAGCCGGTGTCTCCCTGTCCCGCGCGAGATCAGTTAACGGCTTTGTTGTGTATTAGTGTGAGATAACGTCGTTTCAGTCTAACAATGACGGACAATACATTTTTGTTTAGTTTTGAAAATGCCGCTATGGGCTTGTAACATACGTTAAGTCAAAATATAAGTACGTCAAATATGAGGCAATAATGCCGTTAAACATCGTTAGCCAAGTTTAAGTCTAACATTTTTAACTAACGACGTTATAGTTTAAAAAAAGCGAACTCTTTTATTATTAAAAAGAATACCAATAAAACAGTTAAAGTACCTTAACCGCTTTGTAGTGCACAAAAGTCTGCTAACGGCAATCTAGACAAGTAACCATATGGATCTTTTCTGATAAAAATACGAGGTAATGAACCTTAGCGGCTTTAAAGACTCACAAAGTTACTTAACGTTATTTTTGCTTACTTCACACGTGAGTAATAAGTACATAGCGGCATTTTTAAAATTTTTATTTCCAAAACTATTCAAGATATTGAAAATTCGCAAACACAGATCGATAGATCTTTTTTTTCTCATTAATATAGCATCAAAAGTTGAAAATCGACCAGATGTTGGTTAACGGCATTTTAGTTATACCACGGCAGAATTAACAAAAGGTTTTCCCGTTGAGTCATATAAACGATTTTGTATTTTTTTAGAGAAATATTTAAAGTTTACATTTTGAAATGCGATCTCATCTAACGCATTTCAATGAAAAATTGCGAAAAATCTATTTTTCACTTTGAAACAATCAAAACATTATTATAATTACAGGTTTAATGCCATAGACTTTTTTTTTTTTTTTTTTTTTTTTTTATCGTGGTAAAATCATCAAATGAGTCCTCCCACCCCGGGCAGGGCGGGAGGGACTGTCAGACTTGTACTGACTAAAATCCACGGTGTCCTTCAATAGCCCTTTACGTTCCGGGGTCACGGTAATGGTATAAGTCCCGCGACCCCGGCAGGCTTTGGCCCTCTACAGAGGGGGCCCCGTCATTACGCTGACGCTCTTTGAGGCGCGCGTGGAACACGACGCGCCGTCGACCCGGGCATGGTCCATGGTCGGGCTGCGAGTTGCCCTTTACTCGCCGCCCGCATGCCCGCGCCTACGGTGGCCGGAGATCGTCTTGCGACGTCCGACGCCGTGGGCGCCAACCACCGCGGGTGGGGCGGAGGGAGGACATTGCCCTCTCTCTCGCGCGGCCCGCCTCCTCCTTCGCGAGCATTACTGCTTCGCAGAAGGAGGCGACCGCTTCCCACTCCGTCTCGCCCCGCAGCATGGCCGCAACCAATGCCGGGCGCGAGAGGTCTCCGCCTATCGCCGCCGTGAGGACACGTCGGTGCTCTGCCCAAGCTGGGCAGTCTTGCACCGTATGCTCTACTGTGTCCTCCGGGCGATCTTCGCAGTGGTGACACCCAGGCGTTTCCTCCTTTCTCCTTAGACACAGGTACCTCCCGAAACTTCCGTGTCCGGTGAGGACCTGCGTCATGCGGTAGGTCAGGACGCCGTGACTCCTATCCAGCCACTCCTCAAAGAGGGGTCTTACCGCCGCGATTGCGGCGTGCCCGATAATGCCATAGACTTAGGGATAATCTTCTCAAATGACTTTATCCTAACGACAAAGTTACGCAGAAAACTAAATAATGAAAGTCGACACAGACACATAATTTACATTTTCCTTCTCCTATTACGTCTAATCTGACGCCTAATTATCTTATCATGGAGGATTATAGGGGGCGCCACGGGCGAGTCGTCCGCGATAGAATTACGCGCGTTGTGTATCGCGCGACTTTATAATACGGTACCGCGGCGACGTGCGGCTGGATGCACAGTAATAACAAGTTGCACGCGATCCGGTGAGTGGAGAGGGTGAGTACATGGTGAAGGAATAAGCGGAAGCGGTAGCGGATAGCCAAGTCACAATCTTATTATTAAAATATCCCATTAGTCTCTTGTACAAGCCACCAAACTTTACACATGATTCATTTTGGTTTCGGTGCAACCAAGTGGTTACCGATCTGAATGAAGTACATAATACATCACTTTTCCAGATTTTTTCGTAATTCTTACTGCTTAGTGGTGGTACAACAGACCATGGTATACACTTCTTCACAGTAAAAATGTTAAACATAACAGTCACAATCATTGTCTCCACTTTATCGTGCCACAAAGCTTAACTTAGGTTTGAAATTCTCATTCAGCCTATTCTACATCCTGTCTGATCTAGGCACCTTTGACGGATGTACCCGTGATTCTTGATCATATCAAGAGAGATCTTGTCCGTTACTTCTCATCCACCTTAGCCTAACCCTTAGTCGTCTTCTTCCACACCCACAATAAAAGTCACGCGTCTATTTTTGGCCGGGATCACACAACGGCGCTCGGTGCGAGATACTATCTTATTTCTAATATCGGATTATAGAACCGTGGAAGCTGCTTCTTATCTGAAAACCACGGAGTCAATACTAAATGGAGGTTTCATGTGTAGGCGAAACAGATCACCTCGTTATCTTAACATAAAGTCTCAAGCAAAGCGACAATATTTTCTTTTTCTATGTAGTTTGATAATCCAAACACATATTTTGACAAAAATCAATCTTCACTCACGTAACACTATGCCATGGTGATCGAAAGGCATTAACACACAGGAAGTAGACTATCAAGTATCACTCAAAAATTGCACTGAGCATACACCTAATAAAAACATAATTTGACTAAAAGACACAAATACGGGAGTTTCTACGCCATGTGTTTGTGAAAAATCGTTCTACTCAGCGTTTGTCGCACGTAATCTCTCCATTTGCTCACTCCTCTGTGTTTCCACGACATGGATAAGCGTTATTGCAGAACAGCGCCCGTGGCGTGAGCTACTTACCTGTCGCTATACAGCTAATACTGGCCATTTTGCCTGTCTGACACCATGAAGGTTTAATATGTGATGCGGTGCTACTTTGTTGGTTTAGCAGCAAATAGAACTGGCGATTCCAATTTCAAATGTAATTCGAATGTACTGACGCAGAACTCTCACTTAGATAAAACATTTGATTACCTGCCAGTAACTAACTGATATGTAGGAGTAGCTTGTCATTGAGTTGTTCCAAAGCCTGCCGGGGTCGCGTGACTAACGAATTACCGTGACCTCGGAACATAAAGGGCTATTGAAGGACACCGTGGATTTTAGTCAGTACAAGTCTGACAGTCCCTCCCGCTCTGGCCTGGGTGGGAGGACTCATTTGATGATTTTACCACGATAAAAAAAAAGTCATTGAGTTGTAACAACTTCTGATTGGTGCTGCTAAGAGCCTACAACTATAATAGTCCCCGCCAGATAAGTCTGGAATAAAGGTCCTAATAATACATCGTTCGAATTTCATAATACCATCGTTCGAATTTAAAAATAAAATATAAGGTCAAGGTCGCCTCCTACCACGATACGTTTGTTTTGATCGTTTTGCGACACTTTCTTTACATTTTTTCTTATCGTTTGAAATATTGGAATACCTACATTGGTACACGGGGGTCAACGAATTTTATTCCAGACTTATCTAGCGGAGTCTATAGTACAACATGTACTATAGTACAACTGTTAAACTGTTACTATACCATAGACAAGAGAGTATTCATACCAACTATAAATATTTTGAAAAAAGAATTATCTTCTTTCTCTCAGAAAAAAAACAAAACCCACACCATACCCACACAAATTATCTCACGCACGGCGTTTCTGTAGTTAAAACTTTAGTTTCTGTATTTTTGTTGTTAGTAGCAATTGTTGGGCCGTGCACCCACTACCAGACAATGTGTCATATATCAACACCTGACGAGACCTGCGTGGACTGTCAGCAGCATATGAACTACGAAAATCGCCCTTATTGCTTGAAGCAACACCCACAGCCTCTAGTGTTCCCACTCGTGGGACACAACCCACTCTCTGTGAAAAAGAGAGGGCTGTACCTAATCCATCACGCGGGCCCAGATTGGTGGATGTCATATGTCTTCGAATTTTTGGTTCTAGAATATGCCACTTTCCTCACCATGTATTGCTTTAGAGCAGTCGTGATGAAATAAATTATACAAAAAAAAATGCACCTGGCTGGATTAGAACTCACGACACACAACTAGTAAGACGAGGCCGTTACCATTTGGCCAGCAATTCAATGGTGCTGTGAGGCCTTCTGAATTCTTCTTACGCTGACGTCTGTCGCATGCGATCGGTCGCGTACGGTCGGTCGCATATTTTAAGTGAGAAAAAGTAACGTAGTACACGCATCTTACTTCAGTGTCGCAGAATGGTGTTATATAAAATACAATATACAATGACGACACGGTTGGCCCAGTGGCTGCATGAGCGATCGACTGTCGCGGGTTCGATGCCCGCACGAAACAAATATATGGTATGTTCTGCAAGTAGTTGTTCCGGCTCTGTGTGTTAGTGCAACTGAGTTTCTATGTTTGTAAACGCACCCTCGACACAGGAGAAATTCCTAGTGTGGGACAACGATTTAAAAAAATGAATATTCGTACGCGCGACTGACGACTGACGACGCGACAGACGTAAGCCACCGACATCAGCGTGTATAACAGGAATACAGACCTAAATGCAAATGCTCTCCATTGACATGGGATTGCCTGTACTCTGCCTGACGTTCTTGGTGACCGTTGACTGAGCTATGTGCATTGTATACCTGCTTCCTTATAGTTCAGGCAATAAGGAAGGGGATTGAAAGCTCACTGAATGTTACTATCGCTTTGGTATACGCGTAGCTGATGGGATTAAAGTTATGTTTGTTCCGTTACCTATTTTATATTTGATCTACTGTCATAACATTAGTTATTTCTGGGTAGGTTGTAATTCAGTCAAAGATATCACAACAGTTAGGAGTTATATAAATTCTGAGAGAGATGATGCCAAAGTAAATTTTGAACTTTAATTTTGCAAAAACCAATTGCGTTCAATGATGTGATGGAACAAGAAGATTCCGTTTTTTGGTAGCCAATGAAAATCATCATAGCCGTCCTACCAAATACGACATTACTTGAAATCTAGTCAAGATTTGTCAAAGATCTCAGTAGCAAGTAAAATTGGAATAACCAAACATTTCCACAAAAACTAGGTTACATAAAAACTTAAACTCATAATTTCTAACGAGACCAACCAACGCTAGAATCACGATAAACTCACATAATTTGTCACGACAATCATAAAACTTGGTTTTTTATTGAAACCGCCTCAGCGTCCGCATTCTCTGAGAACGTGATGCGAAACGTTCATTTATCTTAAAGTTAACTTTCCATCCGTTAGCTAATTAACATGGCTAATTAAAAATTTTTAGGGTTCAGTGCTAGATATGATATTTAATCAATTATAAGATACAGATCTTGATTGATTGAGGTTATTTGAGCAAATTTACAAAAAAGGAAAACGACAGGTTTTTTAGACTCGGAATGAGATGGCGAAACATAATATTTTACGTACCAGGCGTGAATAGGTTGATAAGTCGATTTACGTTGAGGTATATTTTTTTGTAATAGTAGTAGTAATAAGAGATTTTTTATTGACTTAGTCATTAATTTACTCTATAAAAGAAGCAATCTTTTTTTTTTTTAGCGTGGTAAAATCATCAAATGAGTCCTCCCACCCCGGGCAGGGCGGGAGGGACTGTCAGACTTGTACTGACTAAAATCCACGGTGTCCTTCAATAGCCTTTTATGTTCCGGGGTCACGGTAATGAGATAAGTCCCGCGACCCCGGCAGGCTTTGTCCCTCTTGGGCGGGGCCCCGTCATCGTGCTGACGCTCTTTGAGGCGCGCGTGGAACACAACGCGCCGTCGACCCGGGCATGGTCCATGGTCATGCGGCGAGTTGCCCTTTACTCGCCGCCCGCATGCCCGCGCCTACGGTGGCCGGAGATCGTCTTGCGACGTCCGACGCCGTGGGCGTCTACCATTGCGGGTGGGGCGGAGGGAGGACGCTGTCCTCTCTCTCTCACGGCCCGCCTCCTCCTTAACGAGCATTACTGCTTCGCAGAAGGAGGCGACCGCTTCCCACTCCGTCTCGCCCCGCAGCATGGCCTCGACCAATGCCGGGCGCGAGAGGTCTCCGCCTATCGCTGCCGTGAGGACACGGCGGTGCTCTGCCCAAGCGGGGCAGTCTTGCACCGTATGCTCTACTGTGTCCTCCGGGCGATCTTCGCAATGGTGACACCCCGGCGTTTCTTCCTTCCCCATCCGACACAGGTACCTCCCGAAACATCCGTGTCCGGTGAGGACCTGCGTCATCCGATAGGTCAGGACGCCGTGACGCCTTTCCAGACACTCCTCAAAGAGGGGTCTTACCGCCGCGATTGCGGCGTGCCCGAAAAGAAGCAATCTTAACGCCTATTTTGCATTTAAAAATAAATACATAAGTCGACTTATCAACTTATTCACGCCTGCTTTTTTTTTTTTTTTTTTTAGGGTGGCAAAATCATCAAATGAGTCCTCCCGCCCTGGGTGGGGCGGGAGGGACTGTCAGACTCTTACTGACTAAAATCCACCCGTGTTCCGTCGGATGCCCTTTACGTTCCGGGGCCACGGTATCCTGGATTAAGAAAAATCCGCGACCCCGGCAGGCATTTGGCCCCATAGGGGCCCTGTCGGTGACGCGTGAAACACGACGCGTCACCGACCCGGGCTTGGTCCTTGGTCGGACGGCGAGCATACCCATTACTCACCGTCCGCAAGCCCGCTCCGCCGCTGTGCCCTCTGCTGTTCAGAGGGACACGCGTTGGAGCGTCCACCCGACAGGCTATTTGCATACGGGCAAAGAAACCCCTTAGGCACACAGTGCCTAAGGAGAGTTTTTGCCCGCATCCCAGGGTGCACCGGCCCGAAAAACTGGTCTTCCCCCCGGACGTATCCGAGAGGGAACTCCAGTCCACGGGCGCACGTGGAGGTTTCCTGTCTTAGCACCCCATTCACGCCTGCTACGGAAATATTTTTAATAACGATTGTGGTCCTGTTTGTATAAGATGTTTGTGGTAATCCAGATAAACATAATCCATAGAAACAACCTGTATCATAAACATCCATCTAACTTCAGAAACTTTCACATTTAGATCATAGTTTGTAGCCTGGATTAAGATTAAGACATATGGTAGCTTTTATCTCGATTTTATCTTCCCGTAGGATAAATTTCGAGTTGAAGCGAACAAAGCCGCTGTCATCATCTATTACATTTTGATTACAATATTTTATAAAGCTAGTAAGGGACTTTACTCATGGCGCGACGCGATATCGAATTGCATCGATTGACGATATCGGTCAGATATCACACAAGCGTCCGGCCGAAGAAAATGTATGGACAATCGCTAGTGTTTGCTAATGGAGTCGCATGGATTGACGATATCGTTCACAGATCTGCTCGATATTGAATTGCATGTACGTCCTAATGACAATGCATATGATTCTGTGTTCGAAATTCGATTGCGCAACTACTCATCATTGGCGACATCTTTTGTCTTTTCTTTGCAGCGCCTTTATGTCGTAGTAGTAAGGTCGATTATCGTAGTTTACGGTTGAATTGCATCGCATCGCTCCATTAGTAAATACGTGCGACTTAAATCTAATGTTAAATTACAGTAAAACATTCTTCTAACTTCATAAAAGTCGGAAACTTAGTAAAGACAGCATACAAATGATTTTAGCATCAGATAAATAAATCAGTGCTACGGCGTAGCACGTTCGTAGCACATATTTATTATTTTATTCTTAAATCGTATTTATGCTAAAAATTTTATCGACTCTGATGGAATGCATATTGAATGAAGCTTTACAATAATAAACACATGTGAGTTTGTTTATTTTGTCATTATTTATTCAAGAATCACTAACAAATTGTCAATCTACAAATGAGGTGATTTTGTAATAGTATTTATAAATATTTTAGTTCTGTACCTGAGTCATTAAATTCCAGTTATCTTTGTATTTCCCATTTCCCACTGTCAGCCAAAGAATCCCCCAGATTCCTTCAATGAATTATTTTCCCCATTTCAAACCAGCCTTTATGGTACAAATCAAGATCTTCCCGACGTCCATCTCCCGGCAAAAACTATCGTATTCGCATAAACTGTGTAACTCTTACCGTATTTTAAAGTCCAATACACATAAACACAGTTGCTTAAATAGCATAATCTCACGTCTCATATACATATCTAATTAAAATAGTAGGTCAATAAGCTTGCTAGTTATTCAAACGCGCCATGGACCATGGAGTATGGGAACTTCTTCGGTATCTTGGCCCGATTTACGCTTGACCGGTTTGTTAAATTAATTAGTAGATGCAAACATTACTGTTTAGTCACGTCTTTCTGAACGATACTTAGTGAACACTCTCTCACATTATCTGGAACTTGCATGCAAACACGCATACACACACATGGGCGTAGCCACGGTGGGGCAGAGTGGGGCGCTCACCCCACGCTGACTCTGACCTGTAAGGTACCTAACCTAACTTTAAAAACTAAATTATCTAGGTACTTACTATGATACTTAATATCCGTAAAAAAGTTTACACTTGACAGTCATCAGTTGACAAAAAAAAAACATTATTTTAGATTGGCTGCCCCACCCTGATCGCATGGCGCTGCCCCACCCTGATCCCATGGCTGGCTACGCCCATGTACACACATGCATGTGGGTTTCTGTGTATTAACTTTATAGGAGGCACCTGTGTGTTATAGCTTTCTAGGGGGCACTTGTGTTGACTTCCTATTATTATCGCCATCGCTGGCATCGCTGCCATATCTCGCTAGTATGTTGGTTCTTTTACTAGTTTTTCCATCAGGAGATTTCCAATTCAGCCTCGGAATTGGAAGTTGTACCCGGTTGATAGGTAGTTCAATAGGCTCGCTCCAATTCAGTGGCGTAGCGTGCCTTGGCGGGGCCCCGTATAAAAATTTGGTTTGGGGGCCCCTTAGGTAGGGTAAAGATTTATCACTCAAGGAAAAAAATGCATTTCTCTGTATCTACGCCAAAATTTATACAAAAAATTGGATAGAGGTCATCGAAAAAATTCAAGATGCGACTGATCAGTCCAGAGATCGGAATTAGGTAGAGTTATTAAATTTAATAGTTGCATCGAAATGTTGATATTAATATGGATCTTCCCGGGATTTCAAATAGACAATGTCGTGCTTAAAACAGTATTACATATAAATAATAATAATAAGAACGCCAGAGATAGATTAGACAAATAAATTGTGTAAAAGTAAATAACTTTTTTATTTAATAAATCATTAAGTTTTTATTAATTTTAGCTTACGCACGTTGGGGGCCCCTGAGGCCCGGGGGCCCCGTATAATTGATACGGCAGATACGGCGGTAGCTACGCCCCTGCTCCAATTACACATAGAATGTTAACATGACTGGCGAAATTCAGGTATGATATTAGGTAAAATTCCGCCTATACTTTTAGTTTTATAAGCGTGATGTAATGTTTATGTTGGGGTTTGTATTTAAAAGAATAAGCTCAGGACTCCAGTTCTATCACAATATCTAAACAACCTTTTATCTTGACGTATATTATGTAATAGACCTAGTTTCAGTGTCTATTATTTTTTTGGACGCGTTGGTGATGAAATATCATTTCGGGTTAAGTTTAATTTAGTAGGTTACACCTGCTTTTTTTGCTGCAAAACTTTGGTCGGATATTCCAGAGATACTCAACGCGTGGTTAACTTCATTGTTAAAACCTTTACACTAATAGCTAACCAACTACATAATAGATTGGACCAACGATTTTTTGTATCAGTAAAGATACTCTATTGTAAAGAACTCTTGTCTACACAAATCCTTATAAAAACCAACCACATCAAAAGCCCTAAAATTCGTTCCAATTTTTGTTTCTACCTGGCCACATGATTGTGTGAGGCGTCGGGAATCGAAGCCGAGCCTTTGTGGTACCGCGACCGCAAACGACCCTCTTTCTGTTATTAAACCATACCAGCATACTGCGCAGGCGTCTTTCAATGATATAGATTGCATGCTTTTATTTACTTTCCTTTGTTTTTCGATCATCGATGAAGTTTGTTTTGATTTTGGAGTGTCGGTCTTTTGGTCTTTTTCCGTGATCGTTTGGTACTTTTTTTTTCCATTCATGTATTTTGTACCTACATGGAGTAATTTAAAAACGGAAATGAATAATTTTCACACCTACTACCGTCCAAGTTTAGCTCAGGTACAATAAATTCAGCTTTCTGAATCTGTCTTCTTTAAGTCTTCTAATTCTGAATCAGTCCAGCGGGCCTAAAATCGCAACTTTATCAACGTTAAATTTTTTTTCTTAGTTAATTATACTCTTTTGCTTCAGTAATAATTTACCGCTTTAGTTTTTGACCCGCAGTATTTTTTGAGTTTATTAATCACAAATAAACATACAAATCTATACTTATTCTTAATATTACTGTATACTTACAATAAGTGCATTCCTAGAATGTACTATCAACATAACTAAAAAGCAGTAAAATCTTGTAATTTAGGTACTTCTCTATCATAAAATATGATAACAAAAGTCAATAGGTGCGTCCACACAGAGCGCGCAGCCTCGCGAGGCATTTGCTGCGCGAGGAAACTGATAAGTGAGGCTGCTCACTCTGTGTGGACGCGTCTATTGTTTTTCGACCTAGGCACGAAACAATATACGCAAGCAAAACAAAAGCCGACACTGGATGGCTCGGGCGCTCGGTCGCTCGACCGCGGCTGTCGAGCTGCTTCGCGCGGAAAATGCCTCGCGAGGCTGCTGCGCGCTCTGTGGGGACGCACCTATTAAATATATTCTTAATAATAAGAGGGCATGTTTTACATGTCGTACAAGGAGATAAAATATAAGTGGATCATCTAGTTATGCTAAACTGTAAAGATAATGTACTGTTGATACTTACAATATTGTAATATGGACACAGTTGGTTATTTTCCATCAAGTTTCTTGATATGGCGTTCGATAGGGAAATTGTCACTGCATAATAATTTAAAGCTCATTTCGTAGATTTCGATCATTGTGGACTATTTTTGAAACAGTGCATACTTTGGTCCAAACAGCAGCATGTTATAATTGGATTCCAGTCATGAAAAACAGCTGTTGAACCCAAAATAACGTAGGACATCTGGCTAGCTTTTTCTTAGCTAAACTGGCAGTCCACCCCTGACTGCCTGTCTAACCGGATGCAACTACTCGTAAGTACTAGATTTTTACATGAAGCGGTTGTGTAAAGTAAAAAATATCGTAAAAACGAAATCTTATATACCATCCAGCGTTATACAAACACTGAGTATTCAAAAAACTGGTGAGTTACGGCCTTTCATAAATGCTTCTGAACATCTTAAATGGAACCTGAATGAATTCTTGACCAACATCCAAAAACTGTACCACTAATCGTAACAATCGACACCATTTAGTACCATAAGCCTACCATTACCTCGTACCTATTCTCGTCTTGCCAGCACGTAATATTATCATGTACAATTGGATCGCGGCCGTATCTAAAGGTGCTGATAAACATGAGCATTCACTTGTAATGAGCATTCTTGCGAATGATACCTACAGCAAGACGTTTTACAGTTTTAGCGAGCATCCTAACGAACGTTCTAGGCGAACTTCTTGAGCCGACTGTCAAATCTGACATCTTCATGAAGAAAAAATAATTAATTGTCGACATCGTCTAGAGCGTTCGCTAGAAAGATCGTGAAAATGTCCAAAGCGATGTTTGGCTCTGTTCGTTGTTCAGTTCGGAAATTATAAAAACGAATGCTCCATGTTCAGTTACAAGGGAATGTTCAAGTCTATCATCTACCTTTAAAACTGTTTATTACACGGTATACTGCAGCTAATTTGGTCGCTGGCTAATTTCTGGATAACATCGTCGGCGCTGCTCTCCGTGCCACATTCTTGCGCGTCTAAGAACTAATTAAGTCTACCCTGCGCTTGCGCACACCCTTCGGATGTTTG
Source organism: Agrotis exclamationis (assembly GCA_950005045.1). Classification (NCBI taxonomy): domain Eukaryota; kingdom Metazoa; phylum Arthropoda; class Insecta; order Lepidoptera; family Noctuidae; genus Agrotis; species Agrotis exclamationis. The sequence goes on from OX465437.1 coordinate 7,896,504, forward strand.
CGCTGGGACGGACTTGGGAAGTCACGGTCTAGGGAATATTTTTATTTGGACTGGGTTTCAAAGTCCAAAGCTTTTTTAAACACATTGGAAAAATCAGTTTAAAATAAGATTAACAAAAAATTAGCTATCAGCAATCGTAGGTTTACATAAATTTTAAAACGATGAAGCTTCGTTATGTTGTATATGGAAATATATCTTCGCCTATTATTTAAATAAGAATGCTCTAAGGTGACTTTTTTATTGTCTCCAAAGAATTTGGAAACATTTATTATCTTTTATGGTTTAGGTATCTCCTAATAAAATAAATGTAACACGTAACTTTTAAGTATTTCATAATCGTGTTAAATCACGAACATGTAAACCAACTTACGATTGAAACATGTTCTAGTAAATGCATTCTATATCTATATTGGTCTCTCAGATTGTATTTAATGGCTATAAAGGTGACCATTAATTGCCTTACATATTGGTAATTATTTAAAAGTATAATTATGATCAACATCTCGGTGGTCTTAAAGCAATATGGCTGATACCGACAATACTTTGGTCTTTAGTGCGCGACGTAATAAAAATAAAGATTTCCATTAATGTTTATGGTTTAAATATAAAATAACAACAGATAAGGTCGGTATAAAGTATTAAAGTCACCGGATGCATTATGTACGACTTTTATTATATTTTGCCGGTGGTCTAGATTATAATTATCGATTACTCTGTTAAAGATCGGTTATTATTTAGATCCTTGGCAATTACAGGCATCATAGGATTAAAATATGATATGTATGAGGTACTAACCTGCTGTAGAATGTTGTTAATGATCTATCGTAAACTACCTGTCCTTTACTATAATTTTTCATAATTTGAAGTAGCAAAACAACCCAATTTGAATCAGAAACACATTCAAGAAATATTTTTAGAAAAAAGTGGAACGATAAAATCGTCAACACCGTTTTTGTTCTTGGACCCCAATTTATTACCTCAATTAAATTAGCCCACATCCTCCTCCGACGAGAACTGACCTCGTATAACACTTCGTAAACTGTATGAGACAAATAATATCAAAGAAATATACCACAAAAGCAACTCATCCGCTTTATTGTTGATACTAAACATAAAATATATGACAGAATTTACTTATTTTGTGTTCTTCAATAAAAATCATCCATAAATAAAAAATAAAGTGCAAATTATGTCCCAAATTCGACCCTGGCTAATATCGTGGATAATCTTTGCACAGCGATTGTTATTATAAAGTTTAATGCCTACTACAGTCGATTACACTCGGTCCGCTCCGAAATAATGTAATTTTCGAACTCTTTTATATCGTACTTGTTGTTTTTTGTGGATCATTATCCAGCCGTTGAAAGGAGACCCCAACGCCCTATGCACTCCACATTTTTTTCATTAAGTGTTGCGAACTTGGAGTCTAAATAAAACTGGCCAGCTATAAAACACAGGTTGTCTTCCACGCCCACACTGGCAGGTTTGCAAAGGTCCAAAAAATAAAAGAGTGTTCTTAATCCGAGATAATGTTCCTCGTAATAACAGCTTCAATATAATTAAATATAAGAAAAACAAATTCTTTGCGAGAATCGACATTAAATTGTTTATTAGTTAATAATAGAGGCATTGATTTAGTTTTTTATTGCCTCCGAATTTATTATCATAAACTATTTATGTTAATTTTATAAACAGAATAATACTTACACGCGATTTATGTGATAAGTATCTGTGACATCACGTGTGGTGGAGACAGTAGTGTGCAACGGAACGCGCCTGGGGCTATTATTTTGACAGCAAAAACAAGATGGCGGGCGATGATTGCGCGCGAAATCGATCGTCACGAGCGCATTCCACTCACACTGAACGCGTGCCGGAACAAAAACTACTTTAAGAAAGTAATTTTCCCCGAGATTTCTGACATGCGTACACCTAGAATAACATCCTATTTAGTTAGATGATTTGAAATATTCGCAGCGAATTCCTGACGGAAGGAATGTCTAGGCAATTTTTCGCGCTAGGCTTAACGCGCGTTAAAGTAACTGAATCGATTACAGTAACGTATGTCTGTAACGTGTTGAAATGAAAGTAACTGTTATTTATAACTGTTTTGTTTTAATCGTGTTTTACAAATCATGCATTACACGTATGAACGGCATTTTAGCGTTTTTTCTTTTCAAATGTTATTACTTCGGATAGGTAGAGGTGTAAAATGCCAGTGGGCTAGAAATATTATTCGAACTGTCCACATATATTATACAGTAGTATATTTTTAGAGTTCCGTAGCCAAATGGCAAAAACGGAACCCTTATAGATTCGTCATGTCTGTCTGTCTGTCCGTCCGTATGTCACAGCCACTTTTTGTCGAAAGTATAAGAGCTATCCTGTTGAAACTTGGTAGGTAGATGTATTATGTGAACCGCTTTAGAATGTTTACACAAAAATAAAAACAAAACAATTTTTGGAGAGCCCCCCATACTTAAAATTGAAACTCAAATTTTTTTTTGATGATATTGAGGTTACTAATGTAAGGAGGGGACACACATTTTACCACTAAGTGGTAAAATGTGTGTCCCCCCCCTGTAACTTCTAAAATAAGAGAATGATAAAACTAAAAAAAAAAAATATAATGTAGACCTCAACAAAAACTTCCAACGAAAATTGGTTTGGATGAGATACAGTTAGCAGTTTTTGAGATATAGTACATTTTCAAAAACCGCAAATATAACTTTGCCATTCATACAAACACAATGAAAAACAAAGTTATTTTTATTGTTTGTGTATATTACTTACTAATCTCAATATAATTATATCCTTAATCTATGCTTGCTACTACGGAACCCTTCATGGACGAGTCCAACTCGCACTTGGCCGGTTTTTTAAACAAACTCTTTAACTCCTAGTTTATTGCCTCTTCGATCGTTATCAAGCGCAAATTATGTAATAAATAAATACTGAAGGGAACTGGTTCTGAAATTATTCATAAACCATTGACAACGATTCGGTCGGTACGGTACGGTCAATTTCTATTCGCTTTGTTCGTGGACGTATTTTAAGAACATTTTTGTTCGTTTTAAATGGGTCGAGTTTTCGTGGTGTTGAACTGTCAAAAATTCGAGTTTTCCGGGAAGAGCTGACCTGATACCTGTGCAGTTAATTTTTGAATAATTTTCGTTAATGTGACATGACATTTTTCATAAATTAAGTAAGACTATAAATTAGCCCATAAACTACGAACGCCTTCAATTCAAGACATTAACCTTAAGCCTCCTGCAGACACACGCGATTAATCGCGCTGCGACGAGCCAAGCTAATTAGCACTCTAAAAATACTGTGAATGGACCGCGACATGTCGATCGCGTGTGTCTGCAGGAGGCTTTACGCTAAATCAAGCCCAATAACAAAGTTCAACAAAACTGTTGCCAACTTAACAAAACAAAACAATGAAATAAACCCAATCGATTTTCGTATTAAAAATACGCAACATTGCCAACAGTGGCTACGCACCGTACATTATTAAAGCCTGTTGGTTGAGTCAATATGGAAATATTTAAATGTTACCTAAAACAGAATACAATGGGAAATATCTACGCATGGTTATTGCCATTATAGCCGACAATCGTGGTCATTATGGTATTGAATACTTTATTGAGTAATTTCCTGAGTTAAATCGTATGGTTAACCGGAATTATTAAAACTAATTGCCATTGAATTATTGTAGCCACGGCCTATTATGCTTCGATTCTCAGTGCAATTCGATATTTATAGTGTTAAATTGTATAGAGTTGGAGATTGGAATTGGAAAATGCATACACGTTCCCATATAATAGTACTTAAGTATGTACTTACGTAGGTACTCACAAACAATTCAACTATAGGGATCATGAAATCCAAACATTTTCAGGCCATTAAAAGAATTTAATTTTGTGTTTAAATTGGTACTTTAAGTAAGTAAGTAGGCAGGTATTCAATACTGTTATCATTGACTCAAGGATAAAACTCCCCAATTGCCAGGCGATGGAAGAGTCAAAGGTCAGACATTCGTTGGTGAGACCAGTTCACGGACATTCGGCGAGAGTGCGGGGTCACTCACGAAATAGTAATTGTCCAGGAATGCGAGGAATCCGCCGCGTTTGTGTGCGATTTCGCAACAATAACCCAATAAAACGGAAAATTCAGTCGAACCCGCTCCGGCCTTATAGGACGACCAGTCTCCCTTCTCGGTCGGGTTACACAAATAAGTATGGAAGTCGTGATGGGACCCACGCCTTCGGGCCAAACTGAACAGATGCGCGGAAGTCAAATACATGCCAGGTCTGTTTTTCTCCAATAACGAACTGTCACCCTCGGGCTTAAATGTATTTCATTAAAAAATCCTTAACATCTTTATTTTTCTTTTCTCATCCAAACAATGGAATCTCAGAACACAGTGTGATTATTTGTTAATAATTTAGTCACCGGCCACAACGAATGCTTTACGAGCGGAACGCACGTCCAACTTGATTCAAAGATTGATTCCCATAAAATGTATGAATGTGTATAAAGAAACACACAAAAACTTTCGACTAAACCATCAAAAAATTACCCGAATCCGGTCCCAAATTATTGTGTGATTTGTCTCGGCACAACACACGTTAATTGTTTTATTTCGAACAGGTAAAAATCTCGTAATTATCCCGAGAGGTCCACAATGAAAATAGGCGGGAAAAAATAGACAAAGGATGACCGACGACGCCGGTTTTTGTTTTTTAACCCTTATACCCATCTGGGCGGGGGAATGAGTTCAGACTCAGGTTTTAAACTTTTTACTTTGCAATCTTAAAACCGCGGTGGAACATTCGGAGGTATAAATAAAGCGGAGTAATTGCGAAGGAATTATTGAGACAAAGTGATATCAACGATCTTAAGGAAGACGTCTTTATTTTTGATGTCGCGTACATTGTTATGTTTTTTTCTCACAACAAAAGCTGAGGGCACCTGACGATGAGCCTGTCCTATCACGTAGGAGCGATAAAAACGTGACGGAGTCAGCACTGACGTGATTACAAAAGCTTTGTTGTGGTAACAGCTTATAAAAAGCCTTCTATTTTTATTGTTTTGTCATTTCTCCAGAGAATATTCATGAGACATGGCTTAAAGTTTAACAATGACAATTTGTCTTCAATAATTTATTTTCATAATACGAACGTAGATAAGCGATGTAAACAGACGGTTTAAATAAAATTTAAGTTGGTTTCGATTAAGTAAAAATGAAAAACAAATTAGAAAACCAAAGAATCCATTAACTCAACATCTTCAAGTTACATTATCTAAACATAATAAAGTCTCCAATACATTGCAGCTATTAGATAGAATTAGAATGTGTACGACAGGCTGTAAACCTCTTTACAACACAAACACATACGACTCTCATCGCTTCGTCTTTTTATGCTATCAAAAGTGCAAGTTACATTGAAAGCGAATTAGCGTTTGCACAACAGCATGTATTCAATGGTCCGAGATTAGTTGAGGGAAACATTGATACCTCTGTGAATGCATATAAAGGGTGATGAGACTTAAGCACGAGCATTCACTTGTTACAGAATTCGGCCTTTTTTAATTTGGTCGAACTGAACAACGAACAGAGCCAAACATCGCTACGAACATTCTCACGATCTTTCAAACAAACGCTCTAGACTCTAGCTAGTCGATGATCGTAAAAAAATTTGTCGGCTCCGGCATAAAGCTCGTCAGAATGCTCGCTAAAATGCTCTCGTTTGTTTTTACGCAACGTAACATTCGCAAGAATGCTCATTACAAGTGAATGCTCAAGTTTATCAGCACTTTAATAACATTTTCAATCTCTTTATACACCTATATATCTTGTACTTATGTGTATTTACTAGTAATCCCAGTCATATGTGCCTGCGCATCTATCCTGGCCTCATAAAATAGGAAGTTATAGGCGCATGTTGAATTTCAAATGATTTCACAGAACACATTTTGTGCGTATGATAAATGTTCGTGTGTCGTTATACCGAGAATTGATGGATTTATTTATATAAATTATAAATGTATAGCTATTGAAATGACATGCAAACTAACACTGCCAGCGGGTTCGTTCTCGCGAAATGTACTTAAATCTTCTTCGAATGATGTTTTGGTTTGTGGCAGAAATCTGTATCGAATTCGATCCAGCGTTTATTTTAAATCAGTATTATTATTTTGACTTACTAGATACCTATTTCATTTGATAGAGTAGGTAAGTACTTCATATTTACGAGCACGTTTCTAGAAATATTCGTCATATATTTCTCTGTCAAATCTACGTGTACAGATAAGTCTGGCTGCATATCACAATTATGGCATGCCCATCAGATAAAGGATTACTTAAATGAAAAATTATAATCATGGCGCACCGCGACTTTAAACATGGGAGAATGCAAATTTCAAAGGATAAAAGATTCCGTTATTAATGTTCATTACGGTGAGTCGCTCCGGCCATGTATTTACATTACATGCTGCGTATTTTCTACTCGCAATTACATTTTGATAAATCGACGGATAATGTTTAAACACACTTTAATTAACTACAGCGATATTAAAAAATTCTTCCGATATGACGTTCACTAAGCGTCGCTGGGCGGTCCGCATCTTTTCATTTTAAAAAGTAACGTTACAAGATAAATGAAAGGTCGTTTCAAGAAAAAATAATTACCCAATCCGTCGAGCGAACGGTTATCAGGCGCCTCTTTAAACGAAATTTTAATAAAGCGAATAAGGCTCGATTACGTTGCTCATATTTCAAAATGGCCGAAACAATCGGCGATCATTACCAGTGGATGCGTATGCGCTCGGTATACGCCACTGGAGCGCATTGATAAACGGTCGTAATGATGGTGCACAAACCTACCGTTTATGGTAAACTTATCGAATGTTGCCAGTATGAAAATGAAATGATAATTTTTGAAGTTACGACGGCGAATGAGCGTATCTTCGTTCAATATTTGCTGTAAGTAGGTACATAAAGCTCAAAGACCCGGAAAGGGAATAGAACATGTTCTCTAAGAATCGTAGTTTCTGTTGTACACAGGCCTTTCCTTATTTAGAAGTATTAAAGTCAACTGTCATCACAGTTACATTGCTTGCGGAATAGGGAAATGTAGTCTATAACATTTCTACTATAGCTCCGAGGGTGCCTCTTGTCCTTTTAATGAATGTAATCCTCTTCAATAAGACCAAGGCGCGGCGCTGTATACTTAAGCGATCCTTGATTCCTGTAAGATTTCAAACGTTTTCTTCTATTTCCCTTTTAACACATTCCGGGACAGACCGCCTCTCGCCGTTATCTCGATATACCTTTACGTGACAGTCCGGCTAAGGGCGGTGGACTTTGTTGCATGTTATTTGGCAAACCGCCTGTAGCCGTTGGTTGCCTATACAATTACCAGGAAGCACATGATCTAGTGTCATATCACGCGACATCATTCGTTTGTAGCTGTCACGGCAAACACTTTTCGAGCCATTTTTCAACACACATATACGCGGTGTTTATGCACCGAACTAAGACATTTACACCGCCTACTGCCGTAAACTACGCCATACAAGTACTACGATGTTGATATTTAGTGTCACGGCGTGCGTCGCCGGTGTGTCGTCGCGTCGCTGGCTGCATGGTTCGTGATTTTGGTATGGTAAATAAAGCTAATTTATACTTATAAACTAAATAAGTTCGACTGAAATGAGTGTTATATTATACAGTAGTGCCGTTTTCTTACTTGTAGGGGATAAAAACATGATGTAAAACTGAGAACATACAAACATAAACGAATTATTATTGAAATGCCATTTAACTACTATTTTAGCTCCTTGCTAACGGTTTTTATTGTGGGTATTTATTGTATCTACCAATATTGTTTCACAGATGTTTCACAGATGCGTCTAAACGGAAGAAACTAGCTTCAAGTAACCGTCCGAGTCTGTTTGCTGTCTAAGACGATGCGGATGAAAGCCACCGCAACCCTTACAGTGACCTAGATGGTGAATTCGGCTCAGATACAAATTATGACCCAGATGGCAATCAAGAAGGCGAAACTAGTGAATCCGATTATGAGATTTTAGTACGAGAAACGTTAGGCGTATGCTTTCCACTAGAATTAGTGAAAGTTCATTGTTCATTGTTACTACTGATATGACGTCCCGCCCATAGGCGTCAACGTCTATGGCCGTATTTGTCGTATCAAAATATTAAAAAAATGTAACCGCCTTCAAAAATAACCATAAATAAAAAACGATAAAAAAATCCTACAAAATAACTTTTCTTTCGGAAGTCGGTGTCTTTGTTTTCTTTATTTCATTGTCTTTTTTTTTGACACCGACTTCCGAAAGAAAAGTTATTTTGTAGGATTTTTTTATCGTTTTTTATTTATGGTTATTTTTGAAGGCGGTTACATTTTTTTTGAAAAAGTTTTTATTTTACTCTTTTTAGTTTAAATATTCAACCCGAATTCTTGTCAAATACAACATGTGCACTAGAATTTTGCAATCTATAACACCGGTAATAACATCGCTCATGTACACAATAAACTAATAAAATTCCCTTTCTCAAAAACTACTGAACCGATTTTGATGAAACTTGCAATATTCCCTAAGTTAAATGATACCTAGTACAACAAAAAAAGAATTACTTAAATCGGACTTGTAGTTCCAGAGATATGCGAACTCAAACTAAATCAGTCGATGCCTACTCCTTACTATTAAGGAGTTCTACCTTCCATCATCAGCTCAGCTACATGACATTATGATTACCATACGCAAGTACTTAAATTACTTCATAAAATTTGCGAAAAACGGTGTGTCGGCCTATAAAATTCGAGGGTTGCCCTCGATTTCTCCAGGATCCAATCATCAGATCCCAATTTGGTGACTATGGGACCACCTCAGAAGTACCTCCTTTCGAACAAAAAAAGAATTTTAAAAATCGGTCCACAATTGGCGGAGTAATCGCGTAACAAATATACAAAAAAAAAAAAAAAAAAAAAAAAAAAAAAACATACCGTCGAATTGATAACCTCCTCCTTTTTGAAGTCGGTTAAAAATATGTGTAATATGGTAGTACGGCTTTAGGCGGTGTGATGAAATGTATGGGATTTTTAAGTGACATATTAGGATATTTAAAAAAAGTCAAGTGTCCTGGAACGTGTTAAGAATCCTTAACTATTCCAAAATTTCTTGGTTCACGAATTCCCCATCTTCCCATCGAACGTATCCCAAAACGGGTATGTTTACAGACATCGGCACCATCATTAAACAATGCCCTTTTTAGTGAATTCGTCATTGTTACAGCACAAAGATCACGTTCACGAGTGTGTTCCCGGGCCATAGGTAAAAGGGCGCCTTCTCTGCCTGCCTGCAACAAACGAAATATGTGAAACCGGCTCTTTGAAACAATACGAAATACATTACTGTGTAACTTAATCTCGAGTTAAGTGAAAGAATGTGTGAAGCAGCTATGTATAAGGTATAGGAGGGGAAGATCAATGGTTGCTTGTTTCACGGTGAGGTAAGAGAATGCGGTCCGTGAGAAAAAAATACTCTCGCTTCCGATGCGGTCGGATAGATAGCGCAGGTGGCGATCGCGCCTCACGCCTCCTCGCCCGTTTCAAATTTAAAATACTTTATTTTTAGGGATCTCTGCGCTGGGTGCATGGACCAATGAATATTTTAAGCCTTCGTTTAATTCCGTTACGTTGTTCTATTTGCCCGGTTAAAGGACAATTGTTAATTAAGAATGCCTCCGCTATTGTTTAAGATTAAATTACAGATGAGCTTAATGAAGTCTATTTTAAAAGCACCAGGACAACCCACCGCCTGAGAGATAATGGACGCAAGTAATCTTATTATCTATCGCATTTTCTCATTTAAATTATCTTTTTCGATAAATCCAGAGCTCTCAATATATTTTCACACCACCAATCCAACACAAAATCATCATTTTCCTTCCAATTTTTCAGGTATCCTGAACATTTACTAAACAATTACGAAACTTATAAAATATCCCTTCTAACTATACGGAACTTCTCTAGTTACTTCTTCGTGGTGTTAACGTTACCATCATAGGCGAGGGGTTTAGGAATTCAGTAGCAGTTTGTCATTTGTCGTTTTTTACTATTATTACGTCGTCGGCACCGTCGAATCCTTTATGCTTTTGTTAGGTAACACAAATATTTTGAAACATAAATATTTATGAAACGTTTCGTTGTGTTATTTCTTAGAAACTAATGTAATAATTGAGACGTGTCCGTTTTTGTTTTAATAACAAGTACCTACGCGTTTTGAATAATTAACTTAAATTTTCAGTAAATTATAAAAATACTTTACTAGTTTGACATTTTCATTTTCCAGTACAAATTCGTAGAAAACCTTTTTACGTACCTTACCTTTCTATACCTTATCAAAATCCAAGAAGTTTCATTAAACCAAAAAACAAGGATCATGCACCTAAAAAGACTTCATCGGTTTCTTTTTTAATGCCATAAAGCGGAGTAAAAAGTTTTTACTTATCCAGCGTGTTTTAAAGCCCAACTTTGTCATTTACTATCTATGAATGTCATTCTTTATCTCATCAAAATTTAAGGCTTTGTAATAAAATCAGTCGACGAGATTTGGTCAACAACGCAAGGTGCCCGAGCCTCTGACATTAAACTAGCCTATAAAAACTTTAATTCAACAAGTAATTAAGTTCCAAACCAATTAATATCGAGAACTTTATAACCCACATCGATTGTAAGCTTTAATATCCAGCGAGTATGGCAGTGGAGGAAGGAATCGAATTTAATATCGATAACGTATACATTGAAAGTCACGTACAAGCATCGATTAATTGGATTCACATCCAATAACACGCACTTATAACCATAATTACATGTCCTTTTAACGTAAACTGTAATTTTCGAGATAGTTAAAGTCATATTATAAGAATTAATTCTAATAATATTTTTCAAATCAATATTAAATTCCTTTTCATCATTAAGTAATTATTATTTGCCCTACCAGCAATCAATCTCCTTTATTTAAACAAAATGTTTGAAATAAAATAATCCTTCATAGTATACCACTAGTTGAGTGCCCGTATGGTTATCGCCCAATAAAAAAATAACAATCAGATAATACAGTAATTACATTACAAGCCGGTATTATACTTTAGACCGATCATTAAATACGTATTTAAATGGAAAAAGTTGCCAATGAAATAGCAAGGATTAACTGATTACGATCTCACAAAGTATGGGCCATGCCTGCCATGCTATTTTATGACTTAAAATAAGGGTTACATAAAGGTGGTTGTTATTTAATTTCTCTTTTGTTTATAAGTAGTATAGATAGCAAATGCGGTTCCTTTTTTACTAATAAACAATTTTTGAGGAGTACAACCTTTAGTTTAAATCAAGAAAATATTGCAAGTTTTCAATTCTTCTCATGACCTGAAGGTTAGCCGATTTTTTTTATCAAAGAATCCCATCTGACATCCATTGTGGCAATTTTACCAGGGTCAACCTTCTGGGCACTATCGCCTTTATTTTTTAATACTTATATTTTTTTTTTATCAAAATGCTTGTCGCTACTTAATTCAGTAGCGAGTTCACTTAATTTTAATCGATGTAATAACTTTCACCAATAAGAGTAAAAATGGCTTGAATTCTTTAATGCTATTGATATTATAATTTGCGCAATAACTACTCAAAAGCACATCGGGTTTACGCATAACGTCGTGAAAGCATAATCGTGTTATTGCTTACAACTGTTACATACAGCAAAACGTAAAATAAAATGGCTTGCCAATACACTTTATTCTTTATTTACAAAGACCGCCAAGTGCTATCGACACCCGATGAGCGAATGGGAAGCGGGGAAATCGGAAAAGGCTATGATTACGATGCGGTTGTAAAAAATAATGTGGTAGCGAACCAATGGTTTAAGTTTTCAGGTTTTAAATTACAATATCGGTCGCTTTGTATGTACTTTAAAAAAGTAATTTTATTGCTTTTATAATAACAGATGACAGGTCGTGGGTCCAAACCCAGCCAGGCGCAATACTTTGTGTAATGTACTTTTTCATGACTGCGCTCATAACCGTGAAAGAAAACACCATGAGGAAACCGACATGTCCTAGAACCAAAAACGAAGATTTTTGACATATATCAACTCTATTATCTCTCAAAGGGGAGGTCTGCCTCCTAGCAGTGGAAATATTTATGGGCTGATGATGATGCTTATGATAACGTGGTGTTATTTCATCTGTTGTTGAACTGTATCATTTGATTCCGCCAAGCCCTTTCATCATAGGACAATAGGACGTACGGACGTACCTACGTCTTGTTATCTCACTCCTTTTGGTAGTGACATCACTGCCAAAGGGGGTGAGATTTCTCTGCAGCTGACTGTACATGGAGAACATCACACCCCTGCGTACTAATCGTTATGAAAATACTTTCATTGTGCGCTCGGGTAAGTTTCCTGATAGCATACAACTTTGGGATTCTTTAAGTCACCGCTCGCCGCTTGATTGGGCCGTCTCAAAACCTCCTGGTCGGAGAGCACTTCAATAGAGTCCAGCTTTAAGGTTTGTTATAGAGAATAGCATTGCAAGTAAAAGTAGATGAGTCCTGGCTTAGTGCAGAAAATGAGATCGCGATAGTTTCTCGATAAGTCAAGAGTGAATAGATTACTTCTAGGCAAGCTTGCTTCACCGTCGATCACTTCATTGCTCACCATCGGGCGAGATAGTGCTGAAACGTGAGCCTATCATGAATAAATAAATATTTATTTATTTAACTATTTATGTACAGACAATAAATTTACAGGAATACGTAATTTCCTGTAAATTTATTGTGTGTACATAAATAGTTAAATAATATACAGGGTGTTAGGGACATCGACGTGTTGGAATTTTTGTCGGATTTTTCCTAAGTTTCAAAATTTTTAAAACAAATTTTTGGAGTTTTTTTTTACTTTAGCCTGTTCATAATCTTTATTCTTACCTAACCCAATGAGATTTTTAATAAAAAAGTAATTAATTCACTACTTTCACTAAAAGTAGCAATGTAAATAAAAATAGAAATGGTGTCTTCTTAGATGTTTTTAATGAAAGGTCATCGTATACCTAAATACTGTGCCCAGTACCACAGTGCCTATAGTACTTTAAGCGCGGCTTAAAAAAAAAACTTATAAAAATAAAAAATAGGAGAAAACCGATGAAAAATTCCAACACGGGGGGGTCCAGAGTCATGTCCTGTACCCTTTTTTTTTTCGTGGTAAAATCATCAAATGAGTCCTCCCACCCCGGGCAGGGCGGGAGGGACTGTCAGACTTGTACTGACTAAAATCCACGGTGTCCTTCAATAGCCCTTTATTTTCACGGTAATGGTATAAGTCCCGCGACCCCGGCAGGCTTTGGCTCTCTAGAGTGTCCTGTACCCTTAGCACGAGTTTTCACTATTTTACTTTACAGCGTCTTTTCAGTATTTACAGCGTTTCTTGTATGAAAAAATGGAACAGCGCCTCTGGTGTGCGAAGAAGGAACTAATTTTTTCCTTGAAAATTGTCAATTTGAAGTTGTCAAAGTTCCAGTTTACTTTATGATTGCGTTGATGTCCCTACCACCCTGTATGTTCGGGCATAACTTGTTTACGAGTTCATTAACGCAATATTTCTTTGAAAGTTAATTCCTTGTGCATGAGGCACAAAGGGGCATTGCTAAATAGGTTTCCCGCTTATGCAGGTAATTCAGTCAATTACTGTAATTTCGTGTTAGAAAGTAGATGTTTGTGGGTTGGTCCCACATATCAATCTGCGCCTACAAGGTACAGAAAATTGTTTTCTAAGTTTAATACACTTTCGTATAATCGCGAAGTCACGAAAGTTATGTAGTACTTAAAGGGTTTTTAATGGGTTGTTTTAGGAAAAGTGAAGACTAATGACAGGTTTCAACTGCAAATATTACTGCAAAAGGTTTCAGTAAACATGAAGACGCGAAAACTGCTTAGGTGAAACCTCTCTAGGCGCTCTCTTCAAAATCAAAATCAAATGTTTTTATTTCACATAGGCCCTTGAGGAGGGCACTTATAAAACATCGATAACAGGTGCTCGGTTCGGGTTGGTCGATTCTATGGAGAAGAACCGGCAAGAAACTCCATGGTTGCTCTTTTCTTGATAAGTTAATGGGGAAGGTATAATCTCTTATAAGGAAGATGAACGGCGCTGCCAGGGCCAGCCCAGAAAGAGGTAACGACCTCAACGCGCACCAAAAGAACTGTTTGGGTACGTGATATTTTGGGGGAAACCTATGGCCCGCAGTAGGACAGTATAGGAAAAGAAACTAAAGAAAAACAATTATTATCTTGAAATTATTAGGCAGAATGCGGTTGGAATAGTGTCACAACTAGGTACTACTATGTATAATATAATAATAATAATAATATTCCACAACTATCACACAACGCCATCTAGTCCCAAGCTAAGCAGAGCTTGTGTTATGGGTACTAGACAACTGATAAACATACTCATATATTTCTAAAAACGTACATATTATAGATAAATTATACCCAGACACAGAACAAATGATCGTGCTCATCACACAAACATTTGTCCTGGGTGGGAATCGAACCCACGACCTCCGGCATAGCAGTCAAGGTCACTAACCACTAGACCAACAGGCCTGTCTGTCTGTACTGAATGTAATGTCAAACCGGATATCTGCTAATGAGATGTAGTATCTTTTACGGGCAAAAATACAGAATTATATTTATATTATTTTGAACCTAAAGCCGTACTAAATACGTTCTATTTTCACAGGTGGAGCCGACAGGCTCGGCTTCCCTCGGGGCGGCCTCCCGGGCCCTCTTTGTGGAGAAGGTCCGTGCCTCCAATGCGGCTTGCCAGGCTGGGGACTTCGCCACTGCTGTTGCATTGTACACCGATGCCTTGACGCTGGATCCTGCTAATCATATACTTTATAGTAATCGGTAAGTTCTGCATACTTAACACCTTTAAAAAAAAAACGTTGCCCCACACTAGGAATTTCTTTCTGTATCGTGGGTGCGTATACAAACATAGAAACTCATATACACAAACCACCCAGACCCGAAACAACTACTTGTAGATCATACATCGTTATTTAACTTATTTTTTTATTCATTTCTTCATAAAAAACTATCACTCTAATTATAATCTAAGAATGAGGAAAATTATAGTAGAAAACGCTCGCCATATGAGATCAGTGAACGGTGTTATAATCTAGACCAGTCTTCGTAGCTGTCAGTCGTATTGGTCACGCGTGTACATAATTAGGAGAAATTACAGAATTATTATAAGAACTAGTGTGTAATGTACCATATGTATAGTCATTATGTCTAATGTGAATGAGCTAAGTAGATGATTCATAAGCAACGGGAACACTGGGTAGGTTTTATATGTTTTTAAAATTGCACAACATCTATGAACCAAAATGCCTATGTGACGTACGCGTACGCAAAATCACTAAAAGCAGTTTGCCTAAACAAAAAAAATTTCAAAAAACATCATTATTTTAAAACAAGGTTCTCAATTAGTCGGAGTCTTTCTATTTGTTTTATGTATGTTTCCCGATTTCAGAATTGCGATTTTGAAGAAACATTCGATCGATTTTAAGTTCGAATGAGGCGTCTTTTCTTAATAGGGTACAAAAGGCTCTTCTCCTATAACATCGGTCTTAAACATTACTGACGAAATGTGGGTGTACTATTAGGCGCGGGCCACATAGAAAAGACGTAAGACGAAGACGCGTCGCGGATGTGTGAAAATGTATGAGAGTCGCGCCCGCGCCCCGTCTCTTCGGTGTGTTTTAAGTCGCGACGCTTCTACACATTTTGTATGAAAGAGACGCCGAAGAGACATATGTCTCCGCCCCGTCTGCGCCTTACGTCTTTTCTATGTGGCCCGCGCCTTATGATGACGTTGATGATGATGGTTCGATTATGAAAACTTTTGAACAAAAAATCGACTCTGTGATTATTTTAGTGACGTCTCATAGTCTTTATCAGAACACATAGATCTATAGGACTTCCAATATATTAAGATTTGTAGCCTTATCGTTAATTTTTCACAGGTCAGCAGCGAGACTAAAACAAGGGCAGTTTGCAGCAGCTTTACAAGATGCGACGAGAGCGAGGGAACTGTGCCCGAACTGGCCGAAAGCGTATTACAGACAAGGTAACGTATGTTTACAATAATTTTGTTGTCTTTCATTTGTTTAAGTAATTGATTTTAACTAGCTGCTTTAGGTGCTTCGTTTTCTACAATACAGCTTCATAAAGAGTTCGTAAACATAACAAAATGTAACACATCGAGTAAACAAATTTGGATTTCGTAGAGATTCTTCTCCGTAAGTCATCATCATTTTCCTGCCCTCATCCCATGCTTACTTTGAGTTAGAGCAACAAGTTATTTTCTTACATTTTCCCTTGTCTGATATGGTTCACAGTATAATTTATTCCTTTTTCTTTTATATCTATCTTTTCTTTGGCCTTCCTCTCCATCCATTAATATTTATAGTCATCACTCTCTTTGTCACATGAATCTGTAAGTCATAATATTATGATTATTATCAAAACTTTTCGTACTATGCGTCTTATTTACGATCAAGTATCACTAAGGGAAGAGACCAAGCATTAATAAGATCAGATATAAAAGCATGAAATGAATTTATAAATATCGTATCAATTTAAACTGTTTCAATTATCACTACAATGTAAAAAAAGGAAAACTTGCATCTATCAAAGAACAAACTACATATTTCAATATACATGAGAGCCAAGCTTACTTAAGTTACAAAAGCTGTTCATAAATATTACTTAAAAGATAGATTATAAGTTGACTAAGTAACTTAATGATCCCCATTTAATGTCCTAAGTCTAGACTTTAAGATTATAACTTCTAACCGTTAAAACTATAATTAATTGGTTTTAATGACAAGGATTATGGACGAGGAATTTATAATTGTGAGCTTACACTTTAATCGACCATTAATGGTGCATTAATCGATAAGTGTTACTTAAGTTAACAGAAAAGTCCTTACGTTTATCTATGTATGTGTTTGTACTAGTGATGTTACGAATGTTTGATTTTTGACATTCGTGAATGCGAATGCGGATGCGAATATTCAATTCCAATATTCGAGAATGCGAATGCGATAAATATTTTTTATAATTCAGAAAATACAAAAAAAAAACTTTTAAATGATGGAACTTAATCTTATTTTGAATTTAATTTTTTTTTTTACTTCCTGTCAGTAACGAGAATGGAAAAAAAAATAGGTAAGAGTAGCTCTAAGAGTGGTGTCAGTGAAAGAAAAGCAGAAAGAAACACGTTTATGTTAGCATGGTCATTTTTATGATTGATGTTTGTGATTGATTTGATGAACATTAATATTAATGAATGGCGCGATTAAGGCAGACAAAATATGAATGGAGAGGGAGACGAAAGATAACGAATGGAGTTTGTGGAAGAAGGAGTTTCAGAAGTGTTAATATTGGCATTTTTCACTCGTTCGTATTCGCATAATATTCGCATGGATTTTTACGAATGCGAATACGAATGCGAATGCCTAAAAATATGCGAATATATGCGAATGCGAATGAGAATATTCGTAACATCTCTAGTTTGTACAGTCAATTAGGTACTTAAAGATCAATGATTCTTAGACAAATTTTTCAGATTTATGACAAGACAACAATCAAAATACAATAATTGTATTACTATTGTAATTATTTCAACTGAGACATAAGCCATTAAAGTAAGAAATCATAAATAGACATGTGCTGACAACATCATTAAATTGAAAATTTAATTAGTCTGTCAGTAAGAGTTTTGTAAAATAATAGCGGCCATACACCATACTGCCTATCGTACAATCGGAATGACGATCGATTTGATCAAATTGGCAGTTCGTCCATATACACCATACACCATACTGCCTATCGTCCAATCGGCATGACGATCGATTTGATCAAACTTCAAATCGGCAGCAGTGATGCCAACTAAGCAACTTTATAAGTAGCTAGATCTAGCTATTATTCGGTGACCGACAGCTACAATTTTATAAAACTTGTGGCTTAACTTTTTAGCTACTTTTTTACCGACTTGTTTTTTTACCGATTTATTCCACTAGTGGGAATCAGTTGGTAATACAAGTGAAGGTCGGAAAACATTTGCTTATCGTTAAGCAAATGTTTTCCGACCTTCAAGCGATTTTCGACTTTATTGACATTTATGCAAACACCGGATTTTAATGAAGGAGCAATGTTGGCTATAGAGAATGTAAGAAAAAACAAACTAAATTTTGAATGTCAATAAGGTCGAAAATCGCTTGAACCTGTTTTTTAAACTTGCTTAACGATAGCAAGTTAAAAAAGGGTCAGGCGATTTTCGACCCTCCATTCCACTCCACTCCATTACAGTCCATTCCATTCCATGGTAATACACACATTACCCTCCTTTGCGTCGCGCAGTCTGTAAAAAGTGTCGTTACAATTTTTTCCGCCTAGCCCCCTTTCGCAACGCGCCATAAGGAACTTCGTTCAAAAAATATACGTTTCGAATTGAGAACCTCCTCCTTTTTTTTTACGTCGGTTAAAAAGTAGCTACCGAATATTAGCTAGATCTAGCTATAAAGTTGCTAAGTTGGTATCACTGCTGCCAATTTGAAGTTTGATCATTCCGATTTGATCAAATCGATTTGATCAAATTGGCATGATCAAATCGGCATGATCAAGCCTATTGTCATGCCAATTTGATGGATTCCACGCCCACACACGGTCAAATCTAACTGATCAAATCGGCAGCGTCATGCCGATTGTACGATAGGCAGTATGGTGTATGGCCGCTAGATACGTATTTTTACTTTTATTCAATTAATGCATATTTACAAAGATATAACGCATCAGAATTCGAGAGTAGGGACTCGTGACGTCAAGTAAAAACTGTACTTATTTGTGACGTATTGGCAATTTTAAAGTGTTATTCTGTAATTTTGGTTTACGTAACAAAAAAAGTACCTACGTTTCAAATCCCCTGTTGCTCAACTACGCAGAAAAAGGTGCACTCTCTCATCCCTCACGCTTATTGTCAGATGGGATGGCATTAGACAAGGCCAGATCAACGGCTTTACTTGTTTTTCGAGACACGGGATTCATACAAAATTCAATATCTGACACAAGACAAAATTTCCTATACTGGTGGCCTTCCATGAACTGTTAACGCGATCCAGTTTAGGCTGTGGGAAAGAGATAGCGCTAGACGACTTGTATAGGTCTGTCTCTTTGCCACAGCCTAAACTGGATTGCGTTAAGAGCTCGTGGTAAGGCCTGCTGTTACACATTTGTGTTAGATCTTTGTTATAAATTTGCATGCCATTGTTATGGCAGAATGTGTCCTGCCCTAAAATATGATATAACACCTTTTGTATACCACATTTTATGCAAATAAAGAATACTTACTTACTTACTTACTACTTACTGCATTGAAAACGTGCAACCGAACATAGCGTCCCAACCATAAATCATCGGTCGTGATAAACTATGCATTTAGCACCTCTATTGCATATTAATACACGTTTTTGCATAATCGTGACATGCACTATGCACACATTGTTACTGCTATTGCGTGAGATTACAATAACTTTTTTCCATAATTTTCTATCGGCTGTTACTTTCACTCTGCAGTTTATTTTTATTTATTTTCTGGGTATAAATTTATGAAAAGGTTATTATTACCGACGATTTATTTTATGACTAAATACTTTAACCATTAATGTGGCCTTAAGCGTACCTTTTTTCGTTTCGTTTTATTTTTTTGCGAACATCGATACATGGGGTCTCCTGCTGCGATATAGGCACAAAGAAATACATAGGTAAGAGTAAGTACTCATAAATTATTGACAATGTTACGTCCGCGGACTTATTTATGGAGACCACTTATTACAAGATGTAATTACTTTAGCCCTTATTATTGTATCGGTATTTTTTCGAGCCGTGGAATACTCATTTGGCTTTATTTAAGCTAAAAACCAAAATGACGCCTGATCAAATGGACGAAGTCAGTTTCGATATCAAGACTAAATCTGTAAGTGTCACATACACACACGTTTTTACGCCATAAACTGATTTTTCTTGAAATAATTATATTACCAGAAAAAAGTAAGCAAATCTTTAAAATAAATTATTGTATATGTCAACATCTCTAGAAGATATTTCATTTTCCAGTCTATCGACCATCACACAGCTAGATACTATACTAAATGGCAGGTAGTATAAATTACTTTTTGCCATTCAATAAACTCCGTCTCGCCCCGCAGCATGGCCGCAACCAATGCCGGGCGCGAGAGGTCTCCGCCTATCGCCGCCGTGAGGACACGTCGCCGTCGGTGCTCTGCCCAAGCGGGGCAGTCTTGCACCGTATGCTCTACTGTGTCCTCCGGGCGATCTTCGCAGTGGTGACACCCAGGCGTTTCCTCCTTTCTCCTTAGACACAGGTACCTCTCGAAACTTCCGTGTCCGGTGAGGACCTGCGTCATGCGGTAGGTCAGGACGCCGTGACTCCTATCCAGCCACTCCTCAAGGAGGGGTCTTACCGCCGCGATTGCGGCGTGCCCGGCCGTGTCGGTAGCGACAGTCGTCCCCTCCATACTGCCCTGAGATCGCGCCGGCGCCGGAGCTCTTCCCGCCGCGCCTCGACTTCTCGAGGCAGCGGGGATACACCCCGGCACTGCGCCTCCATGCGCCACTCATAGACGCGCTGGAGGGCAGTTGCCTAAGTACGTACACACTTGCACACACTTGGTACTAAGCAGCAATTACTCTTTAGTAGCATGCTTTTGTGCTAGACCCTTTTTTTTTGGTGGTAAATCATCAAATGAGCGATGCCGCCCAAAGTGGAGCAAAAGGGATGGTCAGACTAGAACTGACTCAAATCCACCGAGTTCTCTCAATGGCTCTTTACGTTCCAGGGTCACGGTTTCCCGTTTGGACAGTTCCGCGTCCCCGGTAGGCTGCGTAACCTCCCCAAACTGTGCTAGTACCGTTACATCTATTCGAATTTTAAATAAAATAAACGCAAATAAAACCTTTTTCAAAATCGATTATCTTTTTAATTCGATTAAAAGGCGGTTCTAATCGATACAATGTTGAATAAAAAATAGTTCTGTTGTTTTTTTACAAATAAAATTCTTGGTCTGAGAATATGGATATCAAAGCATTGTCGGCGGAACAATTATGAATGCAAGTTTACAGTTATTAGCGAACAGTGGGTGCACAAGCCAGACTTTTACCTACGCCGTAGGGTCAGTACACACCAAAACACGACGCGACGCGACGTAAAGCGACGATACTGGAAATATTGTAGTGAATTAAGTTAGATTTTGAGTCGCTATTAAAAATTCGTGCAGCGCCACCCTGTGTCGTACTGCGTCGCGTCATCGGTGAAATGTGTATCTTTTCATGTACAGACGCCAGCACATCAAGCTACCACAATCTGCCAAACTTCAATAGATTTTCAACCTTATCACAATAGTGGAAGGTTAATGTTCGATTGGTAAAATCTGACAGTTTCGGGTAGGTTGACCTGCTGGCGTCTGTACATAGTTAATAAAATAAGTTTTTTTCTTAAGAATCGGTGCCCCAAAGTAGGAATTTCTTCTGTGTCGTGGGTGCGTTTACAAACATAGTTCACATAGACAGACACCCAGACCCGGAACAACTAATGGTAGATCTTACAAATGTTTTGTTCCCGGGGATCCAACTCATGATACGATGCGCAGCCACTGCGCCAACCGTGTCATCTAAAGTAATATTAGTTTTTTTCGCTCTAATAATATGTGACCGCAGCATCGCGTCTCGGTGTGAATTGACCCTTACGTTACCATGCATGCATTCATTAGTAAAGGTCGTGTTGTCACAGACTAACCACTTTGTCTTGTCTGTTCAGAGGTTCAATGTCTTTTAAATTAGCAGCTTTGAAAGTAAGATTTGTGCCTCGTCTCGAAAAACAAGAGTTAAGCTGTTGGGCCCGGCTGTCACTTATAAATCTTCAACAGTCTCGGAAGTCTGACAGATGAACAAAAATTTTGACAACTAACACGTTGACTGTCCGTGCATTACATATAACGCATTTTTGGTCTACTCTGTGACGTGCATTACATGTAATGCATTCGCCAATGGCAACTGAACTGCGTTTTCGGGCTGGACGTATGACCTAGATCTATGATTTTCTAGGGACGTATGAACAAAACTGTTTATAAATAAACTATTGGATGTACCACGAGATTATCCAAAATAGACGGGACTGTCAACGTGCTAGATTTGTCCAATTACCAGCAACTTTATTGTGGAAGACATAAAAGCACTCGCTCTTCCTGATATTCAGCTGCATTAATTGTTCGACTGGAAGATGTCCTCGGGAAAATCCATTCCGATAATGACAAAACTACCTTTGATGGACTCACACTATGTCATCACTTTGTCTCGCGACTGCTGAGTGTGGGATCCTGGGTTTGATTTTCGGTCGATCAAAAAGTGCTATTGGGTTATCCTGTTAGAATTTCTTAGTAACCCTGGGCTGCTACCCAGAGTTTGCAAATTGGCGGTATGATGCCCTCGTGCCTTGGAAAGCACATTAAGCCGTTGGTCCTCCAACTGATCTCTCTCTACGAGAGCAAAGGAACAGAGAGTGCTCTGTGCATGTGCACACAAAAATTTTGACAACTAACACGTTGACTGTCCGTGCATTACATATAACGCATTTTTGGTCTACTCTGTGACGTGCATTACATGTAATGCATTCGCCAATGGCAACTGAACTGCGTTTTCGGGCTGGACGTATGACCTAGATCTATGATTTTCTAGGGACGTATGAACAAAACTGTTTATAAATAAACTATTGGATGTACCACGAGATTATCCAAAATAGACGGGACTGTCAACGTGCTAGATTTGTCCAATTACCAGCAACTTTATTGTGGAAGACATAAAAGCACTCGCTCTTCCTGATATTCAGCTGCATTAATTGTTCGACTGGAAGATGTCCTCGGGAAAATCCATTCCGATAATGACAAAACTACCTTTGATGGACTCACACTATGTCATCACTTTGTCTCGCGACTGCTGAGTGTGGGATCCTGGGTTTGATTTTCGGTCGATCAAAAAGTGCTATTGGGTTATCCTGTTAGAATTTCTTAGTAACCCTGGGCTGCTACCCAGAGTTTGCAAATTGGCGGTATGATGCCCTCGTGCCTTGGAAAGCACATTAAGCCGTTGGTCCTCCAACTGATCTCTCTCTACGAGAGCAAAGGAACAGAGAGTGCTCTGTGCATGTGCACACACTTGTGCATTATATTTATCCCCCGCGCAGATGGCTTAATCTCCGCCGGCTTTCGACCGCCGAGGCCGAAATTGGTTAGGAGAACTATTATAAATGTATTCTAGTGCTATAACAATTTTTATTCTTCTAGGAGTGGCATTACAATGCCTGGGTCGACATGGCGAAGCTCTGGCAGCATTCAGTTCCGGGCTAGGAGTGGAGCCGTCTTCGAGACAACTGCTGGCGGCATTGGTAGAAGCCTCCTTGAAGTCACCGCTCCGGACAACCCTGGAACCTACTTTTAGACAGTTAGAAGCTATGAAATTAGATCAATCACCTTTTGTACTGATATCGGTAAGTGTTCGTTAATTTATACTTACTTTTTTTAGGGGATAAGATCATCAAATGAGTCCTCCCGCCTTGGGTGGAGCGGAAAGGGACTGTCAGGCTCATAGACTAGACTGTACCGAGTTCCTTCAATAGCCCTTTACGTTAGGGTCACATTATCCCGTTTGGACAGTACCGCGACCAATTTTTAGTCCCTTAGTTACCAAAAGCTGAACTCCTTTAGAAATCCTCTTTATAAATTTTAGTCACATTAGTCATAGCTAGTTTATTTAAATAATCATGGAAGCAAGGTATCCATATGACTAGAAACCTTCCTATGAACCAGAAGTTAAACCCACTTATGTCATTACCGTATGACCTTACTACTTCAAAGCTACCGGCTTGCTTTAAAAGTAGCATAACCTTAACCACCTACTGATTTGATTACAATATGACAACAAGTTAATCATTATCAACATCTGAATACCCATATGCGCCTCTCAATTTTATTTTTTTTGGGTTAAAGGTAGCATACCTTGTTTACGATACCTACCTCTATCTTTCTCTATTAGTCATAATTTCATGAGTCCCAAACAAATGACGATCGAAAACAGTAGAAAAAACCTGTTTTTGGACTAAAGGACTGTCAGTCTGGCTCTTCTTTTTGGACTGAAAGAACTGTCAATCTCGTTCTGACTAAAAAGTAAAAATCCACTCTGTTCTTCCAATTGCTCTTTGCGTTCCAGAGTTACTCTTTTCAACATTCGAGCAACCTCGGACAATAGAAAAATCTTGACACAAAACAAAACACAGAATTATACCTTAGTAATAAACTAGTTTTTTAAATAATACCTAAATGTTGTATTTAGTGCACTCATTCCAAATAAATAAGGCTCACTTTATCTTATAATACGTTTAAAGCTGCGAAGATTAACATATAATCAAATAACTAAGTTAAATGCACGTTCCGAACTCGGGAGCCTTCTAAATAAATACCCCGAATGCAATTTCATTCGTTATCGCGATGGCATTATGTTAATAATGTTGTAAGAATAGTGTTGGGCCCGCAAATGATACACGAATCTTCGTGTTGTACCCTCACTTTCATTTTAGCTATATCAATTATATGCTTTATGGGTACCGTATAATTGTGAGCCATTTTGAGCTGTTGCTTGTCATTGGTCATTATTTATTGTGATTCCTCTGCCTGATTTCTTTGGACATTGGGATGGCCATGTTTAGCAGTATCTTCGTCGACTTATCATATTGAATTAAATTATTATGCTATTCTCGTTTGCTCGTTTTCCACTAACATTTGATAGTACCGGAATAAATGCTTAAATAAAAGCCCATTGCTATTTGTTCGCGAGAGTTTATAATACAATTTTGTAGTTAGTGGCAATTTTCGGTAACTGTATTCGCGGGTTTGCGCATAAACAGAACTGCCTGAGTCAACGGCCCATTCTATTCCAAGCCACAAGGAGATGTCAGCAATACTGTTGGGGTCTGATAGAGCCAAATGCCTGTAAGGGTTGTGGAAATGCCTTAAAAGTTTACCGCGAACTTGGATCGCAAGGGGCAATTGAAAGAAAGGGTGGGTGACAGTCAGTGCAAGTGTGACAGTCCCTTATGCTCCTCGCAGGGCGGGAGGAGTCATTTGATCCCATCCAAAACAAAGCATCCATTAAATGGATTCATCCATACCTATTATTAGAATCAAATATAACAGCTCTCTTATACTAAATATTAGAAGTATTTTTATACGTGATGCTAACCAACTGGCTTCTGCCTCCTGTCTCCTGCTTGACAAAGAGGGAAGTCAAAACAACGTATTATTTGCTACTCCTCCACTATTCTTTTCTGATTAATTTCGTGGCAGGATCCAAGACAGCTAAATTCATTATCCGAAGCACGCGAGCTTCATTGTCTCGGCGCTTTTTTGGTGGTCACCACTGTGGATTCTGGCTTTCAGGAGTTGCAGTGGTTTGTGAATAGTGCGGTGGGATGATCTCAAAAAAAGTCCATTAAATGTTCACTTCTAGTTTTATGTAGCTTAGGATCAGTGAAATCAAGCATAAACCCACACAAGTGTACTTAATGCGAGGTTTTCCTTAAATTACAAGAGTTTAACGACCAAATTAAATATCTACATTGTTTGTTTGTGCTATAGACACATTGATTCCCACGCCTAGCAATCGCGTTTCACTTAGGGTCTTGTTGACAACATGGCTCGCGTTCATGTATTATTATAGAGTAATAATAAAATATTTACTGTATTAATTTCATTCTTGTTTTACTAAGGATTGGAGAAGTCTAAATTGAAATAAAAACTGCTGTTTTTTTTAAAGAAAATCTATCAGTTAAAACAAACAAAAATGTATGAAAACGGTGATTAAATATGTCTTAATATTTTTTAAGTTGTCCTGATCCTAAAAATCTCGATTAACTAACGATTTATGGACCGAAATCTCAGAAATAAATGTTTTGAATTGAATTGAATTTAAGCTCGTAACATTTTATGATATGAGCCATACAAAAGACATCAACGCGTAAATCAAGCACACTTATGAAATCATACAGAATTCAAAAGTGATTCACTTCTGAACTAACATTGATAATACTTATTTCGTAATTCGTACTTTCAAAATACTTCGGGTACGTACCGGCCATAAAGAATACCTATCGTCCATTATAGATACGACTGTGCGACTAGCCCCGATTTCACATGAATGCTGCATGTATAATTTAATATAAACCTTCCCCTTGAATCACTATCTATTGATGAAGAGTTTAGCTCGTTTTCGCCCTAACCAACCACAACAGACAATGACAAACGTCACACATATAGTGTGTGACAGAAATAACGCAAATCCAAAACCAGCTCATCTTACCAAAGTTTAATGCGCACTCTTACAAAGTTAATCAACAGAGAAAATCGAATTACCCAAAGAAGGATAATAATAATAATATAATAATAATAACCACAACTATCACACAACGCCATCTAGTCCCAAGCTAAGCAGAGCTTGTGTTATGGGTACTAGACAACTGATAAACATACTTATATATTTCTAAATACATAAATGTTATAGATAAATCACACCCAGACACAGAACAAATGATCGTGCTCATCACACAAACATTTTTCCTGGGTGGGAATCGAACCCACGACATAGCATAGCAGTCAGGGTCACTAACCACTAGACCAACAGGCCTGTCAAACAGGATAACAATGAAGGATCTAGGTCATCATAACTTGTAAATCTATATAAAAACCGACCTCAACATAAGAAGTAGAGACAATTTCTAGACAGATTATAGCCACCATTAAAATGTCCTGAATACTCATTTTCACACTATATAAAAGTCAATGCCAATGCCCCATTCGATACAAAACATAATGAACAATATATTAATATCATGTAACAAATATATTCTGACTAGTTTAAATCCTGCATAATTAAATATCACGCTTGTAAAGTCTAAGCTTACACTCGACCTGGGAATGGCAAAATTGAAAGGATTATACGTGTAAACATGGCCAATGTTTTACCATTAGCGTGCTAAGTTGAGAATTACTTAGGCTAACAGTCTGCTCATACAAGCTGCGCAGACGCAAATGCTTCGTTTTGCATGTAAACGAAGAACATTGACGCGTCAAAATGTCGCAAATTGTAAGGTGGTGTTAGGGTTTTACTCCCACTCCCAGTGTGGGGCGAAAGCCTTTACGATACATGGAAGGAATGCGCGTTGATCTGTGATTAATTTGAGCTGTTTCGGACCGTTTCAGATTCAAACTTTTTCACTGATTTAGTGACGTATTCACTAAATCAGTCGGTCCTATCAAAATGCTTAGATTGTGCGAGATCAAAAGAAGAAAGAAAGTGGCGTTCTATTGTTTTTGATTTTTCTAAAAAAGCACTATTTTTCTGTCTAATCATTAATGCCTTTGTCAAACTGACAGACGAACCGAATCCGTGGCGTAGCGTTTTTGTTTGTAATGTATGGAATTGTTTGAAGCCTGTCACATAGACTATCGGATCGTTTCGCTTTTCTATATGACAGGATTCACTTCGCATTCGCTTCACCTGTCTGTTTGACAATAGCATAAATGAGTCAACTTCCTCGTGCGTGGAGCGGATGGTACTATAAGACACTTACTGCGTCTCTTACAAAGCTGCGTAACTGCGCATGACTTCCCTGAAGGATTAGGCAAAGGCGTACCTATGCTCCAATTCATTTATGGACCCACAAGTGAGTGTTTTAAAATTGTATGTCTTGGTAGTAGGCTATGATGGTGGTGAAAATGATGTATCCTTCTGAATGCACAACAGACGCGGTAAATGCATGATAAGTTTTGTAAAATATCCAAATATACTCGTATGCAAAAATTGTGTTCACCGTTTTATGACATCTGTAAACTTCGATAAAAGCAAGCTTATTTGGTTCATAAACTGACTTGAGTAGCTCATAAAGAAGATATTATATGATGCTTTACGATAACATACGCATGTAACTTGTCACGTTACAGGAAAAAATACTCAATTTTCCCAAAAAAGGCGATTTGAAAAAGCACTCAAGCATTAAGTTATGAAAACGTATGATGCAAGTTTGAAACATCAGCTCTTACGAATAGAAAACATCATGTAAAAGCTTCAACGAAAGGAAGTAAATAATAATTTTTGAGCAGTTTTTACCTATTGGAATTTAATGGCGGAATAACTTCCTTATTTTCTAACCACTGCAAGTACAGTTACTTACTTACAAAGTTACAGCGCATATTTAAACAAGAATTGAGAGAAAAACACCATAAAACGTTGTGTCTCCATGAATACTGTGTCTCGACAGCATAAACACTACGGCTACTGCGGCTCTCGAAGTCTCGATCCCAAAATAATGCGATCCATTAACGTACCTCCGGAAATATGTGCATTGTCAGTCGCTCCCTCACCACTGACGGAGACATGGGGACGGACTTGCGATTTACATAAAAACACTGACCTATAGAGGACGTTTCCATTTCTTACATTTATATCTTTGAAAGATCTTTAACATGTTAAAATTATTGCATAATTTATAAAAATAAGATAAAGATTGTAAAATATGCCATTATGCATTCCATAAAACACACAACACTTTTTATACGTAAGCAGTGATAACCCTTTCCCAAAATGGCGACAACAAAGTCACATAAAGATTTACGTCAGTCGTGAATGAGACTGAAACATTAACGAGACTCGCACGTCTCTACACGAAAACAAGTGCACCCGTTTTTTTTTTTTTTTTTTTTTTTTTTTATCGTGGTAAAATCATCAAATGAGTCCTCCCACCCCGGGCAGGGCGGGAGGGACTGTCAGACTTGTACTGACTAAAATCCACGGTGTCCTTCAGTAGCCCTTTATGTCCCGGGGTCACGGTAATGGTATAAGTCCCGCGACCCCGGCAGGCTTTGGCCCTCTAGAGAGGGGGCCCCGTCATTATGCTGACGCTCTTTGAGGCGCGCGTGGAACACAACGCGCCGTCGACCCGGGCATGGTCCATGGTCGAGCAGCGAGTTGCCCTTTACTCGCCGCCCGCATGCCCGCGCCTACGGTGGCCGGAGATCGTCTTGCGACGTCCGTCGCCGTGGGCGTCCACCACCGCGGGTGGGGCGGAGGGAGGACATTGTCCTCTCTCTCACGCGGCCCGCCTCCTCCTTCGAAACAAGTGCACCCTAAGTGACATATTAAAAGAAAAACACATTACGCAAATACAATCGTATCATTATACAAATAATGGCACATTTAGGGCTCGTCGATGTTGGCAATATTAAGCACCCCATACACAGAGCGAGCGGACTATTTGCATACATTCCGCTGGCGTGCAGTCGGGCGACATCTGAACATTTTTCGGCGCATTTAACTCTCAGACAATGGGGCTGAGTGATCAAAGGCCCATAAATACGCGACCGACCCCCGTGAATTTACATACAATCTGCGCGACAGTTGATCGGCAGCCCAGACGTGAATGGCCGAAATGGCGTCGCACTACCACAAAATGGCCGCCGCTTCGCGCATACAATGTACCGAATTGAACTGAAATCCGTAAATTGAAGCGATTTAAACGGTGAGATAATGAAACTGAACGTCGACACTGTATTATCTGGTCGCCTGCGCATTTAAGTGTCTAACACTTTCCTAATCTTGCCGTAAAGCGATGAAAATTATTAGGAAGCTTAAGTAGTTAGTGCTAAAGTGGAATCAAAATGTCATATAATCAAGAATTCCTTAATGCCTGTACTACATAAAACTGGATCTTGATGACTCGAGTCTGCATTTTATAAATTTGCAACATAACATTTACAAAATATTGTCGATGTCTTTGGAATAGTGTATGATCAAAATAGCCGCTTCCTGGGTGTTCCCTAAATATGATATTACAATTTTATACCGAGAGATAAGTTCAAATCATTCGACTAAATGTTTCTGGAGCCATCGTAACGGCAAGCTTAATGGGTTCTTAAAAATTCGTCGCGCTTTTTGTAGCCGCCAATGATACTCAAATTCGCATTTTTGTACATACATTAGTTTATTATTATGTTGAGCACAAAAAGTAAATGACATCAAAGGCGAGATCAAGAACACTGATATAAGACGGAGTGGACACTGGATGATTCAGAAGCTTTAAAGAACGGTCATTAGGTAGTATACACAACGGAAACCTTGCTAAACGAGGCTATCTTAGATGCTGAGTAGTATTTTACAAAAACATTTAGATATGCAGTACCGCATTCCATCACGGCGTCCATTTATTGTGTTGTAACAAGTTATTACGCATTTTATAATAAAGTCTTAACTGCATTCCACTAAAATAAAAATGTCAATGATTGCCGTTAGCTCAAAAAACATTCACGTAAAAACATTATCTAGCTATTATTTATCTTTATCTATATGTATGTTTCTTTTCCTTCTTCAAAAACAATAATTGGACACAACACAACAAGAGGTACATACCTATGTGCAATTAATGCTATCTTCGTCCATCCATCCATTTCGCTCCGGTGTCATTTTTGGGTGTTTGTGTATGTGAGTTTCACCCACGATACTGAAAGAAATTCCTAGTGTGGGGCCAAGTTTTTTTTAAACATAAAAATGCAGCTCCATTATATTCTTCATAGAAAAATAAATTCTATAGATAGATGCTATCAATTAAGTAATAACTTTTGTCTTTTCTTAGGTGGTTGGTCAAGAGCTGTTGGCAGCTGGACAATACCAGGCTGCAGTAACTGTACTAGAAGCTGCGCTAAGAATCGGGTCGTGCTCTCTCAAGTTACGGTAAGTCATATCAATTAAAGTCATATAATCCTCTCAATCCCTGCCCTGCCGTCGATAAGTTGGACTTGACGGTCATTTTTGGATATTACTGACCGTCATAGAGGAATTTTTAGTCTCTGTCTTTGAGATTTTTTAAAGGTGAAACTTGGACTTGACGGTCATTTTTAGGGTTCCGTAGCCAAATGGCAAAAACGGAACCCTTATAGATTCGTCATGTCTGTCTGTCTGTCCGTGTATGTCACAGCCACTTTTTGTCGAAAGTATAAGAGCTATCCTGTTGAAACTTGGTAGAAAGATGTATTATGTGAACCGCATTAGGATTTTCACACAAAAATCAAAACAAAACAAATTTCGGGGGTGCCCCCCATACTTAGAATTGAAACTCAAAAAATTTTTTTTCACCAAACCCATACGTGTGGGGTATCTATGAATAGGTCTTTAAAAATGATATTGAGGTTACTAACATCATTTTTTTCTAAACTGAACAGTTTGCGCGAGAGACACTTCCAAAGTGGTAAAAAGTGTGTCCCCCCCCCCGTAACTTCTAAAATAAGAGAATGATAAAACTAAAAAAAATATATAATGTAGACCTCAACCAAAACTACCAACGAAAATTGGTTTGGATGAGATACAGTTAGCAGTTTTTGAGATATAGTACATTTTCAAAAACCGCAAATATAACTTTGCCATTCATACAAATACTATGAAAAACAAAGTTATTTTTATTGTTTGTGTATATTACTTACTAATCTCAATATAATTATATCTCTAATCTATGCTTGCTGCTACGGAACCCTTCATGGGCGAGTCCAACTCGCACTTGGCCGGTTTTATATTTTTGGATATTACGGACCGTCATAGAGGATTTTTTAGTCTCTGACTATGATATCTTTTAAAGGTTATTATTTGCTACTCCCGATCGTTGTGACTCACTCTATACCGGTACTTTCATTACATACCCGATTATAAAGCCATTCAAGAATTTTAAGTAAAGCTTACTCAAACATTTTATTGTGTGCGTACTGCGTAATAAAACAAAAGATAAATGTAACTTTTTAAGCCCCAAAAATTAATGTTGGTGCGCGCGTAAATCTTGTGTTAAGTCAATGATAAATGACGTACCACAAAAATACCCACCCAACATCGATGTATGGACAAAGTAAGTTAGATATTGTATCTTTGGAATCTCTTGTTCAGTTTAGTCTAGAAACAGGACTTGTTACAACCATAGAAGGAGGTTGTAAATAAAAAACTTCGCATCCAGTCACTAAGCACAGGGGAAGTTGTAGCTTGAACATGCGGTGCCAATCAACATAATGATATAAACTAGTTAAGTTGTACCTATTAACATTTTTACGGGTAAGCAAAGCGCCTTATTAGGAGATATATAAGGTCTATTCTGGGTGAGAGGATGCCTATTCCTTAACGAGTTATCCGACAAGCGCTTTCAATTTCACGTTGGCATTAGGAGACAGACTTAGCCCTTTCGTACACAAGGCGACGCAAGTCTCCGATAACCTTACGACTTTGGTATCCAGGCAACTATGGCAATACAAATCCATAGAGGTTCGTACCTATGCGTCAATGGATACCAAAGTCGTAAGGTATCGCAGACTTGCGTCGCGTTGTGTACGAAGGGTTTTAGACTGCAGATAAGTGTAGTATTCCGTTGTTAGCTATGAAACTACTATGGTTTATTGCTCAGGTTATAATTTGCGTGTACTACTGCTTGTCTTGGTAATGCTGTTTAGATGTGAAACGAGAATATCAGGTAAATGGTTAGTGTAACCAACAGTATAATAATCTTTCTGAGTATAACATTCCGCCGTATCCGTGTCTTCTCTGTATTCATGGTGCACGGTTTCCTTGACAGTATTTTGTCGTCATTTTTATGCTGGGGCCACACTAGCGAGAAATACCGTTAATTATCGCGATAATGAACGTTTAATACGAACTTTTAAAGTCTTTTATCGTGAAATTGGAAACATTTCCCATTAGTGTGACCCCCGCATTAGTTAGTAGTTCCTTGTGATGAAACTATGGCCAACACACGAATATACGCCTCATCCTTTCTCGATAAATGCAAACAGAAAAAACAAACATTTTGGTGAACATTATCTGAACAATTTTGTCGTAATAAAATAAAAAACCATTCCATACAGTAATTATCATAAGTAACTGCTGCAATAAAACCAACGATCCATTGAAACAAATCTAACATATTTACATCAGTAGAATGCGGACAACTAGTAATCTCCACACAAGAGGACCGCTCTCAAGAATTTTCTAGATTAATATAGATAACGCAAATGCACTCACGATTATAAACACCAGTACTTAGGTATCTCCCAGTTATCTCCAGAATAAATTCTTCGAATTTGTAAATACTCCCACAGATGAATAGCAGTTTGCAGTCATCTTTGATTACAACTTGCCGTGAAATGCAAATCATATGCGATTTCCTGATATTTTTAAACTGTTAAACGTTTATCCACCTCACGTTGCTAACGAGAGTGGAAAGAAAACTTGTAATTACTTCATTTTTTTTAGTAATAACATTTAAAATATAAATGTACAGTTACCGGCATGGATCTTGAGCGCTGACCTTCACCTGCGCAGTAGTGAGTTATTAGGTCCCTTTGGTAGATGAAGTGAGGAAGGGGGCGGGGAAAGTGTAGTGATTGGCTCGCGTAGCGTGCCGTAGCGCATCGCGTCATAGCCGCCACTCGGGATTCGTTGTTTTGTGCGTTTTATTTGTTTTATTGTGCGTTTCATTTGTCGATAAGTGTACGATGCGCAAAGCGATCCCTACTCTTACGCCGAGCGCTCAAGAACCGTGCCGGTATTTGTATTACAGTTATACGTGCAGTAAATGTTATAAAATGAAATATTCACAGGAATTAGACAAATTACTGATTATGCCGGCAATTAAAAGAAACAACGCGTAATTTACGCTCTCAAGCAAGTTGTAAAAGCTATGGAATCTTTTTACTACGGTACTCAAGTACTCAGGGCTAGCAACAAGACATTGGGAACAAGATGTTTCCATTGCAGAGCATCTGTACTAAGAAACTGCCAGTTAATTGCACCAATCAGAGGTTTTTAATGCATCGCAGAACACAGCTGGTTAGAGGTGCAGAAAGGGATCATCTACCGAAGCACTAAAAAGAAATTAGTCCGTTTATTTTCGTATTAAATCGATCGTAATCCCTTTACAACAATTTCGCACCATTAACACCACTCAAGCTGTTAATAAGAAGAAGACAAATGACCGAGCGAAACTCTCCTCTCCGTTCATTATTCGTAACATTATTATTTTTAATCACAACCAGTACGTAACAAGTTGACAGTGGGATAATTTATATATACTTAAAGGGAACGGTTATCTTTGGCGGAATTTCGACGTTTTGATTTATAATGTTCGAGTGTCGAGGAAATAAAGACGTCGTAAATTTTGAACGGGATATACGGTGTTGCGTTTTAATAACAGCCCTCTAATTAATGGAATGCAATAGTCCTTATATGTTCAGTTATATTCGTCTGACGTGCATATGTTAGCGTTCCGTGGGATGCAGAACTTAATTTTTCATTTTATGTCTTCGCGAAATTCTCTTGTGTTTTGTAATTTAAGAGTTCAACCGATGATTTCGGGTATGTATTCTCCGAAAATAAAAGCTGTTGTGTATTGCCCTTAGTTTACCGATCCCAATTTGGCAGTGGGTGTAACACCATTTTTACATCGCGCAACGGCCAACAACTTCAGAATCAG
This sequence comes from Agrotis exclamationis, assembly GCA_950005045.1. Lineage (NCBI taxonomy): Eukaryota > Metazoa > Arthropoda > Insecta > Lepidoptera > Noctuidae > Agrotis > Agrotis exclamationis. The sequence goes on from OX465437.1 coordinate 7,931,280, forward strand.
GATCTTATTGAGAATGGAGATTTTTTTCAAACAAAAAAAAGCAGTAACGCTTTCGCATTTAAGACCTAAAAATCAATTAGGGATCGATCGAATTCGATGCTTGTTATCATTAAGCCGATGGAGCGATAACTTAAGCTAAATGCAACCAGTGTTCTCATTTAATGCGGTTAGTAATTGGCGGAATATTGCCAATCAATCTCGACGCATTACTGTAAGTACACGGCCGGCAGTACTTACCATAAATAATTACGAGCAGGAGCAATGCACGCACAAAAAATATCTAGGTACATTGATTTAATATTCATAAATGCAACTTGCAACTTAAAGGATGTTTGCACATGTTTCGCTGGCTATCCTGCTAAAAACATAGGCTTGATGTTGCCTATATGAATACATACTAATAAAAAGAAGATACCTAATCGTTTACTCATGAATGTTACACTTCACTAATTACAAAACAGAATTCACTGAACATCGAATTTCGTCAGATCGAATTACGAGAAAAAATAAATCTCCAAAGCGTTCACTGGTCTCACATTCTACTATGTGAAGAACAAGCCTATAAGTTTGGTTACATACCTGCGCGAGGTGTCATTAAACCCCAAACTTATATTGAAATGGAAGCTAACGAAGCATCGATGCACGCAGCAGATCACGGGGAATGTATTCAGTAGATGCACCCTGCGAACGGGCCCGTGTTTATGGCGCTATTAAAATCACCGTTAATGACCTCCTACCATGGTCTCGGATATTTTGCCTTATGAGAAATACCATCGCTTAATAAATATCTATATCCAGCACAGACACTAAACCTGTAGTGAAAGACCGTGTTTGAGTTAAGTCCATAGTCGTGTAGGGTGTTCATGTCGTGTCCAAGGAATTTCCATTGAATTACTTCTACGAATATAATAGAGAAAGCGATCATGCATATTCTGTGATATTTTAACATGAAACTTAATCATTTCTTGATTACAAATTCTGGCTGATAAATGCAGGCAAATAGACATTAATTGCTAGTTCAATGAGCGTTTGTTGTCATTTCAGCCAGCATCATGTAAGACATCACAATAAGGCATGTTTGTGAGTAGGTACTGAGGCATTTTATAACACAAGACGACGATTATCGCTTCAATAAATAAATAAAAAACTTTTACGATGACTTCTGTGTATAAATTCCTTTATAACGAGCTCAAAATTGGATCGAGACGTAATTATAACACCTACGAGTAGAGTACGTGCGCGGTGCGCGGTGCGCCCGAGACACCTAATTCTTCCTCAGTTAAATTTATTTAAACACGTTTCGTCGTGAAGACATTGATTGAATAAGCTCCATCTCTATACACTGAGGAGACATTAAGTAACTCTTCCCGTCCCAAAATTGTCAAGTTAAGCGTCGGAGCGGCGGGGCGCGCGGCGCGTTGAAACCCACACCTCGACGCGATCTTATCTCTGCGTTGATGGATCGAAGCTGGATCGATACGGGACTATTCTGTTCGCCCCACGATAAAACTCCACTCGATATAAATAAGGATTGTTATACTCGATCCTTATCGAGATGATCTCTGTTGACAGATGATGAGATTAAATGGGATAATACTTTTGAAAAGGTGAAATAATGAATACACTGACCACTTTTCTTGATAAATTAACATAAGTATTTTTTTTTCTAAACGACCTCCCGTGTTCCATGGTCGAGAAAAATTGCCTTGACTTCCATATAAATGAGTTTTACATTATTTTCTGTCTGCTATCATTAATATCTGATGCTTCTACAACTATATTATAACAGGAATGCGTTAATTACATTTCCAATCATAAATCTTATTTCCAGTACTAACTGTCCGATAAGTTATTTATGTTCAATCTTGCTAAATGTTACTGCTTAGTGTATTACGTCTTGACATAAACTAGCCGACAGTACAAGAGCACGTAATCTTAGTTCCTAGAAGCAACTAAAATACTTAAGAACGCCGCCGCCATCGGCAGAGCATACCTCAAAGATAATGGTATTACGGGAAGCGAGTGATCCGATCAGCGGATATGTCCCGATCGATTAACAGAATACGTCAACACAGGATCGAGAGCTCGAACCAAGCAGAGGTGTAAAAGTGTGATGTCAAATTACATCGCGCTGTGTGATTCATTACCTTCACCACAAATTAAAATATTTATCTCAGATTATTTTAATCGGTTTCACACGAGCTATTTAAGAACGAGGGGCTTGAAAAACCGGACGTGTGAACGTAGTCCCCATGCTTGGACCTCGAGGCTTATTATTAAGTCGTCGGCTTTTACGTGTTGTACGCAAAATGGGGCCTATTATTATAATTGTTGTCTACTTAGGTCGAAGTGCTTAGGGTGGAAAAGAGCTTTCGAATGTGCCTGTAACCGTGGCCAGAGAGATGGTAATCATTACGCCTAATAAAGTTGTATAGGCGGCAACTTGTTAATGTTAACTCTCTACTTCTGGCTGGTTCATAAAATATTACTGAAATTAGAGTTAATGGTATCGACTTCCGAGGCGTCCTCTAAATTGGACTCATCTGCGCTTACTACACTAAAATATTGGTTTTCAATTCATGAAACTAGTCGTTGCTTTCTAAAGTGAACCTGTGTTATTCAAAACGGACGTTCTGATTTCTCTTTAAGTAGAATATTATAAACATCCATGGTTTGCCTACTTTTGCATTCTATGCTCGGTCCCGTAAACAAAACATTGTATTGCATATTTAATATTTATGATAGCGGGAAAACTGTTTCTTTTGTAAGGAAAATGGTATAAACGGACGGGCAAAATTATACAAAATAACTTCAATAAACCTAAATTGTTCAAGGTTATCAGTTTCTTTGAAACCTAAAATGATATATCATATTCATTACACGGGCTTTTCAATTCTCAAGACCACCTTGTCTTAAATCAGAATCGGGTTTTCACTAAAATAACAATGTCGAACCTCGAACTTTCTCCCAAAAAAAAAAAAAATATTTAAATAATAGTAGGTAGAAAAGAAAATATAATATACTTAGGTTTTTAATTAAATAATTATTAGTGTCTGTCAGACTTGTTGAAATATGGCGCAAAGTTAGACCATGTCCAAGCTTACGACTTAGTTTACATCTACTAGTACATTTCCATGGTATTTTGGACCTCCATGCAGACGGCCCCGCAGGCATAAGCAATTGAAAATCAAACAGTAAAATGAACCTATTCCAGTCAGCATTGAGCTATAACATCCTGTATTATCAACAAACAATAATTCTAGGCGCGATGTTTCAGCTAAGGAAGTGTACCTTCAGATGAGCTCGTTCACTACCTACTTGAGTCAGTAGAGTGTGTAATAAAACTATTTAATAGTTACTAAACAGTGCTATTCTCTATAAACACTTCCTTGTGACGGGCGCGGCCGCAGCGCTCACGCCTGACGCCACGCTCTGGGACTAAAGTTTGTCAATAGGTGCGTCCACACAGAACGAGCAGCCTCGCGAGGCATTTGCTGCGCGAAGCAGCTCGGTCAGTGTGGACGTGTCTCAGCCGAGGAAAGTGCGCGCGCTGGCGCGGGCGATCGACCGAGCGCCCGAGCTATCCAGTGTCGGCTTTTGTTTTGTTCGCGTATTGTTTCGTGCCTCGGTCGAGAAACAATCCGCGTCCAAACAGAGGACGCACCTGTTTACTAAGCTACTGACAGCGACACCACGCCATCCAAAAATTGACGAAAATACGACACAAAAAATTGACAATAAAGAGTAAAAACAAACAAGAGTAAAGTTTTTACTTGCTTCTTCGTCACGAGCCCCAAAATTCTAATTTTGATGCGTTATAACTTTGTTAACTCAAGAGAAGCAAAAGTACGTATCCATTATTTTTAAAATCTCTCTGACGTACTAATTACGAGTAGATTTTCAATTTATTGATGCCTTCGATATGACTATAGCATACCTGAACTGTTGTAAATCTAAGATAATTTTACTCAGGAAGTAGCATGCATTCATTTTATTTTAGTTTAAGCGGGGTGGTCTCATCTAAGTGATGTTTGATCTGACTTATCATTTTTGAGGGGCAAATATGGCCAGAAATTACCCAGAAACAGAGATATTTGGAACGAGAAAACTTTGCCCAGCATGTGTAGTTTGATCAATCTCTATTCCACCATGAATAGACAAAATTATTAAAACAATTATTTTTTTTTCACAATTCGTTCACACCTGAAGAATAGATAATATAAACTTTTCTTCCTACATTTAAACATGCTTCTTGCTGCATGCGTCGTGTCGATGATTCCTTTTAATTAAATGAGCTTCTACCAAAACATCTGCCACATTTACGGCATAAGTAGTGTCCTCGGACAGGTCCCTTAGAATGCAGGTGGAATTGCACAAAGTACAAGTGAGGACGGAGGCCATCGTTTGTTATGAGGTTCCGCAGTTCTTCATCAGTGTACCCCTACCGGACTATGTTGACATTTTAGCATTCTAAGGACGATAGAAATCCTTCTACATTCTATCATTTTCTGTATTTTTGCGTCAACAAAACCCTTTTCTATAGGTAACGCTAAAAGCTCCCATACGCTTAGCGTTACCCCGTAGAAAAGGGTTTTGTCGACACACTATCTAATCTAATATCTAATATATGTATATATAAAAATCAATGCCACTTTTCGTTGTAATGTTATAACTCAAGAACGGGCTCACCTATCCAAACCAAATGTTTAGGCTTTGTTCGAACTATCTAGAAGATGCTTTATGTGAAGTTTGCACAAAATCGAACGAGCGGTTCTTAATATACTCGTGCGAAGCTGGGACGGGCCACTATAGTAGGCTATATTAAAAAAAAAATGAAATAAGTTCTTGCCGATTCATTTGCAATTCATCTTAAATGAAGATGTACTTACAATAATTACTCCTTGTTAAACCTCATCGATTTGCGATCGTTTAGTAGTTTTTCAGAATCTGTAATCTGTTTTATGAACGAGTAGCTTGTTGAATGTAGCCGCTTGTGCTTTGGACACTTGATTGAACATTGCTCATTAATGCTGGTATTTTATTGCTAGATTTGTTCCTGCGATTCACGAGTATAATGTGATTAAATGGCGACATGAACATCACTATAGATTTCTGTACTATAACGAAAATAAAAGAACTCTAAATATTGGTAAAAAATACATGACAAATTGTATCATAGTTTACAAAATAACGCGATCACACAGAAAGACATGAAACATGACTTTGGTTTGTTCTGCACAATTGCACGGCGATTACAGGTCCTAACGTATTAATTATGAAAATACGTCTTAGTTAAAACTCAGGCTCGTATTACAGAATGTCACTCAATACTCAAGCATTACTTCAAACTGGATTCAAGGCATTTGGTTGGTTGAAATTAGTTTTAGGTAGGTAACACTGGAGTTTTGATGTGCAAACATCATTATTTAAAAAAAAAAAAGTAATGTCATTAGCGCTAACTTCAGACATACAATAATGTTCAGTACTGAATAAATTACCTTCAATACTTCCTTATCTATGGTCGAAAGTGCTCGGTGTAGCATTGAGCATTTATCTGCAGACAACGATGTTTGCTTGACTCCTGACTCCCATGTGAAACGTTGTCGGTTGTCAGTACTAGGTTTTACGACGTCTCTAGGTATGGCTTAAGTGCTGCGCAAACCAGTTGTATTATTGGGTGGCAGGAAGTATGACCTGTGTGTCAGTACTTACGTGTAAATTGCGATATATCGAAGTTCTTACGTCGTGTTTTAAACTTTACAGGCTGAATGTTTGAGTTGAGTTTTCTGCAGCTTCTGGTTAGCTAGCCGATGACTTTCGAGTCTTTGGTCACCTGGACCCACTCAAAATTTACCCACGGGATCATTTGACGCAATCATATTTGGGTTGACTAGACCCACTGTCCAATATACCTAGTTTTGTGATGATTTCTAATTTCACATTTCTTGAGAATAAACCTAATTAAATTGCGTTTTATTAAAATTTGACTAACCACTTTTGCGCTCTATTGTATTCACTGTTTTTGTTTTAATAGCCTATTTTGTGTCCCACTGCTGTAAGCGTGCAAGTAAGTAAAGCTGGGAAAAGGCCTCCCCTTTTTCTTCCAAACCTACCAGTTTTTGAAAATTTTTGGCCATATTTGCCTCGCGGACATGATCACCTCCACCGCGGTCGATCCACTTATGTATGCGGCTTAATATTGTGCATTTTTTTTTTCAAATAAATTATTGTTTTCAAGTTTCCTTTATTCTTCCACAGGGGCTCAGTCTTCAGCGCACTATCCTCAGCTCACTGGGCGCTCAGTCAACTGGATGCTGCCATCAACTACATGCAACAGGATCTGGCAGTGGCCAAGTCTCTCGGCGACACTGCAGGAGAGTGCCGTGCCCATGGCAACCTGGGTGCCGCATACTTCAGTCAGGGGTCCTACAAAGATGCCTTGACAGCGCATCGATATCAACTGGTGCTGGCTATGAAGTGCAAAGTAAGTTAAATTATGAAAACAGGCCCTGTAGGCAAGCGATAAACGTAAACGCTCAGGGGTCTTTAAAAGATTTTTCAACTTTATACCCAAGCTGATTAAGTTGTAAATTCATTAGAGACTGCTGAGCGATAGCGAAAGGAACGAACGAAAACGCTCGATTATTATTTAGAGTATAAAGTTGAAAATCCATTGAAGACTACTGAGCGTTTACGTTTGTCGCTTGCCGTTTGGCTTTATTAGGGCCTGGCGTTACTTTGCGGAAAACATGACATTAAAATGTTAGGAAAAAATATCTATTTTTTTTTATAGGTACGAGTATGACGGGTTTAGTCTAGGTCAGGGGTGACAGAGATAAGGTTGATAGCAGGTCAAAAGCGCATAGGTACCGCATTTTGCATAAGGGGGGAGGAGCTGCATCCTGCATCCAAGCCTGAATTATTGTTGTCTCGCAGAATTAAAACTAGAAATGTTTTCCTAACATTTTAATGTAAAGTTAGTTGTATAGTGTTATCACTTGTAAGTGTTATAACAAACAAAGTCGCTTCTCGCCGTCTTTAGTCCTGTACGCTAAGATCTTTTACATTGCGTAACGGATTTTATTGCATTTTCATATACCTATAGAGTGATTCAAGAAGAATGTTTATATGTGAAAATACATATTATTAGCATCCATGCGAAGCAGGGCAGGTCACTAGATAGTTATAGTACGTTGCATGATGTAGTAAAAGCTCACTACAGGTACGTACTATTGCGCACTTTCTAGTATTCTATAATAGGACTTGTAATCCAACACAACATAGCCTAGCATTTATTTATAGTTTGAGTCTACTCCTAGACTTTTTTTTTAGCCTGGTCAAATCATCAATGAGTCCTCCCACCCAGGGCAGGGAAGGAGGGACTGTCAGACTTATATTGACTAAAATCCGCGGTGTCCTTCAATAGCCCTTTGCGTTCCGAGGTCACGGTATTCGTTAGTCCCGCGACCCAGCATGCTTTGGCCTTGTAAGGGGTTCTCCCGTCATTGCTGACACCCTTTGAGGCGCGCGTGGAACACAACGAGCCATCCACCCGGGCACGGTCCATGGTCGGACAGCGAGTCGCCCATTACTCGCCTCTCGCATGCCCGCGCACTCGTAGACTCTTAACGGTTTTTACTGTTGAGTTCTACTACTTACTTATTATGATATTTAAGCCTTTATTATAACCAGGTATCTGTTACCAGCGACTTCACCCGCTACAACTTCAAATATATCTCACGCGAATATAAAATCGGAATAAAACTATCGTATGTGTTAATCCAGGAAGAGGAAGGCCAAAGAAAAGATGCATGGATTGTCTAAGGAATGATATGAAAGAAAAAGGAGTAAATGATACTGTGACGTCTGATAGGGGAGAATGGAAGAAACAAACGTGTTGCGCCGACCCCAAGTAGAATGGGATAAGTGCAGGAAGAAGAAGAAGATGTGTTAATCCAGGCTATAATTACTATCTTTATACCGAATTTCATCGAAATCATTCAATCTTTTTTGAGTGAAAGAGTAATAAACTACCGTCCTCACAAACTTTCACGTTTATAATATTACAATTTGGATTATTGCCACGTTTCTATTACACTAAATTTTAGTCGCTGCGGTCTCAAAATGTCAATTCCAAACTACATATTAAACCAACTTGCTCCATTTACGTCTGCAAATAAATCAAGCGCGCTCGTATTTTGAATAGAGCCTTTTTGGTTTCAGCGTGGCTGATCTTGGCCCACAAATTACGTCATTTTATAAGAATAGGCCTGTTGCTCTATAGACAATACATACAGCGTTCAACCGCAGCCTGCCTCCCCGAAGTCTCAACCAATGTAGTATAACGGTGCATCCACACCGCCGGTAACATTTGTGGAGCAACAAAAGGCAACACGGTAACATTCGGTAACTTTTGTGGCTCCTTGTTACTATTTGTTGATTGTTACTCATCCTCACCGCAGTAACATCCGACAACAAATGTTGCCGTGTTACTGTATGTCGAGTAACGTTGCTCGACAATCGGCAACATTGTTAGATAATGGGAGTAACATTGTTACCGAATGTTGAGCAACGTTACTCGACTTACAGTAACACGTCAACACTTAGTAACATTAAATAACATTTTGTAGGCGGATGTTACCGAATGTTGAGCAACGTTACTCGACTTACAGTAACACGTCAACACTTTTTTTTTTTTTTATCGTGGTAAAATCATCAAATGAGTCCTCCCACCCCGGGCAGGGCGGGAGGGACTGTCAGACTTGTACTGACTAAAATCCACGGTGTCCTTCAATAGCCCTTTATATTCCGGGGTCACGGTAATGAGATAAGTCCCGCGACCCCGGCAGGCTTCGGCCCTCAAGCCTGCCGGGGTCGCGGGACTTATCTCCGGTCCGGTGGCGCGGACGTGCTGGACTGATCCAGCGACTCCACACCACGGGCACGTGAGCCTCCCTGGCTCAATGCGGCGACTGCCGGCCCAAAAGTTGGGTAACACGTCAACACTTAGTAACATTTTGTTAGCGAATGTTACCGAGCAACATTTGGAATCGTTGAGCTACAAATGTTACCGGCGGTGTGGATGCACCGTAACAAATCGCTCAATATGAACTGTAGAGGGCGCCCTGTGTTCCCAAGCGTTCCAATATACGCGCAGCGGGCACAATGGAATATTTACATAAAGAATGGTAGTAAACCGTTTGATTTCTCCTTTTACAAATGAAATAACAAATGTTCTCGACCTCTCAGTCGCAATAATAACTTGCGCGGTTTACGCAAGCTGTAGTTGTAAAAAGTTAATTTAATTTTTACTGTAACTGCTCTCGGCTGATGATGGTTTATTATTTATAGTTTTGTTCCTTTGTTAGTGCTCTGCAGATTTCTTCAAATTAACGTGTTTATTAAGAAGAGCACTCGTAAATCTATTTCGAGCTTTCCTAGCTCGATAGCGAGGAAATGAGTAATATCAGAATCTTCGTGTATTTTATAGTACCTACTGAATATTTGTAAAGACTTAATTCAATTAATTATGTCGTCTAGCATGATTGATCACTTGTATCACAATGAATATGTATGAATGTGCTATTGAATGAGTAGTCTGCTACTATCCTTTTATGTCTATTAATTCCTTTGACATTCACTATATCTTAATTAAGGCCGTCCCCACATATCCTATTCTCAAACATGGCATAAAAAAACAAAAAGTATAAAGTGATATGTCAGGGCAAAGCAGCATAATACTCTTATAAATCGCGAACAGATTACTGAAAGTGAGCGCACACTGGCACACTAGACCGACTTATTCGAGTCTTTGCGGGATCACTTTCGTTTGAGAACCGGCGACCGTATTACACTTTAAAAGAAACCCAACAAATAGTAAAGTTCGCTTTTTATTGATGCCTTTGATGGTCGCCGCGAGCCGCACACGTAGTGATGCTAATTTGCAGTAAATACCCTGACGTGCGCCGGCGACAAGGCCGCGGCTCGATGTGCAGAATGACACTTATCTTCCACTACGATTAATTCAATGTTCTCGGAACTTTATTGTCCTTTAAATTGCAGTTGGCTCTGGATAGTTGATGCTCAAATTAATTCGAGCATCCAAAGAGCTCGTGTAGACGCTCCATCTTAGTTTTCACTTTCTTGTCTTGTTCTACTTATAGGGACATGTGTCCAGCTCTAGACTTTGTGTATGGAGTTAGTGTTGCTGACAGGTACCCACGGAAGAGTTTTCTGCAGATCAAAATTAAAAGTTTACTATTATTTCATTTGAAATAAACACTCTGTATGTTCCTTTTCAAACACTTAGTTTTACTACAATTTGACTTTGCCTGCGCAACTTATTATTTTACTGCGAACATATACCTATTTCCAGCACGCCCGTAAAACAAGACTAAAAAGTGGATTAGTATTTCTAAACCGCGAGAAAACTTTTATAGTTCTTGGTTTCACACATAGATTTAACACAAAAACTCCATAGACCCACTATAATTAGGTCCCTGGGTTTCAAACATTACGTAAAATATCCATTCCATGGAGTGTGTTAGTTCTCTTATTCTCATTTTAAAGGCGAGCAATCATAGCGTCCACTTGTGAAACAATCTGACGAACAAATAGTCGTAAAAAATTATTTACTTTGCGCGTTCTGCTCGAATGGTACACAACAAAAACTCGCGACTCGTCGATTTAAAATAACCGCGAAATGCTGGCAACACAGGAATTCACTCGCGAGTAATCCGAGAATGGGCGAATAATAATTACATGACAAAGTGAAGTGGAAGCAGCTTCGCCGCGATCACGATCAAAAGAATTATCGTGTGAGCATGCTTTAAAGATTACGGGGAGTGTACCTACCGACAGCAGCCTGTAATGTGCAACAGTCAATTTTAATTTATTTATGACCGTGAGATTGGTAAACCTTGTACCCAGAGTAGTCCACCATTAAATAAAACAACAAATAGATTCAAAGCTGCTTTTATCTAAGTTAAGTCAACACATTATGTAAATTCTTATTTTATTGGACTAATTGCCCATCTTAATCAAGAATTCCTTAGAAAGAGCCGATTACAAAAGACGGATATCGCCAGGCAGTCCGGCTTGACTACCATTATCGAACTAGTCCGTACATATCTAACAGCCGCGTCAATTATTGAGAAGTACAATCGACAACAGCGATAACTTGCAGAGTACATCACTACAACTTTTATTAAACACCACATTTTTCACCACACATGTTTCGTTCCACACTACACTGCAAGAAATCCTCGTGTAAGAGTTACATTTCTCGAGACAGAAAAAAATACAAAACATTAAAACTATCTTTTAAAAACTATTAGGTCCGTTTAAAATAGACCTGCTCAGGTTTTATTTCACATAGATTACAGGCGGCTTACATGTTTCGCAGTGCCATACGTATACCGCGAATAATTTGACAGTAACATGTGAGGTGGACTAGCCGGCTTCATTAGCGGATGCCGTGGATAACCCGTCGCAGGCAGGTGCTATCTCGCGGCTACGCGTTCCAATTGCTCGGTCAAACGTTTAACGTTTTTAATTAATTGTTGTTAAAGGCTGATTGTAGTTGCGATGAGCAAAGGGTTGGCTATTCCGAAAATGCGAGGAGATAGTGTGTCTGAGCACAAGCTGAGCACGTATGAAATGGCATCAAGTTAAGTGATCAAGTTTTTTATCAATCTTATTTGATTAAAGCTCGCAGAAAAATATGCTTTGTCGGTGCAAAACCTAAACCACGTAACGCTTTTCTATCAAACAAAAACTTTGAACAAGTTGATGTGACTATTATAAAGTCAAAAGTTTTCTTAAACAGAATTATAGAAAAATATAGAGCAGAACGTTGTTCAAATATAGGGTCTATTAAATTACAAGTATTTACACAGTTACAAGAACTCTGAATGAAAACTAAAAGATACTAAACTTTACACATTTTTTTTTCTTTTCTTTATTTGTTTGCATACAGAATTAGAGACGCAAGTAAAACAAGCGCACAATTCAAATGCATCTTGTAAAAGTCGCTGAAGGGACACAGAATTTATATGCGATGACTTAGCAATGTATCACTGGTGCAATCTTTACAACCATTATTGCTTCGAACGAAACTAACGTGTACCTTGTAACTGATATAAACAAATGCAGATTTTCTTAACAATTTATTGGAACAAAATCGTATTAAAACTTTTAATACGATCCATAACAAATAAACCTTAATTAATAATCCGTCTTCTGTAATTATACTTCCATTTTAGCGTAATCGATGCCGTGTTTAAATCGGAATATGAACAAAACTTCATTCTTCACTGATTTATTAGACACCTGTGATCGCGTGCACTTATTGGTGGTACTTTCGTGCTAGACTGTACCGTCTGCGAATTCGTTTAAAAACGAAAAAAACTAACAAATACTTAAAATTATCCTGGCGTAATGACTAAAAACTTCCTTTTCAATAATCATCGTTTATTGAAGAGCCGGTATTTATAAAATACATCGTCGTATGAATATTCATGAACGAACGAAATTCTTTAGCGCCGATGGTCATTACGAATTTTTAAATTGTGTTTTTGATTATTTTTACATAATGCGCTAATTTCCACGTTAAATAGCAGAGTGCCAGCTGTGTATTTTAGTATAGAAATGAACTTTGCCATTTAAAGTGATAAGAAATAAGAGCAGTTTCAGCTTGGCGAGCTGCTAATTACCAACCAATTAAGTTTTTTACTGTCATCATAATCTTATCGCGATGTTTTTATTTTTAATTAATTATCTATAAAGATGTCTGCGACATGTCAGAGACCTTCCTAGATTTAAAATAGGTACGAATAATAATATTCCACAACGATCACACAACGCTATCTAGTCCCAAGCTAAGCAAAGCTTGTGTTATGGGTACTTGACAACTGATAAACATACTTATATATTTTCTAAATACGTAAATATTATCGATAAATTACACCCAGACACAGAACAATGGGAATCGAACCCACGACCTCCGGCATAGCAGTCAGGGTCACTAACCACTAGACCAACAGGCCTGTCGAATGAATGAGCCTCATATTATAAATATATGATTATATATATTTCTTATATTACGAAAACCAAAATTGACGAAGTTACGAGTACATTCTTACTGACGTAATTCATACACCGTTACTTTTTGGTCGTCTTATGACGGCAGCCCAGTTCATGTATCCAAAGACTAGAACACGTAATTAATCGAACATATTAAAAAAATAGGTAAATAATGGAAATTTAATTTTATTTTTAAAAATTTTAAAAATAAAATTTTAATTCGTTATTATGACGCAAGGCGCATTTAGAAACACCCTTGTCTCATAGAAAATGGAGATGGAATGATCTGTCCGACTATTGCGCTGGGTATGTATACTCTACAGCTTGATACGTAAACATTTTAACAGGCTGTTTCATATTTCTAATGTACCTATTTATTAATAATAAAAATTATTACTAACGATTAAAAAAAAAAAAAAACTCGCCTAGAGGGAATTTATTGGGGATACATTAAGTGGACCACTTTTATAAGACGACTAAAATGTCACGGTGTATATGTATGTTGTAAACATGCCTATCGAATTCATGGAAGGTAATTTACTAAGCGGAAACACGACGTGTTCCTAAAATCGTGTGAACAATGGTGTTAAAATGTAAAATCAGTGGTTAGGTCTAAGAATAGTGTTTATATTAACAGTAAATTAGTCCCTAGTTCCTCGTTAATTAAACATTAACCACATGCAAATGCATGGTCCACATAGCAGAGTTTTTCCCTCAACAACAAACTCCAAAACTGGCCAAATGCGAGTCGGAATCGCGCACGAAGGTTCCGTACCATTATCTACTAAAACGGAAAAAAAAACATGTTTCATCTTATAGAAAATCATGTCTGTTATAAGGAGCCCCGTAAATATTTATTTAGACTGTTTTTTTAGCATTCATTGTCATAGTGGCAACAGCAACATCGTCTGTGAAAATTTCATCAACTGACTATCACAGACATCACGGTTCATGAGATACAGCCTGGTTACGGAAGGACAGACAAACAGACGGATAGTGGAGTCTTAGTAGTAGGGCCTTGTTTTACCCTTTCGATATGGAAACCTAAAAAGTGACCAATACATGGCGTATTGGCCTCTCTTCATTAATTGTTGCAATAAAATTCAGCACTGGTTGTTTTTTTGCAACAAAAATAACTCGAATTTAAATACTCCACGGTAAAATATAAATAACAACCAATTTGTAATTGGCAGAGTATGGCGTCATACTTAAGCAATTTAAATATTAACGAATCCTAATGGTCCGACTTGATATCAAAATCTTATTGTGCTTAAGTTTTTCTAGTTTTATCAAACAAGCGCAGGACTGTCTTAAAAGGCCGCGGACTTGGAACGCAAAGGGTATTATGTGAAAGAACAGGGTGGTTATTAGTCAGGAAGAGTCTGAAAGTTTTTTTTGCATCACCCAGGGTGGGAAGATTCATTTGATGATTCTTACAACCAAAAAATACCAACAATAATACGTATGTTCAAGATGGGCACATTTGCACATGTTATACCCGGTCAGAAGCGTGGGCGTGCAGTCAGCGAGTAATAGGTAGCTCACCGTCCAACCAGGAGCCATGCCAAACAAAGAGCTCTCAGCAATCTGACGGAACCCCCACAGAGGGCAAAATGCCTGCCGGGTTCGCGGGTTTGTTTAATCAGGCTACTGTAGCCCTGAAAAGTAAAGGACAATTGTTGGAACACGGTGGAGTTTACTCAGTAAGAGTCTGATGGTCCGTTCCGTCCCACCCAGGGCGGGAGGACACATACGATGATTTCAACACGTAAAAAAAAGGTTCAGAAAGTTCATTTTGCCGTAGTCGGATGGTAATAAAATATATTACCCCTGTTCAAAAGCAAAAGTAACAATAACCGCAGTAAAACATACGCTGACAAGTTGCTAGTGCCTCTACCTTCTCATATGACTACACCCTTTATCATACGCTGACTGTTACAAATTGTACAGGATAAGCCGGTGATACGCCGCCCTTACTCCTTAATTAATGGAACACGACAAGTTTCTTTTAAGAATAATAAATAGGAAACTACGCATAGCGAGCTTTACTTATAAAAATATTTTAATTCAATATCTTTGTAGTGGTGGTTCTCATAATTACAATTATGATAACCATCACACGCGGATATATCCCAAACGTCAAAGATTCCGCGTGTTAAAAAACAAGAGTGTCCAGTATAAGACATGTGGAAGTTTTAAATGAAAAAACCTCTCGCTTCTTCTTAAGTTTGTATTTGTGGAAAGTTACAATTTCGTTTCAAGTTTTAGTCATTGAGTCGACAATAGCAGAGACAAGTGAAATGGGTCGTTCTTTTCGGCGCAGAAAATCTCAGATAAGTAATTAAACAGAAAAGGAATGTATTTTGAAAGTCATAAGGATCTATAGATGTCTGGCGCAGACAATGAGTGATTCAAAATTGATTTGGAAGGACTAGGTATTATTATAAACTTATAAAAACTAGTTTGGCAGAGCGTAAAACAGCGAAAAAAAGCTCTCAGTTGATAATAATAATATGATTATAATAATATGTTCAACAATGATCATAATAGTTCAGCCAATTTAAAAAAAAATAATCACTCCGTCTATTGATGAAAACCTTACGAAATTTTGTTGGGCAGTTTTTCAATTTATTACATTCCGTCATACAGATGCGACAAGGAACTTCGTTTTAATACCTATAAGTTGAATCAAGCCTTTTCTGTTTGTAAATAAAATTCTTCGGCATTACAAAATGATTATCGGTGATATGTAATCACAAAATATGGCTGTTCTTTCAACACACCAACAAACAAATAATTTCCTTCACCATATCATCGCAGATTGTTTTACATATAATCTATAATCTTCATCCGTGCTTACTTCAAATAAGTTACAGCTAACTTGGAAAATACATGAATAGCGTCATGGCGTTAGCTTTATTCATAGTCTTTTTATGCAAATTCCTCACCATATAACATTAGCAAATTAAGTGTCATATACTCAATTCCATTTAAAATTATTTAATCCTATATAACTAAGGTCTTCATTAAAATAGACATCCCATAATTTATCTTCAGGCCCAAGAATCCCATAATTCTCTCATACTAATGAAAATGATAATTGTAACTCCTGTAATGAGGCATAAAATTAACATAATGAATATTAATATAAATTATGCCGTATGGGTTTGTCTGTATCTGTGGATTAATTAATTATAGACCAAAGGGTGTACAAACGATTTTTTTTTAGATTGAAATAGAATAATAACAAAAAATAATTAAATCGTTATTCGAAAATTCTGAATGTTTAGACTCAGCAAAGGCTCTTGAGCACAAAAGACTAAAAAGGAAATGACAGATTCTGGATCTGTCATTCTGATCTGAGTGGTAAGTATAGTAATATGTACGTTTTGCTCAAACATATTATAAACAAAATAATAGAGCTATGAATCACACAGATATAAAGTGCGATACCTCTGCCGATTTATACGCATCATAGTTCACACAGGAATGTTTATTGTACATACGAATAATCCAAAGAAACAAGCCACACAAAAGAACATAATAAAGCTTGATAAACGTACGTCTCATTCGAGTATTATTTATAAAGGCCTTTAGTCTCGACAGTGACACAGACAGCCAGAGTGACACAGTGTCTGCACACATGAATAGTGTGCGTAGTAACAAGGGACACGGCGTCTCGTTACCCACCCTGTAGGAAAACGTCCAAACGAGATGGAGTCAGTATGTAAATCACCGCTTTATCGTATCATGTTGCACATACTTAATTAGCTAGATTGTTGCGGGGCGTCCCACTTTATTCGCTAGTGTTGGTCGCCGTCGATGCACGCCAACGATAATACTATATCTAGCAATAATTTAACATCGTGTAGAAGTTTATTGCGAGATATCAAAGCGGTATTCCTGGAGCTAAGTAAGATTTGCTTATATTTACTCTATAAAGTCAACAGTTTGTCCGTTTTTCCTATTACGGTAATTTCTGTTTGCATATGACTATTATTACTAACATAGAAACGCCATTTTGCATTCAATGTAGATTAATATTCTCGTTCTAGGTGTGAATGAACATAATTTCCATTGTTTCCAATAGGTTACAATTTATATCGATACCGGACGTAGTACATCACTACTCAAAAACAAAGCCCCTATTGGCGGTCTCCGTCTGTCGTCGGATTTTATTTTTTTTCTTCACTTCCTCAGTGAAAAGGATGCGATGCATTCTACTACGGGTCCTTTATTTGCTCTTAATCTTTTTGGTCTTATTTGTTTTGTACGCGCATGCTTCGCTTTATTATAAATTAAGCATACTAAATATACTTGGCAGTGATACGTGTCAAAAACACCGATTAGATACTTTAGTCGGTGGATGCGCTAAGCTCTCTAAATCCACTTAAATATTACGTTCTACCTTTTATAATTAAAATAAATGACACTGATGTTGTTTTGTTTGATTTGGACAGCTTAAAATGACACCAGCAGAATTTGTAACATGAAAATATTATCTTGTATTAAAAAAGTAACTCTCTGCAACTTATAAGCTGTTTTAATATTCATGACCTCTAACTTGACATGGACATAATTTCTGAGGCATTGCGTGTAAATTAAGAAGAAACCATGTCCGAAGAGATGTAGATTACGACTCAGTTATATAGTGTGTGCACCGCATTGATAACATCAGGTGCATCAAGCTTCACGCGACACTACATTACACTCGTTACATAATTACTGCTAAACCACATAAATAAGTCGTTCATATGACATGGAATGTCGCCGCATTTGCATTCGCGTGTCCCTACCTACATTACATGTGAAAAATGATACATAAAACCCGAACCCATAAAATTTGTACCCATTGAATTGGAACTATCACAAATATATGTTATATCCTCTTAAACTAATAAAGCTGGACAGTCAGACGAACGCGGACGCATTCAATGTCCTCGCGAAATTTACGATATCGTACGGCGAACATTCGCTGCATGGGACCATAAAAAGTTATTGTAAGTGCTAGTACTTATATGTATAAAAAGACTAGGGAAGCGTATTGAAATGACGATCAAGACGTTACGTCGGTATGAGAGTAATGAATCGTCGGTAAGTGTCAGTAATGGGCCTTAAGTAATGGCTTTTCGTAATTTAATGTCTCTGGAGCCAATTGTAATTACAGTATAATTAATGAAATACATCTACTGTTCTTGTATTATGCACCTTATGTTGACTAGAATAAGTTATAAGGTATTTATATGAGGACAGTGAATAGTAGTAGCCTTCATTAAGGCCCTGAATTCAAAGCATTGGTTTAATGCCAGCATTATCAACATGTTTTCAGGCTACGAATATCATCAAAAACACATACTTTTCAACTTACTTATTCACCTAAGTTACTTAAGACAGGCATTATTACACAACAGCGCTAAATAGAAATGATTTGGATGTTAAAGCTAACTGATATGTCTTCTCTCCCCAGGATACTCAAGCAGCAGCAGCCGCTCTCACCTCTTTAGGGCACGTCTACACAGCCATTGGGGACTACCCCAACGCGTTAGCCAGTCACAAGCAATGTGTACAACTGGTGAAGCAAATGGGGGATCGGTTGCAGGAAGCAAGGGAGATTGGAAATGTTGGGGCAGTATACCTGGCCATGGGGGAGTTTGATTCTGCTGTGGACTGCCATACGCAACATTTGAGGCTGGCTAGAAGACTTGGGGATCAGGTAAGAAATCATCTAAAATCGATTGAGATGAAAACGGGTTTCCGTCAGGTAGTAATGTAAATGTAATCTTCTTATGGAAGATTTTGCCCATGCTTCTAAAGTGCAGCTAGTAAGATAATAATATGACAAATGTTTGCTTAAGCCAAAATTTTACTTAGAGCCTAATAAAAAAGATGAAATTTAGAAATCATCACTATCAAGAACCAATGCGTGTACATTGACGACTTATTATTTTTAAAAATCAAATTATAAACATTCCCTTTGTAGGTTGAAGAAGCCAGAGCATACTCCAACTTGGGATCCTCATACCACTATAGACGAAACTTTTCACAAGCTATTGCTTACCACGAGAATGTGTTAAGGATAGCACAGAATCTGGGAGATCGAGCTATTGAAGCCAGAGCGTATGCCGGTTTGGGACATGCAGCTAGGTGAGTGCTTCTTTAACTACCAGTAAGGACACGGGAATTATCCAGTTTCAAAATGATACATTGTTTAGTTTCCATCTGTATTGACAGATTTTGAAAAAGTGGACAATCAGTGACGAAAAGGCCAAAAACATCGTTATTCTGTAGCTTTAACGGTAACGTCCGTTAATGCTTACTGCCCCATCTCAAAATTCTAAAGATTTATATATGAAGATTGAGTTGTAAATGATAATCTCAGCACAGAAATGCAGTCTGAAAGCATCCAGTATCATAACTTTTGAATACATTCCAACTCTTCCGGGAAATCTGAATAACAGTATTTTCCGTCATATGCAATTTTAACAGCGCTAAACACTGCGTTATTGGTATGCGGATATTTGTGTCAACTATTTTACGTGAACACTGAAGATCTGGCTATAAACGTTAGCACTTGAATTTCGCAGATGTGCTGGAGATTACGCGCAAGCTAAGAAATGGCATGAGAGACAATTGGACGTCGCACTAGCGGCAAGGGATAAGGTACCTGTACATTTTATTGATGATAGTATTTGTATGCGAACACACGATCCTATTCACGATAGTATTCTTTTCTTTATGTAAATAAATTATAAGGCAGTGTCCGAGATGGAGGTTGACGATTTTTTGCTCTATGTGAAGTAAAACTAATAAATCAAATTAATATTTCAAATTTAATTTTGAAGTAAAATTTCTCATAAAGTAAAATTAAATAATGAATGAGACAGTAATTTTCCACATTATTGAAAAAAAACAAATCAAAATTTCTTTGTACACAATATGGAACGGAGCATTAAAGCTAAAAGTCTTGGTCAACAGCTCAGTTATGTTTTTTTTTGTGAATTTGTTTTAAAAACAGTTTAACACGTTCATCACTTCTGTATTGTTTATTAACCGACTTCCAAAAGGAGGAGGTTCTCAATTCGGACATTTATATTTTATTTTCTATCTTTTATAATTATCTTCGTAGTTCTAGCAATCATTTCCTTACTGTGTAGGTCGGGGAAGGTCGAGCATGTTCAAACCTCGGCATCGTGTACCAACTGTTGGGGGAACACGACGCCGCACTCAAACTGCATCAAGCACATCTGTCTATTGCCAGACAGTTACAGGTATGACGCACTTTTACCATTTAAAACGCAATTTAGACCAAAGCAATTGCAAATGTCTGCACAATAGAATAAGGTCACTTTCACATTGCACTTATGTATTATTCATTGTTTTTTGTCTCTCTTCCATCTTTGTGATACTCAACTTTTGACAGCATGGCATGGTTGACACAGTAGCCGAGCGGTTGACTTGCAGTACATGAGTTCGATTGCCGCACGGAACAAATATTGATAATTATAGTATTGATGTTGTCTTTACACGATGTCCTGTATTGCGTAAAGACATTTGAACTCTTCAATTCGAAAGATGCAACAATAAAAATCAAGCTGAAATCTTATTTCGACGATAAATTCTTCTTTTTAACCGATTTCCAAAAGGAGGAGGTTCTCAATTCGGATGTTTATATTTTTTTTTAGGTTTGGTCGGGCATAACTCCGTCATTTACCAACCGATTTGAAAAAATATTTTTTTACTGTATTATTAAATGCATTTAATAAGAATCTATCGAACGCATGACATCGGAGTTTCGCTGAAAGTCTGATGCCAGACCGAGCATAAAATCACGCTATTGAACGTGTCCATATAAGTAATAATGACTGTTAATAACTGGTTCCATACCATTAACTTGACGATCTCTACCTATCTCATAATTAGAACGGCTGATGATAGAGAAAGACAAAAAATCGTTATTAGGTGCGTCCACACAGAGCGAGCAGCCTCACGAAGCATTTGCCGCGCGAGGAAACTGCCTCGGGAAGCTGTTCGCTCTGTGTGGACGCTCTTATTGTTTCTCGACTGAGGACGAAACAATATACGCGAGCAAAACAAAAAGCCGACACTGGATGGCTCGGGCGCTCGGTCGCTCGCCCGCGGTAGCGCGCGCCCTTGCCTCGGCCGAGACACGTCCACACTAACCGAGCTGCTTCGCGAGGCTGCTCGCTCTGTGACGACGCACCTATTAGAATATTACGAACGTTGGCTTCGCATTTCAGGTCATCCAAAATTTGATGTCTGGCGTAATGTAAACATAATTATTATGTATTTAGTTTATAAATTACGAATTTCTCGGTAGCAGCCACGGAGCTATCGACATGGAACATAATCATACCTGGCGAAATGTTGGGGTACACTTGTCAGACACAATGTAAATGTATCGAGGATGCATTTACAAATATTTAAACTCACGTCCTCAAACACTCAAACACCCAGAGCCGGTTCAGCTAAACCTGTCAATTATAAAAATATTTGCGCTGTGTGGGAATATAACTGCACGACACACAGCGCAGTTAGACTGCGTCAACCGTGCCGTGGCACCATACCATTTCATACCTTTTTTGAACCGTTCAGGCATCACAGACGTGATAATAGGCTATCACAAAAGTTAATCAAAGACACTTCTTAAATCCATAAACCCTTCCAGGACAAAGCAGGCATGGGAAGAGCCTACGGCAACATAGGTAATGCATACTCCGCAGCGGGGTTCTACGAGCAAGCCATCAAGTATCACAAACAAGAGCTGACGATATCCAAGGAGGTTCACGACAGGAGTTCTGAAGCCTCAACACATGGGAATCTAGCTGTGGCATACCAGGCGCTAGGAGCTCATGATATGGCGCTGTTCCATTATAGAGCTCATTTAGGTAAGACGCATAAATTAATAGTTCTAGGTTTCTAAAAACTAAAGGAAAAATTTAGATTTGGTGACCGTCTCCATGGATTGCAAAATGAAGAAAATAAAAGAGACTTCTTTTCTTTCAAAATTCCGGTTGAATCAAAGTTCAAAAGTGGTCTTTTGTCACGTGACACTTCGAGTGTTTAGCCAACAATAAGCGACAATACATGCTCAAATAATTATGTTATAATATCTATTTTCGGCACTAGGCGCATCAAGGTATTTAGGCATCTATTTAGATTCTGTTTAGTATTCATAAAAAAAGTCATAGTTCTTCAAAACGGAGTTGTAAAATCTGAAAATTTATATTTATTTTCAGATTTTACAACTTGGAATGTTGAAAGTTGAATGTTTCAAAATTACTCCACAGTTGTAAGCAATATTAGTCATAAATAAAAGCTTATAAAATCATTCTATTTCAGGAATAGCCCGTGAACTAAAAGACGCAGCTGGTGAAGCATGCGCCCTCCTCAACCTAGGCAACTGTCTCTCATCTCGAGGGGAGTTCGCTCAAGCAGTACCGTACTACGAACAGCATCTGATGCTATCCCAGGAGTTGGGAGACGTCACTGCTGAGGCTAAGGCATGTCATTTCTTGGGATATGCGCATTACTGTCTTGGAAACTATCGGGAGGCTGTCAGGTTCGTATTTTTTTTTTTTCTTAGAACTATTATCGAGTTTTTGTCACACTGACATTTTATGATCTGATGGATGTTGATGAGCAAATGGTGTCCTTTTTCTGGATAGAAACTGTAGCAAATGAGAGTTGACACCTTAAAATGATTCCAGCTTTTGCCAGAGATTTAACTTTTTTTTTGTGGTAAGTTCATCAAATATTTCGTAGAATTTCGTGTAGGTACGTACTCGGTATCAAAAACCAATAATGTATATTCCAAAAAATATTTTTTATTCGAGCATTTAAAAAAAAATATTTTTAGCTTTTTAGGGTTCCATAGCCAAATAGCAAAAACGGAACCCTTATAGATTCGTCATGTCTGTCTGTCTGTCCGTCCGTATGTCACAGCCACTTTTTGTCGAAAGTATGAGAGCTATCCTGTTGTTTTGGGGGTGCCCCCATACTTAGAATTGAAACTCAAAATTTTTTTTTCACCAAACCCATACGTGTGGGGTATCTATGGATAGGTCTTTAAAAATTATATTGAGGTTACTAATATCATTTTTTTCTAAACTGAACAGTTTGCACGAGAGACACTTCCAAAGTGGTAAAATGTGTGTCGTCGTCCCCCTGTAACTTCTAAAATAAGAGAATGATAAAACTAAAAAAAATATGTAATGTAGAACTCAACAAAAACTTCCAGCGAAAATTGGTTTGGATGAGATACAGTTAGCAGTTTTAGCATTTTCAAAAACCGCAAATATAACTTAGCCATTCTTAAAAACACTATGAAAAACAAAGTTTGTTTATATTACTTACTAATCTCAATATAATTATATCCCTAATCTATGCTGGCTACTACGGAACCCTTCATGGGCAACGACTATATATGGGCGAGTCCAACTCGCACTTGGCCGGTTTTTTTTACCATATTAATGAATTTGATTGCTCTTTGAGGTCGTTCACCCGTATGTAGCGTTCACAGCTGATTCCAACTTTCCCATCACATTTTGCAGACTTTGGACTGGCAATCCATCGAAATACTTACTAATAACTTAATTTATTGGCCATATTAATAGGCCAAAAGAAAAATGCTTGAAAAAAAATAAAAAATAAATTTATTTTTTTGGAATGTTCTTGGTTTTTGTTACTGAGTACGCACACGAAATTCCTGGAGTTAATTTTTTAACACCCTATATGTATATACAAAAAAAAAACCCGCCCAGGGTGGGCCCAGAGGAACTGTCAGATTCGCACTGACTAAAATCCACGGTGTTCTTTCAATACCCCTTTGCGATCCAGGGTCACGGTTATCTGATAAGACAGTCCCACGATCCCAGTGGGCTTAAGCCCTCTATGGAACCCCCAATTAGCTGGGATTAAGACTCAATTTTTGAAAGTAGTGGAAACGGTCAACGTTTAACTTTTGAACATGTTTTGAAGCTGCAATGCACCGTTGTATTATTGTTTTGTTCCATGGTTTGCCCATTTTATGACTATATTCCAGATACTACGACCAAGACTTATCCCTGGCCAAAGACTTACAAGACAAAATGAACATGGGGCGAGCGTACTGCAACCTCGGCCTTGCCCACTTAGCCCTGGGCAACTTAGAAACGGCCCTGGAATGCCAGAAGTACTTCCTAGCGATAGCCCACATGACCCAGCACTTGCAGGGCAAATTCCGCGCTCTGGGCAACATTGGAGATGTGCTCATTAAGATGGGAGATGTTGAGGAGGCTGTTAAGATGTATCAGAGGCAGCTTGGATTTGCAAGACAGGTAGGATTTTGATACTTTATTCTTCTTTTTTGGACTGGTATTCTGTTGTATAAGCCAACCCCAACATTGTTAGGCGAAGGATGATAATAACAATTTGTCATGAAACACAAGGTTATGAAATAAATACCAAATACTAAAACTGGGAAAACTCCAAATACACTTTAAACCCCAATAACACTTTGCCCGACTCGGCACTTGATTGCGGAACCTCAACGCGACTCATTAATCGCACTTGCGACCACGAAACCAAAAAGCAGTCATCAAATAAAGAGTCCGAATAAAATATCGTATGTCTTTCAGGCTCGTGACCGATCTTTAGAAGCGGCAGCATGTGGTGCGCTAGGTCTTGCTAGAAGACTACAAAGAAGACTTGATGCAGCGTTAGGACATCATACTCAAGTAAGCCCTCCTTTCAATCCGATATTTTCTTCAATACTTATGTAATATTCTGACTGGACATGAGCAGTGGTGGCCCAGTGGTATCGGTCTCGACTTACGAGTTGTAGGTCGTGGGTTCGAACCCCGGCAGGCGCATTACTTTGTGTAATTTATTTCATCACCACTGCTCTTAAAACGGTGAAGGAAAACATCGTGAGGAAACCGGCATGTCCTAGAACCAAAAATTCGAAGACATGTGACATCTACCAACCCGCACTGGGCCCGCGTGGTGGATTATGGCCCACTCCCTCTCACAGAGAGGAGGCCTGTGTCCCAGCAGTGGGAACATTATAGGCTGATGATGATGATGATTCTGACTGACCTTACTGTATTTTATATCGGGTTGTCCGCAACTCTATGGATTTGAGGACGCCAAGATAACAATCTGACTGGGCCTCCATAGAGAGCCAAACGCCTGGCGGAGTCACGGGACTGACCAACTGGGAAACGTGACCCTCGAACGTAAACGTATACTGAAAGAACACGGTGGATTTTACACAATACGAGTCTGACAGTCCTTTTCGCTCCATCCAGGATGGGAAGAGTCATTACTATTACCAACAAATAAAAAAATAATGCCAAGATGTTTGTAAGCATTTTGAGTTAAATTCTCAACGTATTTGTTTCAGGAACTAACACTTCGTCAGGAGGCAGGTGATGCAGCTGGCGAGGCAAGAGCTCACTCACACCTTGGAGCAGTCCACATGGCTCTAGGACATTATTCACATGCAGCGAGGTGCTACAGGGTAAGAAGGAATTTACATCATTCTTCAATATTTTTGAAGACCTGATTTCTTGGTAAAAATATTTCCAACCAGCCTGATTTGCCAAATAGCAACTACATTTATTGGGACTGGTTCTGGAACAAAATCATATTATAGAAAGGTTTCTGGTTGATCGTCAAGCTATGAGAAAACCTAAGGAAACACAGGAAAAATCTGGCTGTTTGTGTATGAGAGTTTCTATGTTTGAAAACGCACCCACGATACAGGAGAAATTCTAAAGAAAAAAAAAAGTAGTTGTGGCCACCAACTTATCTGTAGTTCAATGAACTACAGAAATATTATGAAAATCGTATTTTATTACTTTTAGGAACAATTGGAAAGAGCGCAGGAACTCCAAGACTGCGCATTAGAAGCCCAAGCGTATGGCAATTTGGGCATCGCCAAACTAAACATGGGACATTATGAAGATGCCATAGGATATTTGGAACAGGTTTGTAGTTAATCACAATAACGCCAATATTCTAAAAACTCTCTCCAGAATATGACAGTAAGGCAAGAAAGAGATTTTAGATAGAATTATTATAATATCTCCAGTGCCGTTTATAATTCCGATAAGATTAGTCGCTATGAATGAAGTTTGGTCTGGACTCTTATTTCGATCGATTGAGGTATTTTTTTTACACCAGTAAAAATATTCGAATGAATTCATATGAGACATGTAAGCCATTTTTCTAGACTAACCACCTATACCTACCAAAAAAGATCTTTTTATCTTTGAAAAATAAGGAAAAGTGTATAAGAAGGCGTCATGTCGGCGCTTGCGCTACGTTAGTATTGGATTAAGTTTGCCATAAGTGTGTTATACCTCGCGTCCCGTCTTAAACACTGTTCCCCTAATCCTCCCACATTTTTCCCTTTTATGGGTATAACATAAGCTATTGACTCCTAAAACTTATTGCCTTTCTTTCTTCTCCAGCAACTAGCAATCCTCGAACGCGTCAACACCCCAACTTGCCAACTAGACAAGGCCCGAGCGTTAGGCTCTCTAGGTGACTGCTACGACGCATTGGGAGACCCTGATGAAGCCGCCAAGTATCATGAACAACACCTGGCTGCTGCACTGAAGCTGGACAACAAGCGGGAGCAGGAGAGAGCGTATCGAGGACTTGGACTTAGTCACAAGTAAGTATGGCGAGTGCAGGACTAGTTGAAAGAGTAACGTGGATTGGA
Source organism: Agrotis exclamationis (assembly GCA_950005045.1). Classification (NCBI taxonomy): domain Eukaryota; kingdom Metazoa; phylum Arthropoda; class Insecta; order Lepidoptera; family Noctuidae; genus Agrotis; species Agrotis exclamationis. The sequence continues at coordinate 7,958,092 of OX465437.1, forward strand.
ATGCAAATGACAATTGAAGGAACAGCGAAGGCTAAGCATGTTGATTTAGTTAGTAAGAGTCTCCCGACAGACCCTCCTCTGGAAACAATAAACAGTGAGAATTAGCGTCAAAATTGGGTTTGTCCAATTTACCCCTGAAAACGAAGAAAAAAAGTTAACAACTTTGTACCAATATTACTCCTTATAAAAATTTGAATGGTCACTGAATTTCGGTGCACTACACCAGAGGATTAAATTAACTATTGCAGATTAAAAATCTCTTCATAATTTTGAAGTCATCTCGTTCTTTTCTTTGGGATTTGATCCTAATTCTTACATCTTCCTTTCTTGCAGGTCAGTGGGCAATCTTCAACAAGCCCTAGTATGCCTAGAAAAGCGTCTAGTAGTGTCTCACGAACTTGGGGCTCCAGAAGCAAAGGCGCAGGCCTATGGAGAACTGGGAGCTTTGCATATCGCCCTCAACAACTTGGAGCAAGCTGTGCTGTGCTTGGATCATCAGAAGAATATTGCTAAGTAAGTAAACCAGGGAACCTTAGTCGAGGGTTTGCGGGCATTACTCGCCGTCCGATCAAGGACAAGGTCCGGTCGATGGCGCGTCGTTACCGTCACTGTCAGCAAACTGACGAGGTCATACCCTTGCCGGGGTCACGGTACACTCTTAAAACGGCACAGTGGTTTTAGAACGTAAAGACAAGCGAAGGAGCTGGGTGAGTTTTTAGTTTGTAAGACTCTTATAGTCTCTTCTGTTCACCCATGGTGGGAGGATTCATTTGATGATATTAGTAGCCCAAAAAAAGGGGACCGAAGGGGAACCTTGATAGACTCCACTGTATATTTTTTTACGGTGTCGTTTCTCTCAGTCTAGGAACTGAGATTTACTACATAACATCTCTTTTCGACAGTAAATATAGACTGTTCCACTCCTATGAAAGAAAATCCTCCTCATCTATTTATCTGTTTATTTGTACAACTGTTACTACTTACTTGGCAGTTTTGACGAGGTTCAAAAAACCCTCTCTTCTCTTTTATATTCCGTGGAAAGAAATGTTATACTATTACTATAAAAACTGAAGAGTTTATTTGGTTGAACGCACTAATCTGGAATTCAAAAACCCTTTTTGTGTTGGATAGACCATTTATCGAGGAGGGCTATAGAACAGCTAGTTTTCATACAACTTACTAACTGCTTACCTCTTTCCTCAGGGAACTAAACAACCAGATAATGGAAGCAGAGGCATGTCACTCACTGGGCGTAGCTCAGCACGCACTGGGCGACCACGCCGCCGCCGTCAGACATCACCGCGCTGAGCTCGAGCTAGCGCACAGACTGGGCCTCACACACTTACAGGTAAGATCGACATTATGATCGACATCATCATCATCATGGGTCACGGGACTGTCTCATCGGGACACCGGAATCCTTTAACGTAAAGGGCTATTGAAGAATCACCGTGAATTTTAGTCAGTAGGTACAAGTCTGACAATCCCTCCCGCCCCGCCCTGGGTAGGAGAACTCATTTGATGATTTTATCACGATAAAAAAGTGTAGGTCACTGAATAAATCTAATTAGTCCGACAGTTGTAAATTCTATCAAAAAATATTTGACACACTGTGTATTTTTTCAAAAAAAAAATCTTTTACATCTTTGTGTATTTTTTGTTCCATAAACCAAAACTGATGAAAGATATACGACACTTTTAGAATTGGCAAAACGTCACAAGCAAGTGTAGTTTTTACTTGCTTCTGACGTCACGAACGCTTCGAAATTTGAGAGAGGGCAATTAGGGAATTAGGCATTGGTTTAACGAAAAAAAAATCGTTAGTTAAATTGACGGCCACCATAAAGTTGATAAAAATCCATGATTCTTCAGTGTAATGTAAAATATTGAAAACGATATGTTAATTTGTTCCAGGCCCGTGCGTGTGGTGGTCTGGGTGCTGCGCACGCGTCTATGGGTGCTCATGCTGAGGCAGCGAGATGGCATGAGTCACGACTGCGACATGCTACTGCAGCCGGTATGTTTCTTATAATACTCTATGAATATTAGTCATTTATTGCAAATTTTTCATCTTTTATGTATAGAAAGTTGTATGTCATTTATTGGTTTTTACCTATAATAATGTATGTTCTAAGACTTGGCAGTCTAATCCCTTCTTCAGTCTCTATCTTCTGTCAGATGCACCAACCTTGGTAGACTAACAGAATGTACCTTTTATGTTGCTTCAAATTCAAATGAAAGTACAGAAACGAAAAATTCTCCAACATTTCTCAATAAATGAACCCAAATTGACCCCGACTTAAACCAGAAGTTCAGAAGAATTTCTGGGTTAAGTCAGGGTCAGTTTGAAAGAATGGGAATCCTTAATAACAATATACTCATTTGTGTCACTTTATCAGGTGATACTAGAGGACGTGCCCAAGCGCTAGCAGATTTAGGCAGAGCTCATCTCGCGATGGGTGCGTGTGGTAGTGCTGTGTCGTATCTACGACAAGCTCTCGCCGCCACGGAAGGACTGGCTGATGCTGATGAAGAGGTAACGGATCAATCGTATTTAAATCCAGATAACGGATTGAAAATATTAGAAGATTTGTCCAGAAACACTATCAGGGTGGTTGTAATCTGTGGTTTTTAAGCATATGACCAAGTTTTGGAGAAAACTCCTGAGGCATAAGACACCACGTCATCTCCTACTCGATGTTTTAATAGAAGATATCGACAACCGTACCCGACCAACACCAAAGGGTCTACTCTTTTAGTCCGTCAACGAAAATATGGTCCAGTACGAAAGAAACTTGAAACTTTTCGAGTGAACACTACTCCCTACTAACTACTACTATTAGACTCTCTAGTACTACAAATAGTTCTGAACTCATAAGTTCTGACAACATTCAGGAGTACTGTACAACTATCCAATCTTATTGTCACCAAGTTCGTATCACCAAGTAATCTGATGTCCATACGTGATAAAGAATAAGAAACGCCCGAAACGTCGGCCAAAATCACGGGTTTTCTTGCTTTGGTAGTAGTACCCCAGCAACGATTGGTCTACGATGCAGTATCTTCTCCATTATCATAATCTTACCACGCTTTAATAAACTTTCATTAACACCAGGCCCGCGTCCGCCACCGCCTCGGCTTCGCTCTCTGGGCGTCAGGAGAACTGGAAGAAGCAAAGGAACAACTACAAGCAGCCCTCACTCTATTGGAGTCCAGCAACGACAAACATCGAGACAGGAAGATCGCTGCCTTGTACACCTCCACGCAACATGCACTGCAGAGAGTACTAGTTGGTATGTGGAAAGTCACCTGTGGGAAAAAGATGGCGCTAGACGAATTGTATAGCTCTGTCTCTTTCCCACAGCCGAATGACCTGTTCTGAATGACTTTTACGTATCTTCATGATCATCCTTTTAGCCATTGTTCTAGCTGGTTTCTTTACTGTTTGAATCAGATCTTCGGAGTTCAGGAGATGCCAGTCACTTAAATAATGAGTCCAGCTAGTTTTACGAGCTTTCTGAAGTCACTAGTCTCTTAAGATGAGACCAAAAGGTTTTCTATAAAACAGATTAATTTTTAAAATTAACTATTTTATCTAGTCTTGGTATATTTTTGAGTTGTGATTTGAGATGTAGTCTGCTACAAGATCTGGGATCCCCCTGAGAAGCATATTATACGCCTCAAAGAGCTGTCAGCAATCTGAAGGTCAAAATCCTACCGGGGTCTATTCAAGGGATACCGTGGATTTAGTCAGTACTAGTCCCTTCCAACAACAAGGCCACTGTACAGCAGTTACTTGTCTTATTTAGTTCATAATTAGTAATGAAACACATTAGTACCTACTTAGAATTTGCCCACTTTTGTCTCATTTAAAAACATTTTCTTTTAGAACTGGGTCGTCACCCGGAAGCTTTGGTAGTGGCCGAAAGAGGACGATGCCGATCATTGGACGCCGTCACTGAGAAACCACCCGGAACATTGAACCAAGCCAATCTGGAGCTTCATGCACAACAGAGGTAAGACCTTCTTTATACAACATTCTCCTGTCCTTTAGCCTTTTTGTTTTTGTTATCGGGGGGAAACCTTCAAAAGGCGCCCGGTCTTTCGGGATAAGACCGGGAAGTGTGGGAATTGTACCTCACTAAAACCACCCCGATGATAATCAACACATGGAGGAGGGAACCGGGACCTCTCGAAAGACTAACTCCAGAAACTGTCCTTTAGCCTACCTATATGTTTGGGATCGACGATTCTTCCTTATTTTTCTATGTTTCGTGATTTGTTTGTTCAATTCCGTCCTAATTGTGTCATTTTTTACTTTGCCATACTATTGAAGTCTTGTTCTTTAATTTATTTTTTTTACTTTTATCCTCGTCATCATTATTTTCATCATTATTGTCCTTTTTTCCTCTTAACACAGTAAAAGTCGTTTTTTTTTTAAACTATCTCTCTCTAGTCATGTCTCCTGTATCGTGGGTGCGTTCACAAACATAGAAACTCACATACACAAACACCCAGACTCGGAACAGCAACTAATAGGTCATACAAATTGTTCTGTGCGGAGGTCGAGGCCGCGCCACGTAGTGCAGCAGTCTATTGCTCAGTCACTACGCCAAGTTTCCCCCTGCCTTCTTCCTTCATAACTTAATTAAAATGAGAAAAAATATTCTAACACTGCAATTCTCACTCAGGAGTGCAGAAGAAGCCGGCAAAGAGCGCTCGGAGCCGTGGAGTCCATCCAGCGTGGAACAAGTACTGGAAGTAGTGAACAAGCAGAAAGCTCCCGTGTTGTACTACAGTCTCGCAGCCGGCAGACTGTATGCTTGGCTGTTGCAGCCACATAAAGGTATCAGCAATCTTATTGATTTTAAACTTTATCAACTAAGCTTTATGGTTGCCAATGGCTAGAAACCACTACTAGAGGATCGATGAAAAAATCAACAAATCAAACAATATTTTCTGTCAGTTGACATAAGCCACCTGGGAAGTGCTATACAAGGGGTAGGAAAGGTTATTAATTCCACTGACCCACAAACTGATTCAGATATTGTACTAACCTAGTGGGCTAACTTTATTCTAACATAGGCTGAACTGAGCCTATTTGGCAAAGTCCTGAGGCACATGGTTACTATTTTGTTTTTAATGCTTTTAAAACATTGTGTGCCTTACTTTGTGTCAAATAATCGTATTTTCTTTCTTTCTAACAAAATTTTTATTTGACCCTAGGTATCCTGAGATTCCACCAAGTGTCACTCCTGGAAGAAGCAGAAGACAGTGATAACAGCTTACCTGATATTAGTCCAGATGATCTTCAACCCAGCAATGGTAAGATTCTTTTAAAAATGGTTATTATTTCAGTTGTCTATAGTTCATACACAGGTGGTCTAAGAGAGCATTCACACTAGCGTTTGTCCAGCGTAGGCGTTCGATAAACGTATGCGCAGCGCAGACGCGCGTTTCCTATGGAGCCAATTGAACGCTGCGCTAACGCGGGGCAGACGTCACACACGCCGTTCCGTTTCCGTGTTCCGTGTGAAGGCGCTCGCTCTATATAAGATTTCTTTTACCAAGAAGCCGTAGATTGCGACGCCAAGTAATTTCTTAAGTTTTCAATACGAATTTCAGTGGTGTTGACTATTTGGCTATCAGCCATCCCATTAATAAATTTAAAATTTCATACAGTGTTCGAAAATATCTTTTAACAATAATAATGGTTTCTCCTCAGTGAGTGGTCTTGGCAAGTTGGAACATTGCATCGGCGAGTGGTCTACTTGGCTAAAGGCGAACGCTGAGCGACGAGGCGAAGCCGAAGACCAGTGGGACCCTGATGATAGACCTAACACTGGACTTGCGAGAATGGTAAGGAACTGTGTACTAAGATATTCATGCTCTTGATTTTTTACTCAAGCCATTAATGTAGTAGGAGATAATTATTATAATCCCAGAAAGATGATGATGTATAGAAGTGTTCAGCTAACTTGGAAATGTGTGTCACTGATGGCGAGTAATGGGTGACTCGCCGTCCGATCATGCACTATGTCCGGGTCGACGGCGTGTTGTGTTCCACGCGCGCCTCATAGAGCTGTCAGCAATCTGAAGGGTCCCCCATAGAGGGCCAGGCGCCTACTGAGGTTACAGGACTGTCTAAACATCCATAACTTAAAAGAACGTAAAGAGGAATTGAATGAGTATGTTGGATTTTAGTACATTCCGCTCTACTGAGGGCGGATGGACTCCTAAAAATTAAAAGTAATTAATATTGAATTGTTATTATTAATGTATTCTTGGATTTTAGCCAGCTCTCATCTATCTATCATCTGCAGGTGACCCGCAACCATCTGCTGAACTCGTCGAACTACTCGTTGAGCTCTCTGTTCAGTGTGGGTTCCGTCGGGGGATCCGTCGCTGGGTCCGTGGCTAGCCTCCAAGGATCTACCAGGTACGTGAAGTATTAATACGTTGAGCTCCTTCAGTTATGAGTCGAGTTACACGATAACTGACAAATGCTTGCACTGACTGGACAGGTCCACTCAAATTTGTGTGGTTTTTTAAAAGAGACTGTGACCTCTGAGCTTGTTTACGCTGTTTCTTTTCAGAGTAGTCAGGTACGAAACATCGGCCTCTCCTAGTTTTATGAAAAGACGTGTAAAAATGTTGATATAACCTACTTGCATAAATAAACATCATTTCATTTCGTTACTGATAGTTGCATACTGATGTTTTGGCTGGTCGAGAATAAATGAATGAATTTTTAAATTCGGGTTTCTTTTTTAAACTAGGTTTTTTTTGTAACGAATCTCCTAAACAAAGGGAATTATTTCTGGTGCGGAGCCGTGCTTCACCTAATTTTTTTGTAAGCCTTACCGTTGCACGGGCACGCCGCAATCGCGGCGGTAAGACCCCTCTTTGAGGAGTGGCTGGATAGGAGTCACGGCGTCCTGACCTACCGCATGACGCAGGTCCTCACCGGACACGGAAGTTTCGGGAGGTACCTGTGTCTAAGGAGAAAGGAGGAAACGCCTGGGTGTCACCACTGCGAAGATCGCCCGGAGGACACAGTAGAGCATACGGTGCAAGACTGCCCCGCTTGGGCAGAGCACCGACGTGTCCTCACGGCGGCGATAGGCGGAGACCTCTCGCGCCCGGCATTGGTTGCGGCCATGCTGCGGGGCGAGACGGAGTGGGAAGCGGTCGCCTCCTTCTGCGAAGCAGTCATGCTCGCGAAGGAGGAGGCGGGCCGCGTGAGGGAGAGGACAATGTCCTCCCTCCGCCCCACCCGCAGTGGTGGACACCCACGGCGACGGACGTCGCAAGACGATCTCCGGCCACCGTAGGCGCGGGCATGCGGGCGGCGAGTAAAGGGCAACTCGCTGCCCGACCATGGACCATGCCCGGGTCGACGGCGCGTTGTGTTCCACGCGCGCCTCAAAGAGCGTCAGCAAGATGACGGGGCCCCCTCTCTAGAGGGCCAAAGCCTGCCGGGGTCGCGGGACTTATCTCATTACCGTGACCCCGGAATATAAAGGGCTATCGAAGGACACCGTGGATTTTAGCCAGTACAAGTCTGACAGTCCCTCCCGCCCTGCCCGGGGTGGGAGGACTCATTTGATGATTTTACCACGATAAAAAAAAAAAAGCCTTACCGTTGCAAATAATCTGATTTCGTTATATTCCAATAATTATTTTGTTTGTAGGTCCAGTGTGCATATTCCGCGCAAGAAACAACCTTCTTGGCAAGGTCCACCGTGTCTCAGTGCTCTGTACCAGATGCTGTTGGCGCCCTTCGAAGATCTGCTGCCTGCCTCCTGCAATAATAACCATGGTGAGAATATTTTCATATCTCGCCAAATATCAGAAAGTTAATGCTGTGCGGTTTCAACATCATCATTTCAACCTGGGATCAGCCACCAGAGCATACGCCTCCCCTTTTCCTCAATTACTGTATCTGGATTTGTGCATCATTCATCCACCTGTTTCCTGCAATTTTGTTGATATGGTCTACCAACGGGTATATGATTCGGTCCTGATTTCTTTAGTCCAGCCTTCGGCCAGAATTCGGTCAAAACCTTACTCCATCTTCCATCTTTCTAGATATGGTTTACTAACTTTAAAAACAATTTGTCAATACGACGCCAGAAATCAAAGGAAATTTCCTGAATACGAGCTATTCACAAGGAATTCTACTACTAACTATGGCAGCCTAAAAATCAAGTGCCCATATTGCCATTTGACTCGAATCACCAACTCAAGAACATCATCTTCCCCAGCCTCCCACGGTCGTCGTGGCTGCGGTGGTCGTCGGGAACTGATCGTGGTGGTGGAGGGAGCCCTGTACGCGTGTCCCTGGGGGGCCTTGCGCAGCGGGGGAGGGGCAGGGGGGGAGGGGGAGCCACTGTGTGAGAGGTACGCGCTGCTGGCCGCGCCCGCGCTGCGTCCGCTGAGGCATCACCGGCATATGAGGGCCAGGCCGCATCATGATCATGGTAAGTAATTTTGTGTACATACATAAACAATATTATTGTCATCATCTTCAGCCAGAAGACGTCTACTGCTGAACATAGGCTTGCCCGTTAGACCACCACACCGAACGTCAATCCGCCAATTACATCCATCGGTTGTCCACGAATCTCCCGGTTTAAGATTCGTCTTTCGGTTGGAGCACTTTAATATTTTTCTAAAGCAAAATAAGTTAACTTCAGACTGATCCAAAGACAAAATTTCAGCACAGTGATTTTGGTACAACAATGTTAATTAATTGGTATTCGTTGTCAGTCAAGTACTGGTTCTGGTGCAACTGTTTGGTTTAGCAAAATAAAATAGGAAAGTAAAAATAAAAAAATGAAGTAAATAACTTTTTAAAACGACTTCAAATCTTATTGGAAATGACTTTGTTGTACAAATAATCATAAATGTTTGTTATCGTAGGAGCATCCAACACCACTGCTAACAACGCAGAAGCTGGCATGCGTTGTCTGGTAGTGGGCGCACCACGGGTAGGAGGTGCGAGGTGGGCTGCAGCGCACGCGCAACTGAAGGAAGCGGAACTTGTAGCTGACATGCTGCGAGTGACACCACTTACTGACTATCAGGTAACGACTTGATGCGGTTTTACACAAGTTTAACATAAAAAAAATGCTTACTAGAAACATAAACATGCGAACAATTAACTCTGGAAATAATATAAATGTAAAATCATTGGTTTTCTTCCGTCATTTACAAGTCAAACATTTTTTTTCTGGATCTGTTAAAATTATATTCAAATAAGTACATAGCCAATTATACACTAGCAACTTTTTTAATCTGTGTAACAAAGTTTATCTATGATACAATTATTGCCTTTGAATTGATTAAAAGAAATTATAAAGTTAGTCACTATTTAGTTTCGTGAGACGGTTTCAAAATATGTTTTTCGTCCGCAGGCATCAAAAGAAGCAGTACTATCACAGCTGACACAAGCTGAATGCATACACTTCGCCACACATATTTGTTGGAAGACACCTGCCATCGTTCTTAGTCCTGGAGAAGTGGTAAGAACATTTTACTAACAACTATTAGCCAGCCATACTGGACACATGCTTCCCAGATACTTTATTTTTATGAGTCGTATAGAGTTGTCAATACAGGGCCTAGTAATGTACCTTGACAAACACTTCTCAAAATCACAGTCGCATCATGTTTTTTGGATTAGTGATGGGCTTAGTGTTGTGCCTTGAGGCACACTTCAAACTTGTTATACTATTAACTATATTATAAGGGTACTTAATTTAATGAATTCTTCGCAGGTGGACTCCCAAGCTAAACGATTACTGAATACAAGTGTGGGCAGCGGTGCTGCAGACACTTCTACGGAAAATGAAGAAGAAAGTATGTTCCATAAGTTTGATTAAAACCTAAATTCTAATGCCATCATTGAAACTGGTTTCTAATATAATGCTTTTGTCACAGATTCCGAACTGCCTCCAAGTAATGAGGAGTTGCCACCGGCTTCCGAGTTCATGTTAACTGCATCCGAAATTATGAATTTGAAGATCACCGCCAGATTGGTAAGTTTTAAGATAACATTGTCTTCTGATTTCAATTTCATTGTCGTGATCATCATGTTTCGTGGATTTTTACATTTTTAACATTATTTTGTTCTACTGCTTTTCTAGTCTTATTATATGTGTTATTATTTATTTCGTTTGTTGTCCAATTGGCTAATATACTACAAAACTTTAATTTTTTACAGGTTATAATATCATGCGCCCCGTCTAGTGCTGCCCTCCAAGGCTCCTCTCCCGAAGAGAGTGAGGACGTGAGCCTGGCGGGAGAGGGAGTGTCCCGGCTATGTCGCGCGCTACTGGCGGCCGGGGCACACGCCATCCTGCTGACACTGTGGCCCGCGCCGCAGGACACGGCCACCAAGATACTGTACCGGGCGCTGTACTCCGCTCTGCTGCAGGGGAGCCGCGTGGCCAAGTAAGTTTCTAGAAGACTCTCCTTTAAGGATTATTAACTGAAAGACTGACGACTTGACCCTCGCAGGAGAAGGAGCATCACTATTGATCTAATGGATCGCTCCTCAAACATTGACCGATTTAGTTAAACTGTGTACTGAAAATCAGATTTTTTTCCAGTTATTTTAAGTCATCGTCTAACGAATACTACTGGAAGAAGTGCAGAACCTTAAAAATCACACAGTGTTTTTGGATACTGATGTGTTAAAATTCTCGAGATGCAACCACGATCCAGAAGACTCTATGTAGGCAGGTCGCGGGTAACCGATACACCGCAAGTGACGGACCTTTGTTCAGCAGTCTTTGGGCCGATGATGATATATTACAAATTTTAATAAAGCACCAGAATACTATAGCAAAATGTCTCTCCCCAGGGCGCTAGGCGACGCGATGCAGACAGTCCGTCACACGAAGCACTTCGCCCACCCGGCGCACTGGGCGGGGCTGGTGCTGGTGGGAGCCAACGTGCGGCTCAGCAACAAGGTGGCGCTCATGGGACAGGCGCTGTGCGAGCTGCTGGCCGCGCCTGACAAGTGCAGGTGAGGAGATACACACACCACCACTAGAAAATACTTATACACATCTTGCCACATTTCATATAGGTCGAAAACATCATAGGCGCTGGCCATAGAGTCACAGACATTTCCAACATGACATACGCTTTCTACATCCTGGAGTTGCCTGTAAGCTTCACTAGATCGTAACTCTGCATGACAAAACACTTACTCCCCAAAAGTTTTCCAAACTTTCTTTTTAAGCGTATTAGCAATAGGTCTAAGATTCGCATCCGTTTGTACTGTTTCCATTACTGACCACCACAGCACACCACAACGTTGCCACCAAGCAGGTTCATTGCTGATATTAATTGGCCTGGTAATAAATGGTGTTTAATTTCCAGGGATGCACTGCGAGTATGCCTACATCTGGTCGAGAAATCCTTACAAAGGATTGTGAGAGGACAGAAGAACGCCATGTATACCACGCAGAAGAGTATTGAGAACAAGGCTGGAAGCATCAGCGGCTGGCGGGAACTTCTCATGAGCGTTGGTTTTAGGTAAGAACCTCCTTCTTTTTTAAATTGCAGCTTTGTATACGTTACCACCCTAAAAAACGTTCAAAAGTATATTATGCCTTTCCTAATCCAAAAAATTGCAAGCTATTGTTCCCGCGCGCAACCTACGGATTTACACGACCTGCTCTTGTTATTTATTGAATCAATCAGCTCAGCCTAGGCCTCTCCCAGGACGCATCCCTCTGTCCAGTGCCTTTCGCATCCAGTCTGTCTGTGCCACTTTCTAAGATCGTTGGTCCATCCATCTGGGGACCGTCCCACATTACGCTTGCTGATTTGTGGTCTCCACTCCAGGACTTACTTCAGTGTTATTTATTAAAACAAATTCAATTTTTATTTGTTCTCAGGTTTGAGCCAGCTGCGAATGGTATTCCATCAAGTGTTTTCTTCCCACAAAGTGATCCCGAAGAAAGACTAACCCAATGTTCAGCTAGCTTGCAAGCTCTTCTGGGTAAGTCTATTTTCTATGAGAATTCAGCTTTTCGTATAAAGACTTCAACGTTCGTTTTGGAGATTTTTTTCCTTGACTCTGATTTGTCTACTTGTACTTTGGTTCTCCTTACGATGACTCTCTTCTTTCTCAGGTCTAACATCGACTACCCTACAAGCTCTATCGAAGTTGATATCGAACGGCGACGTGGCGGACGATATCATCGGCGTGATCCGCTCCGTCATCTCGCAGTTCTCCGTCAAGAACTCCGACACGGACACCATCGAAGTGGCTGTCAACGTCAGGTTAGTATTTATTGCGATAAAAGGGTAAATAGCTGCTCAACCCTGTAATGGTGGTAAGCACGACCAACATGTAAGTAGTGCTCCCGTAGGTGAGATAAAAGGACACAAGCCTCCTCTTTTTGAGAGGGAAAGGGCCATAATCCATCACGACCAGGGTTTTGGGATTGCTGAGTATCACAATACTTAGATATTTTACTTTGTGAAAGTGCCGGCGAAAATCATGATAAAAATGGGGAAAATAAAAATGATTTCGGAATCTACATTCAGAAGCTAAATCCAATTTTAGGATGACAACTAACCCTGAGAAACAAAGACAAAATGAAGCGATGGAATACCTTGTTCTGTTAGTGTATCCTGATTGTATGCCATTTGAACAGGTTATGGCGAGTGAACGGCTGCCACGAGCTCCTGGCATCGCTCGGCTTCGATTTAGCTGAAGTGGGGCAAGACGAAGTAACCCTCCGCACCGGCAAGGCTGCCAACAGAAGACACATACAGTTTGTGTTACAGGCACTACTGGCGTTATTTGGTAAGAAATTAATATACCTCTCAAACAAAACTTTAGCACTATACACTACTGAAACTTACTGAAGACCGTAGGTAGATTTTATCAAATAAACAGAATTTTGAGCCCCCGAAACGAACAATGATGTTATTCAATGCGAAACACTGCAACTTTTGCTATCTTAATGGTGAAATCAAAGTCAAAAGTACTCATTAATTTATTTTCATCACAGACACGCAAGAAGCCCCACGAAGCCTCAGCTTGGAGTCAAGCTCGAGTGTAGAATCACTAGCGTCTATTGATGACGGTGACTTAGAACCGCACTCCGATGGAGAACCACCTCCGAGACAACATCGACGTAAGTAATTCATACGTTCTCCATAAGGCGACCTTTTTTAGTCATTTGCACTTTGATAAATCCCAAATATAGCATTTTTGCCCAAATAGGAGTGTGATAATAAATTCTTGTTCTCTTCCACAGAGGAAAGCGTATCATCGGTGCCTCCACCACCATTACCTCTAGGCTCGTGTGGCGGTGCATTCACCATGTACGTACGAGGATCCACCTCCTCTACAGAAGTAGGGCGTGGAGAACCAGACGGCCGCACAGCCCCGCCACCCGCACCTCCTCCGCCAAGGTATAGAGGAGAGAGTGACGCTGCCTTCACTCCTTCTCCACCTGCCGCCCCGCCTGTGCCTACCTCCGCACCTCCTCGTGACGTATCCCTAGCACTCGCACACCAAACGAAGATTCGAACCTTATACACAAGAAGACCACCATCTGATGACTCAGACTGGGAAAGCTCAGGACATGATACGGTTCTACGAAGAAGACCTGACCATGCCCATGCGAGATACCTTGACGCTTTCTACGACTTGGCTTCAGCCCAACCAAGGAGGTCCGAAGAAGAAAAAACTGAGCAGACCTTAGCTCAACCTTCGACGTCCAAACGAACGCCGAGGCCAAAGATGGGCACAGGCAGCCGGGATTCAATGGCTCAAGTCAGACATATGAGTGGAGAGCTAACCCCAACCATTTCTGAAGTATATCACGAAAGGAATATCGGACTTGGCCTTGCACCACCACTAGCAGAGTTATTGCTAGCTGAAGAATCTAAGACTGAAATGAGAGCAGCAAGCTCCAGCGAGAATCTGTTACTCCAAAACTTGGAGAAACTTGGTCTTCTCGGTGATCCAAGTGAAAATGAAGAACGCTGGTGTGGAACCAATTCCTCGCGACCTTGGCTGTCAGCACCGCCTCTAGAAACGGACGTTCAAGGTTCTGACTTAACTACAGCAGAAATAATAGAAAGACAGACAAAATTCAAGAAGGATACAGAACCAAAGAGAAAGGAGGAGAATGCTTACGAGCTGAAACCGAAAGAAGAAACTCCAGGACCGAGTGGTATTGAGAAACGATCAGTTTCTCCATTTTCTGAGATGTCGAGAAGAGATGAAGGTGACGGACGAAGTATAGCAGACTCTCACTCATCATACAAGGCATTAGTGCTAAGTCCGAGAGCTCCATACTTACCAGAAGAGGGGGAGGCTTCTATCAGCTCGGCGGTGGAGGGGGGGAAGACCCACCCCCGTCCCCGCCGCCCCCCCGTCCCCCGCACTCGCCCCTCCTACACAACGCTAGACTTTCCACCGAATAAATGATTAAGATTTGTACATTTATACAACTTAGGATATTTCTGAATGTGTTAATTTATTTATATTGTGAGCTTGGCTATGATGTGACTTAATAATACACTAAGTATATTAAGTCACATCATAGCATCATAACATAGCTTTAAAATGTTATGTGAAATGAAAACAATTACTGCGTTTCTTTTAAACATATCGTTATACTTGTAGGTAGTTATTTATTTATATTGATTGTAGTTAACTAATTAATATTGTAAATCTTGCCTTAGTTAAGCGTTACTCTTATAGGTTCTATGACTCGACAATTACTTGCCATTGCTTAAAGATTTTAAATATTTTTTTTTATTTCTAAGTACCTATTTTGTATAAAGTGAACATAAATAAATACAGTCATAAAATTAATGATTTTCTTTTCTTTATCTAGTTACGCTCTCCACTAACGTGCCCTAATTTAATCCAATAGTCAGCCAGTTACTACCTTTTAAGATTTTAATTTAATTTTCTTTTGGTTGGTAACATCTCTTACCACGGCCCTGGATAGATCTGAAGGAACTGTCAAACTCATACTTACTAAAGCCCACCCTGGGGGGTATTACAACGTCTTAAAACCAGGCTTATTCCTGTGAGTGAACGAGATGGCTCTAGACGACTTGTATAGCTCTGTCACTTTCACCCGCCGGAACAAGCCTGGTTTTAAGACGTTGTAATACCCCCCTGTTCCTGCAATGAGGGCTATTGCGTGTGAATTCGCCGCTAGAGGCGCTAGTGTAGCGTGAGGTCCCGAAATGTTTGTTTATTGGTGGGCTGCACGGTTTTATTTCTTTTTAGTTTACTTTCTGAGGTATTACGAAATATTTAATGAAATATTATTCTTATTACGGCTAATGAAAGTTACGGGTCAATGAATATCTATATATAAAGTGCTTTAAAAGCGGAACTAAGAAAAAGAGGTGCAAAGTTAAGCGGACTGAAAGACCAGTTAATTCAGAGTTAGTTGTTTATTGTTTACAAGCATATTTTATTATTTAATATTTTGACGCCACAGTCCAGAATAATAACAAACTGATAGCCATACAGAACCTCACTCGCCAGTGGCGCCATCTGGTGAGCAGAAAAACGGTAGCCCTCATTGCTTTGCGTTCAGTTACTTTTCGAAATACACTAGCAGACATTTGACCCTATTGGGCTTCGATGATTGCAAATTTGCCATGGTTAAAAAAACTTCTATGGCTTCAAATTTCGAATTGATTCTTCAATTAATTTCGTATCAGCCAAAAACTAAAATTTTAAAAAAATATGTATTTTTCTCATTTATACACCGTGTTCTTCACGTTATCCATAAACTTTAGCAAATACTTCTATGGCTTTTACAAATCAAATCCAGCAAAGGAAGTAGTACTTAAAAAGGCTTCGTTACAAAGATATTTGTAATTTCATTTAATGAAATTTAATTGAACTATGCAGTGAGAAAGTATCTTAATTTGAAATCTATCAAATACTATTTGCATTTCATTTGTTTCAGCCCGCCAAATGTTATGAATGACGTTGCCAATTCGGATAAAGAGGCATGCATATCGGGTTATTTACGTCTAGGTATTTAGTTTGTATGAAAATTAACAAAAAATAAAAAATAAGAATTTATTAATGTGTCCATAATGAAAAATGCTTACTTCCGTGGTTTGAACATCTGGTCGAAGTTTATGTATATCGTCCGGAACACGGTGTATAGTAAATCAAGAAACCGATGGAGTTACATGTTTTGGAGAATACGTTAAGCCTGGGTTTTGCGACAGATCACTTTGTCAATCGTCTTTGATTACGTCTCCCTATCTTAGTATAATAACATTAGATATTAAGGAAGAGAGATATGTTTCTGGGTTACAATTTAATCTTCTACGAACTGTTCAATTTTGATGTGGTCCTCAAAGTTTTTTGGAGAAAGGTGCTCGAAACCGAAATAGATCAGGAGCATATCATAATCGAAAACTTTTGGAAGTCTTGGAAGTCTACATCAAAAAGCCATTAACCAATTCTATAGGTAAAGCGATCTAACAATAAGCCCACACCCACGAAGCCAACACAGGGTGCAGTCGGCCCCAACAAATTTATGTGCCGTAACACAGTATTTGTAAACAGGCGGTCTACTTCTTTGTCTTTCAACGAATATACGGGTCCGTATGAAATTAAATCAACCATTTAAGTGACCCCTCTCTAAATTAGTTTTGAATTCGAGAGTTTTAATGTCAAATTTTACAATAACTGACAAATGCTTGCACTGACTGGACAGGTCCATTCAAATCTGTATGGTTCTTTCTTCAAAAGACCATCTCACACACTCACCTGCATAGTCCTCATACCTATAACCTAATCTATTATTAATTTCTTTAAAAGAATACTCTACCTCTGAGTTTGTTTCGGATCTGTCTTCTCAGAGTAGTTAGGTTATATAAAACACCGGCCTCTCTTAGTTTGTGAAAAGACGTGTAAAGTGTTGACATAACCTACTTGCAGAAATAAAAATCATTTCATTTCATTCATAATTTTTATCAACACATCGGGAGTCGGAACAACTGTCCCAATCATGTTGTCACCAATTATTAGTTTGTGCACAGGTTTGTGATACTAACTAATCTTATGTCCGTAAGTGGTAAAGAATAAGAAACGCTCGAAACGTCGGTCGAATCAACGGGTTTCGTGTTAAGATAGTAGTACCCCTGATACTGTTTGATATTAGTATTGATAGTTGCAGTGATATAATTAACACAGCCGGCTGAAATTGTCTCAGTATGCTAATGCGATACATACATAAACACAATGTCTTAATGACGGAATGTGGCGGTGTGGCCCAACACAACATTAATTGGTCAGTTAATTCCTACGGACGTTAGTCGTTACGGACTTTGAATTTTATATGCTAAGTAGTTTCATTATCACTGCTTTTAAAAGAGTGAAACTGTTATTTTCTTGCTCCTAAGCGGAAAAGATTGCGGAAAGGACTGTTAGACACTTGCTGATTAAAAACACACTGTTTCTTCGGTTGCCCTCTGTGTTCCAGGGCCACGGTGACAATTTAAGACAGTCCTGGCACCCATAATACAGTCCTGACAAATGCCACCATGTCCATCCGACTTCAGGAAGAGAGCACGAAACCAATCCAATTGCAGAAAGGCGTGAGACAGGGAGACGTTATTTCTCCGAAACTGTTCACGAACGCGTTGGAGGACGTTTTCAAGCTCTTGGAATGGAACGGATTCGGCATCAACATCAATGGCGAATACATCACTCACCTTCGTTTTGCCGATGATATAGTCATCATGGCAGAATCGTTGGAGCACCTCAATGCTATGCTCAGCGACCTCAGTATCGTTTCCCAACAGGTCGGCCTTAAAATGAACATGGACAAGACGAAAGTCATGTCGAATGTCCATGTGGCACCCGTACCGGTTGTTGTTGGGAATGATACTCTCGAAGTTGTAGACCATTACACTTACCTTGGACAGATTGTTCAGTTAGGTAGGTCCAACTTCGAGAAAGAGGTCGCCCGAAGAATCCAACTCGGATGGGCAGCGTTTCGGAAGCTACGTGATATCTTCTCATCGAGAATCCCACAGTGTCTTAAGACAAGGGTGTTTAACCAGTGTGTGTTGCCAGTGATGACATATGGCTCTGAAACGTGGTCTCTAACTGCTGGCCTTTTAGAGAGACTAAGAGTCACTCAACGAGCGATAGAAAGAGCTATGCTCGGAGTTTCTTTGCGGGATAAAATCCGGAACATGGATATCCGGCGAAGAACCAAAGTCACCGACATAGCTCATAAAGTTTGCAAGTTGAAGTGGCAATGGGCAGGCCACATCGCTCGTAGAACTGACAACCGATGGGGAAGAAAAGTTCTCGAGTGGCGACCACGGACCGGAAGACGCAGCGTAGGTAGGCCTCCCACTAGGTGGACCGACGACATCGTGAGGGTCGCGGGCAACCGATGGATGCAAGTGGCGAATTGTCGTTCGGCGTGGCGGTCTAAGGGGGAGGCCTATGTTCAGCAGTGGACGTTTTCCGGCTGATGATGATGATGATGATGATGAAATGCCACTGTAGTTAAAAAAAATTAACTATAAACTTTGGTGCAGTAGCTGGTGGAGCAGTCAGTGGTATCGGCCCCGACTTACGAGTTGTAGGTCGTGGGTTCGAACCCAGCTAGGCGCATTACTTTGTGTAATTTAATTGAACACCACTGCTCTCAAAACGGTGAAGGAAACATTGTGAGGAAACCGGCATGTCCTAGAACCAAAAATTCGAAGACATGTGACATCTACCAATCCGCACTGGGCCCGCGTGGTGGATTAAGGCCCACTCCCTCTCACAGAGAGGAGGCCTGTGTCCCAGCAGTGGGAACATTATAGGCTGATGGAGGGCCTAAACCATAGGAAACAGTTTTCAGTACGATTGACTAATATCAATTCAATTGCTAATGTCATCCGATGCATTATTAATTTACCGTCATTGTTTCGTCGATTAGCGTGTCTCTTTTCAATCCAGTCCGCATAAATCTATTAATTTAGCTAATGTTCAAACGGATATATACCTTATAGGTAGACGACAAAGAAGCATAAGGCCCGCCTGATGGAAAGCGGTCACCGTAGCCTATAAGGCCTGCAATACCAGAGGTGTCACCGACCTTGATGAATCTATTTGAAGAGCCTCATATTGTAGCTACTAGCCTTCGAAAATGATCATAAGAGCGCATATTCTGAAAGTTGGCAACGTCGTAAATAGCTGTCAAATATTTACAAGTTTTAATTAATTTAGCAATTTTACTGTATGAAAATAAGAAATATGGCTCTGTAGTGCACTAAAACATTGATATAGGAATGCAATTATAACAGTGAATTTGATGTTGTAACCGTTTCAGGTGAAAAAAAGCCATTTGTAAAGTTTCCAAATTCGTTTTTTACATCTAAAACTATAAATTCGTTGTTACGATATTAATTTTGCATTCCTATATCAATGTTTTAGTGCACTACAGAGCCATATGTATTTCTAATTTCCATTCAATAACATTCCTAATTTAATTAAAATTTGTTAATATTTGACAACTATTTGCGACGTTGCCAACTTTCAGAATAAGCGCCCTTAAATGAATAGACACTAGTCTGAATAGAGCAGAAATTCAGTTAGAAAAAAAGCTGAGGCGTGCAGAGTATGCATAAGTACCATACAGACTTATTCTGCATGCCCCAGCTATAAAATCCGTAGGCAGTAGCACTTTCTATCACCAGACTAATCAGTGTTCTAATTTTTATTGCCCTGAATAGCTAATAGTCGTGCTAAGGCTATTACTGAACAGCTATTAAGACTTGTTTGCAACTTAATATCAATCTAAGTTAATAAATCTACCAGATTTAGATCATTACGGTCAATAAGCCAACACAATATGTAATTAGTAGGAAGTAAGGAACTCGATACGTGTGGATACCTGAACTAAATGTTTAAATTATTTTTTAAACAACCCTCAGTATTAGGAATTGCTCCTGTATTATGGGTGCTTTTACAAACATTTATATATGTCGCAGTGAAATGAGGAAATAAGGGATTTCACGAGTTCTTATTTAAATTCGTCTTCTTACTAAAAGAATTTAGTGATATGACAAAACACCAAACTAAATCTAGTAAAATGTCAGAAAAGTCGACGGAACACCGCTACGCGGTGCTCCTACTTCTGGGTGGTTTCAAAAAAAATAACCCTGCCATCCCCTTCTAACCTAACCTGTCAGAGTCGGGATTGTGGTGTATCTTAAATAGATATCTTTTATAGTCTGTAGTAAGTTTTTAATTATAGGATTTTTGTAAGGGGCAACTCTCTCTCTCTGGTGTAATAAGAAAATGAATAAACGTCTGATTGTGCTCAAGTCTTTAATTAAATAAAACAATAGTAATTACAAGTCTACGAACCCTGTTCTTAGTACAAGAACATAATATTGGCGACGAGAGATGAGCAATAGTCAAAACAAAAGTAAGTCTTAAAAAAATAGTCATCAAAGAAATTTTTGTCGTGTCGAGTCGAGTCGTAAAGATGGCTGCCTATATTGGTCAATTGCCGCCATTTGAAGAGTCTACACAAAGTTTTGAGTCGTGGGTGGAACTCTTTGAAGAGTATTGTAGCCTAAATAAAGTTTTGCCAGAAGAGGCAGATGGGAGTACAAAGAAGGCATTGTTTTTAACACATGTTGGCGCCAGACATTATAGCTACTTACACACGGCGTGTCTACCACAAAGAGCTAATACAAAAAAGATAGACGAATTATGTCAAATATTGAAAAATAAGTATGATCCACCGGGCCTGCAATCTACGAATAAATTTTTGTTTCATAAAAGAGTTCAGAAAGTTCAAGAAACTGAGACAGATTTTTTGTCAGCAGTCACACAATTAGCTTCTAAATGCAATTTTGGTGCTTATGAAGACCAGGCATGCACATATCAAGTCATTACAGGCGTTAAAAATGAAAACATAAGAAAAAAGTTGTTATCTCTAAATAACCCAACATTTAGTCAAGTAAAAGAGGTTGTATTGCAAGAGGAAGCCATACAAAAACAGTTAGATTGCATGAGTCGTGAAGCAGAGTCAGTTGGAAGAGTTTACAAGAATCAAGGACGTCGTCCCCAGGCATACAGCACAAGTCAAAGGTGTGGCAATTGTAGTCAAGCGCAATCAAGGGATAAGTCACATCAAAACAAAAATCAAGAGTCAATGGTAAGTCCAAGTCAGCATCATCATGGATCTCAGTCTAAAGAAAAGAGTATGAGTCAGTGTCAAGGTGCATCCACGAGTCAACAGTCAAATATGAGTGAGTGTTATCGGTGTGGTCGTTCCCATAATCCTAATATGTGTCCAGCAAGGTATTGGAAGTGTTATGTGTGTCAGCGAGTAGGTCATACTAGTGTCAAATGTAGAAGGCGTCCAATACATGACTTAAATTGTAAAAATAATGATAATGCTATTGATTGTGTAGTAGAACAGTTGGTTGATGGAACAAATGTCTTGTCGTGTAATAATAATGATGATAGTTATAATGTCAACATATTACTAGTAAATAAAGTAGAACATAAGTCAAAATTAATTAAATTAAATGTTGAGAATGTCTCATTAACCATGGAAGTTGATACGGGAGCAGCAATTTCCATAATTTCTTACCCATGTTATTTAAAATATTTTAATAATGTAACTATTAAACCATCTGCTATTAAACTAAATGGTATTTCAGGTCAGATCCAAATTGCCGGTATTATTGAAGTCAAAGTCATGGGTAAAGTTTTAAGTCTTGTAGTGTGTAAAAATAAAAGTCAATGTTTTATGCCATTAATGGGTCGAGACTGGCTGGATCAGTTATTTCCTATGTGGAGAGGTGTATTATTAACATCAAGTAATGTCAAATGTAATCTTGTGCAGAATGTGTCAAATCAAAGTTTGCAGGTGTCAGAATTATTAAAAAATCTTAAAAATAAATTTCCTAAAGTATTTTCAACTGAAAATAGGTCTTGTATTCAAAACTTTGAAGCTTCATTGTGTTTAAAGGAAAACAGTACACCAGTTTTCATGCGTCCTTATGAGGTACCTTATAGTATTGTTGATAAAATTTCTGAGTCCATTGATAAGTTGGAAGCTGAGGGCAAAATATACAAAGTAAGTCATTCTGAGTGGGCTTCACCTTTAGTTCCAGTAAAGAAGAGTGATGGTTCTTATAGGTTATGTGTTGATTTCAAAAGAACAGTGAACCCTAACCTTAAAATAGATATATATCCTTTGCCCACAGCTGAGAACATTTTTGCTTCTATGTCAGGTGGTAAAATATTTGTTGTTTTGGACCTTTCAGATGCGTATACACAGTTAAAAGTAAGTGCTCACAGTCAGAAGTTGTTAACGGTCAATACACATAAAGGTTTATACAGATTTAATCGTTTAATATATGGAATAGCATCAGCACCTGCTATTTTTCAGTCTGTCATGGATCAAGTTCTATCAGGAGTGGAAAATACTAAGTGCTTTATTGATGATATTTTAATTAAAGGGAATAATCTCCAAGATTGTTATAATACAGTAGTCAAGGTTTTGCAAAAATTAAGTCAATATAATATTCAAGTAAATTTCAGAAAATGTAAATGGTTTTGTGAGTCAGTTGAGTATTTGGGTCATATTATTTCATCACAGGGCAGAAGTCCCAGTCCAACACTTGTAGAAGCTGTAATTAAAGCCAAAACTCCTGAAAATGTCAAAGAATTAAGATCATATTTAGGATTATTAAACTTTTATCATAACTATTTAGAAAATATTAGCACGTTAGTCAAACCTTTAAGAGAATTAACTGAAAATAAAACAAAGTGGCTATGGACAAATACACATCAACAAATATTTGAGTTGTCAAAACAAAAATTAGTCAATAGTAAAATATTAATGCATTATAATCCAGCATTACCAATTGTTGTGTATAGTGATGGGAGTCCAGTCGGCTTAGGAGCTATATTGTGTCACATAGTGGAAGAAAATAAGAAATTAGTAGAAAAACCAGTTATGTTTGCTTCATGTACATTAACTGAAGTCCAGAGAAAATATTCTCAGTTAGATAGAGAGGCACTAGCCATAGTTTATGCTGTTACAAAATTCCACAAATATTTGTGGGGTAGACACTTTACCATAGTTACAGATAATGCCCCTATAAAACATATATTACATCCTAATAAAAGTATTCCAACATTAGCAGCCCAGAGATTGCAGCATTGGGCATTAATTTTAGAAAATTATGATTACAATATTGTGCATAAGAAAAGTGAATATTTAATGCATGCAGATGCCATGTCTAGATTACCTATGAATAAGATTGTTGTAGATGTAAATAATTGTCAATTGGAGAAATTGCCACTTAGTTATGTGGACATTGCTAGAGGAACCTTGTGTGATTCTGTCTTGTTGAAAGTATTTAATTTTACCAAAAATGGATGGCCTAACCACATAACTGACAATGCAATTATACCATACTTCAAAATAAGACATTATATTTCAATTATTGATGAATGTTTAGTGTTCGGTTCAAGATTGATTGTACCGCAAAAATTTCAAGCTTTAGTGTTAAATTTGTTGCATGAGAGTCATCCAGGTATAGTCAGGACCAAGATGCTAGCTAGATCCTTGTTTTGGTGGCCATGTATGTCACAAGATATTGAATTAAAATGTAAAAGTTGTGAAATTTGTTCTATTGTTAATTTTAAACCAGATAATGTAAAAATACCTTGGCCCAAATGTGATTTACCGTTTCAGCGAGTGCACATTGATTTTTTTGAGTATGAAAAACGTCATTTTCTTATATTTTGTGATTCATATTCCAAATGGATAGATATTAAGTTAATGCAACAGTGTACTGCTAGTTATGTTATTAGAGAACTATATTCAATATTTTCTGTAGTAGGACTACCATGTGAAATTGTGTCTGATAATGGTCCTCCTTTTGATTCTTACCAATTTATTGAGTTTTGTACCAAGCTAAATATAAAGGTTACTAAGACACCGCCTTATCATCCGGAAAGCAATGGCTTAGCAGAAAGGAATGTCCAAATAGCTAAAAAAGCATTAAAAAAAATTATTGTAACTAATTGTTCTGTTGATATTCAGCTGGAATTGTCAAAGTTCTTACTTAATTATAGGAACACTCAAACTACTGTCAATTGTAAAACTCCTAACTCTATGTTAATGTCGTACATGCCTAGAACTGCACTTACTATTTTGAATCCTGTTCATAATCCTAAGTCCATGAAACGTTTACCTTATTATCCTCATTTTACTGAAAATGAAACTGTTTTAGTGAAAGTGGGTTCTGCATCTCCTTGTAAAGGGACGATTGTTAAAGTTTTAAGTTCAACTCTATATTTAGTTAATGTTAATGGTGTCTTAAAGAGACTTCATCTTAATCAAATAAGTAATGCTTCTTATCCTCAAGTTTCAGTAAATAATCCTGAAGTTGTCCCTAACAATTCCTATTTTTTCCCAGGGGGAGGAATACAAAATAATCAGGCCACAAATGCAAGTCAGTCGGATAGTAAAGTCATTTCTCAACAGTCTAATCATTCTAATGAATCACAAGTACCACTAACTAGTCCTCAAGTCTCCCAAACACCCCTAAGTCCGCAAGTTTTAATTGATGGTTCAAAGTCCCCAACTACTCAAGAAACTGATAGAAATTCAACATCCTCTGTTACTGTTCCCTGTTCAATTTCAGCATCAAATCCCACCCAACCTGAAGTATGTCGCAGTAGAAGTGGCCGAATAATTAAACCACCAAAAATATTTAATTTGTAGGGGAAGGATGTGGTGTATCTTAAATAGATATCTTTTATAGTCTGTAGTAAGTTTTTAATTATAGGATTTTTGTAAGGGGCAACTCTCTCTCTCTGGTGTAATAAGAAAATGAATAAACGTCTGATTGTGCTCAAGTCTTTAATTAAATAAAACAATAGTAATTACAAGTCTACGAACCCTGTTCTTAGTACAAGAACATAATAGGGATGCCCCCAGTCGTTTTTACGACATTTTTTATTTCTCTGTGTGTGTTTTTTTCGTACACTCCTACTTAAATACCAGCTGAACAACTTTGCATTTGAACGAGAAGAAGACGGACTTCATTGACACCCCGAGGTTCGGTTTGGTTAGGTTCATTTAAACCCTGTAGACAGAAAAATCATCAACAGTAGGTATTCTTTATTTCACAACATTTAGTTTAGTGATCTGACATATCTCTGACTTTATGTTTAGTATTTTGTCATATCACTAGATACTTTTAGTAAGAAGACGTAACAAACAAGAATATTCCACATCTTCCGGGATTTCGTGATATCCCTAGAGATTTCGTGAAATCCCTGATTTCTTCATCTCTCTGCTACATATACATATACACAATAGTAAATATTTAGTGATTTACCATGTTATTTTTACCGACTTCAAAAAAAAGGAGGATGTCAATTCGACCCGTATGTATGTAATATTATCAGAACTGCCCAGTTTTCATATATGTTAGTCTATATCAGCGTCTGAACAAATGTGCCAAATTTCATAAGTGTATGTATGTATGTATGTTTTTATGTTTGTGCACGCATATCTCCGGAACTATAAGTTCGATTTAAGTAATTCTTTTTTTGTTGTACTAGGTATTGTTCAACTTAGGGTACATTGCAAGTTTCATCAAAATCGGTTCAGTAGTTTTAGAGATATGGATTTTTTTATGTTGTGACGGATTACAAGATTAGTGCATATTATGTAAGAAAATTTTGTATTTTACAAGAATTTGGGTTGAATATGTAATAAATAAACTAAAAAGGGTAAAATAAAAACTTTTTTTAAAAAAAGTACCGACTTCAAAACAAATACAAAAAAGTTTAAAATAACTTTTCTTTCGGAAGTCGGTGGCTTTGTTTTGTTGTGTCTTTGACTATTGCCACCGACTTCCGAAAGAAAAGTTATTTTAAACTTTTTTGTATTTGTTTTGAAGTCGGTACTTTTTTTAAAAAAAGTTTTAATATCATGGACTTCTTAAATGTTTTCCTATAATCTATAAGTAGAAAACTAATTTCTGTATAAACCTATATACAAAGATTTAAATATTGACAATTTTAATAAAGTTATGAAGAAATTTTTAATTAATAAATGTTACTACATATAATGTTGCTGACTATTTAAATGACGTAATTTGACATTTTCATTACCTATTGTTTTATAATAATGTTTATATTTTTTTAAATTAATGATTCTATTATTTTGAACTGTTTTAATAACGTAAACGTAATTGCATGATTTTTGTATTTCAAACTATATTTTGTATTGTACGCCTTCCAGGCAAAACATGTTGAAACTTCACTTTCTATAATCGCACCAACATAGTTGTAAACCTACACATGTTTCTGACAAATAAACTTATCTTATCTTCTCTTACCTAATTGGTCCGTCATTAAGTTTTGAAAAGTAATGGACATTTTTTTAAATCAATTAATATTTACAAAGATATTAAGCATCAAAACTTGAGAGTCGCAGCTCGTGACGTCAGAACTTTTTTTTTTATCGTGGTAAAATCATCAAATGAGTCCTCCCACCCCGGGTAGGGCGGGAGGGTCTGTCAGACTTGTCTGACTAAAATCCACGGTGTCCTTCAATAGCCCTTTATGTTCCGGGGTCACGGTAATGACATAAGTCCCGCGACCCCGGCAGGCTTTGGCCCTCTAGAGAGGGGGCCCCGTCATTATGCTGACGCTCTTTGAGGCGCGCGTGGAACACAACGCGCCGTCGACCCGGGCATGGTCCATGGTCGGGCTGCGAATTGCCCTTTACTCGCCGCCCGCATGCCCGCGCCTATGGTGGCCGGAGATCGTCTTGCGACGTCCGTCGCCATGGGCGTCCACCACCGCGGGTGGGGCGGAGGGAGGACATTGTCCTCTCCCTCACGCGGCCCGCCTCCTCCTTCGCGAGCATTACTGCTTCGCAGAAGGAGGCGACCGCTTCTCACTCCGTCTCGCCCCGCAGCATGGCCGCAACCAATGCCGGGCGCGAGAGGTCTCCGCCTATCGCCGCCGTGAGGACACGTCGGTGCTCTGCCCAAGCGGGGCAGTCTTGCGCCGTATGCTCTACTGTGTCCTCCGGGCGATTTTCGCAGTGATGACACCCAGGCGTTTCCTCCTTTCTCCTTAGACACAGGTACCTCCCGAAACTTCCGTGTCCGGTGAGGACCTGCGTCATGCGGTAGGTCAGGACGCCGTGACTCCTATCCAGCCACTCCTCAAAGAGGGGTCTTACCGCCGCGATTGCGGCGTGCCCGGACGTCACAACTTAGTAAAAGTTGTAGTAAGGTGTGACGTGTTGCCAATTTTAAAAGCCTATCTCCGTTATTTTTGGATTAAGTACGTAAAAAAGAAAAAGTAAGGGTTAAATATTTTTTGATAATGTAACTGACGGACTGTGGGTCAAACAAATGTTTATTTCGCCCAGGAATCGAATCCGCGATACGCAGCGCAGCATTCGAACGCTCAGTCACTGCACCAACCGTGATTTACTTACTTAGTTTAAATTGTTTTATTATTATAAATTGTATCACTATCAATATGTTATTCTCGCACCCATATTCTACATAAAAAAGGTGTGGTACTGCATAATGTAATTTCAACTTTGCATTTCGTCATGTGAAATTTTAACAAGCATATGAACATGTTTTAATTTAAATTCGGCGACGATGACATCAACATTATTTGTTCTTTTAGATTACCTCTTTTTGTTTACGTTAGTACCTAAATAATTAAATGAGTATTTCCTCTCCAGATGGAGCGGAAGGGCTGTCAGACTCAACTGACTGCAAAACCCACCAGTTCCTTCAACTGCTTTTGCGTTCCAGGGCAGCGGTGCCTTTGTAAGCCAGTCTCACAATTCTAGACTACCCCTAAGCTATTCCGGTACCCACTGTCCAGGTGGTTGCTATCAAGCACATTATCAGTTTGAAATTAAACCCAAGCTCCCAAGTTAACCCAAACGGCCATCATAAAGATCGCTACAGAATTCCGTTCAGCCACATTGCGTCGTTACTAATTAACATTTAGATATCCCTAAAACCCGTTATTTCTTAGTGTAACAACCGGAACCGGAAAATAAAGCAAAAGTGCCAACCGCACGCGAATGGAGAAACGAACTCGAAAAAAGTTACGCTTTCGACCTTGACCCGGCCCTGAGTGGCGCAAGCGCATTTTATTGTGGTTACGTATGGGATTATTTTATGCTTTTATTTTTCTTCGTAATGTTGGTACAATCGTACCTACCGCAGCTGGTTAACGTCCGGGTACAATAGACCTGTTGCTACCTACGAGCAATTAAGGCGATGTTGATTTACTTTTAATTATTGTGCCCGTAATTTATCCGAAGGCAAATTAAATTTATAACAGTCGAGGTAGCTTTCTGATTTACGACATCTATCTTATCGAGGAACTGATGAATGACCTAACTGTGTTCAGCAGATTTGCCTGTTTTCAGGTCGCTGACCTAAGATTGACCCCACTTAAGTAAATTGATCTGCTCTATCGGCCGAGAACCTTTGATTTACTTTGTTGGCCCTAGTTTAGCTGGTTTTGCAACCGAAGTCGAATCGTTCCCTGCAGTGGCAGTTTTTTTTCATAGTAGGTATAGTCAATCAAGAAGTATGTCGTACTAGGGATGATAATTGCAACAAAATTTGTTCCTAACTAAAACACTTTAGCCTAACATTTACATTTGGGAATAATTTCTAGATCTATTTTCTCTTGTCCCTGCTGTATCGATCAAGTGTCCAGTAGACACTATTTATCTTTCCATAGACAACATATGGACTTTCTGGTGAACCCACGGTCAAAAATATTTTCCTTTGGAACACCTAGGTGAACCAGGCGGGTGGGCTTGTAGAGTTCTCTTCTTTCTTTTGCGCTTCTCCTTTTTCGCAGTAATCATCTTTCTCAATCCATCAATCTCTCCAAACAAAACAGTACCTACAATAAATATTTAGACAGCAACAACAATTTAAGATTTTTATCCGAATGTCCTTAACAAGTGTCCAATTAAATGTGCGGCCGCCCACCCGACCACAATACACAATGGTATCGACTGTTTCATTGACCAAATCAATGCTCACTCGATAATCAAATACGCCAGAATATTTCTTTTGTCATTGGCAAGCCGACAGTCGTGAACAAACTGAACTATACCAGTCCTAAATAGGATTAGATGCAGTAAATCTATGTAATTATCGTATTATTGTGAATGGTAGGTTGGTAACAAGCCGCTACTAAGTGGTCCACAATAGAATATGTAAGGGATTATGATAAATAAAATGTCTGCTGATGCAGACAAACAGCTGTTTTATTTGACCTTAACATTAATATTGGGATTATGAAATAGGGGATCATTTTGTGAAGAGGAGTATAAATGAGACTGCTTAGCCTTACCATTCCCATATACATTTGCATTGAAAATAAAGACGATGAGATAAGCTTCAGAATCAACAGTTGAACCACTTTCTTTAGTCTATATCTAAATTCACTCTCTTTGGATTGCAACATGAGTTAGGTATAGACTTTACAGCCAGCCTTTATTAACTTGAATCAAATTAAAAATGTTCAAGGCTATTTTTAATTTGATTCGAGTTACAGTTATGAATAACAATTTACAAAAAAAATGCAAGTTTTTGTAATTTTACCGGAAACAAACCATTCATTGTCAAGTATTACAAAAAAAATATTAATAAAAATAACTCTATTCGTAGTATAAAACAAAATGATTAGCATTTATAATATGAAGTAAGGCGGCCCACTTTCCTGCGCCAGTGTGCAACGCGGCTAACTTCCAAATAGTTACATTCGACACGATTATTGTCTTTATAACCATTGTATTCAAATTGTCTCATGTATTTCCTAGTTAGGAAGCGTAAGAGACTGGTTATTATTTTTATGTGATACCTTTACGATATTTGTAAGAGGTTCTCTAAGGTGCCGCCTCTAATAGTCGCGAGGACCTCGCTTACTATTCATGAGTTCAATTTGTTTATAAATGACTTGGTAGAGACATTCAAGTTCTTGAAGATTCCTGGGATTTCCACTTTAAATTTAATAAAATCCCTTCGAATATTTGGTGGTTCGTATGATGTTTTCACGTTTGGTACCTGGAGGTCAACAAAGTTCACGCTTCCCAAAAACTGAATTAACACAAGGCTTGAAATTAGGGATGCATCGATACGCTTTTTCGCCGATACGATACCGATACCGATATTCTTATAAAAATATCGGCGATACCGATACCGATACCGATACGCGTAAGAATTGTGAATTAAAATTAAATAAATAAATCACAAGTCAAATTATTTTTTTATTAATATTAAAAGTAGTGTCATAGGTAATCGATTAGATAATTATACATTTTAGTTATCAAAATTAATAAGATTTTTTTTTTAAATAAATTATGTAATCTTAAATTTTTCGGAGAATGGAGATTTCGCAAGTCTGTTTCACAAAGGTTTACCCGGGCATAGTTCGTGCTTCGTTTGTAACAAAATAAATGAGACAACACGCTATTTAACACAACATTTTTAAATTAAAAAGTATCGTTGAATCGGTTATAAAATATCGTCGATACCGATATATCGGCTGACCCGAAATATCGCCGATATATCGGTATCGGTATCGGTATCGGATGCATCGCTACTTGAAATCGTCCCGGTAGGTAATCGCTACCGGAAAAACACCAACTCAAGGAGGTCCAATCCTCAGCAAATCGCTTCGTGTTTACGAATTGAGCATCAACCATTATATATCATCTCATATCTCAAAGACAAAAGCTATATCTGACATATTAACCTTTTACTTTAAATAATAACGTATCGTAAAATGAGAACTGCAAAGAAACCCGATGAATGTCTCCAGAATGACGTAAATCTTCGCATTACTCACCTCCGTTCCTCACCTTTATATTTTCGAGATCATAAACTTAGATTAAATGCATATTTAAAGATATTAACGCGATCATTTACAAGAATCGATCGTATCTTTGCGAAAATATGCGACTGACGTCGAAATGAGCTGGTCATGGCTATATTTTCAAATAAAATTACGGCTTTATCAAAAACCATTGCCAAGTGTGCAGTTAACTGTCGAATTTAATACTTAAGGCGGTCACTCTGAGATGGATATCTGCTATCTGAACCTGACACAGACCTTTTACATTAGGAAACAGCTGACATTGTACACTTCAAATATGGGCTTAGAATGTCTAGCTAAGTTTTGGTCTATGCTATACACAATGTATCTTTATGACTATATGACAAGAACCATAATATGGTTTTTTTTACGTGGTAAATCATCAAACCCATGCTTTCAGACTCGTACTGACTAAATGCTGACCTTCAATAGTCACAGTCACAGTCAGTGGTGATGGGAGTAAATGTGTGAATAATGAAAAGAAAAGAAAAAGACGTATTGTGCCAAATGTAGAGAGATTTATTTATACATATACCTTTGACCAGACCCAATTATATTTTGATGTTGGTGTTTTTTTTTTATTTGAGCGTCTTTTTGGTAATGAAAAATAAGAGAGTACGAACTAACTTATCGACGCTTTGGTACTTCCGTAGCAAGCTATTTCTTTCTTTATTCCATTATGCGTTGGATCACATACAATAATTTAAAATAATCTGTATGTTTTCTGTACAGGACAATGCTTTACTGCCCACAAGATGAGATGAGATTTTTACAAGTTCCATTTTCGTGGTAAAACTGCATTGAGAGAATGTCGAACATTGCACTTCAAGCTGTCAAGCCCCCCCTTGTAGGGACAATAATAAAAGTGATCGAGTCATGCGTACGTGCGAAGCATCCTCATTATTTATTAAACGATGAAATATCACTTATACGGCGCAAGCGACGGTGATACCATATTACATTGTTTTAAGAAAATTATAAATGATCGTCCGCGATGGACCTCTTTAAATAATCGACGAAACCTTGACAAAGGTCGGATCCTCGTGTAATTAATAAAACGTAAATAATGTAATTTTGACAATAACCCCCGAAATGGTAAACCCTTGTAAGGTAACTAATACCCAACACAATCAGAATTAAATGATACTTAAGAAATGCGAACGCGTTTATAAATATTTGTTTTTGGCACAGAATAAGTAGGTTTTTTTTTGTTGCACTTAAATTTTTTACTTCAGGGATATTTTGATTGCCGCTTTAATTTCCGTCAATAAGAAAACTTGTAATTAAAATATTAAAATAATTACATCCCAATAATTTTAGGCGCCGTCACTTATTTATTGAAATCACTCGATCAGCTATTACGAGTAGTGTTGCCAGTCAACATAACGCCGCCGTGGGGCGTAAGCAGCACAAAATAATTGTACATAATGGTTTAATTAAAAATGCGACCTCGTCCAATCTAAACCATTATTCGTACGTAGGTATTTACCGTCGTCATATATCTTCCGTTACATTTAGTAAGTGGTCAATAAATATGTGACCGTATAACCTTCGGTAGGTCGACACAAGTATCGAAATAATATAGGAACCGTAGGTATCGATGTCGACGCTCTTGTCGCCATAAGTTTGGAGGACTGCCGGATAATCCCGAAATGGTCGTAACATACCAATGGTATGCGATACCAAATTTGGTGTTATTGTATTTTTTTACAGAATTCTTCACAAAAATGAAACATTAATAATAAATAATAATAAATTACACAACTATCACACAACGCCATCTAGTCCCAAGCTAAGCAGAGCTTGTGTTATGGGTACTAGACAACTGATAAACATACTTATATATTTCTAAATACATAAATATTATAGATAAATTACACCCAGACACAGAACAAATGATCGTGCTCATCACACAAACATTTGTCCTGGGTGGGAATCGAACCCACGACCTCCGGCATAGCAGTCAGGGTCACTAACCACTAGACCAACAGGCCTATCGAATATTTTTTTATTAACAGGTAGAAGTTTCAAATCTATAAAGCTAAGGATTTTTTTTCAAAAATAAGACTTAAATTAGATACGTAAGCCAACATAACTTATACATAAAATTAAGCAAACTAAAGGCTATGTATTTTTAAAGCTATGTAACACTTAGTCACTCCTAGGTTCTGTCCAAACTGGAAAAACGGAAGTTGTGAAGTAAGACAAAGTAGGTAAAACAAATTATATTGTGGGTCTGTCCCAAAAACTATCCCATATTATGGTAGCAGTACATTTTCCATCTTCATAAATCACTAAACAGTGTCAATTAGAAAACCAACAAGACGTAATCGTATTATTTTAATAACTCATTATGTCTGCTCTCTGTAATTACTTTACAATATTTATTTATTACATGTATTGATTGATTACATATTACAGAAGACTGTAAACAAAATAAATTAGTTTGGTAAACCATAGTTGTGCTATTGATTGTTTTAGCAGCAACTTAATTATAGGTCCTATCAGTTGAAAGTATATAATTATCAAGTATTTCTTTAACACCCGTTACATTATTATATCATTGATTACTTTTTATTTATGAGCGCTCTGATTGCTGGTCGATTGTCTAATTTGTTAACTGAATTGGTTTTATTGACTTTTAACCACGCCTGTACAAACTTTAGATATAAAACGTCAAGGGAAAGATAGCATTTTAATTAAATCAATAATAATTTAAAACAGGAACTAAAATAACATCGTAATTGCAGGAAATCGAAAAATAATTATAATTAACGTCAAAAACTAATATACAGATTAAGTTTTCAATAAATATTAAAGTTTAAGCTATAAATCATGAGTCGTGTCACAAAGGCATGCATAATTTAATAATTCAACTTGGCTAATAGATACAAAGGCGAACAAAAAATGCACGACTTTGATAAGAATGAGCGAAATACATTTGCAGCATTCCTTTTAAATGTAAAAGTTATATTGAAATGAAAATAAGCAACTTCCTTATCAATGAATCACCATACCCACTGGACTGGTAGGTCGATGTAATTTTATTAACCCACGGGAATTATGGTCCTTTTAGTTATTCCTAACTTCACTAATATTAACAAATCAGAAATCAGATCTTTTCTCTATGAGTTACACAGTGTGTGAGATGTTACATTTACACAAGTTCTCTACGTTTTGAAATAAGGTGAATATTATAATTTTAAATTCAATACTATAACAATGAATGATTATTTTCCCACGTTTTTATACACTCACTTTTCTTGTTTTTAAATCAGTCTTTAATGCCATCACTTCTAAGAAACAAGCTTCCCGTCTATGTGAAGGATGATGTTGCAAAACAAAATCAATCCTTATTTGGATATATCAGGATATTAGTCAATAATTTCTAAACATAATTTGTCAAAAAAAAAAATTTGAGCTCGAAAAGCCGATTAAAAATAAAATAAAAAATACGCGTGGCACTCGGGGACTGCCGCGGTCAAGCTATTGCATAGCATTTTTTATCAACTAATGCAATATAATTATTTATTTATTATATTTATTACTGTACTAATTAGGCTATGATCAGCCACGTCAATCAAGTGAAACGTCAAGAAACGTTCTCCTCCCTCTCCCTCTCCCTCTCCCTCAATAAAAACATGCTTTCGTGCTAGTAATGAGCACGTCTGTCCATACCCTTATGAGCACGTCTGTCCGTACCTTTATAATTGCCGAAGTCTCCCGAACTGAAACGACGTTAGACGTCGATGTCAGGTTTTATTTTCCTTAGGTTTTTTCCTTAGGTTTTATCGTTAGATTTTTCGCGCCGCGCCGCGCTCAGAGCCTGCGATAAAAGCTATGCAATATGCTTAAAAACTGTAAATTTACATAGTAGCTGTAAATTGACGTCGCAGTTTTCTATTAAAAAAATAAACGTGGAAGAATCTTTCGACAGCTATAAAAAAGTAGATATATTAATTGATAAGTAATTCAAATACCTAATTGTTCTTAAATTCTGCTCTTCTTGAAAAGAACAGCTAGACAGTAAGGTTGGCAACATCTGACTGCTCAAAATACGACGGACATAATTAGAGGTCTTCAAAAAGACCTTTCGCAACAACAAAGCTGCAGTCTATTATATCGGTCTGCGAATTTAACTTAGGACTCTAGACCAATAATCATTGAAGAAGCAAATTGGCATCCTATAAAACTACCATCTTCGGAGTTTAAATTACACTTTTATTTAGAGCGAAATGGTTGCGATGTTGTGAGACACAGACTATACCAATCATCATCATCTTAGCCATAGGAGGTCCATTGCTGAACATAGGCCTCCCCTTTAGATCTCCACATATACCGGTTGGAAGCGACCTGCATCCAGCGTCTTCCGGCGACCTTTACAAGGTCGTCTGTCCACCTTGTTGGTGGATGTCCTATAAATATAATCAATTATTTATCTTCAGCCTATAAATGTTATGGTGGTAAAATGAGTCCTCCCGCCCTGGGTGGGGCGGAAGGGACTGTCAGACTTTTACTGACTAAAATCCACCCGTGTCCCTTCGGATGCCGTTTACGTTCCGGGGCCACGGTATCCTGTGTTAAGAAAAACCCGCGACCCAAGCAGGCATTTGGCCCTATAAGGGGCCCCATCAGTTTGCTGACAACTCCCCGAAGGCACGCGCGAAACACGACACGAAGCGCCACCGACCCGGGCTTGGTGCTTGGTCGGACGGCGAGCTACCCATTACTCACCGTCCACAAGCCCGCTCCGCCGCTGTGCCCTCTGCTATTCAGAGGGACACGCGTTGGAGCGTCCACCCGACAGGCGATTCGCATACGGGCAAACATCGCTACGCAGCTACGCACATGCTACGAAAATTCGTAGCGATGATATCACCTTGCTACGCAGGGCAATTGATGAGATGATGTCACCTTCCCCAATGTCACCTATTTCTTTGTGTATCGGACAAAACACGTGAACTTTTGACATTTTGGACATGTGTCTGACAGAGCAAGATTATATCTGTCACGCTAGGGCACAATAACGGCATTTCCCGTTATTTTCGTGACAATAGTCTTTTAATGTTAATAAAAACGTCAATGAACGCAATAGTTTGCGGCTTTTCCCTTTAGTATGGCCGTAGTGTCAGAGTAAGAAGTCGGAACAGTTAGAAGTCGAAGTAGGTCAGAGTAACGTGGGGTGCTAAGACAGGAAACCTCCACGTGCGCCCGTGGACTGGAGTTCCCTCTCGGATACGTCCGGGGGGAAGACCAGTTTTTCGGGCCGGTGCACCCTGGGATGCGGGCAAAAACTCTTCCTTAGGCACTGTGTGCCTAAGGGGTCTCTTTGCCCGTATGCGAATAGCCTGTCGGGTGGACGCTCCGACGCGTGTCCCTCTGAATAGCAGAGGGCACAGCGGCGGAGCGGGCTTGCGGACGGTGAGTAATGGGTATGCTCGCCGTCCGACCAAGGACCAAGCCCGGGTCGGTGGCGCGTCGTGCTTCACGCGTCACCGACGGGGCCCCTTATGGGGCCAAATGCCTGCTGGGGTCGCGGATTTTTCTTAATCCAGGATACCGTGGCCCCGGAACGTAAAGGGCATCCGAAGGAACACGGGTGGATTTTAGTCAGTAAGAGTCTGACAGTCCCTTCCGCCCCACCCAGGGCGGGAGGACTCATTTGATGATTTTGCCACCCCAAAAAAAAAAAAAAAGGAGGCTACTGGTTATAATTGTTTCATCATCGGATTCAATACCTGACCCACTGGTTCATTTAAACATTAAAGCTCGGTGCATACTGTACACCTTTCTGCTCGTCTTATGACAAGGTGGACTAGTGCCCTTATATGGCTTATTAAACGATTTATATTATAGTAGATACGACACTGCCGAATATGATCATATTACACTCGCTCTACTTTTTTATATCAGTTTTACATACTTGAATTTATTATCATTGATCCCCAAATATGGGTAGTGATATTTTTGTACAAAACCATTATGAAGGATATATATTTTATTTTCGGTTTAATGCGCCGATTATCTGATTTTAATTAATTGTCATTAACGGAATATTGGTTTGTAAAAATAAATTATACAAAGCATACGATAAATGAAACGCAGCGTGCAGCCTATCTCCCACCAAGCATACACGAAGCAATTGAATGCTCTGAAACAAATCGTCTTGAAGACCTTCATAAGTATACAAAAAGCATCAGATACGCAAAAGTCACCCAATGCCTTGCTCAATGGACACGTATAACGATGATCACCAGCTCTTCTGACCGGGTTTTCAAGAACACATTTGGTTTTGGTAGTCATCAGAGCTCACCAAGGAGAAGACAAGTAGTCTTGGTCGGTGTCTTCTAACCCAGATCCCATTTCAACCCATTTCTAACCCAGATCACGGTCTTCCTCAGCCTCAAAACCGTTGAGCATTCTACATTTAAATTTCATTTTTGCAAATAAAATATTAAACATTAGGCAGGTATGGATTAATTAAGTATTCCACATAGTCAAGCATTCGACCTACTACCACTATTACGCATAAATCTTCCTCTCAACGCTAACGCAACGGACCATAAATCATAGAATGTTTATAAAACTGATCAGAAACCTATAATTTAACGGAACTCCTTGAATTTGAGAACCAGTACTTATGTCCAAGTAGTTTAGAAATGTCCATTGTGACCAATCAAAATTGACCTTTAGAATAAATTTGCATCTATACGCGGTATATGTATGTATTTGTGGCTATTTACTTAGGCGTGTCTAATGCTAAATTATTGATTTAATTAGGTTAATGTATTTTTAAGAAATAAAAGCTTCCGGTGGACTGCTTGGACGACGTACAAATAAACATTAAATAACCTTTTTGGTATCAATTGCAATTTATATGTACTACTATATAATTATAATTATGTAGTACCTATTTACTTTATATTTCGCACACGTGATGATCTCCTTCATTTTATGTAAATTATAAATTACCAGCTGTTACCCGCAACTTCGTTCGCGTTTTTATAAACATTTATGTAACCGTAGCGTAGTTTCACTTCAGTAACGAAGTTTCATACAAACTGTCAACCCCAAAAACAATCTCTTGAGATTAAACGAAGTTCCCAAAATCCCGTGTAAGTGAGCACAGGCTACGTCCTAAAATATTTGAAATTTACAACTCCTGGATACCACTAGTTTTTGAGATTTCGTTGACCTTTCGCTTTCTATATATCATCATCTGCCTAGCCTTTTCCCAACTATATTGGGGTCGGCTTCCAGTCGAACCAGATGCAGCTTTCGCTTTCTATATAAAAGATAGATAAAAGAAGACATTTATTCATACAAATCTGATTACCAAGGCAGTCACCAATCGAATGGCATGCTTTAAACGTCATGTACATAAATAAAAGGAAATGAAAAGCAGCAGATTTAATCAATTTCCTGTGTTTGACCTATGTTTATGTCTATCGGAATATATGTAGAAGCTATCTGCGGCAAACGGAGTGCCTTTCACACTTGACTCTTTTAGAAGGCGATTGACATTCCATAACTCTTTGCTACCAAGTTCAAGTGGCGAAGCGGCGGTCTATCACACCATAGCGTAAGTGTTGCATAAAATTAGGAAAAAGTTTTCATAGCTGTGAATTATGGAATTTTTTGTTTCAATTTCTTACAGTGACCATCACGATGTGTAGAAGCAGTAGCGATAGTCGGCAATACTGAGTAAGTATGTAGTTACCTAGGGTGTTCATTTGTTTTTATTTTATTCAGTCTGCCATGGAAAATACGAGTGTGTCTATTCAGGAGATTCTTCATAATTTGTTAAAGCAAGGAAATATACTGATTGCCTTTATGCCGTCTACAATTATTTACCACTCCATTATTTTTGTGTGTTACAATGATTCTAGATAGAAGATATGATAAAAACGATGTTTTCTTATTTCGAAAATGTATTTGTGATTACTGATAACATTCGGTACATTGCCAAATCGATTTTTAATTTATTTATTTAAATAAAACATTTCTCTTCTGCTAACTGTTAAAGGAAAATTTATTTAGAAAGACTAGAAAGTGGTCTAAACGTGCCTCTTTCAACAGAAATGGAAACCAAATTACTATTTCTATTCACTGAAATATTCAAGCAATCAATGCAACATTTATAAATGCACTTGTACAGTGATATATTCAATGTCATTGCGAAACCGTACCGTACTTCTTTTGTTTATTTTGGTTCCTATGATTGAGACTGATTTAATAAATTGATTTTGTGTTCAATTTTTATACTTTTTACCCGGCCAGGGCGGACCGGAAAGGACACCGTGGATTTTAGTCAGTACGAATCTGACAGTCCGTGAATTGGGGGTGGAATTGGGGAATATACCAATTAAAAAAACAAAATTAATGGTTCATGATCAGGCGGCGAGTCACCCGCGACTACGGTGGAAATCACCTCGCGACGTCTATTGCCGTGGTTGCCTCCCTTTATCCTAGCTTGACTCTGATCGTTGCTTTGTTCATAATATCTGAGGTAAAGAATTTTAATGAAGTTGTAGTTATCTGGTCACTTATTACCGTAGCACCACTTATTGTGATTAAGCAGCAGTTGGTTGTTAGCGCTCTACATAAAAAGAGCTAGATTACAGATACGTGATAAGAACTGATTGACGGCCACTAGGTACGACATGAATGGAAAATATTGATCATAGAAACTGATCGACATGTCAAAGTCAGTGTGATAACAATTTTTTTCTGGATTTAGGTTCCTATTAAGCGCCTGCGACAGTGAGCCTTAAATAATATGTATATCTAACCGGACTTACATAGTTAGACATATTTATTATAAGAACCTAAATATTTTTTTTTGAGAATACCTATATTGTCCCACACTTTAGGTATAGGAATTTCTCCCGTGTCATGGGTGCATTTAGTCGATCGCTAAGCCACGCGCCAACTGTAGCTCAATATTAATAACATATCACGTGTTGATTTTTAATAAACTATTAACTTCTTTGCAGGATAAAATCCGGAACATGGATATTCGGCAAAGAACCAGAATCACCGACATAGCTCATAAAATTTGCAAGTTGAAGTGGCAATGGGCAGGCCACATCGCTCGTAGAACTGACAACCGATGGGGAAGAAAAGTTCTCGAGTGGCGACCACAGACAGCGTAGGACGTCCACCCACTAGGTGGGCAGACGATCTTATGAAGGCCACAGGTTCACGCTGGATGCAGGCCGCTTACAACCGGTCCTATTGGAAGTCTAAAGGGGAGGCCTATGTTCAGCAGTGGACGTCTTGCGGCTGATATGATGATATGATGATGACCACGGACCTGAAGACGCAGCGTAGGCAGGCCTCCCACTAGGTGGACCGACGACATCGTGAGGGTCACGGGCAACCAATGGAAGCAAGTGACAAATTGTCGTTCGGCGTGGCGGTCTAAGTGGGAGGCCTATATTCAGTAGTGGACGTCTTCCGGCTGATGATAATGATGATTAACTGGTGGTTAGTTTTTATTGCCCGATATAAAATATAGTCCCTGCGCAAATGTCCTTAATACCACCTTTAATAACACTGACGATAACTTACAACTAGAACAACCAATGATTATAAAGAAATTGATCATAAAAAACTAAAAGATTGATCACGTCTACGGAACCATATCGATGCCTTCCGGCCCAAAGGGGGTAACCGCCACTTTACAAACTTTACAGGAGAGTAGTTTAAAGTTCAAAAAAAGTGAAAAAAAATCATATAAAATTTTCTGTACGTTCCTAAAGTTTCAAAATTTACCCGTTTAGCTTTTGATTAGGTCTCTACGAAATGGCATTGTTAATTAAAATAAATCACACTCCTAACACAATTTAGTGTCGCTTACCCTCAAATAGTCCCGAATTCACTAACAGGAAAAAACGTATTAAATGAAAATAACTCAATGGTTGAGTTCCAACCTAAATGATTTAAGTGCACCATTCGTTTTATTTCTATTGAAGAAAAAGAGCATACCTGTGACTTTTCTGTTCATCAAGTCCAGCCAATATGATATAACCGGCTATTAGTTAATGAGAGATGATCAAGGGAATTGTAATAAGTTCCTTATCAATAAGAAATATAATTAGCACTTTTATAAACAACGCGAAAGCACATTGTGTTTAATTCTTATAAAATTATACATTCACACTTAAATACGTAGATTAGACCTTTTTAAGTTTTTAAACTGACATTTACTAAGATGCGGATATAAAAAAAAAGATATTATGCTCAATCTCTCTTTTTCTTTGTCTCCATTTTAAAGAATAACACAAAACAATAGTTATTAACAGTAAGTTAGTCTTGATAGTTATACATCCATGCTGCAATTCATACTCATACCTAAGAGGTAGTCCATACCTCTTAGGTATGACAAAACGTAAGACCCCTCTTTGAGTAGTGGCTTTTTTTACGTGGTAAAATCATCTAATGAGTCCTCCCACCCAGGGCAGAGCGGGAGGGACTATCAGACTCGTACTGACTAAAATCCACGGTGTCCTTCAGTAGCTTTTATGTACCGGTCTCAGTATACGTGTGTCCCGCGACCCCGGCAGGCTTTGGCCCTCTAAAGGGGGGGACCCGTCATTATGCTGACACTCTTTCAGGCGCGCGTAGAACACAACGTGCCGTCGACCCGGACATGGTCCATGGTCGGGCAGTGAGTCGCCCATTACTCGACTCCCGCGTGCCCGCGCCTACGGTGGCCGGAGATCGTCCCGCGACGTCCGTTGCCGTGGGCGTCTACCACTGTGGCGTGGGTGAGGAGTGGACGCTGTCGTCTCCCTCCCACGTCCCGCCTCCTTCTGCGCGAGAATGACTGCTTCGCAGAAGGAGGCGACCGCTTCCCACTCCGTCTCGCCCCGCAGCATGGCCGCGACCAATGCCGGGTGCGAGAGGTCGTATGCTCCACCGTGTCCACCCGGCGATCCTCGCAGTGGTGACACCCAGGCGTTTCCTCCTTCCTCATCAGACACAGGTACCTCCCGAAACATTCGAGTCCGGTGAGGACCTGCGTCAAGCGGTAGGTGAGGACGCCGTGGGGCCTATCCAGCCACTCCTCAAAGAGGGGTCTTACCGCCGCGGTTGCGGCGTGCCCGAACCTCGGTTGCGACAGTCGTTCACTCCATACTGCCCTGAGATCGCGCCGGAGCTCTGATTCTCTGGACTCTCACTCTGAACTTTTCGAGGCAGCGGCGATTTCCCCGGCGATGCGCCTCCACGCGCCTCTGATAGAAGCGCTGGAGGGCAGTCGCCTCAAGATCCCAGTGCAGCGATCCGGCAAGAAGGTTGGCCGATTCGAAGGCGATCGTGCGGTATCCTCGGATCATTCTGATAGCTATGACCCTCTGGCATGCGAGGAGTTGCTGGAGAGGCGTCACGGCGTCCTCACCTTCTGCCTGACACAGGTCCTCAACGGACATGGAAGTTTCGGGAGGTTCCTGTGTCTGATTGGGAAGAAGAAACACCTGGGTGTCACCACTGCGGGGACCGCACGGAGGACACGGAGGAGCATTCGGTGCAGGACTGATCCGCTTGGGCATAGCACCGCTATATCCTCACGGAGGCGACATACCTCTGGCGCCAGGCAATGGTCGAGGCCATGCTGCGGGGCGAAACAGAACGGGTAGCGGTCACCTCCTTCTACGAAGCTGTCATGTTAACAAAGAAGGTATCGGGTACCGTGAGGGAGAGAACATCTTCCACCTCACAACCTAACCGCTGCGGGATGCCTATGGCATCGGAAGTCGCGAGGTGATTTCCGATCGGTCACCGTAGGCGCGTAACGCTTCGTGTTCCACGCGCGCCTCTAAGACCTGCCGGCAATTTGAAGGTAAATTCATAAAATGAGTTCTCCCACCCAGGGCAGGGCAGGAGGGCCTGTCAGACTTCATCATCATCATCATCAGCCTATGAATGTTCCCACTGCTGGAACATAGGCCTCCTCTCTGAGAGAGGGAGTGGGCCATAATCCACCATGCGGGCCCAGTGCGGGTGCAGACTTGTACTGACTAAAATCCACGGTGTCCTTCAACAGCTGTTTACGTTTCGGAGTCTCGGTATTCGTTAGTCCCGCGACCAAGGCCCCCCTTAGAGGGCCAAAGCCTGCCGGGGTCGCGGGACTGTCTAATCAAGAAGTCGTGACCCTGGAGCGTAAAGGGCTATTGAAGGATCACTGTTGATTTTAGTCAGTACAAGTCTGACAGTCCTTCCCGTAGGTACCGCCCTGGGAGGACTCCTTGGATGATTTAACCATGATAAAGAAGGGTCAGATCAGACACAGTATTAACTCTTGGCTGTTGCAGAGAATTCATCACAAAAACCCAATAACTCCTTGCTGGCCCAACCTTGGATTCGAACCCTTGATCATGTTTCTCAGCCGTATATACTAGCCAACAAACAAACAAAAGTACTGAAAAACAAAACTGTAGGTCCTACTTATTTAACTATTCAGTATCGTCTAAAATAACTAAGTAGAATAATACACAGTCATAGATGAACATAAAGTCTATTAAATAAACTTCCCGTTTTATTTTCCTTATAAAACTTTGGGCCAAAATGATCCACGAGCACGGTGGCGCTTACGCCGTGGTCGTATACAGACTATATGATCGGTGTGCAACGCTAACGACATTTTGTTCGAACGAAAGAGAGTGATAACTGATGCTGTTTGTCATTCTTGTGTAAGCTAACCACCA
Organism: Agrotis exclamationis; assembly: GCA_950005045.1. NCBI lineage: Eukaryota > Metazoa > Arthropoda > Insecta > Lepidoptera > Noctuidae > Agrotis > Agrotis exclamationis. The sequence continues at coordinate 8,001,772 of OX465437.1, forward strand.
AACCTTTGATTTATCTTCTTGTCTAACCACCATACCAGATATTTTTTTTTCGGGAGGGAAAAAAAGGGTAAGCGACAATCTAAGGCGACATTCGTTTGGATGATTTATCCTAAGCGCCTTCGATGATTGATTTGGTGACTAGGGAAAATAAAAATAAGCGCCAAATGAAGTCACGGAAATGAGGCCTAAATGTAACAAATGACATATATTTTATCCAAAGAAACTGCCCTAATATCCTAACCGAAAGTTTAGTAAACCAATATTCCAGCCCAAACTACTTAACGTTCAAGTAAAGAAAAAATATTCAAAGCCAAAATTGCTTATCTCACAGTTTTGAAATATTATTTTTATCCAACCACCATAATACAAAATATAACAAAAATAACTGTCGTTTATGACGAAAAACTTAGTGTTAGAACCTCAATTCCTTTAACGCCTAAGCGACAAAAAGTTTGTCCTAGAGCCATGAAACTTAGACCATTAGACGCAGAAAAAAAAGCCGATTCTAACCATATATATAAGTCTATTTCGCAAAAAATGTCGCTTACCCCCTTTGGGCCGGAAGGCATCGATATCATCAATTAGGAATCTTGCTGACCATCGGTGGAGATGGACTGCCTACGCTAATAACTGGGTTGTTTACATTGACTTATACAGTATGGACAGGCCCTGCCGAACAACGAAAATGGCACCAGTTATTTGGCCCGCCGTGTACAGTCTGCCTATGAAATCATGAAAATCGATGAGGGCGCGCGGTTGTTTTCGACTCGTTATCTAATAGACCGACTGTAACAAGGCCCGCAGCCAATCACGGAGCTGTCGTTCCGGGCTGAAGCAACTCTCGTAGTAACGACGTAACTTTGTACGAACGTCATTTTTAGTTTGTAAAAAAGAGTATGTATTACAAACTTACTGCAAGTCTTTTTGAATATAATTCTTTATTATAAGGGTGAGAGTGTTTGGCAATTGAGTGAATTCCTTGAAATGGATGACACTAGACCTAATTTACAACAATTTTAGCCCCGACAATATGTATAAACCCGTTACATCTATCTAGGATTTTTGTGTAAAGAATCTATGCACAAAATTTCAAAACTGTATCATGAAAAATCACAATGATATAAGCGTGCTATGTTAGGGCGATCCCACCGTAGTAGCCCGCGAAATTAAAATTTTCATGTTTTTTTTTGCAATTTGCATAAGTATCAGTGACAAGTTGTGACTTGATGAAATGAAAATATGGTTCGCGACAATAACAAATAAACTTTAATTAAAAGAATGATCAAAACATTCGCTCCATTCTCAGAAAATTTGAATTTCGCGGGTTACTACATAGGAATCACCTGTAAACTGGTTGTCTGTTTAAATCAATGTTCAAAAACGTACCAACGAATTATAGCAATAAGTTGTTGAAATTCATTTATTTTACTCTTACATTTTTTTACAACATTCTTAATTCCGATTAAAAATCATATAGGTACGCTCTTACAAGATCACGTCGTCAATTTATGCAACGCTACTGGAACGTAGTTCGTATGGGTTATCATAGATGGCGCTTTTTTTTGTTGTACTGAATAATTTTGTGTCAAATGTTCTGAAGGGCGTATCCTTACTTTTGAAATCATTGGTTGTTTACTATCAAGTTAATACTCAACTTCTTCTTCTTCTTCTTCTTCCTGCCCTTATCCCATTCTATTTGGGGTCGGCGCAACACGTTTTGTTCTTCCATTCTCCCCTATCAGACGTCACAGTATCATTTACTCCTTTTTCTTTCATATCATTCCTTAGACAATGCATCCATCTTTTCTTTGGCCTTCCTCGTCCTCTCCATCCATCAACATTTATACTCATCACTTTCTTAGTCACATGGGTGTCATCCCTCCTCATCACATGTCCATACTCAACATTAGAAAATAATCTGCCAACATTGACTTCATATACTGTCTTACATCCCAATGGCGACGGAAGACCTCTGGTGCGGGCATGGGGACGGCGAATAATGGGTGACTTGCCGTCCCATCATGGACCATGCCCGGGTCGTCGGCGCGTCGTGATCCACGCGCGTCTCAAAGAGCTATCATCAGTCTGACGGTGCTCCCCTTAAATATTAGTGGATATTAGTCAGTACGAGTCTGACAGTCCCTCCCGTCTCTGGGTGGAGAAACTGATTTGATGATTTTACTACGATAAATATAAATTATGATAAATTAAAATATAAATTATATTATGTAAATAAATAATAATAATAAGTTCACGATACAGCAATATCAACAGATCACTCTGAGACATTAACATACATACAATATACATTTATGCACTTCTTCTGAAAAGCGATCGTCGTTTGTTTGGAATGCAGTTTGTTCTCGGTGAACGAAGGTTTGTTTGGTTTGCAAGTTCAAAGCTGATCAATTCACATTATTATAGTAGTATAGCCAATCCGACCCGTCTTTGAGGTGACAAGTGTCCAATGGGGTTTGATTGGCCATTAGGCAGTCATAATGACGCCACTTGTTGACTCATATATCTATTTAGGACAAGTAGTCCAATTAGGTAGGTCAAACTTTGAGAAAGAGGTCAACCGCCGAATCCAACTCGGTTGGGCAGCGTTCGGGAAACTACGCAATGTCTTTTCGTCCGACATACCTCAGTGCCTCAAGACGAAAGTCTTCAACCAATGTGTGTTACCACTACCAGTGATGACTTACGGCACCGAAACGTGGTCTTTCACTATCGGCCTCATCTCAAAGCTCAAAGTCGCTCAGCGAGCTATGGAGAGAGCTATGCTCGGTGTTTCTCTATATACGTGATCGAATCTGAAATGAGGAGATCCGTAGACGAACTAAAGTCACCGATATAGCCCACCGGATTATCAAGCTGACGTGGCAATGGGCAGGCCATATTGCTCGCAGAGCAGATGGCCGATGGGGTCGAAAAGTGCTAGAGTGGAGACCGCGGACTAGCAAGCGCAGCGTAGGACGTCCACCAACGAGATGGACAGACGACCTAATAAAGGTCGCCGGAAGACGCTGGTTGCAGGTCGCTTCCAACCGGTATATGTGGAGATCTAAAGGGGAGGCCTATGTTCAGCAGTGGACGTCCTATGGGTGAGATGATGATGATAATGAATGACGCCACTATTAGTCGACTAACCACTATATTAGTAGATTATTGCTTACTTTGTCTTTCTCACGCAATCTCCAAAATCCGAACTAACATCTCAAGATTTAAATTAACATATTATTCTGCTCTAATTATTTCTCAGCCTTGTACAGAATTCTTAACTAAATCAGCATCATTTGACATAATGCCACAGCAAATATTCTAAAGCTGCAGAAAATTCATAAAGTAATACATTAAACTCAAGAATTTGGTGCGGCCGAGGTCAGAGATAGACAGATAGCAACATAAAATATTACAGCAGTTCGTTCTACGGCAACGTTAGGCACAAAAGTTAATTATTATATTTATGTCAGAAGGCACCCATTCTCGATCAAATAGGTTTTGTTGAAGAAATACATGGAGGAGTGAGTGGATGGAGTGATAACGCAGGTCTAGTGGCGATGGCGTAGAAAAGAGAAATAGTACAGAGTCGTGTTAGAAATCCATACCTTCTAGAGAAACGCAAGTTCTACCCTTTACAGCTGCATGGTAACAGGGCTCTAAAACAGGTTCTCCGACAGTCCATCATTGAACTTTCCGGTTCAACTATGAGAAATAAACGATGAGATGATCTGACTGATGAAGAATTGCCTCGGTTCTCTGCCATCTTGACAAGAGCGTTTTATCTCTGTTCTGCATCACACAAAGTAAAACATTATGTAGAAATACGCGTATCAGTGCTTTGTGATTCACTACTCCGTGACCTGCACCGAATCCCCGCGTGGTGACGGTGGCCGTCGTCCTTGTCGGCGCATGACGCTGCGCCGGCGCACCCGCCCGGCGCGGGGGCTGCAGCGGGGCGGAGCCTCCGACAATCAGACAGACTGCTTGCTTGTCTCTAGGCGCGTATGTCACTGATACTGTTAACGTGCGAGAAAAAGTTTCTATATGTTTATGTAATAGGGTTGTTAGATATACTAATTATTGCGGCCACAGCATTTTTAAAAGGTAGGTATAGACCGCGACTTTGCTCTCGTTATAGGCCCAAAATAAAGGAACGTAAGTAGGTACCCTATGACACTCAAGGCATAACATAGCGTAGATAACTACTGATTTTTTGGAATCAGATCTGTTGGTCGAAGATCATCCCCTATATTTCTTAAAACAATATTAGTGCTATCTTAGCCAAGTCATGCAAAACAGCCCATTTTTTATCACAAATCTGTCAACTAAAAGCACTTTTAGCAACATGAACGAAAGCTAGTCATCTAAATATTACAAAGGTTGTCTATCATTCAGAACTTTCAATATTCAGAGCATTAGGCAACCCTATAGGCCACAGCAAGTTGACCCGGCGCCCTTGGTACCGGTCACGTGCCACTCGCGCTCGGCGAAAGATTATTAGATTGGCTTTTACCCGATAAGGCATAACATGGGTATATTATTTGTGTACTTAGAGTATGAATAAAGAACATTGGTGATAGTAAATGTAGTCGTGAACGAGGTTTTGTTTCTCTGTAGATAAAATCGGTATTTCTTTGATAGAGAGAGACAAAGGACAACAAAGAGTGTTTGACAAGTGCAGACTGCATTACACTCTGTTTGCTGTTATGCTGTTGATCTGTTTATGTCTAAGGACTCCACAATTTTAACTTTTTAAAAGGTTCCTCTTCACCAAGGAGTGAACCTGCCACCACATCTCGGGAGGCACTTGCAATTCTCACGGCCCCTGCCTTTTGTATCAATCTGCTTTGTTTTTACGCGTCTATTGAATAAGCAGTGACGTCTGACAGGAGATCATGGAAGAAGAAAACGTGTTGCGACGACGAAATGAAGGGATAAGGGTAGGAAAATGATGATGATGATGATGAAAGAAAAGATATTATGGGTTAAATAGCAGAGTACTTAGAACATAGAATAAAGCCTCAAGCAGACACACACGATTAATCGCGCGGGGCGACTTGTTGCGGTCCATTCGCAGTACATTTAGAGTGGAAATTAGCTTGGCTCGTTGTCGCAGCGCGATTAATCGCGTGTGTCTGTTCGAGCCTTAAGACTACATGTTTATGCCTAATCTAGACCATCGTTATAAAAATTGACTTGCAATAATTGTTTAACGCCTACTTCGCACTACTTGCTTCTACTTATCGCCGTTTATTATATTTTCTTATTATCCGGCCATATTTTCTGCCCGTTTTTCTCCATATTAAACTTTGTGAATGGGTGTATAGTGCAGAATCAATTCAATTTCCTTTATTTTTTATGTTTGACGTTTAAAATGCCTAACGGTCAGTTCACACCGAGACGCGACGCGGCGCGACGTGACGCAACGATACTGCAAATGTGTATCTTATCATGTAGTAAATAAAGTTAGATTTTGAGTCGCCAATAAAATGCAGCGCGGCGCCGCGCTGGGTTGTGACAGGTGATCTTTTCGTGTATGACATAGAGTAAGATTATGAATAGCTCTATTAATATGTACGCGCAGCGTCACGTCTCGGTCTGAGCTGACCGTCAGGCTAAGCCATTAAAATATAAAAAAAAATATATACATGTCGAATTGAGAACCTCCTCCTTTTTTTCCACGGTTAAAAAGATTTGACTTTGACTTCAGCTATTAATTTAACTGGTATACTAAATGAAACCCATTTGTTCAGCTTGTCCCATTCATACTCTTCGAACTCCCACATTCCACACCTTATTGTTTAATGAGCAGAAACATGGAACAATTCGCTGATGACTGAGGTCTTCACGTTCAGGTCACGACCGCCATGAATAATATCAATAATATCGGCACAGGGCTAGCCACATTTCACAGCTGTCTTTAACTCGGAGTAAGCACATAATGATCATCCTGTCAATTTGTGAAACACTTGTTAAATGTCATCGACATCTCAATTGACTTCGTAAAGATTTATAGGATGCTGAACGTAAATAGCGTAGCCGGAAGTTGTGCGTATTTTTTTTTCTTGATAAAACCTACAACTTGATGTAGTACTTCCTTATGCGATGATGTGACGGATGGTTGTCATTAAAATTACATTTGACAGATGAATTGGGCATTCTGGTTTTGTTTTAAAAATCAAGCAGTTTTGTTGGCGACTACCCTTTTTGACAGCTACTTTACTGGCCAGTAAGTTCTTATCTGCAATGACAGATGATACAAAAAGTAACATCGTACCTTGACTCAAATCTAATCTTAAAATATTCACACCTCCACACTAAAACATGAAACAGAACCTTCAATCGTTGTCAACCTACTGTCAAAATAATACCGTGAACTGGCGACCCGGCACTCTCTTATAAATATTGATTAACTAACGTTTTGGCAACATTTCAATAACGCCTGACAAGAGTAATGTGCGGTGTTTAGCTAAACAGTAATAATCATAAATTGGGCGCGCGGGACATTCCAGCTTCAGTATAAGTTTCAGTAATAATGTGACCTGTCACGCCCAGTGATGGTGACGCATTAGGCGACCGCTAAACGGTGTTAAGCTTAGCACACACGGATTAAATGCAAAAAAATGCATAATAGTTGCATTTTTCTCTTTTACGTGGATTCTCATACAATTTGAATTTTATGAAAACAACAAAGAGCAATTGAGCATCAAAAAGCTAAATCGGTTCCACTATAGTATTGTATTTTGTAACAATATTGCAAGCAACTTACTGGTGAGTGGTCCATAACATCCGTGCAAAAATCAACTATAATTACTTTGAATACAAGTCAGATTCTCCGTGGTTCATTTCAATCAAGGAGTTTCCAAAGACAAAGCTGCGAAAACTGGGTCACGTAATAAATCCGAAAAAAATGGATTCCCTCAAAAGATAATACACTAAATCGAACGAATTCAATTCAAATGATTGTTTTTCAAAATAAATGATTTTATAAAATTGTAACTGTTAAATAATGTAAAAAGTTATAATATTTTTATGACTATTTAATCGTTCAAACCTTCGTATTTTCTTCAATGAAAGCCGACACACGCACTTACGTAAAAAAAATCTGGTAATACGTAACTGTTACGCGTTTTTCTCTAAATCATAGGATTTAGCATCGTGTGCACTATGCTTAAGGTTAACAACGATTAGATTCGGATCACGAACCTGCGCGAGAGTTGATACACATTACGTTCTTGACATATCCCTGACATTTACCTATATTCCTCTATGGCTCGTTTCAACTGTCATATTTGGTAGAATTATGTGACTTGTGTGTGTAACTGTACTTCCTGAATGCTGTGTCAACAAGGTTGAATGAAAATTTGGTAATTTTTTTTAGGGTCGTAAGAATAAAGACATGTTACGGATTGTCCTGAATATAATTACCTACTTAAAATAAAGCAGAACTATTTACCATGAGATCATCGTGAAACAAGGTGAAGTCGCTCGATATGGGTGACGTCATAAAATAATAAAATCTGACGAGTTAATTTTTGAAGTAAGCCATTTCTCTTCATTAGTTCCATCGGCTTATGGAGTGAGGAAGTACTTATTTAATTAATTTTATTAATGAAACACCTTTATCATTTACTTTTAAGAATTCGTTTGTTTAGTTTTTAACTCACTTTTAAAACTTCATTAAGGGAATCATTCCATCATTGGTCGCGGCCATGCTGCGGGGCGAGACGGAGTGGGAAGCGGTCGCCTCCTTCTGCGAAGCAGTCATGCTCGCGAAGGAGGAGGCGGGCCGCGTGAGGGAGAGGATAATGTCCTCAAAAAAAAGGGAATCATTCCATATTTGAATGCAGAACGAATCAACGGCTTTGGATTTAAGAAAATCGATCGCTCCACACAATTGAAACGTGGTACCGAATAAAAATTTAAAAGTTACTGGCAAGTAATAAAATAAACCAGATTCCAAAAAATTAAAAGACAAATAAGAACAAAAATTGTTGAAATATGTCACTTTGAACAGAAGCGTGAACTATGCAAGTGGAAAATGCAGACAAGGTCGGTAACGAGGACTAGTTTTATCGACCCAGACATTTAAGAAGCAAATACATTACGTTTCAAAACAGTAACTGGAAAGGCTCCGTTGAAGTAAACCTGACTTGTATGCTGCTTTGTTGTGTTTAAACAATATCGTCGTTTTAACAACATGGTATTCAAGTTTCAAAGTACAAGTTATAGGTTAGTAACCAGAGCGGATTTTGCAGTTTTTTGAACGTTTAACCAAAGAATGAGGAAACAGTAGCTACTGATATAATTTTATTTTGTTAATTATATTATCACGATATCTGTCATTGTAAGTTCATTTCGAAGAACAATACTAGGACTACCTAGTATTGTTCTTATTATCGTGATAAGCTCATTAAAAATACATTTAGGATCAAAGGTATTCTTTTAAAATAGAATATGATTCGATGATGTGATACTTCCGGGTTGGGTCCGTAAATCGCGCTGGCCCTGCCCCGTCAATAGGGTAGATAGGAAAATTGTTTCATCCAACCCATTGGAATCGGCATCGGCATAGCACAGTCAAGTTTTACAAAAATGAGAGTGTATTTCATGATACTCAAACCAGTTTCCCATAAAAAAATCTAATGGACGCTGCTGAAGACGCCAAAGTCAGATTCAATTTAAATTACTATCGCATACTAAAAAGAATGAAAATGAAATCAACCCGTTCTTCATAAAAACATCTAATAAGTATTTCAAGCGTCTACCCGTTGTCGTTGTCTGAAACATCGAGCAAAAAGGAGCAAAAAAAAATCACGTTTGTTACATGGGAACCCTTTAAATATTTATTTTATTCTGTTTTTTTTTTCTTGTTATACCGGCAACAGAAGTAGGTACATCATCTGTAAAAATTTCAACACTCTATGACGGTTCATGAGAAATTGGAATATTTCTAAGAAAATACCAACAAATCCCACCTTGTAGGTGCCGACCTCGCAGCTAATTACCAAAGCATCGCTCAATCCTGTCCGTCGTTACATCAGTTACATGCTACATAAACAGCTGTTATTTACTGATGAAACACATTCATCATTTCCGACTAATTGTGCTTTTCGCTACACTAGTCAACGCTGCAACTTGCTCGCTCACATGACAGCTAGTTCCCACTAATTAGGTAGCAACTTCATATTTAATACATCCTTTAATTAACCCCTTTAATTAAATTAATTGAGATGGATGTGTGGAGTGACAAGAATGGATAAAGTAAGGAATGAGTTTATAAGGGGAAGTTTGAAAGTGGCGCCTGTTACAGAAAAAAAAAAGTTAACCATCTCTCTTGATATGGACATGTGATGAGGAGGGATGAGACTCATGTGACTAAGAGAGTGATGAATATGAATGTTGATCGATGGAGAGGAAGAGGAAGGTCAAAGAAAAGATGGATGGATTGTCTAAGGAATGATATGAATGAAAAAGGAGTAAATGATACTGTGACGTCTGATAGGGGAGAATGGAAGAAGAAAACGTGTTGTGTCGACCCCAAGTAGAATGGGATAAGGGCAGGAAGATCATGATGATCCTTTAATAACCCTTTAGAGTGCTGAATAGTTTTTGTTTCTGACCTGTGAAAAATAGACTAATATCTGCTGAAAGAAACTTATAGTTGGAGTTAAAAGAAAATTAGTAGCAAAATACTGATTTGTATTTAACAAGTAAAGTGAAATCATTGACTTGTATCGAATTTAGTAGCAAATGGACAACAAAAGCAATCAACTAATTAGATTTAAAAAAAGTTTATAAAAATTCAAACAAATCATACGTAGATTAATTATTTGTTATTAAACCATATCAGTTACAATAATTTTCATAAACAAAATCAAAATGATAAAATATTAAAACAATGTGAGCAATTTAAATAACAATTAAGTGAATTTAAATTGAAAGTTGATGCATGAAATAATTAAGTAAAACAAAAAGCATCTGCTACGAAAACAGTGTAGCATCTTCGTAGTTCGTAGCACAGCGGGGAGCTGCGCGTGCGTCACTCGCTGAGTACGTTACTGTCACATAAGCCATTATAATCGACGATAAGCCTTGAGCCGCCCAAACAACATAGAGATGAGTTTAATGACTTCAACGTTATTAATTTTTATGTCGATGTTTTCATTGAGGATGTACACACATCAAAAGTGTCTAGGGATCAACATATATTTTTGCAATAACTTTTCTCCTGATTGATATTAATTAAAATTTTCTTTAAGGATTCATCAAATAAAGTGTTTTCGTTTGTCACAGTAACGATAAACCAAGTCACCTTTGCATTAATAAAGAAATTTGCCATTTTCCTAATAAAGGGATTTTTGACATTTGAACCACTAACACAAAAGTTCGAAAAAAAGACTGAAATAACAGTTTTCTTTAAAATTTTATTGGGTAACTTAAACAATTAATAATCCGTGTTTCTACCGCGAACACTAACAACACAAGAACATCGGTTTGGCATACTCAAAATGAGTTCATCCAAATCACGCTGTGGAATGGCCGCCCATGTTCGTTGCAACAACAAAAAAAGGTCTTCTTGCGACTGGATACCCTCCATATTCGGCAGAGCTCTTCTCTGTAGCATATCCCATGCATGCTCAATCGGATTCAAGTCTGGCGACTGAGCAGGCCAGGGCAGGACATTGATGTTAGCTGCGGCGAGAGTCTGTCTTACAACTCTTGCGGTGTGCGGTCGTGCATTATCATGCATTAACTGAAATAAGGGACCGATTTGCACTTGTAGAGGAACGATGACGTCTGATACAATCGTCTCAGCATAAATTTAAGCGTTGAGGTTGCCTCTGATCCAAATCAACTCAGTTCTTCCGCCGATCCAAATACCCGCCCATACCATGATGGTTCCACCACTATAAGGATGGACTTCCTGGCAGGATTTTAATCGCTGTTGGCGTCCAGGGGTTCTCCAGTGTCGTATACGTCTTGTATCCGGTCTCATACCGAAACGAGACTCATCAGAAAAGCACACGAAACGCCATTGTTCTTCTGCCCAATTTCTGTGTTCAAGAGCCCATTGATATCGAATCCTACGATTGTGCATTGCTATAGGTGGTACCCGTAGCGGTCTTCGGGAATGAAGGTTCACTTCATGCAAGCGGTTTCTGACTGTTTGGTCGCTAATTAAGTTCCCTGAAGAGTGATGAAGCCTCACGGCTAACATCATGGCGGTTATTGTTGGAGCTCTTCGAGTTAAGATTTGAATGTATCGGTCTTGTCTCCGTGTGGTGCAGCGATACCGTCCTCCATGGCGCTCAGCCACGGTACCAGTGCTTCGGTAACGTGTCCAAAGTCGACTGATAACACTCTGACTTGTATTCAGAGCTAAAGCCACAGTACGTTGCCGGGAACCAGCTTCTATCATTCCCACGGCTCTGAGCATTTCTTCCCTGCTTAAATGACGTCGCCGCTCCATAATAACGTTGGTTTTAATCAGTAGTAGGGAAACAGTAGCACTAATAATGTCTTCAATGCGTTGTATGTTTTTATAGGGAAAATATTGACAGCTGATTTTCATCTTTTACTCGAATTTGATTCACAGTTCCTGATTCAAATTATGAAATGCACCAAAAAGGATCCATATAAATTTATAAAATCATAAATTTATTACAAAGCCACATCTCAATCTCAAGAAATCCGCATAAAAATGCTTGATCCCTAGACACTTTTGATGTGTGTATTTTTGTTTATTGTTTACTTAATTATTTACACGCAGCGTCACGTTATTGCTTATTCATAGCGTTACATTTATCATACAAACAAAATTGAGAGTGATAATCATCGTTTCTGATTTATTATTATCTGTTTGACTACACTATTGGTCTCGTGAACATAATCACGACGAGTAAACGTGGGCCTAGATTGGATTCCCCGACATTAATGGGTAATATCATAAAGGAACCTCATTAGACCGAACCTTTACTAACTTCGGGTGCATCCCACCTGACGTTGACCGTCTTCTTCTTATTTAAAAGCAAAAGAACATACAAAATTAGATTTTTTGATCAAAAATCTACAGTAGGTGTCTCAAAATTAGGCCCTGACTCTGAGAAGCCTGCCAAGCCCCTTGGATATTGAAGGTCTGTTACAAAACAAATCGTTTTACTCTAAATACAAAGGCTAAGAGTTCGTAAGTCTAACCTATTTTGTGATATAACAATACTACTATTTACGTCAGACCATATTCCGCAGTTTAAAACATGTGTTAGTGACAAACGAAATAGTATCCGTCGTGTTCGTCAGTCGACCTCCACGGTCACCGCAGTGCTCCATATTCTACCAACTATTATCTTACGTAAATGCTACACTTAGTGTAGTGATGAATATTCATTCTACCTGGTAAAAGTAGGTACAATAAAGGTGGTGGATGGCGAGTAATGGGTGACTCGCCGTCTGATCATGGAAGGCGCGTCGTTTTTCACGCGCGCCTCAAAGAGCTGTCAGTCTGACGGGGCCCCCATAGAGGGCCAAATACCTGCCGGGTACGTACAGATACCGGCATGGATCTTGAGCGCTGACCTTCACCTGCGCAGAAGTGAGTTATTAGGTCCCTTTGGTCCCTTGGTGAAGTGAGGAACGGGGGCGGGGAAAGTGTAGTGATTGGCCCGCGTAGCGTGCCGTAGCGCATCGCGTCATAGCCGCCACTCGGGATTCGTTACGAGTATTTGTGCGTTGTATTTGTTTTATTGTGCGTTTCATTTGCCGATAAGTGTACGATGCGCAAAGCGATCCCCACTCTTACGCCGAGCGCTCAAGAACCGTGCCGGTATTTGTAAAGGTCTATTGAAGGATCACCGTATATTTTATTCAGTACGAGTCTGAAAACCCCGCTCCACCCTGGGTGGGAGGACTCATTTGATGATTTTACCGCGATTAAAAAGTACAATAAAGGGCCGAGATCAGTATACCTTTACCAGAGTTCGATAAGCTCGCAATGTCGCAGCAGCAAAGCAGCGGCAATAGAGTTTGCTCCGCCTCTCGCCTTACTCTGAATCAATGCGAGATGCACCACTGCTGCGCAGCACCATAGTGGCAGCAATGTTAAATGGCAGCACAGCTTAACAAAACCTACGGACCCCACAGCCTCAGGGTTTCAAACCCAAACGACAAAAAATGAGTTAAAATTTCTAATTATTTACGACACTTGTGATTTTTAGTGTGCCATTTAAAATAATTGTTAAAAAGATTTAGGGACATGGTTACATATTTTATTTTCAGAAAATCTCTCACCATGGATCCATACATACAAAGAAATACAACGTTTTTGTCAGAGCATGCTTTGTTTACACTCTTGAAAGTTATTATGACAATAAAAAGTTGTAAATGAGCTATTATGGACCACAGTGGTTATGTGATTACTGTTTAAGCATTCATTTCATATACCCACGGTACGCATTATTTCATTTTTAATACATCGTGGTAAAATCGTCAAATGAGTCCTCCCGCCCTGAGCGGGACGGGAGGGGCTATCAGACTCATACTTACTAAAATCTATATAATGATCTTTCAATAGCCCTTTACGTTCCAGGGTCACACTTATCTGATAAGACAGTCCCGCGACATCACAACTGAGCTTAAACAGTAATTCAATAGCCACTAGCTCTCACCTAGTTTTCATACTAAATAAGTCAACCAAGCAAATGAGTAGCTTGCATAATCAGCCTAAAATTAATAAAACAAAAAATGATCCCAGTGCTGGGACTCAAGCCTCCTCTCTGTGAGGAGTGGGCTGTCATCCGCTACGCGGGTGCCGATTGGTAGATGTCACATTTCTTTGAATTTTTGAATAAAGGGCATGTCGCCTGTCAGGGCATGTCGTTTCGGTGTTTAGGCGATTTTCACACTGCCCCGCATCATGCTGCATATTGCGTGTCGACGCACCTACGCGCGTTCCTGCGTGAGTGCAGATCTGCATCATCGTGCGGGTTTTTTGCGCACTCACGCGCGTAGGTGCGTTTTGTAGATTCACGCACGGCGGCTCTCATTTATTCGCCGTTCTCTGTGACTCTGTGGTCACACACAAACACACACGTCACGCCCATTCAAAATCACGCGCGGCACTGCGGGATTCGGTGTGCCATACCTTGCGTCTCGCCCCGCACCTACGCGCGGGGGTGCATGTTTCTCCGCGTGTATGCGCGTGATCCGCATGAACGCGCGTGGATGCATTTTCTGTGTGTTAGACTGTGCGTGTTTTCCATACAAACGGAGATACTTTTTTTTTTTTTTTTTTTTTTTTTTATCGTGGTAAAATCATCAAATGAGTCCTCCCACCCCGGGCAGGGCGGGAGGGACTGTCAGACTTGTACTGACTAAAATCCACGGTGTCCTTCAATAGCCCTTTACGTTCCGGGGTCACGGTAATGGTATAAGTCCCGCGACCCCGGCAGGCTTTGGCCCTCTACAGAGGGGGCCCCGTCATTACGCTGACGCTCTTTGAGGCGCGCGTGGAACACAACGCGCCGTCGACCCGGGCATGGTCCATGGTCGGGCTGCGAGTTGCCCTTTACTCGCCGCCCGCATGCCCGCGCCTACGGTGGCCGGAGATCGTCTTGCGACGTCCGACGCCGTGGGCGCCAACCACCGCGGGTGGGGCGGAGGGAGGACATTGCCCTCTCTCTCGCGCGGCCCGCCTCCTCCTTCGCGAGCATTACTGCTTCGCAGAAGGAGGCGACCGCTTCCCACTCCGTCTCGCCCCGCAGCATGGCCGCAACCAATGCCGGGCGCGAGAGGTCTCCGCCTATCGCCGCCGTGAGGACACGTCGGTGCTCTGCCCAAGCTGGGCAGTCTTGCACCGTATGCTCTACTGTGTCCTCCGGGCGATCTTCGCAGTGGTGACACCCAGGCGTTTCCTCCTTTCTCCTTAGACACAGGTACCTCCCGAAACTTCCGTGTCCGGTGAGGACCTGCGTCATGCGGTAGGTCAGGACGCCGTGACTCCTATCCAGCCACTCCTCAAAGAGGGGTCTTACCGCCGCGATTGCGGCGTGCCCGGCCGTCGGTAGCGACAGTCGTGCTCTCCATACTGCCCTGAGATCGCGCCGGAGCTCTTCCCGCCGCGCCTCGACTTCTCGAGGCAGCGGCGATACACCCCGGCGCTGCGCCTCCACGCGCCACTCATAGACGCGCTGGAGGGCAGTCGCCTCCAGATCCCAGGGCAGTAATCCGGCAAGCAGGTTGGCCGATTCGCCGGCGATCGTGCGGTATCCCCGGATCATCCGGATAGCCATGACCCTCTGGCATGCGACCAACTTTAGTGGTCGCGTCCGGATGCTCAGGGCCCACACGGGGGCCCCGTAGAGGGCCATGGACCGCACGACACCGGCGTACAGCCTACGGCAGGAGGCGTTTGGCCCGCTGAGATTAGGCAGGAGTCGCCTGAGGGCGGCTGCTGCCCGGTTCAGCTTTGGGGCCAAACTCAGGAAATGCTCCCTGAAGTTCCACCGGCTGTCGAGGACGAGTCCTAGGTACTTCATCGTCCTCCCGACGCCGATGCGAACCCCCTCCACCGTTATGTGGGACTCGGACCGTGGCGCGTTAACGCGGCCATGAAAACACATGGCCTCCGTTTTGTGCAGCGCCACTTCGAGTCCCAGCTGCCGGATCCTCTCGAAAAAAAACGGAGATACTTACAAGCAACGGAAGAACACGCATCCACGCGCTACGCTGCATCATGCGGGGCAGTGTGAGAATCGCCTTAACTTTATCATTTTGAGAGTAGTGGTGATGAAATTTATTTACACCTCATAATCCGTCCTAGTCTGAGACCTAAGCATAAGAAGGTTTAATGGTTTTTTTTTTGTTTTTGATTATTCGAGATCCGTCGAAACCTTAAGCATTTTAAATCAATGTCAAATGGTCCTATTATATAGGACATAAACAATACTGGTGCAATGTGGGTGTACTTTAAAAGGTAGCCTTAGGGATTGAAGGCGTTGTATTTCAATTTTCATAAATGTAGGAAAGATTAGTAAAGAGGTGTTTTGGAATAAGTGTCACAGCGGTTAACAATAACAAGATCACGAAATTGTTATCGGTACAGGTATCTATCTACACTATTGTACTTACTGGGTTTCCCAAAAGATTAAGATATGCACATAGTACTGACGGCGTTTAGAAGAGTCTTCGGACTATATTTACTCGGGATACTATTTCTGTCGTGGGACCATCTGTAAAGGACACTGCGGTACGGGAACGTAAAGGGCAGCAGGTGGATGGAGGAACAGGATAGATGCTTAGTAAGTAAGAGACAGTCAGTCCCTTCCTCAGCAGTAGGACTCAATTGATGATTTTACTATCCAAAACGAGTACACGATTTGTCCTTTACAATGTCCTTTACAAAAAATAGGTTTAGATGCATGTCGTAAAATGAAATGGATTTCACATCCTCTGAAACAGACCATAGAAAAGCAACATAGGAATACACAAAGACAAAACTATTTCATTTGCAATTCAAAAACACACAACAAAAACGAACTATGTTGTTAATTTATAGATTAAAAATCATTAGTACAAAAAACTAGTGTTTCTAATCAGCGCACAATCTAGGCGTGTAGGCTGGCAACACGGAGGCATTTGTTGCATAATTAGTGCGGTTATTACACAGGCAACACAGGTCGATTCGCTTTCTGCGCGGGCGCCGCAGATTTTGATAACGGGACCAGTTTTAAGGGAGGAAAACGACATAAATGTCATCATTATTACATCAGCTGTTTAATATCTATTTATGACGGGACCTCCATTTTTATTTTTACGTTGTAAAATCATCCAATGAGTCCATGAGTCCTCCTATCTAGAGCGAGACGGGAGGGATAAAATCCACGGTGTCCATCAATAGCCCTTTACGTTCCGGGGTTACCGTTACTTGATAAGGTCGTCCCGAGACCCAGGTAGGGTTTGGCCCTCTTCGGGAGCCCCGTCATTTTGCAGACAGTTCTTTGAGGCGCACGTGGAACACGACGTGCTTTCGACCTGGGTATGGTCCATCTGGGTCCAACATACGGAACCCCTGGGAGGGCCAAATGCCTGCCGGGGTCGCAGGACAGTCTAAACCGGTAAACATGACCCTGGAAGGTAAAGGGCTATTGAAAGATCACCGTGGATTTTAGTTAGTACAAAAGAAAACTATTGTTGCATGTAGGCATCCCTATGAATTTTTATGAAAATAATTGCTGATTGGGATGATTCTCATGCATGAGGTTGAGAGTTCAAATCTAGACAAGTACCAATGTCTTTCAATGCATAAGTAATAAGGTATGTACTTTTTAAGTTTATGTTGGACATCACTGCCGAAATCAGTTAATGATGTATATTATCATGTGGAAATCTGGACTGTGGAACCTATGAAATTCGCAGAGAGAGAGGGTGATCACATCCTCATACGAAAAAGAAAGAAAAATTGCTGCTGGATTGATGATAAAGGGATTAAAGCAAAGCAGAGATGAGACCCTAATTATTTACGAATTGATGAAAGGCAGAGGTGACAGCCTATTTTTTTTTACGAAATTGCTTGCCACACTGTAATCACTTCCTTTCAGTTCAGAACAAGCAAAGTTTCGCTCATTGCCATGTTCTATTGTCCATACAACAGAAACAGGTTACTATTATATCGATGAGTTTTTACATTCTATCAAATGAGTCCTACCGCCCAGTGTGGAGTGGAACGGACTGTCAGACATGCACTGACTAAAATCCACGGTGTTCCTTCAATAGCCCTTTACGTTCCAGTGTCCCGCGATCCTACTATTATATCCCTAGAGATACTGTTCTTCCAAAAATATGTAAATTACTTCAACTCAACTGATCACTTCTGTATACCTGTGCACTTCTGCTGAAAAGCTTTCAGTAAAAACTTTGGAGCAGCTGATGCAAAAGTTATTGATATTATTGACACCTCGTCCTGTCGAGATTTCCTATTTTCCTTGCAAATTTTCCAGTTTTGCTTTCATTCGAAACCTAACTTTTACATAAATCAAATGAGACTTGCCATTATAAAGAGACGCGCTTACATACGGAAAACAGTTCGGAAATTTGTAATATATTCGGGAGAAACTGAAAGCTTTTCCTATAACTGTTTTAAGCAACAAAAAGTTCTGTAACAAATAATACTAGATACGAATTATCCAATGAAACCTAAATGAAATTTTGAGATGTATAACTCCATATCCAATTTTTCAGATCGAATAAGTATTACGAGAAAATTCAGCGACAGACTCCATTCAGAAAAGCGAAATAACTAACGGAATAACTAACAAAAAACATTATAAAATCATCATAAATGTTTTTGCAGGCTCTTCTGATTTACATCAAATCTCATTTGCATAGATTTATAATTTTATAATTATCCAGCTAAACTGTCAACAAGTCGATAACAGCACAATTAGTTTATCATAACGGCACATTACCAACGTTAACATTATCACATTACTACATCAAAACGCAGGACATACTGAAGTGACAAACGCACCTAATGAAATGCAAAAACACACGCTCGGCTAATCACGACAAATTACGAGATATAATATAATATCACACCGTTTTAATAAAAAAGAACGCGTGTAAACGCGTGATAAAATGCAATCCCATAAATCTACAAAGAGCCTTTTAACAATAACACCAAAGATTTGTAGAAAATGATTTCAACGAACGCAGACACCAAATCACTTAAACGAATGAATAAGAGCAAAGATCCAAAGGAACACTGCTGAACGAAGCACTAAGTAACGCCAAGCAAGGGCCATGATGGTCCAAGATCACACACTAAATCATAAGCACCCGAATCCACCGGCGATTGCCATTGAAATGTGTATGATATTCGCCTATTATCAATGGCATGTCCCAATACTTTCACGCGCGGCGCGACTCGGCCTGCGGTGCGCGCGCACCCCCTCTGCGCACGCGTCGAACTATAAAAGCTGGCTCCCGCCCTCATTTCGCACAGACGCAAGTTGCACTTCAACATAGCGAATCCTGGAAGACACTAGTCTTCCATCAGCGCTATAAATTAATCTAGATAACAAAAAATATCTATTTCTAACTCTTTCTCTTTCACTTCTGTGCTAACTACAAAACAAAATGAAATCCATGGTGAGTACTCTTTTATGTCAGCATCATTTCCATCAATCAGCATACAGTCAGGTGTGACAGCGACAAGTTCATACGAACCCATTGTTCGGGGCTTGATAACATCATCAAAGGAGTTATCAATATCGATTCAATAATGTTGCATAGATCACTTATGCTAATGGTACGGTTCCGTTCGATTGATTAAGTGTGCGCCAGCGCGGCTTACGATAACTTTATTTATTGTTGTTGCATCTGATATCAGGCCTGGTCGCCGTACTTTGTTATTAGCGCCTTGCCCAACATCGTAGATACCGGCCCAATCAGGATACCTGACCTCTATACCAAACAACGAGTTCTAACAACCAAATATTATGATGTAACTAATGATAATATCTTGTCATGAAAACAGCCTAATTCAACGCGCAAATCACTCTAAAACTTCTTCAATCTTTAACTTCATTTTCGTAGACCTAACAGTTCCAAAAAGTACAAATCTTCAAAAACGCAGTCTACCTAAGTAGTGTTTACAAATTCAACGAAGCATTAAGTTGTTAATTTCCAAATTCATCTAGTAATTGTAGTCAAATAGCACATAATAAAGTGAGCAAGCCGGCCTCTGTCGAAAACAAAGCAATGCACCGCCTGCAGGTCAGTGTCAGATCACATGTGAATTTTATTTCGCGGTCTATTTCATACATGTACCGGGTTTTACCAACAATGTCTTTAAAGTTTTATTTCTTACTAACTACATGTTGATTATATGCACTTACTACCTTTTTAAAGCTTCTCAATCAATCTTCTCGACAATCGCTTTAACAATGCCTTTGAAATTGAAAGCATTTTCATATTTGTTTATTTTTTCCTCATTTTCTTTGTTTACTTATCTCATTTTCTCTCTTCTCTTCCTTGTTTCTTTTTTCTCTTTGATATCTTTACTCTTTTTATCACAACGCCACGAAGTTGTGCATTTGCGATTTACTTTTACTTCAAAATATCAATTAACTTCAGTGCCACACAAGTCGAATCAAGTATTTCATGCATTTCCTCATCGTCGTAACAGCATATAAAAATAAGACAGTAATTGTTTAATTTTAATTGAACACGTAAAAGCATTTCCTCCACGCGATCTTGATAACTACAATATTTCGTTTATTGATCATTAACATTTTATTGAAGTTCTAATACTTTTTGTTGCAATATTTTCGAAATTTTGGCCCAATTTTCCTAATAGCTGTCTACGGTAGAGTGCGTTGCCAAAACCGCTTGATGCGTTTACGTAAACGTGTGAGATCACGTGTCATAGTAAAGTTTGTGAACTTGCGTAGTATCGGTAAGTGTATATTTTAGCAACGCAACGCGGTTAAGGTTCCGTACCGTCGCCCGTGGCTCGCAAAGTGAATCAGAGCACAAATCGCGGCGCGGCTCCTGCGCGTGTCAATGTCACTCACTTGCCAATTGTACATACAGATCTTTTATTCTAATACCTAGCTGCTGGTAGTCCTTAGCCTAGATAATCTAAAGTGTAAAGGCACTTGAACTAATTAAAACTGACGGTAATGAAATTCATAGACACAAGCATATAGAAGTTAAGCAAGAATAGTATGCGTGGTCATCGCCTTAACAGTAATTTTACACTATTGGTTCTATATGATCGTAATCTTAAATTAAAATCTGAAACTGAATTACCAAGTGACAAACGAATAAACAAGACATAAAAAACATTCAATAAAATAGTCGAAAATTCACATTCAGACTATTCACCACTGTAAAATCAATTACGCATAAGCATTTTAGATATTGCAAGTCACATAGTCCATTTAAATGTACGATAAATTACCAAAGTAAAAAACTATTTAATTTCAAAATTTCGACTGCACGCCCGTGGCAAGGACTCTACTGCTTTAGGAATTTACTACATCCCTAAACCCCGTAAATTCTTTCCCGCTGTTTCGGCTCGATGAAAAACGTGCAAAAATTTCTTCTCAAGTCTTTCATAAAAAGGGTCTTTTATCAAGCCTACAAGACAAAACAAGGCGAGAGTTAACTGAGGGCCGAGTTTCATCAGTTATGCTCCATTTATGCCCACAATGTCAACTAGCTCAACAATCAACCTCCTCACTCACCTTATTTAGCGTTACTAGCACTTTTTCTTTATTCTAGTGATAGTTTACAGTTCTGTCCTCGCTTCTCTGAGCTATCTCATTTATGCGTAGGTATAGTTTTTTTTTTTTTTAATCCAAAGACTTTGTTTTATTCATGATCGATATTGCATTTTCTTTGTGAGGATTTCCGTTTCCAAAAAAGTTTTATACACGGTATGACTTGAAAATGTTTTGTTTATTACTTACATGCAGATAAATTTTCTATTACTACATTTACTATCTATCGATCTACTTTGAATTTATCCAACTCTAACAAATTCTTAACTAGAATTCCATATCTCTGTCCATTTATTTCAATCTGCTTTTGATAAATCGCCCTTTCCATCTCAGCTTAATCTGAACTTTTCGACACGGTCTCCTACAGCTGAGCTAATGCAGTCAGCTCTATAATCCCACGACTCGCCCTAGGACCACCCACCGACTTTACGTAACATTTCATTATGTCCGGCGATCAATTCTGATTTCATCTTGACGTCATCTGTTATATTTGGAATTGCATCTCAAACATGAACTGTTGATGGGAACATCGTCGAGCTTATGTTCTGTTCTGGAGTAAAGCTTAAACTAGTTTTTCTAGTAAGGAGAAAGGCTCATTTTCGAATTCGAACTTTTTCGTTTGAATGTTCTCAAAAGAGTCATACCAAAATGGAGAAGTACTTGTATGGTTCATTGGGACAATACACACAACTGCTTCTTAGAGTATTAGGCTTTGAGGGTGTCCGCCGTGTCGGCCACTTAGCATGTTGGCAGTGGTTCGTTTAATTGTCGATAGGCGCGCCTGCGAGCAGTGTCGCTAGCCTCGCCGCTCACCGCTGCTTTTTGTCGGCATTCCTTCGCGCACCAATTTAGAAGGGCAAGCCCACGCAACGCCCCACGGCTATATTACCTATCGATATCCTAATTATGTTATTACGCCCACCTGTATCTGGAACTGGGAAGGCACCCTTAGACACGCCTATTGGAAAACGGGACTAAGAGTTTCGAGCTAGCTATTTCTTTGTTCACTTTAAAGCCTTCATCTATCCTATAAAATTTATCAAGATTTTTAACCTTTAACCAAATCTACAAAGTTGTCTGCCCTATACAAATCACGAAGGAGTAGAATCTTGCATCAGCCTATAAGCCATATTCTTACCAGGAAATAACATTTTCGATCATATTTTTATCAGCCAATCACAAGCTCTTAATGCACCCTTTTACTATTTTGATTATACTCAAAGTAAACTTAATTATGTCCCAAGAAGGAAATATTCAAAATTAAAACAAAATTCGATCGGGCTACATGGTTTGTGATTCAGATTGCGGTGAAAAGACGTATCAACTTCACGGTGGTATTTCTTGCGAACGAAGACAATGAAAAACCGAAAAATCTCTTGAAAACTGAAAGGTTTAACTTTCATTACAAAGAACCTTTGATCCAATCCAAATAAGATATCCAAATTGAGACATTTAAAATAAATCCATTTATAATCCACACGTTCAGGCGTTGACTCAAATATTAATTACCACTTACCAAACCACCAAGGAGGTGTCACATGTCCATTTAACATATGATTTAGAGCCCAATTAACTACTCAACGCAAACTGTTCACTATAAATAATTGCATGCCTAATATACTCGTAAATATTAAATCATGATCAATCTGAATTAGAAATATTGAAACTTTTAGACAATTCTATTGAAAGAACTACTGAAATGTGAAAACAGAAGGTATTCTAAAAGAATCAATAATACATTTCTAACTCCAGAACATTTTAGAGAAAAAGAAAAGTTTGAGGAAAAACTGACAGAAGATGTGTCTGTAAAGTGTGTAAGGTTTCCGAAGATTTCAATGTCTCTAGCATGACTCAGACATCTTATGCTTGCTCTCATATCCTTCAAAAACATTCCGCTCTAGTAAACTAGTTACACTAAAACAAACATCTAGAACAAGTTCGGTATAAATTGAATCGTCACATAACATTTAAAAGGGCAAATAATATACTTGTAATGGTAAAAAAATGCAGCGGTCTGTGTGACAAGCGAGGGTAACCAGTTGCTGAATGTGACGGCTCTGGGCAGGTCCGGAAGGCGTGCTTCCTGCTCCTCGACCTTCGGCTGGCCTTCAGACCTTGACGCCGTTCACTCAATGTACTCACTTTTATTTGGAATGGATCAAGAGCGAAAGCGTAGGCGACAATGTCCGCGATAAACTGACTTATGAGCGGAGCTGCGTTAACGCACATTTCGACCGCGTTCCACGCATGCTGCACAGATTTTCTTTCGCATTTCGAAGATTATCATTCAAGAACTTGATTGCCATTGAAATCGTCACACAGTAATTCAACCAAAATTTAATTCATTCAGTTCTTTTGGAACTAAAATCTCGGCTCAATGAAGCGAAAAATATGTCGCGAGAAATGCCAACAACTTGTCGGGTAATTAACAAAATCTACCAGCCCTGCTGGACTCGGCTGATTTATTTATAAATCTTGGTACGCAGATTGCAATAACAACGAATTCCATTGACACGGAACAATACATTTTTTGTTTAACTCTAAACTTCCTAAAGCCACAAAGATACAAAAGTATGTCGTTACGGAATTGATCAGATAAATATGAATTTCATCAGAAGCCGTGTGTTTTCAAGGGCGGTACATTTTCTCCAGACATTGCAAAGAGATTTTTATGTGATTAGAATTTACCTCAACGCACATCGTAACATCTGAGGCGTGGTTTTGAAACAACTTTGTCGTGCTTTTACAAAAACTTTTGGACCGATAACTGACACAGATCTCTCATTGTTTCAACTGACTTGAACTTGTTACGAAAACACATTACAAAAGCTCTGAAGCATCAAGAAATACTTCGACATTTCATTGCCCTGTTATTAATTCGTGTTCTTGTCACATCCTTTATTGATTTTCGTGATCTCAATCAGAGTTGTAGGTATCATGATCTGCATTAAATTGCATCGGTCTGCCCCGACTTGTCAGCGGTCAGCCGGTCACAGGCAGTTCGGCCCACGACGACCGCAAGCCCTGACATCATTACGTGAACTTATCCCAGCGCCCGCGCCGCCGCAAATTCCTCACTCACGCACTCATCTTGTTCAATCTACATCAACTTTAATACGCTTCAAATAACAATCAGGTTAAAGTAATTAATTAGATTTGCATAGCGACACGGTTATGTCACAATGACTCAACGTGATTCTTTAATTGCTGCCAATGTATTTTTTGTCTGTGCATTAGCCTTTATACAGGAATTAATATTGTTATTAGATAGATATACAATTAAATCGTCACGGTCACGATTGTTCAATTTTAAACCTCCTGTATACCAGATTTATAAAGCCATTACGTAACAATACCTACAACCTATTTAAGTTCGACCTACGATCTGACAAGTAATACCTAGAAACTTGGACAGAGCAGGATTATTTTCAGAATATAATATTAAGCTCTGTGTACTAGCGGACAGGTTTAACAAACGTTTAACAAATTGAATTAGTGCCGGTGTTCAACAGACCTATACGACCAGAACTTGAGTTACACCGTAACTTAGAACATTTATCGCCTACATTAACATAACAATTGAACTTTCAGGAAATAAAAGAATGTCCAGACATGTCTTTAATGGCATGTTAATGAACAAAGAACATGTTATTAATATAAAGACAAGTTCTTGTAAAATGGACACAAATCTTTGCAAATAGAACTGTAAAATAGAAACATAAATGACACTTAAAGCATTAGTATTTGAATGTATTTACATAAAAGATTTAGTTCCGTTTAATAGGTCTTAATATGATACTAAAAGCAAAATAAAAATAAAACTAATTAAGATTACACTAACACTGTTTAGAATCAAATTTTGAATCGGATGGATTAAGGTGGAACTGATCTAATAGAGAATGTATTTTAACAAGACAACGCGCCTATTCCGGATTTCCTTTTAATATTCAGCCACTTTCTGTATTAAGGTCTCGGTAATCGATGGCAATGAATTGGAACTCGATCGCATATAATGACATTCTTCGTCCATGTTGTCACTTCTCGTTAAACTTGCTCCGCAGTATTGCCATGATTTATAAATGACCTTTATTCGCGCAGATCGCGATAATAAAAGAGAAGTTAAAATGTATGTAATGTGTGGGCTTTAAGAGACATTACTGTGATTTCAATGTTAATAAATTATTATGACTCGAAAAACTTTTGAATAAAAAGTTACAATATTTCTGAAACAAAAGAAGATTGGGTTTGGACAATGGATAGTTTTATCCACAAAAGTTGGTGTTTAACTATACGAATTTGGTATTCTTCTATTTTCGAACTGATAATCCACATGGATATAAAACAATTGACAATCGGCTCTCTTACATTTTTCACCACCTTCTTTGTCCTTTCTGTAGTTGACCCTGTCTGATCTACAAATTGCACCACTTTGCAAATAAACTAGCGTTATTTTGTAACGTGTCCCGTAGCGATTGTTTCACCAATCTCGCAAGTCTGTAGTCTGAAGTGAACACCGGCAGTTATCACCAGGACAGCTGAGCAGGCAGTGGGCCCGCCTTCCGAGCCAAGCCTTCGCACGACTCTGCCCATGTCGCATTCAAATTCTAGCATTGTTTGTTTATGTGCTAACTTTATCATTCATATTCCTATGGATTTTGTATTTTGCTAGGCGAACATTAAGTATGTCTTAAAATATAGTGGTAACTGATAAATCGTTTTTTTTATCTACTGACTTTCAACCACACATTGCTAAGTATAGTTCTACGCAATACGTGCAAGCATACATGACTGAAACAGATGACACCTCCAAAGTACACATTGCAGACTGATCTGTATCGTGTTTCTAATCTCTGAAGCGTATCAAAACATAAGAACAGACATTATGACCAAAGACGAATGGCAGTTTCTGAGACAATCTCTGTTCTAAATGTCGGTCAATGCTTTGCATGCGGTACTTGTGATTGTACCGGTCATAAAGTCAAGTAAACGTTGCGTAGCAGCCGACACCTGACCAGAACGGGGGCGACTTATCATCGACTACTCGAATTATATAAATATTGTAACAACTTGTCCGAAGTATAATGAGAGGGCAGGGAACAAGCGGCTTGCAATTAGATTCGGTGCTCGACGGCCGTAACTCTGAATATTGTCCCATTAATAAAGGATATAGTAGGCAGCGGGCTCGGCACACGCCGCTATAACTTCAGATCAGATAAACTGCGCACAATACCTGATAACGATCCGTTGTAAACGAAACCGCTTGTCCACCGCAGAACTAATTGTGTTCACGACAAACTGTGCTGTAACATATAACTTATCAGTGAACTGTTCTTCCGCAGATCGTTGTTGCTTGCTTGGCGTTGGCGTGCGGCGCTCACGCGTCCGGCTGGACCGGCCCGCCCGCCAACATCGCGCTGTCGCAGGACGGACGCAACGTCCTCGAAACCCCCGAAGTAGCGCAGGCGCGCGCCGCACACCTTGCTGCTCTGTCGCAGGCTAACCAGCACAACCCCAACCCCCAGGACGATGGCTCATACGACCCCAGGTGGGACAACGAAGAGTACTGGCAGGGCGCTGAACAGAACAAGTGGAACGGAGCCCAGGCTTCAGGACAATGGAACGGTGCCCAGGCAGGACAGTGGAATGCTGCCCCCGCTCACAACCAATGGAACGCTGCTCCCGCTCACAACCAATGGAACGCTGCACCCGCTGCGCCCGCCTGGAACGCTGCTGGTCCC
This sequence comes from Agrotis exclamationis, assembly GCA_950005045.1. Lineage (NCBI taxonomy): Eukaryota > Metazoa > Arthropoda > Insecta > Lepidoptera > Noctuidae > Agrotis > Agrotis exclamationis. The sequence continues at coordinate 8,028,794 of OX465437.1, forward strand.
GCTCCCGCCCCCGTCGCCGAGACCCCTGAGGTAGCTCAGGCTCGTGCTGCCCACCTCGCCGCCCTCAGCGCCGCTAAGGCCGCTGCCCCCGCTCAACAGCAATGGAACGCCGCTCCCGCTCAACAACAGTGGAACGCTGCCCCCGCCCACAACCAGTGGAACGCTCCCGCCCACAACCAATGGGACTCTTCATCCCAGTGGAACGGCGCTCCCTCATGGCAGTCTGGCAACGCCCAGCACCAGCCCGCTAACATCAGGCTAGCCAACGACGGCTCCGGCATCCTGGACACGCCCGAGGTCGCCGCCGCACGCGCCGCTCACTTGGCCGCGCACGCGCAGGTGGCGCACGCCGCGCCCGCGCACCCCCAGCAGCACTGGTGAACTGAATGACTCCCCTCCTCCTCTGGATTCCTGGACTATGAGCTAGCGAGTGACGCGCGGGATGGTCGCGTGTCGTGCGCTAGTTTGCCGTTGAGGTGTCTCTCTTGTTTTTCCTCCGATCTCTTCTTCCTTTAGGATTTATACAAAGTGCAAGTGCGTCAGCCTTTCTTTCCTTGTGGCTTTTTTGTTACTTTTATAAGAAATTTCTATTGAACGAACTTTTTTGTACATAATAAATAATTTGTATGTATGCGTTATTAACGAATTATATAGAACGGAAAATATTGTGTAGTTTAAATGATAATAATCGATACCTACCTGTTGTACGTAACATTCGCTGGCAAGGCTAGCGGGCGGCATACCGATCTAATAAATGACGTTCATAACCCACAATGAAGAATTGCAAATACCGTCAAGTGATGTTTAAACATCAGCTAACCGATTGTTTACATATTCATCTAACAAAAGCTGCTTGCCCTGTCCACTGAAAAAAGCTTCCTAACAACAACAAAGTCAAGATCAACTTGATGACACATAACATGAATAATAAGCATCAGTTGACAGGCGTTGACATGTTTCACACCATCATCAATTCAAATGAGATATCAATGACATTGAGCTCAATCACCCAAACAATGATCACATTGCTCATTCAAACGGGATTTGAGACTCGAGTAAGCACAAAATAAAATAGACTTTTTCAGAGCAAAATATAAATAATTGAAATCTTCTGTCAACCGTAAGTCCATCAATTTGGGATAGTTGACGGAAGAGCATGAGAACACAACTACCATCGAAAATCGATTGGTATGAATCAGACGCTTATCTCACTGCTGCGAGTATGGGCCGAGGAAAATCGTCGTCTGTGACACTTATAAGTGCAGGGTCGCCTTGTCGCATAAACGACTTAGTTGCTGTATCGTAATATTCATAAATATTAACATAGCATTACGAATTCATATTGCCGGTTCTACACCTTTCAACCGTTACAATGTGGTGGCATTGTAACGGTTGAAAATGGCGGAAAGCTCACAAAAACAAAGTACAGCTTATCGTAACTTTGATCACAGACCCATGGGTATATATGGAGTGGCTCAACTTTCCCAATTCTGTAAAATTGTATTTTTAAGCTATTGCATAGCTTATAACGCGGGCTCTGAGCGCGACAAGGCGCAGCGACCGAATCAAGAAATTCCCAAAAACCTAAGGAAAAACCCTAAGGAAATTACCTGACACCACGCATCGTCTAACGTCGTTTCAGTTCGGGAGACTTCGGCAATTATAAAGGTACGGACAGACGTGCTCATAAAAGTATGGACAGAAGTGCTCATTACTAGCAGGAAAGCATGCTTTTATTGAGCAAGGAGCAATTTTATTGAGGGAGAGGGAGGAGAACTTTTCTTGACGTTTCACTTGATTGACGTGGCTGACCATAGCCTAATTAGTACAGTTATAAATATAATAAATAAATAATTATATTTGCATAAGTTGATAAAAAATGCTATGCACTATCTTTACCGCGGCAGTCCTCGAGTGCCACACGTTTTTTTGTTTTTTTATTTTGATATCTGACATCAACATCATAATCCACCTGATCTTATCTTACCGGTGAACCACACAACTTTCTCGAGTACTCTCCAAACACGGAGGTTTTTGGTTTTTGGCATAAAAATATTAAAGCTCTATGCGCCCGAATAGAATAGAGTAATTATTTTAAAGACTACCTTCCATTACAGTAGGTGTAAACATTTACACAAGCACCGCAACTATATTAGACAAACATGTCAGCACGTGCATGTAGTGCAGTTATTAAATAGAAATTAAACACAAATAAAAGTTTCTGACTAAGGTTAGCGGTCTCGTAACCATAACGTGACACGACTGACACGGTATGACGAAACAGCATAGATCTCCAAATAGATAATGCAACGGTTTCAGTCATTCTCTATATTTTAATTATAAAAACGCAAGAGTAATTAACGAAGCAAAACAAACAGTTAATAATGTCAAACTAATCGTAACTAACAAACGTACCTAAACAAATTAAAATATAAACAAAATGCTTTTGTTGATTCTACGAAACATTAAAGGGCTAAAGTATTTTGAATTTAATCAAACAAAAACCCGCTAATTGTAACGCTATCAAAGTTCTTGATATAAATCTAATTTAAAATAAATTACACGGTACAATATTAAAGGTTCTGTGAGTAACTTACGATACAGCTAAGACTCATAATTACGGACACAAGACAGGACGACAAATAACTGGAAAATGTATAATTTAGCCATCGAAAGCTAGCGAGGGAGGCGGTGCAAGGTCGATCTATCAAATGATAGACGCAATCAAACGATTACACCTCAAACATTTGCTTTGAGAAATTAGATTACCAACACCAATTGGATGTCCGCTGAAGAGCTTTTATTACGTCTACACGTGGACAGCTTCGCATTGTGTAGCACACGCTGGCGGACGCAGCAGACATCGACATCGCAGCACGGACTGCACCAATCATGCTGGTCTATCCGAACAGAGAACTCGGAATGCGTCCTCGAAGAGAACATAAGGACATGTTTAGAAAGGTAAGCAATTAAATAAACATTGCATTCCATTTGTTATTTCCAATTGTTACCGTGATAAAATCACTGAAAGAGGAAGTTACATAATGGCATATCGTAATAAATACAATTCATCTGACAGCAAAATTATTGGGCTCAAGGCAATGAACCACCGCCTTGGTACGTGTGGGACACGAAAATACCGATCAACAGGAGTCGGAGCGAAGTGAGTCAACATTTGATAGTTGTTTTAATGCCATATAAGATAAAATAATTCAAAGATTTTTGATAAAATAAATCAGTTATAAAAATTCATATCTTAGTTTTTTATGGAAGAAAACTTAGATAATTTTCACAATGTACAGGAAAGACCACCAGTGACAAAAGTTCCACATCGAACAGACGAAGAGGCCAACAGTTTCGGCAACGACGTGAGAACTTATCTGTTGACGTCTACCCTACATGGGTTGCGATACATCGGGGAAAGGAAGTTAACTTGGTTTGAAAGGTGCGATATTATCTTTGCGTACCGCAGTGACCGGAAGCATCTCATTATCATTTTTGTATAGATATAGTCACTTAACATTTATTTATTTATTTTATTTATTTAATCATTTATGTACACACAATATAAAATATAAGGACATACGTAATCTTAATAGTACAAAGGCACTGCTTATTTCATAAGAAATTTCTACCAGCAGACCTGCGACAGGAAGAGTGAAAAAAAAGAAATGTAGACAGTAGTGTGTGAGAACAAGAATACAGAGATAAAAAAAAGAATGTCTGAACTTATTAAATATTAGTACACATATAAATTATAAATAATATATAAGTACTTATATAAATACAAAACATCGTATTTTATGATTATTTAAGATCAGCCTTAACAAAGGTTGTTGTATTACCTAACATTTAATTGTGGAGGCTGCATCTGTTTCAACTTACACGACCCCAACATAATTAGGTTTTATCATGTCATTGCAATATCACTAAGAGTGGAGCAACAATATTAAGATGACGGAGGATCATGACGCCCATGTTTTTTTTTAATATGACTGTCTATTCCATCGTAACCAAAAACAGAGCTTTTCCGCAAATTAAAAACTTTGTGAAAGCTTTGATATATCAGTTTCTAAGTCTTCTTCCAATGAGACTATCTCGTGAATTACCTAGCAATGATATTTCTTCCATTCCTGTATTTCTCATCCACTTCATGCATCTGAATTTTTAGGTACTTTTTTTAGCTGTTTACCCGTGGTCCCAGTGGGTCGACCCATTACCGGGTCCACGGGTAATTTAAATTACCCGTGGTCCCGTGGAACCTAACCAAACCGAACCTCGGGGTGCCTCGATAGTTGTTGGTGCCTTTGAAAGTAGACGTCAGTGGCACCCCGAAGTTCGATTTGGTTAAGTTCCTTTAAACCTTGCACACGGAAATAGGCGCGGGGCTCCGTCTACCTGAACCACGTCCATTTAATTGAAATAAATGATTAAGAATTAGGTACCTAATATGTTTATAAAAATATTTTGGTTTATAGTGGTAATTAAATTTTATAGATATCGATATCGCCAAAGTTCAGAGAAAAATTCTTAAGCATGGGACCACGGGTAATTTAAATTACCCGTGGATCCGGTAATGGGTTGACCCACTGGGACCACGGGTAACACTCCTTTTTTTAGTAAAAAGTTATTCCAATTTCAGGTTCTTCTGGCTAACAGCATTCGGCTGTTCACTAGTATGCTCAGGGTTCTTCATACTGAACATCTACGCGAAATGGCGCTCGTCCCCTATGATAGTGAGCATCAACCCTGAAAACATGCCGCTGAGCAACCTGCCGTTCCCGGCCCTCACCATCTGCAACGTCAACCAGGCCAAGAAGACCGTCGCCGAAAGATATTGGGAGTATGGGTAACTGATGCGGTAGACGATAAGTATTCTTGGAAAGTACTAACACTAGGGCCACGCTAAAGTGAAATGTCGTTGATAATCGCGTTAATGGACGTTTATCGCTAAAATCAACGGGAAATGTCGTTAGTGTGGCCCGGTTATAAAACAATAATAATAATAAAAATCTTTATTAGACCAGAAAAATATTTACGTTTACACAATTAGTCAACATGCTGCTTAAATATTAATTTAACTTTAAGTTTAAATACAATCTGCAATTGTGTCTGTTTTAGCATCTGCTACCGAACTAGGTTTATAAGCCTGTGTTTCAGTACGCAACGCCTCAAGCCCTCAAACTACATAGGTATGCAGGAATAAGCTCACGACAACAGTTAACGTTAAAATATCAATCATATCATATTTGTGACCACAAAGTTTTTAGATACTTTTTTTTCTCTCTATTGTATCTCCTTTCTTCGTGATGCATTAAATACTTTCACTCTTCCTCGAAAACATTAATCAGCCTACTGAGTGGTTCTGTGTGATGTTTCCCCAGATACTCAGACTCCACAGACCTCCTCTCTCCTCTGTGAGGGAATGGGCTGTGATGTCGCACGATGGACTTTTGCGGGTTCATGACAATATTGTACTGAAACTAGACACTCGATAGTTTGTTTATATAACTCTGATTTATTGAAAAAAAGCTCTTGCCTACCAAATGTTGCCGACCGCTGTCATGTATATTAACAAATGATTCCTGTAGGATAATTTTCTCCACGCGGTACAACCCCAAGCTAATAAATGAATAAATTTTTCACACCACCTGCTCGAAAATGTCAAATTATATGTCAAGCAACCTTAACCTAAAGTGAGTCATTAGTGACCGAGGGCACAGCCGGTCAATAATGTTGTACTGGATTTCATTATTACCCGCTGGTCAATAATGTGATTTGAATTTGGAATATGTTTATAAACAACAAACACCCTTTGGTGCCAGAAAGATTTTTTTTTTAATTTTCTTTTCCCTTTTGGGAAGACAAAGGGATCTATCTAGCCCATGCAGCCTAGATTTTTTTGGTTCTTTTCGTCCCTCTGTGGGGCAGGCAAAGGGAGCTGAGCCCATACAGCCAAGTCTGATTTAGTGTGCCAGAAAGAGGAAAGCTATTCTCGAAACCCTTACTACGCGTGGATGATATTCTCGATTTCCTAAAAATCATAACGATTGCTTCTTCATATCGTTGCCATGTTTTCGAAGACATAATATTGTAAGAATAATTAGATAACTACCTACGAACCATTTTTTAAAAGGAATGAAATAACATTAAAACTGGCATTAATAATAACAAATACCGTACCGCGCCGTAATACCGTAGGTAATAGTAATTGGCTGTAACATTAGTTAATTTATTTTAAATAAACTGCACTAAGATTGCTGTGGATTTTGTAAATAAATAAATAAATAATAAAACCTATCTATAATATAGTCGATTTATCACATTTTATCAAAAATACTCTATTTTCACGAGCGTCTCCAATGACGTTCTAAATTCAAAATGCATACAGCCAATCATCCAAAACCATTCTACCAGCCCTGTATAAAACTTAGTTTACACAAACGCCACATCCATGAGAGTGATATCATTAGGACAAACACGACAAAACCATAGAAGATACTTTTTTTTTCGAAAATCGAATTGATCGTGTCTTGGCTACTTATTAGTAGACGCAATAAAGGCGCGAATTTTTGGCATTTAAATTTTAAATTTATCAACAAAGTATTATAAAATGTCGAGTGATGAAAGTGATTGTACTCCTGAATTCATTACAACCGAAGCTAATAATATTTCCAATGATTTACTGCCGGAAAAGTCAAAGGAAACTTATATAAAAGCCTATGACAATTTCCAAAAATGGAAAAGTACGAAAGGCGTCAAGTCCATTTCGGAACCAGTTCTATTAGTGTATTTTCAGCATTTATCTTGTACTCAGAAGTCAAGTAGCCTATGGTGTACTTATTCAATGCTTAGGTCAACAATAAGCATGAAACACAATATAAATATCAAAACATACGCTAAGCTATTAGCATTTCTAAAGAGGAAATCGGAAGGTCACCAATCAAAGAAATCGAAAGTTTTCACACCTATGAATATTGAAACTTTTTTAAATGAAGCTCCTGATCATAGCTATCTTGCCGTAAAAGTAAGTACATCATTTTATTTATAACTAAATAAAATACCACATGGTAGCAAATAGCAACAAGAACACCATAAGTATACTTACTGAATTTACGTATGTTGTTAGTAAAATTTATTTTTATTTTTGTTACAGGTGGCTTTAATTATTGGAGTGAATGGGGCTTGTCGTTGTCAAGAAATGGTAAACATGAAGGTCCAAGATATAGAAAAACACTCAGAAGAGTTGTTATTGATTAAGTTGCCAGACACTAAAACCAAAAAGGAAAGGTCATTTGTCATCCGCGGAGCATATGTAAAGGTTGTGGAAAAGTATCAAGCTCTGCGGCCTCCTAACATAAACACTAACCGATTTTTTGTAGCGTTCAGTAGTGGAAAATGCACCCGTCAAGTGATTGGGAAGAACAAAATGAGTGCCATGCCGAAGGAAATTGCCAAATACTTAGGATTACCAAATATCGAGCTCTATACGGGTCATTCTTTTCGTCGAACGTCAGCTACACTGTTGGCGGATGCGGGAGCAGATATAACCCAAATAAAACGACATGGTGGCTGGAAATCGGATACAGTAGCAGAAGGATACATTGAAAATTCTGTACAAAACAAAAATAAAATAAGCTGTCAAGTTGGTAACAGCATCACTTTAAAAACGTCATCTGATTCTTTTTCACCACAACCTTCAACATCACACCATCATTCCATCTTTCCCTGAGCCTCATTCACCACCTTCACCAACTTTCACCACCCAAAATGCTTCTCTGCAAATACAAGATTCTGAAGCATTGACGAGCAATACTCAAATAAATTCCACATCAACATCTATAAACGTACCAAATAAAAACATAACTATATCTTTGCACAACTGGACTAATGTCTCAAATGTTACAATTAACTTGAATTAATATATAAGTGTACCTATATAACTAGTTCTAAATGTTATTCTTACTGTTTTTTTATTTAATAAATACTTTGTTTTTCGTACTATGGCTATTATTTTCTCACAGTAGGTGTAAAAAGTAGAGTATCCTCCTCTGGGCTAAAGGTGTCTTTGCCTTGGGCTAGCTTGAATCCCTCGGTGCATAATCTACTATTAATAGTTTCTCTCTAACCACCAGGGATCCAGTTGACAAGAAGCTGCTGCAAAGTTTGTGCACCTCAAGAGATGACTCTGAGTTATTTGAGGACGACATCGCCGGCAGCGCGGATTGGGACCACACCAGATCATTTCTCATAAACGTTAGTTTCAGGATGATACTCAATACTTCTAATAACTTATTGGAAAACCTCAATAAATATGTGCCTGTGCGCCGCTAAAAACAGACCATGACCAATTTGACCACCTAAATATGAACTCGACAACCGGTCCTTCTAATGATAAAATAAAACCTTGGGAGGGTAGGATCGGCCCCCTAGAGGTGCACCCTGGGCCACGGCAACCTGCAGTAACAGCTGACCCATCTCACTGGCAGTGATAGGCCCCACCAAAGCCGCCTGGCTCGCAACCGTTATCCTGTTGGATTCCGGGTGCCAAACAGGCGTCGGTGCTTTCAGCATTTCAATTGTTTTTGGGTGGACTCGTTCCATCTGAAGTCCCATCTTTGCTTCTGGACTGGATTGGGAGCAAGTGCAAAACAATTTAAATGAAGAGAAAAACGAATAATCAAGAAGTTCAATCATTTACAGTTCCACTTATGTTTACTGCAGTCGGTAGTGCACATTTGGGCACGATTAAGACATAACGATAAGTGTCAAGTGCAATTAGAACTAGTTAATTGTATTTAATGACTTGCTAAACTGACTTGTTAATAGTTGATCAGCTTAAAAATAACCTGGAAAATGTAGAATGAGGCAAAGATCAAGTAATTACATAGAAACTGTGACTACGTTTTTAATAGTAAATTGTCAAACAAGAAGATTAGATCAAAATTGGTCATAAAGCACAGACTAGCTTTTCCTAACCACAAGGTTAGTCACCACCACTATCTACGGTTTTCTGTTCTTCGTATACTTACCTTAATTTACGGTACGATTCCACCAAAATAGTACGCGGCACATTTATTCGCGAACATTTTGTGCAGCACTTCAGTAGTGCGCGTACTAAGCAGTATCATGTTTATCCTTTGTATCCACCGGCAAGGCTGTGCATAACTTTTTTTCTGGCACAGTGCATCATATTTGTCCGTGAACATTTTCACTGAACTGAGTTTAGAAATCTGGTAAGCCGAAAGCGTGCACGCACTAAAGTATCCAGGTGATCGCTAACATTTCTAAAATGTGCACGCACAATTTGGCGCGGTGGAATCGCATCTCTAGCAAAACAATTTCGTTATTTATTTTGGTAAAACCAACACACCAAAAGTATATTAAGAGCTCTTCAAAATCTGCATGACAGTGTTCTTCTTCAGGTAACTCAACCGTGTAGTGAAATGCTAGCGAAGTGCATCTGGGACTCCTCGGATGTGAACTGCGAAGACCTGTTCAACGCGCAGCTGACTGACGAGGGGCTCTGCTGTACCTTCAACGTGGTGCACCGGGACAACATGTTCAGAAACCCGTAAGATTGGTTTGTCTTTATAAGGTCTTTAAATTCGGTTTTACCGTACTAGTATACGAACTTTTGAACTTTGCTCCGGACACTGGAATTCTTAAGGTGCTGATAGACTGGAGAATTCACTTGTATCAGAACATCGAGCATTCGCCATTTTTCATTGAACTGAACAACGAACAGAGCCTAGACTAAATTCACTACGAACATTTTCATGATACTTTTATCGATCGGTCTAGTCGACATTCGTCAAAAAATATTCTTCACGAAGATATCACACTTGAAGGTCTCTTGTGCTGTATTTATATTTACTTGTCTAAAAAGCTCGTAGCTATTGTCCATTCGTTTGAATGGTCGCCAGAACGAACGATAGAATGCTCGCTAACATGCTCTCGTTTATTTTTCTGTAAGGTATTTTTTTTTTCGTTCGCAAGAATGCTCAATTCAAGTGAATGCTCAAGCTTATCAGCACCTTTATGTTTCTGAATTTGTAGGTATCTGTTAGATTCCGATCTATGTACCTGTTTTAAAATCGACATGGTCACTAACACTATAATTAGGCATTGGATAATAATATCCCTGATAATAGCGCTTGCAACTTATCGGTATCTCAAAAAGAAATAATAAACATGGCGAATAACCTGTTTTAAGTTCTAATCGTAATATCTATTCCAGTTTGATTCATTCTTTATAATAAGGTCTTTGATCGTATTCTGAAAAGTCATCAATCCATTAAAAATATTCAGAAACAGATGTGCATTTTCTAGCGAGAAACATCGAAGTTATCTTTACAGTTGAATATTTTCGTTTACAGACGTTCCCTGAATGATCTGAACCTCACATTTCCATCACCAGCAGTAGACTGGACTCCTGAGGACGGCTATCCAAAAGATGCTCCCTCGGATGGCTTTCCATGGAGACCTAAAGGTACGAATAAAGTCTTCACCATCAGTATAAGTCCCTATTGCCTGTGCTATTGGTTAATCTAGAATTTTCTTGCTTTCTTTCTTCTTGCTGGAAGGGATCGGCACACAACACGGTCTCAGCCTGGTTCTGGATGCTAACATGGCGGAGTACTATTGCGCTTCCACCAAAAGTGCCGGCTTCAAGGTTCAGTATTACTTGCTTTTAATCAGGTTACATTATTCATCTGCTAAGGCTAAGTGTAGAAAGACTCGATGCTGTTTTTGAATCTCGATATCATGACACATTCACGCTGTGGGGGGAGGGCGAAGCGGCCCCTAGCCCTCGGCCTCGCACCTGATGGAGACTCGCGGGCGTGAGGCCTTGTTGTTGCAAGATGTCTGGGCAAACCAAGACATCTTGCAATAAGGGGACCTCGCGCCCGGCACATGGTGATACGACAAACGCAAAAAGGTTCTGAAAGAAAAGGGCCTCGCTGGTGCGTTTCGCCCCCCTCTAGATTAAATTTACGCCCAGGAATTATCAAAAAACTAATTTCGTCAAACATTTGTCTTTAGATCCTGCTCCACAATCCGGTGGAGACGCCAAAGATAAGGAACCTGGGTGCAATATATGGACCTGGAATAGAGGCGCGGATTGCTATTTGGCCCAGAATACTTGATGCACAAACCTCACTGCGATCTATTGATGTAAAGAAAAGGCTTTGTTTGTTCTCTAGTGAAAAGGAGTTAGTGTTTTTCAGGTAATATTAAACCCATTTCACTTATTGAATTTTAGGGATGCTATGATTCTAAATATGGTTTCATAAAATCGGTAGATAACTAATTATCAATTGATTAACGCTTTCGTGGTTACAGCCAAAAAGGACAACCATTTTCCTCTTCCTATCTTTCATGAGAACCTGCCAAATTTAATTTATTATTACTTTTGATCAAGGCACTTGCAATAATCCCGAAATATCAAAAACTCTGTAAAAATGGGATATTTGAAATTCTAAACATTTGTCCTAGAACTTTCTGCTAGAACAGACTTTCCAACAAGTTAACTCAGTTTTACGTTACATGGTGGTCTAATAATGCAATAACCCATCGCGTTATGTAATTTTCCTTGTTTTGTAACTGTGGTAATTAATTAAACAATCGTGTTTGTTATCGATAATGATGAATATTGTTTGTTTCAATAGAACTTACACGTTAAAGAACTGCGAAATGGAGTGTGAAGCGCGAGCGATGTTGGACGTATGCAAATGTGTCTATTATTATATGCCCAGTGAGTATACATTAATGTAGCATGATATAACATCGGATCGGTAATCCCCGAAGGGTTGGTCAGCGGTCTACCTACTCGTACCTCGAGTACGCTCACATCTCGACAGTTATGTTCATAACTGTGTCCGATATGAGAGATGGAGTCTATTGCCGTAATGCATGGTACATTACAGCAATCTTTTTTCATTAAAAAGACCAAAGGTCTTTTTAATGAAAAAACCTGGTAGATTAGGCCCCTTCGTACCTACCTACACAAGGCGAATCAAGTCTCCGATACCTTACGAATTTGATATCCACAACTCACAAGCGACTATTTAAATTTAAATCCGTAGAGGTTCGTACATATAAAGGCACGCATCAATGGATGCCAAAGTCGTAAGGTAGGTAAGGGCTAAGAATTCGAACCCTAGCAAGACAGTCACTTATCCAACAAGACGGTATTTTTTTTTGGGCCAAGGTCTCTTCCATAACCTTCCACTTTTTCCTCTGTGCAGTTTTCTCTTGGTATCCTCTATATAGGTGGTATTTTTTTTTTAATCAAAATAAGCTAGGGTCGGACTGCGTTGCCCAATTTCAGAAACGGCCTGTTTCTGAAATTGGGCAGCGCATTCCGTAAAAAGGATTATTGCGACGATCACTGGGAGAAGCCTTTTTTTGGGATAAATGGTAAATGTTTGACGAATAGCTGTAACGTTTTTCAGAAAACAAATCAACGCGCATTTGTGGGAAACAAGACGCGAAGTGTTACACAAACATGAGCAAAATAATGCCAGAAGGTTGGTGTCTTTACGTTCTATATGTAGTTCGTTCTATATGTACCTATTAATTTTGTCCTAGGTATTTGGTATTTTACTTAGCTTTAGTGTCTAAACACACTATGCCGAAGTTACGCTACCGAAGTTCGGCACAATTACGCCTGCAATGCTATTTGAATTACTGACGACACACTATGCCGAAATTACGTCGCGTCATAGCGTACAGCGTAACTTCGGTCGGGCGTAAGTTCAGCGGCAACTTATTCTGTGACCACACATTATACGCGACCGAAGTTCGGTTCGATTTCAGGGAGCCGCCCGCGCTACCCGTGCCGAATTTCTGCCGCGTAAGTTCGGCACTTATGGTGTGTCATATCAGCCAAATACGTCGGAACGTGAAATCAGCCGCCTAACTTCGGTCGCGTAAATTCGGCATAGTGTGTTTAGACACTTATTTCACTTGATGTTACAGGTCGAGACGTAACATGCGAGGAATGTCTGCCAGCGTGCACAGAGATCGCCTACCAGGAGCGCATGAGCGACGCGCCACTCAAAGAGATGCTGGTGCAGCACCTCGCCAAGAGCCTCGGCAACAGAACTACTCAATACTTCACGTAATTTCAACCTTACTGCCTTGACTTAGGAACCATATTAACATTTCGAGAACAGTAAAACTCTTACTCTCTTCGTGGGTTCGATCCCCGCACGGAGCAAATTTTTTTTACACACAGGAGATATTCTTAGTGTAGGTGTAGTGAAGGGCGAAGTTAAAAAATAATGTAAGGGTTTCAGCTGAGTTATGCAAACCGCACGAGTAAGCCCCGCCAGCTGAGTTTGGTATGGGGATGAGTGACCAACTGACCATCCGTTTCATGCCAAGTTTCCTCCGTCCCAACTGTCATTTGACAGTCGTCACAGGTGGCCCGAAAATCTGAGAACTACTGACCAGGTGGTATCGTGTTACCAGTAGGTACCTGTCGTAACTGGATTGTTTCAGAGGGGCTTTGGAGCTTACTGGTGGTGACTACCAGGGTGGCTTTAGTGAGGTTAAAGTCCCACACCCACCGTGGATTTTAAACAGTACAAGTCGGGCAGACCCTCAGGTCCTGCCCTGGGTGGGAGGACTCATTTGATGATTTTACCACGAAAAAAAAATCCCGGTGACCGAACGCCTTTTGACAAATTCCCACACCCAAAAAAAAAGATATGGAGTCGCTCCTTGAAAAAACCTACTGGTATTTTGTATCAGTTAGAGTGGAAGCCGATTCCAACATAGGCAAAGACAGCAGTTGTTCGAATTTCAACTTTATTAACGTTAATTTACTAAACGAATTTACCTAAATCAAAATCCTGTATAAAATTAGGTAGTATCTAAGTAATTTATTGCCATTTCGTAACACGTGGGATTGAGGACAGGAAATTAAATCTAGTAGCTACATAATTAACCTAGGTCACAAAAATAAGTCCTGGGTGAGCCTGAAGGATATGCGTAACTCTTTTTTCAGTCGCTCTTCGACTATAAGGGTCAATACACACCGATACGCAACTTTGCCCGCACGTTTCAATACAGCGACTCAAAATCTAACTTTATTTACAACACGAAAACATACACATTATTCTCTGGTTAAATATACCTAAACGGCACGGTTAGCGTGGTGGCTTAGTGATTGGATTGCGGCGCTGGGGGAACCGATCAATTTACCGAATTTTGTTTGTTCGAATTTCATTATACCGAAAACTATTGACCGACATCTCTTTTGCTATATGCATTATTTCACTTATTTTCTGATCATCGAAGTATCATTAGCCATAAGTATTATTTTACCGAAGTATGTTCCGCCGATTAACAAAATAACTTTTTACTATTGACCGAAGCCTCTTTTAAACTTTTTTCAATTGCCAAATGATTTATTTGCCATATTTTCACCATACCGAAACAACATTTTACCGAAAAATTAAATTACTGTCATAAAAATTCAATATATTGTCACAGTCTAAAAATCCTAACTTTGTGGCGGAAACGAAATGCTGCAAAGCCGACTTTACGTAGTCTTGTCTGCCCTACCCCTAGAGTGTAATTTAAAATCGCGTAGGCGCGGAGGGGTGGGGTGGCCCGCGAGCTGAGGAGCAGGTGGTTAGAACGGCCACCGCCGCGGCTGAGGCTGGACGGCGAAGCCGGCCAGTAAGCCGAAGCTGCGGTGGTGAGCGTTTAAATCATCTGCGACGATAAGCTCGCGTGGGGTCACCCAAAACCCCGCAGCGCCGGAGCCATGACAGAAACAATGCTTGTTGCATGTTGCATGCTTGCCTGAATGCTGCGTGTTTGCTGCATGTTGCATGCTGCGTGCTCGCAGCATGTTGCATGCTGCATGCTTGCTTGCATGACACATGCTTGCTTGCATGCTGCATGCTTGCTTGCATGTTTTGTGGTGCTTGTTTGCATGTTGCATGTCTGTTTGTATGCTGTATGCAAGTGTATTACAATACAAACCTTTTTACAAACACAAGAACAACACAATACACAAATAACAAGCCACAAAATAGTATCAAGTATCACACAAAATCCGCAAAAAGATTCGAACACACGTGCTAGCCTGCAGCACACCCATAATAGTCCAACTATGTAATTAACAGCAAATGTCATTAATGATAATACAATACCCGTTGGAGTTAAATTATCGTATATGACATTTTCACAATTATTTTGTATTGTCTACCTACATTTCAATGGCGCCTGCTAAAAATGTAACAGCATTACAGCAATAGCAGTGTGCACAAATTTCTAGGCGATAAGGCGATTATTCGGTGAAATGAAAATATGGCAATTAAAACAGTGGTATAATGAATTTTTGGAAACATAATACTTCGAACAACCGTCATTTCGAGTAAGTGTAACATCGGTAAAAAGTTTTTCGGCCAAATGAAGTGTTGGAGTAACGAAAAAAAACGAATAGATAATAGGTTAACTGAAACAGTGGCAAACGTGAATTCGATGAACTAAAAAAAAACCAAACGATAATAGTTGAAAAGTTTTAGGTCAAATGAAATTCGGTCAAACGTTTTTCGATCTTATGATAGGTAACCCGGCGCTGGGTATCGCGGGGTCGATTCCCTCGGAACAAATATTTTATGATCTGCAAGAAATTCTTTCGGGTGTTTGTGTATGTGAGTTTAAACGTTTGTAAATATACCTAAGAAATTCCTAGTGTGGGGCAATGTTTAAAAAATAAATGTTGGTGTAGGTACTTACTACTCGTATTGGGTGCACCTCTGCCTACATGTTTCCCCTTTCATGTTTACAAGCGTGATGTTATGTTATTTTCGACGATAACAACCGGTTTTAAAACGTTTTATTTTCTCTCAACAGGGAAAACATGCTTGTCGTACATTTTTACTTTGAAGAGAACAATTTTATGAGATTTACGAAAGGAGAGATATTTGGTCTCACCGAATTCCTATGTAAGTATATCATAATATGAGGAGAAATTTTATCAAATGCATCCTACCTTTGCACAAAACTAATTTCAATAATGGGCCTCCCAGACGCACAAGCTTCACCACAGTTTTGCCTGCGCAAGCCCAGCGGGTACTTGCCTGTGTGTGTGGTTGGGGGTTCAGTGTTGCCGACATAGATATAGATTTACCTAGAAAACGCAAGAGCAACTACTCCGCGTGCCAAAAGTCCGTGCTAGCTTACGACCAAAAATCGTAATTGGCCATTTTCGCGCTCGTCTAAATCAGTGGCGGTTCCTTCATACAAGCCCAAAAGCCCGGCATGCCTTATTAAAAATGCTCGACAGAGAATCATAATCAAACCCGAACTATTTAAAAGTTCGCGCGCTTAATTCTTATCAAAATAACACAAACTATCCACGCCACACACTTTACATCGCAATTGTTCGCGCGCAGTTTCGTATTTGCAACATCTATATATAGCTATCTCGCTTACACGTACCGGCTTTTACCGGGCTTTCAAATACTATCTCTGTCCCTTTCGCGCCTAAAGCGTTGTGCCGTATAACGAGTTAGAACCTTGTGCGTCTACAAATCGATCAGTATGGAAGATTTAAGCCGTGCATGCGTATGAAGTTGCACGCGTATGCGTGACCTTTAGCTCACTTCAGTTTTATTTGCTTGAGTGGGGAAAGCTTTGTTGTTAAAGTTTTTTGTGTGTTTTGTTAGATTTTCTCAGTGATACAATTGTTTTGGTGACTTACCTGCAACAATGGAGGTAATTGTACCTTGTGAGGATTTAAAATGCGTTCAAGTTTTGATTGGCGAAGATAAGGTAAAATCTGTAAACTTTGCTCAGAAAAAAAAAACACTTTATTTCTTCCCGACGCCGACGCCTAATCTGTGTATTTCTCGGACTAGTAAATCGCATAAAAGAATATTTCATATGTGTATAAATCATGCAATAGAATTCAAGAGGTTAGTTTATTTTTTTCAGCCCTTCAGGCTTTGTGTAATTTTTTTAGTACCTAATAGTACAATACGAGCTGCTTTTTACGATACTCATTGCAGCAAAAAATTCGTTGGACATAATTACATGTCGCGAGTCGTAAACACGGTTTTTAAACAAAAAAGTAAACTTATTGAGTTGTTTTCTGATCTGTGCGACAACCCACAGAACTGGGACGGGGATACGATTTTAGCTATTGAAAAACAGTAATTGTTGGTAGAATTAAAACGATCACCAACATTTTACTCTGATGTAATTAAATCATTTCTTAAGAAAGATAGACGATTCCAATTAGAATATAAATAATATATTTAAATTCCTTATTACATTCTATCTAGCTATTTTTTTTAACTTTCGTTTTGTAACTTTCTGTTTTGTTTTTTTTTGTCTGTAACCTGTTAGTCCTGTTACAAAACAAGCAACTACTTACCATAACTTTGAATTCACTTTTAATTTATTGTACCTAACCAGTAGTTTATGAGAAAATTGCGATGATACATACGTAGGTACCTACATACTCAGTCGAAAACTGAACTTTCTTTTTTTGAAATCGGTTTAAATTTTATTGGGCTTGCCTTATTTTGAAACCCTAGGCCCGCCACTGGTCTAAATCGATCTATCGTTAGTTGGATGTCATAACAGGTAGTCAAAAAATTTTATACAGATCGTGATACTTGCGTTATCTAGGTATATCTATATCTGTGGTGGCCGACCATGTTTTGTTTTTTCATGCGAGAAGCTTGCGCAGGGTGTGGTAAAGCTTGTGCGTGTGGTAGGCCCATAACACTAAGCACCACATAATATTATAAAGCTGAAGTTCGTTTGTTTGAATTAACGCGCTAATCTGAAGAACTACTGGTCCCAATTAAAAGACCATCCATTTATTGAGGACGGCTATATTATAAAATCACGCTACAACCAATCTAAGCCGAGCAGCGGGTAAAATCGTGGGGATCAGCTACTGCAATCATTGGGCATTTAATTGGCACTTAGCGTAATGAAAATATCCTTCTTGATTATATCTATAAGCGATGCATCCGATACCGATACCGATATATCGGCGATACTTCGGGTTAGCCGATATATCGGTAGCGACGATATTTTTATGACCGATTCAACGATACTTTTTAATTTAAAAATGTAATGTAAACGAGCGTGTTGTCTCGTCTATTTCGTTGCAAACGAGGCACGAACTATGCCCGGGGAAACCTTTGCCAAACAGACTTGCGCAATCACCTTTTTCCGAAAAATTTAGGATTTTTTGTTTTTTAAACAAAAATCTTATTAATGTTAATTTTAATTAGGTACTAAAATGTATAATTATCTAATATCAACGTATGTCACTACTTTTTATATTAAAAAAATAATCTGACTTGTGATTTATTTTATCTTAATTTTTTAATTCACAATAAGCGTATCGGTATCGGTATCGCCGATATTTTTATAAGAGTATCGGTATCGGTATCGTATCGGCGAAAAGGCGTATCGATGCATCCCTAATATCTATGGTACCTGTGATCTAATCAAACAAGTATAGACACACTTGTTTATTTTTTCTTTTCATGAAGTATGTTGTTGTTTTAGCAAACACAGGCGGTCTCCTGGGCCTTTGCATGGGCTTCAGCATGATGAGTGCTGTGGAGCTGCTGTACTATCTGACGCTTCGAGCCCTGTGCATGGCTCGCAAGCGGCCACACAATCAACCATTTGTTAAATAAACATATTGTTCTAAAACGTCTAGCCTTTAGTCCTTTCGTGTGTGAGATCTGTAGACTGCTAACTTGCTCCTCCAAAACCAACCAAATTGGTCACGGCACTGTCCAAACGGCAAAAACGTGACTAAGAAACGTAAAGAGCTATTGAAGGAAAACCGTGTATTTTAGGTCAGTAAGATTCTGACAGTTTTTTTGCTCTAACCAGAGCGGGAGGACTATTTAATGATTTTACTACATAAAAAAAGCTTTGTTGATGGGAATTGTTGACAACAACACCTAGGAACGGCCGCCGGGGCTGTGCTCTTGCGATACAACTTTGAAAAACACCAAAAACTTACATAAAAAAGTTTTAATATTAAACTTACAGCTTATTAAAATTACAATAATTCAGTCTATCTCAAGACATTCACTCATAAAGTAATGTACTTATTTACAATGTGAACACACTAACCTTTATAACTGCAACTCACCCCTTAAAAATGCCCAACAGACACAGCAATGACTGCATTTCAATAATTTTAAATGTATTTTCAAGACCCAGGTGTAAATCTTTGACTTTTAGAAAGAGACTTACTAATATAAATGTATGTATGGAGTAACAGAGACAGGCACACCTCTTCTCACTAAACCTTTTTAAAACTCAATGTTATATTGCTGTTTTATTAAAAGTGATTCATGACTACGACTGTTGGCGTGGAGCACCCTGTTGTGGCGGGGCGGGAGGTGCGGGCGGCGCGGGCGCATCTGGCGGCTGCAGCGTGCGTGTGCGCCGCCGTGTGTAGTGTTGCCACAGCAAAATGGCTTGGTCATCCATAAACTTGCATACCTGAAAAACAATTATATATTTTTTTAAAGTTATAATTTTTATAAATTAGGGATATATCATATACATAACTGATATGATTGAAAAAGTCTTTAATGGTATGGCTGAAGACTAACGAGAAATAAAGATCTTTAAAAACCCAAAAAGTCATCAAGGACAATTTACAACATTATTTTTAGTATATGCAAAACCTGAATATAGTTTGTTTAGAATCGGTAACTGATTCGATTCCAATAATTTTTACACCACGTTATATTTCTTTTTTAAAAAATATTTTAATTAAATTTTGTTACCAGTTAATTACAATACAATCACCATAATATGGTTAGGTACTTATTTACCCTGGTGTACCGCGAAATGAGCATGTTTTGAACGTACAACCGGGTAATATACAAGCTTATAACTTTGTGGTTTTTTATGATACGGTTTTAAAATTTTGTACAGACAGGTGTATCGGCTTTCGCATAAACAAAAAATAAAGTTGTATAATTAAATAGTACCTACTTGCAAAGCAGTGAAACTTTTCACTCCAGAATCAATGAAATCCAAAGTCAATGAATTCTTAATTATATTTCGTTAGTAAGGTTATCTCTGAATTGATATGTGATTCATTACAACATACCTGTGCTGATACACATTCTCTTCTAAACGCCTCGTGCTGCAGCAGCTCTAAGAAGTGAAGACACATTGGGTACTTGAGGTAGCGAGCATACTCTGGTTCGCGCCAGTATTGTAGGTAGCGGATGTAGTTGATAAAAGTTGCTTCTTTCAAGTAGCCACGCTGAGCCAAAACTGTTAACATGATGTTCTTGGTTACTATTGAAAAATTTTCAGATAACAAAAAGAAATAAACCTTGATTTGTTCAACTTACAGTGGATATAATTCGGATTTGCCAAACACTGAACAAATTCCAGTTCAACTTGAAACCTTATCCTGTTCTGTTCCTCTGTTTCTGGCATTACTGAAATGTAATTTTTAACATTGTAAAATTGTTTATTGTTTTACACATTCAAAATTTCAAACATTAAATCCATACATGGTCAATACAAAACACACATTAAAATACGAATTAAAAAATAAAATCATTAAAACAGGGAATTATAAATGATTATTAAAACATTAAACTCATTGCAACAAACATCAAAAATGTTTAACTATATTGTTGTTAAAAAATACACATAAACGGTTCGTGAGCCACAAAATAACAAGATAATCAACAAAAAACAACCTTTTCCAGCCATCATCTTGGAAGCCTTTACAGGAAATAATATATACACCCATAGAAATTCAAATATAATATATCGTCATTAGTTCTGACCATCTATGTAACTCTTTATAATAATAATTATGTTAGCTATTTTCAGCAGTATAAATTCACAATTTTCACTCTTTTTCAAAAAATGGCTTGAAAATGAAAATGGCTCTTGGAGTCTTGCTGTCTTCTTATTGACTTGACAGTTGACAGTACAGTTGGTTGACGTTTGTCAAAAAAATTATTTTTTCATTTTTTTTTTTCCTCTCTTCGTCCATGATTGGACAGGCGAAGGTCATAGACCATACTGCCTGATTTTTTCATTATTACAACCTGTCTAGTCTGTGAGTACAAGTAGTCATGTAGTCACAGGCCTTTAAGTCCAGTGACTGCTAGACTCAGGCCCATGTCCAAAATGGTTGGGTCATATGAACCACCCTATGCTCTTATATCGTAGCATAAAATAATAAGATTCAGCACTATGCTGTCACTTGTAAGCTGTCCAATGGGGATGGCAACTCAAAGCTACTCGTAGATGTCGCTGCGATCGTTGTCCCATATGTCAGATTACTGTTTAGCTTGTACAAAAAACAAACACGTATTTTGTGATAAAAATTGAGTTTATTTTAAAAAACAAATATGGAAAATTATTCGTCAATGCAAGTGCATACACTAAAACAAGAACTAAGACGCCGCGGTGTATCTACAAGAGGAAAAAAAAAAGTGATTTAGTTGAGAGGCTAGAAATTTGATTCTACTACATTAAACACACATTTACTTGTAGTTAGGATTTAAAATTGTATTTTTTAAGTAGGTATTACATGTGCTAGCCTCTACAAGGAATATAGTACTGCTTCTGACATTCTATATTGAGAAAAATGACATCAAGTTTTGTGTTTGTCTTCTTCATCTAATTTTACATCTATTTTATAGATTGGAGCAATATGATAAGAATTTTAACTTTCTAACACCACAACTATCACAAATCTCGGTCCCGGTGATAATTCTTCCACCAGAAGAACCATTTCATGATATAAAGAGCGATGCAATACTTAGGTAACCTCCAATAGAAAAGTAGATATTATTTTCAAAGGTGTATTCGATTGTTTAGTTATGGTATAATCATAGAATTTCATTAATAAATTCAACTAACGGCCTGTCCCGGCTTCGCAAGGGTAGATTTTTGTTTATTGTATAGCTTTTCCTTAGTGATAATACAATTTTTGTCCTCATAGCAGTCTCAGTAGCTACCCATTATTTCTTGATAGTGTGAATAATTGTCGGAAATTTGTATGTTCCATCATTTTTACAGCCTTTTACACAATATCTAGTCATTTTGCATCAATAAAACGCTTTTTTTCCGAAAATTCCTTTGATTTGACAGTTCTTTTGGGACACAGATGTCACTTTTCACTTTGACACTTGCCTTCCCCATTCCCTATTTTTCCGTGATCCGGGGGTTGCAACCCTCGATTTTTTCCCCTTGTCGCATGATTTTTGTACGGCGTTGCGGAATAATGGATCAGAAGCTGTATTGAAACAGTATGAACTGATGCCGTGCAGAATGAAATGACCAAAGAACAAGGGTTAGTTTGGACTAGGAAAAAAACAGAAATTAGCACCGAGATAAGACTTGTTGATGTTTCACCTTTGCAGTAGCGCAGTTGAAAATAAATAACGTAAACTTTTACGAAAATAGCGATGTTTTTAATACAGAAACATATTGACAAGACAATTCTATAAAAAAAATTTGAAGCTGTCATAGCAACATATAAAGAATAATATTAGCCTGCCAGTGCTTGTATGTCAGGGTGCTATGCAACCTTTACAAGACTGTCACCAATATGTAATGCATTGTTAATATAATTATCGGAGACCATCAGTTTATTTTAAAAAGCTGGGAAAATATAGATAACGAATTTAATGAAACACTACTTTAATCAGTGAACGCAGTATAAAACGTCTAACATTGAACGCATCTGTAATGGGGATGGCAACTCAAAGCTATTCGTAGATGTCGCTGCGATCGTTGTCCCATAAGTCAGATCACTGTATAGCTTGTACAAAAAACAAACACGTATTTTGTTATAAAAATTGAGTTTATTCTAAAAAACAAATATGGGAAATTATTCGTCAATGCAAGTGCATATACTAAAACAAGAACTAAGACACCACGGTGCATCCACAAGAGGAAAAAAAATGATTTAGTTCTAGTTCTAATGATTTAGAAATTTCTAGCCTCTCAGGCTAGAAATTTGATTCTACTACATTAAACACACATTTACTTGTAGTTGGGATTTAAAATTGTAATTTTTAAGTAGGTAAAACATGTGCTAGCCTCTACAAAGAATATAGTACTGCTTCTGACATTCTATATTGAGAAAAATGTCATCAAGTTTTGTTTTTGTCTTCTTCATCTAATTTTACATCTATTTTATAGATTGGAGCAATATGATAAGAATTTTAACATCACAACTATCACAAATCTCGGTCCCGGTGATAATTCTTCCACCAGACGAACCATTTCATGATATAAAGAGCGATGCAATACTTAACCTCCAATAGAAAAGAAGTTATTATTTTGTAAGGTGTATTCGATTGTTTAGTTAAGGTATAATCATAGAATGTCATTAATAAATTCAACTAAAGGCCTGTCCCGGCTTCGCAAGGGTAGATATTTGTTTATTATATAGCTTTTCCTTATTGATTGACACAATTTTTGTTCTCACAGCAGTCATAGCAGCTACCCATTATTTCTTGATAGTGTGAATTGTTGGAAATTTGTATGTTCCATCATTTTTACAGCCTATTACACAACATCTAGTCATTTTACATCAATAAAAGCGTTTTTTTCAGAAAATTCCTTTGATTTGACAGTTCTTTTGGGACACAGATGTCACTTTTCACTTTGACAATTGCCTTCCCCATTAGCTACATTGCTAGAGACGTCCATCCTTTTTTTTAAACCATAGTCGATTTTATTTCATAATCGAAAATAAATCCCAGGAAATATAAACTGTATAAACTCACATTGATTATTGAACTAATCTCAGCCATAGAATATGATGTTAGTTCAGCCATGAATTAAATAAAAAACTAATAATGGAACATCTCAAATCGATTCTGCCGTAGATAGATACAGAGAATGGACTGAGCCTGCGAGAGACAAGCGTAGATTGACATCTACGCTTGTCTCTCGTGTAGTACAATGACATAGAAAGAGACAGTAAGCTTAATAGCTTACTGTCTTTTTCTATATCATTGTGTATCTATGTCTTACAGGTTAGAGATAAATTGGGCTAATAACTGTTATTTTCTCTCTTTTTAGACAATATTGCCAATGTCATACAGATGATGCATAGTTCATTTTCTATGTCTATGTCGTAACCCTAATGCCACAGATTATCAAAATATGAACGAACTTCAACAAAATATAAATAATATTTTCTTGATTCTCCCACCTATTAAAAATATATTGAAGACCGTGCTAAGTTATATTTATCTATACGAATGAAATGATATATGTTTCATCAAGTGTCGTTTTGTTAGATTTTACTAGTCCAAGCATGTTTGCCGAGTGGCCATTGTTCTTTCTTTACCTTGGAAATTGTAAGAAAATCAAAAAAAAATTACCGACATTGTGGCGCACTATTTTTTTTCGGCACTGCGCGCTTTTCTTGTTATTTTTCATGGATCTATCGATGATAAAATGCCGTACAAAAATACAATGATCAATGGTCATGTACTCACTACCTGCACTTTTGAATTCTCACCAGCAGTCAGTTGGACAGCTTACAAGTGACAGCATAGTGCTGAATCTTATTACTTTATGCTCTTATATCCTCCTATTCGCTGGGTGCGAAGTACTAGGTGGGGGTAGTACTATTCGATTGCAGCGCTCATGGTGGCGAATAATAGAAGTGCCGACGGCTTTGTCTCAGAGTACATTCAGCTTTGCCAATTGACAAAAACGCGCTAATCTCAGGAACTACTGGTTCGAATTGAAAAAATATTTTAGTGTTGGATAGTCCATTTATCGAAGAAGGCTAAAGGCTATATAACATCACGCTATGACTAATATGAGCAGAGCAGCAATGAAAAATGTTGTAAAATCGGGAAAATCTTATTGAGAGCTTCCATTGCGTGCGCTGCGTAAACGGTTTACATTACGCAAAAAATATGTACAACGGAATTTTTCCTCATGAAAAGTTCTAAAATAAAGTACGCGACAGCATATGTCTATCTTTCAAGGTTAACTCACCATAACCTTTTTTATGGAAATCAAATTGGTTTTAAAATAATACAATTCTTGCGACGATATTTTTATATACATAATATTAATCCTTACCTAAATAAACACGTTTATCATAACAAGCATTTAATTTTGAACAAAATTGCCCTTGACATCATTTGATTTCAATGAATATCTGACGAGATATCGTAGTTTCTTCAACGGCAGGTGATGGGGAGCAGTCGTAATACGACGGCTCTGTCTCAAAGTACATTTAGCTCTGTCATCTGTACGTAATTGATTTTAATTTAAATCGCATTATTCCGCCAGAAAAACATAGATCACAGCAGTTGTTGTGTTGTAAACTGCAAGAATATTAGCAGAAATAGTAGATTTAAATATTATTGATTCCCAAGCGGTTCTTGGAAAGATGAGCAATGCAGGAGATGGTTAGCTGCCGCGAAGAGAAAAAAGTAAATAATATCATAATCCTCATTTTAATCCTGTATTTGACATTTTTCTTATAGAATACATTTTGCCTATGTTTATTTAATTTTATTCAGAGCTGATGGATCGCCATGGAATCCAAAACCATGTGTTTTGTAAAGAAATCTGATTTCAATTAGAACGGTCAGAGCCGTCAACAGTGCAAACGCTAGGTGGCGCTAAAGTCGTGCACGGTGCCAATATACGTCACCTGGTGGTTCATATGACCATTGAGATAAAACCATCCATTTTGGACATGGGCCTGTAGTCTATACGTGACTACTTTGGTAATGTGTCTTGGTTTGTTTTTAGCATTAATTACAAGCATGACTAAGATTAGGCTGCTAAGATTCCCAAAGTCAGACAGCTTTTTTAAGATTCTCCATGTGTTTCTGTGTTCCGCATTTAAATCTGTACTAGAGCGAGATCCTCTTCACTCTACAATAGCTGTTGTAGATAAGTAGTTATAAGCGTTTGTTTACACCGCCGCGCACACTCGGACGTGGAAAGGGGTATGTGCCCGCGCGAGCTGGACGCGCAAGTGGAAAATGAGTGGAAAGGGCTCCTTAGATAGTCTATAAAGCCTAGTATTCCATTTAGTGAATGTTCGAGACTTCTGTCAATGTCATTCAATCCTGCCCCCCGCCCCCTTTCACTGTTCACTTCACTACGTCACGTCATCTGTGTCATTCATCTATGTCGTTTTCGTTTCGCGTAAATACCTACGTAAAGGGGTATTCCTAATACTCAGATACCCTGTCTACAAAGAATAATCTATTTTCATTTGTGTGGCGTCCATTTTCCAGTATAGAAGTGATTCTATTCGTCATATTCTCATACAATAACGAACAGGAAACAACCACGAAAATGTCTCGGCCAGGAGCTACTTACGTTAATCCAAATAAATTGTGGGAGGAGGATGACGATGTAGATGATGACACATTCGTCAACAGTTTCAGAACAAGAATCCCACCACCACAGCCAAGTAAGCCAGCCCCCTCCGCATACGGAAGTTATATTGCAGCGCAGGAACAACAAAGACAAGTTATGCTAGAAAGACAAAGAGAAATCGAACAGCGAACTTTGGATTCATCTTCGCGCAGCTTAAGCCTGCTGCGTGAGTCCGAACAGATTGGTGTCGCCACAGCGGAAGAACTCAGTCGACAACGAGAGCAACTACAAAACACGAACAAACGTCTCGACGAAATAAACACCAACCTGAACTACAGTCAAAAGCATTTGAATGGTATCAAATCTGTATTCTATGGTCTCAAGAACTACATCTCTGGTAAATCTGATCAGACTCCTAGAAGCCAGCCCTCTCCAAGTGTGCAGAGTGCAGGCACGAGTAGCAGGCTGGATGACACGATTGACAACCTCACCCAGGGCAATACGGACAACAACTTCAGATCTCATCCCGCTACCCGACTGCGTGAGTTAGATGCCCAGGTACAACAGGCTGAGCCCATATCAGACAGTCAGCGTGTCAACAAGGTACTGGATGCTAACTTAGATGAAATGCTGCATTCCATTTCTCGACTGAAAGGCCTCGGACTAGCTCTTGGTGAGGAAATAGAACAGCAAACTGAACTCATTGATGACATACAGCTTAAAGTGGAAGGTGCTGATATAAAGATAGGCAAGCAGAACAAAATGATGAATAAAATACTTGGTAAATAGCCCACATTCCTATAATAATCAAGAGTTATATCATTGAACTAAATGCACCACTTAAGCTGTTTGTCAAAGGATATTACATGTACTTGCCATAAGAGGGGCAGTTGACGGGTTTTAATGCAATATGGATAGTATTATCATGGCCCCAAATTTTATACTCTGAACTGAATCTTTGTAATGTATTTGTACATGATTCTTTTGGCTTTGTATAACAAATCCAGTAGTCAGTACAAGGTCTACATTATAACCAAACAGATTTCTGAATGTTGGTATGTATGTTCTGAAACCTAATGCTGTTATAAAATATTGCAGATGCATCATTTGTCAAAATGTATACATGCTCGAAGCAGCGCAACCCATAAGAATTATTTCCTATTACTTGTTTAGATTATAATATGCACTTTTATAGTTAAGTAGGAAAATATGTGAGCATTATAAATATTTATGTACTTTGTTTAGAGTAGTTACACATTGGATTAAAATTAGCTTTTGTTTAGAATCAAATACCAATGATGTTGCTTCATTTGTTGTATTTTGTACAACTTAATTAATATAAATCAAATATTTTCTGGTATAAAACCTAACAAAAAAGTTGTAAAGTAAGGAATAATTTTATAGAATTGTATTAGTCTCTAATCAACTTCTTCATATTTTTTTATTTTAGTTTGAGTTCATTTTGTGTGCTGTAAATTTAAAAATAAATGAGTTACTATTCTACCTAATTTAAATAAGCAATTACTGTTATCAGTCTGACTCACATTGAAGCCTTATCTACCAATTAATTCATACATTTTATCAAATAACCTAGAGAATGTGTAAACAGAAGTTCATATAATCAACAAAAAATATTGCATGTTTGAAATGTTGGTGTGTATGTATGAAAGTATAATAAAAATGTTCTTACAAAAATACTATGTGTAATCATTTGTATCTGATTATTGTTAGGCTTGAGAAAGCAGTAGGTCTAGTCTTCAGAAAACATCAATTACATTCTTGAGAACTTCAAGAATCATCTAATTTATATCACTGACTATGTTAAAATAATAAAATTTCTGCAACTGTGATAAATATACAAGGATAACAATTCATTGTAAAGTACATAAAACAACTGCTATCTATCCTCTAATTGGTTGATTTTTCTTTCTTAAAACTATATATATACCAACCTATCCTTGTTATTATTAGGTACAACTGGATTACCTTGACAATAAGACCTCTATTGTCTTCAGTGTTTAGGTTTGACAGTTAAATGAAAAAAAAGAAACATATTCTTACATTGTTTTTATTAACACAAATAATGGTGGGACAGCAACTATACATAGACAATCACAATGCTGCATATTTATCACAAGGAATACAATCATAATTATTATTATAGTAAATCTAATAAGCTTGGTCTACAGTTTCCAGAATCATATCGTTTGCATCAACATCATGAGCTTTCATGTGTTTTTGTAATACTCTCTTGTTTCTTAGTTTTTTACAACAATAGTTACATGACACCATGTTGTTACCATGGGATTCTATGTGTATCTTCAAACCAGTTGCTGTAGCGAAGCCCTTAAAACAGATATCACACTTGTGAGGTCGCTCTGTTGTGTGTGCATGAGCGATGTGCACCACTAAGGAATGTTTAGTTGGAAAACTTCTAGCACAGCCTTGGTGTGTACATGAGAAAGGTCTTGGCTTCTGCTGACCGGTGTGAACAAGCATGTGAGCTTTCAAATATGATGCCCTGGTATATGTCTTTGGACAGCTAGAACATGCAAATTTCTCTCCATTGTGAGTCTTAACATGCATATTTAAGGTAGATCTTGCTGTGAACCTTTTACCGCAAGTAACACATACAAACAGCATGCGGTTGCTGGAATGTGCCACACGGAAATGCTCCTTGAGTGACTGCCTTGACTTGTATGTCTTATGACAAAAACCACATTTGAACTGTGCTATCTCTCTATGTGATATCGAATGCTGCTTCAACCCGTTAGAAGTGTGAAAACTCTTTCCACATTTTGCACAGAGGTACTTCCGAGTATCTGTATGTTTGGCCATGTGATAGCGCAGTCCATACAGCCTAGTGAATGACTTAGTACAAACCGTGCAAGCATATCGCTTCTCTCCCTCTATTCGCTGCGGTTGCTCTCCAGAAGTTATTTCAGTAACAGGTGGCAGTGGTGTCAATTTGTTATCTGATAAAGTGCTTTCAAAGTCTAATGTTGGGTGATTACTGAACAGTGGCACCTCATACTCATGGTCTTGATAAACAACATTGATATCAATAGAATCTATATCAGTCCTCTGTAAATTTGTAGGAGATTGTATCATAAAAATTTGAGATAACATAGAATTTGCCTTCAAACAGTTCAATTTGAAGTTGTAAGCGACTAAAGCTGTAGATACACACGAAGAACATATTCCTTGAGGCCAGTTCTCCTCGTCATTGTTCTCTAAACAATTAAGGAAGACCAAAATATCAATTAGTTTAACCTTAATCATCTCGTGTTCAATCAAGTCTTGTATGTTCATAAACATCGTGGTATCTGTTTCTAGTAAACAAGTGCGACATATGTTTTTCGTCAAAGGAAGGATAAGCCCCGTAAACTCCATTGGATATTTCGCTGTTTTCTTTTTGAGAAAGCGTAATTTTTTCAGAAGACATCACAATAGTCGCTTCGACTCCCACACGTTTTTTCTGGTTTTCTGTCATTTGCAGTGTAGGGACACGATATCGAATCCGATACTTTACTCATATCGCTACTTTTTGATTCGATACTAGTATTCAGATATTCGATACTTTCTTTCGATACTAGTACTAAGTACTTAACATCACGGGCGGCGAGTAAAGGGCAACTCGCTGCCCGACCATGGACCATGCCCGGGTCGACGGCGCGTTGTGTTCCACGCGCGCCTCAAAGAGCGTCAGCAAGATGACGGGGCCCCCCTCTAGAGGGCCAAAGCCTGCCGGGGTCGCGGGACTTATCTCATTACCGTGACCCCGGAACATAAAGGGCTATCGAAGGACACCGTGGATTTTAGTCAGTACAAGTCTGACAGTCCCTCCCGCCCTGCCCGGGGTGGGAGGACTCATTTGATGATTTTACCACGCAAAAAAAAAAAAAAAAAAAAGTACTTAACATCAAGTATCGATTCCATTATTTTTTTTTTAAATAACAACTAACTCATAAATACCAATTTAACGCATAAGCTTAACGTACTTAGGTATTCTGAACCTCAGAATAATAACTAAAACGGGTGCGTCTCATTTCATATAAAGTTATTTGATATATTTTCATTTCAATAACGTTCACATGATATAATCAACGTGAGAAATACCAACGATTGATATAATTTCTTTACACATAATGTTTGTGTTACTCTAAAACTCATTTCATATAATATTATTTGATATAACGTTTATTTAAGCGAAAATCATTATGATAACGTTTGAAACATATAATTTAACGTTTAGTATCCAAGAGCAAGCGAAGCGAGCTCGGGACTTGGGGCACCCCGACCCCCCGAGGTTAGGTTCGAAGGGGATGGCGGGGTCTGAAAGACCCCGCTATCCCCTTCGTGTTAGGTTACTTTAATCCTTGCACGCAGAAATAGGAGCCCCGCGAAGCGGGGCTCCGTCGAGCCAGCATGACAGGCAGTAATCAGTTATTTGACCTAGGATGCAAGAGCGAGCGAAGCGAGCTCGGGACTTGGGGCACCCCGACACGGACAGGTTAGGTTCGAAGGGGATGGCGGGGTCTGAAAGACCCCGCCATCCCCTTCGTGTTAGGTTACTTTAAACCTTGCACGCAAAAATAGGAGCCCCGCGAAGCGGGGCTCCGTCGAGCCAGCATGACAGGCAGTAATCAGTTATTTGACCTAGGATGCAAGAGCGAGCGAAGCGAGCTCGGGACTTGGGGCACCCCGACACGGACAGGTTAGGTTCGAAGGGGATGGCGGGGTCTGAAAGACCCCGCCATCCCCTTCGTGTTAGGTTACTTTAAACCTTGCACGCAGAAATAGGAGCCCCGCGAAGCGGGGCTCCGTCGAGCAAGCATGACAGGCAGTAATCAGTTATTTGACCTAGGATGCAAAAGCGAGCGAAGCGAGCTCGGGACTTGGGGCACCCCGACACGGATAGGTTAGGTTCGAAGGGGATGGCGGGGTCTGAAAGACCCCGCCATCCCCTTCGTGTTAGGTTACTTTAAACCTTGCACGCAGAAATAGGAGCCCCGCTTCGCGGGGCTCCGTCGAGCAAGCATGACAGGCAGTAATCGGTTATTTGACCTAGGATGCAAAAGCGAGCGAAGCGAGCTCGGGACTTGGGGCACCCCGACACGGACAGGTTAGGTTCGAAGGGGATGGCGAGGTCTTTCAGACCCCGCCATCCCCTTCGTGTTAGGTTACTTTAAACCTTGCACGCAGAAATAGGAGCCACGCGAAGCGGGGCTCCGTCGAGCATTCATGGTAGGTGGTACTATTACTAGGTAAATCAGAGTTTGATTACATACCAGGAAGAAAAAAAAAATAGACCAAATAAGTTTTATGTCTTTTGAGTGGTATACAAAACGATTTTATGTTCATTGGTTGTTATGATTATAGAAATTAGTCATTATAAAATTATGTCAATCGTTTATTATATTAACAGATCGTTATATCAAATAAAATTATACATTTAGTTGTTATCTCTTGTAAATATTAGAGATTTTGTAGTTATATCATATATTACTTACCCAACTAAAACAGTAGAAATCTTAACTAAAATAGCAACAGACTGTTTTTGTCTCTGTGCATTGTGAAGGCGTAAGAAAGGGATGCATAATTATACATCTCATTCGTGATTTATTACGTTGCCAATAGTTTTCTAGCGTGTGTGTTGTAAAAGTGATGTTCAACACACATACAAATTCACTAAACCGTCCACACTAATGCCGGCCACACACGTTACAGTATACTTGTACAAATTTCTAACATAGTCACTGTCCTGTGTTTGTGCAAGTCTAGATTTGCACAAGTATACTGGTATACGTCTTATGCCGACCATGCACGATGGTCGGCATAGGACGTTTACTATTTTCAGTTGGTCTGCCTTTACGAAAAAGATCATCGCGCAGTACGTACTTTTAATTTTGTAGCATTATTACAAACAAGTAGAACCACTTGACATTTTAGGGACCCTCCCCACATACATCATTTTTTTTTCCGAACGGAATTCGAAATGATGAATGAAATGCGATGAAATGTGAACAACACACACAAAACATGCACACACACTTGTAATAATTCACTGTGTTCGGATAGAAAACGGATCAGGATTCCTGATCAAGAAAACTGATGTATGTGGGGACCCTAACTCGTGACTCATTCGAAAATAATAAGAACTGTGCGGTGTTTTTGTTTCACTCACTCTTGTGTTCAGTGTACTGTCAGATATGAGTAAGATAGCTGTACATAGCTTTTATTTTTGTACCTATCAAACCTTTTTTTGTACCTATCTAAATGTTTGTTGTTTTATTTTAATTGTGGTCCATTAATAAATCACAACAAGTCACATTCATGATCTGCTCATCTCTGTTGTGGATCATGTGGCTGTGAATTAATTTAAAGTAGTAGAGAAACTATGGCGCGGGCATGCGTGTGGCGAGTAAAGTGGCGACTCGCTGTCCGACCATGGACCATGTCCGGGTCGACGGCGCGTTGTGTTCCATGTGCGCCTCAAAGAGTGTCAGCACGATGACGGGGCCCCCCTCTAGAGGGCCAAAGCCTGCCGGGGTCGCGGGACATATATCTCATTACCGTGACCCTGGAACGTAAAGGGCTATTGAAGGACACCGTGGATTTTAGTCAGTACAAGTCTGACAGTCCCTCCCGTCCTGCAGGGCGATTGTCTAACTGGTGGGAAACTGTGGCATAAGTGGATAGTTACTGGACACCTCTATATTTTATCGACTGTTATGCGACTAAGTTGAGAAGTGCCTCTAGAGCGTTAGAATATTTGCATAAAGGCAACATTTAAATTTAATAGGTTTATTGAAATTTACCCTTTGACATGCCTTTGACAGCTATTTGATGCGTTCATTTCGCTGCATTCCGATTGTTCAACATCAAATTTATAATCAAACGGGTGGAAAGTGGCATCGTCTAAGACACTGCTCATGAGCAGTGTTTTAAGCTAGCCACCGGTCGAGCGGTCTGTGCCGTAGATATAAAAGATGGACTGAGCAATAGCTGAATAAAATTGGCCATACAGTAGTCATACCTATAAGTCTATGCACAATATGCAAATATTTTTTTCATCGCGGGCATTGTTTTGCGAAACATTTCGGAGAATAGCGCGTATAGTATTGCTGGGATTTGCTGAAGAAGAGAGGAAACGACTTCGTCTACGACTGGAGAGAAGACGCCTACGTGACATAAGTGACCCGTTGCAGTTGCCAGAGAAGGAATTTATGGCAAATTTTCGATTGAACAAAGCTGCGTTTCAACAGGTTTGAGAAGAACTTCGCCCGTATTTACCACAACCAACGACCATTCACAACCTTTACGAAAAACAGCTGTTCGCAATGAACTAAAAGTAAATATTTATTTCTATAGCACGTTTATTTAGTTTTGTTCCCAACTTGTTTGAAAGAGTATGATCATGTAAGTCATCCTATTTTTATTGTTTGTTGCAGATTTTGGCTTCATTTTTTATGCAAATGGATCTTACCAACGTAATATCAGTACCCTCCTACTTATTTAATATGTCCCAGCCAACATTTAGTAAGTGTTTACAACAGGTTACTGATGCACTCAATGTCCGGGAAGTACTGTTGACCACATAAAATTTCCCATGTCTCAGGTAGAGAGACAAGTCATCATGACACAGTAAGTTTATAAAATATTTATGTGCCTATAATAAGTATTATCTAAATGTCTATCTCTATTGAAAATATTCACCTACGCCGATGACACTGCACTTATTGTATAATAATACTAACCGGATTGCAATGGAAGTGGCTCTCTACTAATTATCCTACTAATAATATTATAAAAGTGAAAGTTTGTTTGGATGGATAAATGGATGTTTGTTAATTTTTCATGTGAAAACTATTGAATGCATTTGTATAGTTTGGCAAAAGTCACTGTCCATAGTCCCTAGTGTCAACTAGGTGTTTACATTGATGAAAAACTAACCTAGAGCACCCACATAGAGGCATTATCTACATGTACAAAGAAGCTCATATTCAAAACTTTGAAATTAGTCTCTCAGTCAGTCTCTCTTTGTCTATATGCATCAATGATCACCTATTGTAATTACTGACTCTGTTGATAACATTTCATTTTCACAGGTACTGTGGCTCCTGAGATACAAGAGTATATTTTTACTTAGGAGTTAGTTTGTTCTATTTAATTTTGTAAACCTTTTAACCTATGTGTTTTTTATTTGTTCAATAAACTAATTTAATAAATATCTATAAGGAATTCAATTTTAATTTTTAATATGTATGGTTGATTTCAGGTTTATGGAAAGATTGCACTTTCCAGGCATTATTGGGTGCATAGATGGTACTCATGTGGCTATAATTAGGCTTAATGATCATGAAGAAACATATTTTAATAGAAAAAATTATAATTCTCTGAATGTTTTATTGGTGAGTAATAACAAGTTTAATAATTGTGTTTAAATGTATATACCATCTTTATATATTGAGTAAAAAAAATTGTTTCAGATTTGTGATGCACATCTCAATATTCTACATGTAAATGCGTCATTTGGTGGCGCTGCTCATGATTCTTATGTTTCGAATTAATGTTCCTTCAAGACTTATTTGGAGAGACTGCAAAGGAATCGCCAGAGCTTTTGGCTATTAGGTAGGTAACTATATCATTTACATTGGCATTTAAATAGATTATTTTGGCATAAATTACCAAAAGTGATTGATTAATCATATCAATGCAGTTAGAATGGTAGAACTAAAAAGATAGTTCTATTGTGCAGACCGTTACGTTGAATGGGAAATATGAAATAAAGCAAATATTATATTTCAGGTGATTCTGGATATGCACAGCGCCCATGGATGATGACACCTATCTTGGGCACAGCTCCCGGTTCACCTGAAGAATATTACATGGAATTACATTGCAAAGTGAGAAACATTTATATAGCATTAAATACTATTGTTGGAGCTGCTGAAGATTGTACAACTAGGTATTTTATTAGTATAAGCTTAGGTTGTCCTGCTGAAGGACATTTTGCATTGTATAAATTCAATCTCATTATATAGCTGCATAGCCTAAGTATATTGTTTGAGTTCTATTATTATTATCATCTGCAATGTTGTTTTTTCACAATCTTGTAAATTGTTCTTTATCAATTATGTAGGTGTTTTGCATTGTATAAATTCAATCTCATTATTTTAAAGCTGCATAGCCTAAGTATATTGTATAAGTACTGTTTCTTTATTATTATTTATATACTTATAAATTACATTTTTTAATATTTTTACAAAAAATAAATAAATTCTCCATAGATCTACGCTTTGGAATGGACCAGTACTAACTACCAGTACTTTCACAGTTATGTCTTGTGTCTGGGACTGTAGCTTCATTATTTAAATTGAGAAACTAGCTTTGATTGGAATGAATGAAATGAAATTAAAGCCAATTTTTAAAATATATAATAAATACTTTTATTTACAAAAACCCTATATAACAAAATAATCTATTATAATAAAAAAAAATTAAGAACTATTGTTCAGTGGTTTAGGCGCCAGCTATACAAAACAAAATTGCTTATCAACCACGCTACATAGCGTAATAATACATAACCTATCAACAGAAGCATATTTCTATGATTATTTGAGGACAATTTGATCGAAAATTTTTCAGTAGTTCAGGCGCCAGCCAACTCAAAGAATATCAAAATAAAAATTTCGAAAAAAATGATGATTTGGCATCAGAATAATAATAATATTCCACAAGTTCTATCACACAACGCCATCTAGTCCCAAGCTAAGCAGAGCTTGTGTTATGGGTACTAGACAACTGATAAACATACTTATATATTTCTAAATACATATATAATAATTACACCCAGAGACAGAATAAATGATTGTACTCATCACACAAACATTTGTCCTGGGTGGGAATCGAACCCACGACCTCCGGCATAGCAGACAAGGTCACTAACCACTAGACCAACAGGCCTGCTGACATTTTATGCTAAGGAATTAAAATTTGGTTTATTTAAAAGTCTAAATCACGTTTTTTTTACAACAATCACTATCAAAAGACTACAATATTACGAATAATTTATTATTATTTAAAATATATTATGTATTATAATTATGAACTCAAACAAACACCTAAGTTTTATAAAACAAAGGTAAGACAAAATTGGTAATATTAAGCTACTTGGATATTTGTTTCAATATGTAATTATAAAAATCATGATCTTGATTATGGTATAATTAGAAAATACATTGTGTGTGATTATGTCTAGTTTTAGTAATATTTTTCTTCTTTTCTGTGTAACTTGTTTATTACACACACAGTTGTTAGTTTTAAACCACTTATGTAATAATCTTTGTTATTTTGCATGCTATTGTTATTGCAGAATGTGTCTTGCCCTAAAATATGATATCACACCTTTTGTTTACCACATTTTATGCAAATAAAGATTATGAATTTAAATTATCTACAAAAGATACATCAAAATACAGATTATCAAATGTCTCGAATTGGGAATCGAAGATTTTGGGACTTTGAGAATTGGACATTCTGCCCCTGAACGATAATAGTTGAATGAACATTATTTTAGCTTGTGGCACCACATATTTTAGGGCAGGACACATTCTGCCTTAACAATGGTATGCAAATTAATAACAAAGATTATGACCTAAGTAGTATAAAACTAACACAAATGTGTAATAAACAAGCTACAGAGAAAAGAAGAAAAATATTATTAAAACTAGACATAATCACAATTTGGATTGAGGATCCACTTTTTGGATCTTGATTAAGTTAATTTATTTTGTAGTAAGTTTAAAAAATTGTTGAAACAATCATCGATTTTGTAGTGTAATAGTTCTGGCCCTATAGATAAACAGGCAGACGATAATCGTTATCGCTCAGCAGTCACTTATACATTTTCAACTATATACACTAGCGCATAAAGTTGGAAATCTATTAAAGGCTGCTGAAAGATGACGAAAGAAACAAAAACAATCTGTAAACTCCAATAGATTTTCAACTCTACAAGCTGTATAAAGTTGAAAAAGACTGCTGAGCGATAACGATTGTCGTCTGTTGTTTGTCTATAGGGCCAGTAGTTATACGAACATAAAAGTGGCACCTCAATCTGTTTCAATTTTGTTTGGGAGGAGAATCAAAACTAGGAACACTGTGGAGTAAAGCTTTTCACAATTTGGCATAATTTTGTAGCATTACTTACTACTGAACTAAACTTACTACTGATTAAGAATACATATTAGGATACGAATAGTGGCTCCTCAATATCCTTACATCATGAATCAAAATAAATAAAATAATAAAAATAATAATATTTTTGTGTTACTTTTGGTTCATGGCCCTGACAATGTCTACTAAAGCTTCTGTAGCAGCTGCTTGTCGCCCCATTTGTTTCTGCTGCCACTGCGACAGCCAGCCCCTCCATTGCGGCTGCCTGTTGCTCCTCTGCAACAACACGACGTCTCTCAATTTCGTAAGCCCACTGAGGCGTATTTTCAGGAACTGTAATGAATATAAATAATTAATTTTACAATTGACTTCTGTTTTAGTAAAATGGCTGTTGTAAACTAACAAATAGAATATTATACCTACATTGTCTACTCAACCTTCTGACTGGACGCGGCCCAGTGGATGGTAGAGCTTGTCTGGGTCCTAGAAATATTTATTTATGAATTATCATAATCTTCAACTTGGTTTTCATTTGTACCTAACACGTTTTATTCTCAAAGACAAGTCATGTGATTGATCAGAATATATATAATAAACAGAGGTCGGAATTAGGTAGAGTTATTTTAGTACTTGCAACGAAATGTTTAAAATATACTATACTAGCGGCCCGTACGTGCTTCGCTACGTATACAAAAACTGATAAATGAAGAACCGCTTGACCAATTTTGTTTAAACTCCACATAAACCATCTACTAAATAGTTCGAACAAAGCCTAAACATTTGGTTTGGATAAGTGAGCCCGTTCTTGAGTCATAAAATTACAACATAAGGTGGCATTGATTTTTATGATTATTGATTGATTCTCTGAAATACTTACTTGACTCATCTTAAGCGCGTAAATCAACGGAGGGAGTGGGCGTGGTTCTCAGGGACTGACTATCAAGCCAATCTTCTTCCATAGGGTCACTGGTAGAATCGTCTGATGCTGGTATAGAAACAGGACAGGAGGATACCGAGTCTGCAAGCCTAATTTCGTCAGCCAAAGGCTCTGGCGTGTCCTTATCAACAGATGGTATCTGTAAAGTATTTATTTTTTATTACAAACACACAATATCCAATGATTTGACTTACAAACAAACACATAAAAAAATACTTAAATGTGAAAATGATAGCAAAGTTTAATAGTAAGATGAATGAGAAAAGAAAAAGAACTAAGATATAAATAGGTCCCAAATTCTATAGATAATTTTGATTTTGCTTGGGCCTCCACCAGTAGCAGCTGCAGACCTCCTGGAATCTGCAGCTTTGTTTTTGGTTTTGGCTTTAAGCTCGCATTAGGTACTTCGCAAAACTAAAAACACAATGTTAATGTGATACAACCATTGTTAAGGTGCATTTATGGTAAGTAAGCTATGCTAAAACTTTTAGATTGTTTTTCTTTAACATAGTTATGTTTTTAACAATAAGCATGCGAGGGTCAGTGGGTCGTCCTAAGGGTAGTCTATTTTTATTTAGATGATTTGTGAACTTACCTTTAATTATAAATTCTTTTTTAACTTGGGCTTGAGTTCAACGGCTGAGTGACATGAAAGGTTAATCTTCAATGCAAAACCACAAGCTGAATTAAGACGCCGCGGTGCAACTGTAAGAGGAAAAAAAGTGATATAATTGAGTGGTTATACATTTTATTTTACTGTATTAAATCCATAATTACTTATAGTTGATGTTCAATTTTTTAAGATAAAGTATGTTTTACCTGTCCTCTCCTCTACCAAGAATATAATACTGCTTCTGACTTTCTATTTTGATAAAAATAAAATATCATGTTATATGTCAGTAATTTTACCCCTTCTTATTTCTATTTAGATTAGAGAAATATCACAATATATTTAATTTCTCAACACCACAAACCTCGCTACAGGTGATAATTCTTCCACCAGACGAACCATTTTATGATTTAGAGAGCGATGCAATACTGGTACTTAACCTCCAATAGAAAAGTAGATATTATTTTGAAAGGTGTATTCGATTGTTTAGTTATGGTATAATCATAGAATTTCATTAATAAACTCAACTAACGGCCTGTCCCGGCTTCGCAAGGGTGGTTATTTGTTTATATAACTTTTCGTTAGTGATAATACAATTTTTCGTTCTCACAGCAGTCACAGCAGCTACCCATTATTTCTTAATAGTTTGAATTATCGAAATGTGTGTTCCAACATTTTTACAGCCTTTTACACAATATTTAATCATGATAAATCGTTTTTTTCACAGAAAACTTCTTTGTTGTGACCGTTGTGACAGACACTTTGACATTTAACTTCCCCATTCTTAGCGCGAATTTTACCTGTCAGTTGCATATAAACCACAAAAATATAAAATACTCTATAAAACCAACTATTCTAATGCTCATGAGGTACTCCTCAACTTAGTCGCGTAACAGTCGATAACACCAGACTACAATATCGATAAAATTAGAGGTGTCAAGATTAAGCAACCTATCGCTACAGTTGTACACCAGTTAGACAATACGGGGGCTGGGTGGGAGGACTCATTTGATGACTACTATTACAAAGCTAAAAAAAAAAAGTAGTAGGGAATCTCCAAATTCATTCGATACTTACTCATATCGATACTTTCGTTTCGATGCTATTACTAATTTGATACTTTTGTTTCGATACCGATACTATATCGATATCGCTACTTATGTTTGCGATATCGTGTCCCTATCTCATTTGCACTTTGCACAGATTATCTAAACCCCTGTCATTTTTTTTTTACAATGTTGGTATAGCGCCTAGGCCTTTGTGCGACGCACGAGTTTAGTTTTTAATCACAATAATATTGCAGAGTACAACTAGTATGATAGTACCACTCAAGTATCAACATTAATCTGACGTGCTTTACCAAAGTAATGTCACACAAAATGTTAACATAACCTATGTGCTCGATGATTATTTTTCGAAATTTCATTTATTTCGTATGCAAGCTATTCAAAACAGAATGGGGCTCATTAATTAACACTTGATTCATCTAAAAATAACAAGACAAACAATTACATACCTGTCATATCAGCGCAACAGCGGTTCTTTGGTAGAGTCTGACACACGAAACATGAGCCTGGAAAATAGCGGTAAATTCAAAAAATCTACATCGTTCATCGTCATTTTGAATTGAAGTATCAAATGACGATGAACGATGTAGATTTTTTGAATTTGCCGCTATTTTCCAGGCTCATGTTTCGTGTGTCAGACTCTAAACATCGTTGGGATCGGTAAGTTACGGTTTTGGGTCCTTTTTCTGCTAAACATCGCATAAAAACCTTATAAATAATCTCGCTACCAGCACTTTGAATTTTTTTTACTCATTTTTTTCACTTATTAGTACGTTAGTTTCAAACTTACGTTATTTGTTTACATCAAATGTCAAATATTTTAACGTTGCTAGCAAACAAAAAATTAGTTCCGTTTCTACACTTTTTTGCCAAGATGTACACCGATATGATAAAAAAATGGCGTTTGTTGAAATTCACCCAACCCTACCTTATCCTCTAGTCCTCTATAGTCTATAATACGTCTATGCTATAGTTACTTATGATATCTGTATCAAAATTACATGCTCTGTCAGCCCTGTGTAACTTAGAACATTCAGGTCAATTATAACTTCATCTCAATGAGGTCAATGTATGGAATTTATTCCCAATCCATTGCCAACATTCAAAAACACGTCAGAAAATCATATTGACCAACATCACAGTACTAAATAATGATACCACGTGACTAAATTATGGAGACCGAAACAAATATGTCTGCCTTCGTGTTGTGTTTTTCAGTTTGTTTTTCCTTTTTCTGTATGATTTGGGAATATATCTTACAAGAATAATTTCTGTGATTGTGTTAACGTTACGTTGAGTGGAGTGTCTAGTCAGTGCGTCGTCTTAGAAGTGGTTTGCTTTTCAATTTCATCCTCACATATTTTTAACGAGAAAATGAGTAATTTAGAACTGTTGAACATAAAACTAGACATCGACTCGAAGTTTGTGGGATTAGGGTCATAAAGGAGTCCTGGCATACTGGAAATAACTTTTTTCCAAGGTTTCCCTGTATCCAAACCGGTGAGTACATCTGCTGATGTGATTTTGTTCTCATACTCTCACAGCACTAATTTGAAATTAAAAGCATCATCAACATCTGTAATACAACCCTCACCAATCAAAATTAGCTGAAACTAGTGAAGAAAAGTTTTATATATTTTTCTACATACAAAATTATAATTTTGGTTCATGTTGGTCGAGTCTAAAGACATTATCTACCTGTGACACCATTATACTGCGAATCTATAATTAATCTTAGAATTTCATGTTCCAAGCATAATAATTTATATATTCATTTAGTTATTCTGATAGTGTAAAGAGTGCTTTCTTTAAATCACACTTTATAAATTTGCAGTGAAACAGCCAGTGAGAAGTAATGTTTTATATTTTTTATTCCAGCTATTAGGAGAGGCTAAATGGTGTTGGTATTGAAGAATCGGTGAATCTACCAATAGTAAAACAATATGTGCAGCGAAATGTATGTGCTTAACTCTTCGGAAAAAAGGATTTCAATAAATATGGAAACCGTTGGAAGGTATGCAATCCCAACTTTGAATTTGATCGCTTTACCTCTCACTGACAGACAATTATCAAAATTTCCACATCATTACACCTATTCAGAGTCAAAAAGTAAATAATTATAAAAAGAAAAACGTGAGTTTTATTAATATGTAAAAAATAACAAACAGACTTTCAAAGATATTTTAATAATAAATATGTTTAAAAAGCTGAGTTTCTGTAGCACATTCATAACACTTGTGAAGCCTTACCGCATCACCACATAAAAATAAACAACTGTTGAAGGGTTTTCTAACATGAAATGTTGTTTTGATGTTGACAATTATTTTAGGCTTTAGTTTTCAAGAGATATTTATCTTTTTTTAAGACGGTTTGTTTTTATTTTGTTGTAAGTCTTTTATGATACTTTTCGTTTTCCCGAAATATTATTAACAAATTCTTATGTTTCATTTCAGATACTTTCTACAAGCCTGCTATTGAGGTGTTTGCTGAAAAGTTGTGCCTTCACTCTGAAGGCTTAGGAGCGGTTTGGTAACGATCGGTTTACCCTTGTGAAGCAAAGGCGGGTCGCTAATAATTTATATAAATTAATAAATGTTGAAGTTATATAAATCAGTGTTTTATTTCACCAAGTTTTATTTTAAAATTAATAAATTTTGGAACCTCCCTACTACCTGCGTAGTATGCATTTTATCGATATCGATAAACTAAATAACGATAAGGTATGACAACTCTATGATGCGTTGGGCATCCCTATTTCTGTGTATGTGAAACTTTTATGTTGGTAGCCATGTTTTTTTGTTGTGATTGGTACCACTTCCGTTATAAACTCGTTATGACCTAAATGTTCTAAGTTCCGACTCTTAAAATTACATGCTCTGTGTGCTCTGTAATCTGCAGCCCTGTGTAACTTAGAACATTCAGGTCAATGTATGGAATTTATTCCCAATCCATTGCCAACATTCAAAAACACGTCAGAAAATCATATTGACCAACATCACAGTACTAAATAATGATACCACGTGACTAAATTATGGAGACCGAAACAAATATGTCTGCCTTCGTGTTGTGTTTTACAGTTTGTTTTTCCTTTTTCTGTATGATTTGGGAATATAACTTACAAGAATAATTTCTGTGATTGTGTTAACGTTACGTTGAGTGGAGTGTCTAGTCAGTGCGTCGTCTTAGAAGTGGTTTGCTTTTCAATTTCATCCTCACATAATTTTTAACGAAAAAATGAATAATTTAGAACTGTTGAAGATAAAACTAGACATCGACTCGAAGTTTGTGGGATTAGGGTCATAAAGGAGTCCTGGCATACTGGAAATAACTTTTTTCCAAGGTTTCCCTGTATCCAAACCGGTGAGTACATCTGCTGATGTGATTTTGTTCTCATACTCTCACAGCACTAATTTGAAATTAAAAGCATCATCAACATCTGTAATACAACCCTCACCAATCAAAATTAGCTGAAACTAGTGAAGAAAAGTTTTAAATATTTTTCTACATACAAAATTATAATTTTGGTTCATGTTGGTCGAGTCTAAAGACATTATCTACCTGTGACACCATTATACTGCGAATCTATAATTAATCTTAGAATTTCATGTTCCAAGCATAATAATTTATATATTCATTTAGTTATTCTGATAGTGTAAAGAGTGCTTTCTTTAAATCACACTTTATAAATTTGCAGTGAAACAGCCAGTGAGAAGTAATGTTTTATATTTTTTATTCCAGCTGTTAGGAGAGGCTAAATGCTGTTGGTATTGAGGAATCGGTGAATCTACCAATAGTAAAACAACATGTGCAGCGAAATGTATGTGCTTAACTCTTCGGAAAAAAGGATTTCAATAAATATGGAAACCGTTGGAAGGTATGCAATCCCAACTTTGAATTTGATCGCTTTACCTCTCACTGACAGACAATTATCAAAATTTCCACATCATTACACCTATTCAGAGTCAAAAAGTAAATAATTATAAAAAGAAAAACGTGAGTTTTATTAATATGTAAAAAATAACAAACAGACTTTCAAAGATATTTTAATAATAAATATGTTTAAAAAGCTGAGTTTCTGTAGCACATTCATAACACTTGTGAAGCCTTACCGCATCACCACATAAAAATAAACAACTGTTGAAGGGTTTTCTAAAAAAAGAGTTGAGTTCCAAAACAACCCGTAGATATCAACATGAAATGTTGTTTTGATGTTGACAATTATTTTAGGCTTTAGTTTTCAAGAGATATTTATCTTTTTTTAAGACGGTTTGTTTTTATTTTGTTGTAAGTCTTTTATGATACTTTTCGTTTTCCCGAAATATTATTAACAAATTCTTGTTTCATTTCAGATACTTTCTACAAGCCAGCTATTGAGGTGTTTGCTGCAAAGTTGTGCCTTCACTCTGAAGGCTTAGGAGTGGTTTGGTAACGATCGGTTTACCCTTGTGAAGCAAAGGCGGGTCGCTAATAATTTATATAAATTAATAAATGTTGAAGTTATATAAATCAGTGTTTTCTTTCAAATCAAAATCAAATCATCAAATCATTTAATTCTTTGCAAACATGGGTAGGTTTAAATACATAGATGTTTTTCATATAATAGAGTTCATTCCATATTTTACCGTCACATGGGTATGCAAACAGTTTACATAATAATTAAAATTGTAGTAGTAAGTAATAATAATAATAATGTATCCAATAAGTCTTATTCGGGATTACAA
Source organism: Agrotis exclamationis (assembly GCA_950005045.1). Taxonomy (NCBI): domain Eukaryota; kingdom Metazoa; phylum Arthropoda; class Insecta; order Lepidoptera; family Noctuidae; genus Agrotis; species Agrotis exclamationis. The sequence goes on from OX465437.1 coordinate 8,073,683, forward strand.
GTACCCACAAACAACAATATCTAATTGAGAGCTAACTTAATGTCTATTATCAATTTAAATACAGGTCAATTTATATTTTATGTCAATAATGTACAAATAATTATGTCAAAATGATTATAAATAATAATTAAAAAAAGAAAAAACTATATAAATAAGATTGCAATTACAAGTCATAGTACATATTGAGAATACAATTGGATTTTAATAATGTCGTTTGATACAGTTTTTCCCGTTCAAATATATCGGATGTAGTAGGCTTAACATATTTCATTTAAATATTCATTAATAGAGTAGTAACATTTTAGAACCAGGAAGTCATTTACACATTTCTTAAATAAATCTATGCTGTTAATAGATATAATTTCTTTCGGTAATTTATTGTATATTTTGGGTGCCATACCTAAGAGATTTTTATTGAAAATAGCTGTCTTGTGTTGTATACTGCCGTCCATTATCTAAAAAGCCGTTAAGCCCAAAAAGTATTTTCCGAGAAAATGTAAAAATAAGTGGGAATTGATGTCTCTTGAAAAGTATGCTACCTAGGAACAAGGTTGCAATTTATATATGTAGGCATAGTCTTTGTGCACAATATGTGATAAATTTCATTCATTTATTTTTATTACATTTTATTTAAATTAATTTTCTAACTTTTAGCTATGCATTTTTTTTCATTTTTACGTAATATACTGCACTATAGGGCCGCTAACCACACCTTAACTGCTTTATAGCAAAGCAATTTATCGTTGCCGCCACGTCTTGTACTTTTAGTAAAAGTTATCAAAATATACTTAGTTATAAAGCAGTTAAAGGATTTTAACTCACTTAAAGCCTAGTAACTAACGCTTGGAAGACTAACTTTGCTAACCTAGAAAGCAGTTATGGGACTTTAGACGCCATTAAGCTCGGTATTGTAAAACATATTTTTATACTAGTTCTCCTATTGCTTAACTAAAAGGCAGTTAAAAACATCTCGCTCGCAATTAACTGCCTTTTAAGTAAGCACTTACAGGTAAAAAGTTGAGATGTTAAAAATTATTTATGAAAATCAGACCTTTATTTATTAAAAAAGAATAAGTAATCAATCAGTACGACTAATTAAATTGTGTGGGTAATTTTATAAAATTATGCCATTAACTCATTGAGCTTCAATTAGCACCTCCTGCAACAGTACTGTTATTATAGAAAAAAAAAGAAGTAAAGAAAAACGTGAAAAATAAATAATAAACATAAAGGCAAATATCCTGTTCTATAATCATCTGTATTTGAGACAATCTCAGGAAGGAGTGACAAAGGTGCGCGTCTACTCATATTTCTCTAGTTGTGTATGTCTTAGGAAGCCACCCTACAGCCACTCAAGTCACTCTACAGCCATTAACATAAGCATAAGACTCAAATGTCTACTCTATGAGAGGGAGTGGGATTTAATCCAGCACGCGGTTCCAGTGAAGATTGGCAGATGTTACTTACATATCTTCAAAGTTCCTGAATGTGCCTGTTTGCTTACGATGTTTTCCTTAACCGTTTCGAGACAGGCGATTAACTGGCCACGCATTCAACTGTTATTGAAAAAAAAAGTACCTAACTGCCTGATTACTATTCAAGTTCACTAACAGTTAGCGTAACATTTAGGTTATTCTCTTCACTGTGATTTCGTAATAAGTTGACTCACACAATAAACAAAATTGGTTATTTGTAGTTGGTTATTCCGCTACGAGCACCCGAGGTGAAAACTAAAAAGGATAAAATTAAAATCTTTCTCAAAAAATAAAAAAAAAAAGTACCCGACTTCAAAATCACCCAAAATAAATTTTAAAAGATCCTTTTTAGTTTAAATATTCAACACAAATTCTTGTCAAATACATAATTTTCTTCCATGTGCGAGATGGATGTTGTACCTAATCCGTAGCACCGGTAATGACATCGCCCATGTACACAATAAGCTAAAAATGCTCATAAAATAAAAACTAGTGAACCAAACTCATTAATTTTTATAGGACCAAATGGCAGGTATACCGCCTCCATCAAAAAATCACACAAATCGGACCAAAAACCTCGGAGTAATCGGTGTAGACAATTATGATAAATTTTTAGAGTTTTGTTGATTTTCGTTTTTTACAACAAAAAAAGAATTTTTCAAATAGATTGGTAAGCGACGGAGTTATGCGCGAACAAACATAAAAAAGAAATGTGAACATCGAAATTGAGAACCTCCTCCTTCTTGAAGTCTGTTAAAAAGGAAAAAATTATAGCCTGAGCTAGTCAAACGCAAACGCAAATCACAAGCGTTTAACTGCTATTTAGTCTAGTATCGTCGTTTAGCTGCTCTCTAGCGATTGATATTTAGCTAATACTAATTTCGACACATAACTTAAAAGCCGCTATTGGCGTATAACTGCTTTCTAGTGTAGTTTTTCTTTATAGTTAAGGTACGATGAAGGATGTTAAAGACTCTTAGCTGCTTTTTAGTTAAGCATGACTAGATAAAGTACTTTTATTTTTGGCGTTAAAGTATGTTAACGTCTTTCTAGAAAAGTATTGTGGCTTAGCCGCTTTTTTATTAAGGAAGTAACGAAATTTATGTGGTTTAACTGCTCAGCGATGTTCTGTATCTCTAAAACTATTAATCATAGAAAAATGAGTCTTAGACCAAAAGATAGAGCATCAAAAGTTGTATAAGACTGCATTAAAAAGTGAAAAACGACAAACTGTGGCTTAACGGCCTTTTAGATAATGGACGGCAGTATATTGCATATTTTATTTTTGTGGCGCATGCTTTTTGGGTGATTGTACAAATGTAAGTTTGCTTTGACATAGCAAACTACTTCGTAAATATACAGACATGGAAGTGTAAGTAGGTTACATTTTTGAAAATGTGGTTTACAGCTGTCTGTACTTTGAATACCACATATTGCCCGTATGCATTTCTTCTGTGCTTTGAACGCCATTTCTCTATCAGGCGAATTCCCCCAAAATATGAGTCCATACCGTAATGTTGATGAGACATATCCGTGGTACGCCATTAGTAATGTTGCCCGATTTGCGACTTTCCTTAAGTGATAAAGCGCATAAGAACACTGGTTAAGTTTTTTGCACACATGTTCAATATGTATTTTCCAGTTCATCCTATTATCTAGCCATATACCTAAGAATTTAGTATGTTCAGTCTCCCGAATACTTTTGTCACCGAATCGAATGTTTGGTTTAACAGTGTTTGTTCTTTGTTCAAATAAAATATAAGTGGTTTTATCCAGATTAATTTTTAGATTATTTTTGGTTAGCCAGGTTATAATGTCATTTAGGTTTTCGTTTATCTCTTTTTCAAATGTCCTATCATTTTTACTTTTGATTAATATTGTGCTATCGTCCGCGAATAAGATCATTGGATTGTTAATAGATTTAGGCATGTCATTAATATATATGATGAATAGTAATGGTGCAAGGACACCGCCCTGTGGTACTCCGAATAAACATTTGCGATGTTCAGAAGTATACGTTATTTCTGTTTTTGTGTACGGGCAGATTCTATTAATGCTTGTGAATTGCTCCCGATTTGTGAGGTATGATTGAATTAGTTTGAGTATATTGCCTCTTATGCCATATTTTTCCAATTTATTTAGGAGTATTTCATGGTTCACATAGTCAAAGGCCTTAGTCATGTCCATGAACAAACCAACTACAGGAGTTCTATTATCTACATTAGTCAGAACGTTTTTAACCAGCGCATATATAGCAGAATTAATGTTTTTATTTTTCCTGAAACCATATTGTTCACTAATTAGAATTTTGTTACTTTCTAGAAAAGAATATATACTTTTATGTAAAATTTTCTCAAATATTTTAGAGAAAACAGGAATAAGTGCAATAGGTCTATAGTTGCTAGGATCTTGTTTGTCGCCTTTTTTAAACAAGGGTTTGATTATAGATATTTTCAGTTTTTCTGGAAAAATGCCTTCCTCAATACACTTATTAATAATGTGACTTAGTATTGGTGCAATAATAGTAGACGTCGCTTTGATTACTTTTGTGATTATATCGTCATATCCTGCACTATTTGTATTTTTAAGAGAATGTATTACTTTAATAATGTCAGCAGGTACGGTAGGTGTCATGAATATAGAATTAGAAATTGCATTTGATGTCGTTGCATTATTGTGGATAATGTCAGTCTGAGATTTAACTTGATTAATAAAATATTCATTAAATGAGTCTGCTATTTGTTTTGGATTATTTATAATTCTATTGTCTATCATTATCTTGTCAATTCCTTCTTTTGGGTGATTATGTTTTTGCTTATTAATTATATTCCACGTTGCTTTGCTCTTATTTTCTGAAATATTTATGTAGTGATTGTTTTGAGCCTTTTGAGTTTGTTTGATTATATGTTTTAATCTATTAGTATATGTTTTAAGTTTAGTCTTATTTTCAGAGTTAGGCGAGTGTCGATATTCCCATAACATGTTTCTTTTCCGCTTGGAACATTGTTTTAGTCCCTTTGTTATCCACTTAGATCGTTTAATTAATGAAACTTTAATTTTCTTTACTGGAAAACATAAGTCATAGAAGAGAAGGAACAGTTCGTGAAATTCATTAAATGCCTTATTTGGATCAGAGCACATAAGGACATCGTGAAATGTTAGGTTCTGAAGGCATTCTCTGAATTTTTTGATATTTTCATCACTATAGTCGCGTTTGTAAATGAACCAATGAGTCAATGTGCAAGTTTTTTTGACACGACACTTTAGTAGTTGCGCTGCATGGTCAGACATCGCTAATTCTTTGACTTCACACTTGCTTCCTCTGATATTATGAACAATGTTGTCAATGCAAGTTCCGCTACTTAAGCGTGTTGGTGAGCGAGTACCCAATATTAAATTATAGCTGCGCAATATGTTTTGGAAAGTTACAGACATTTTGCTACTCTTGCAGATATCTATATTAAAATCTCCACATAGTATGATCCTATTATTACGTCTTAGGCAAAATTCACTTAACATCATATCCAATCTATCGAAAAATGCTGATACCTTATCTTTGCTATTATTTGGCGGCCTATAGACACAAATAATGATGATAGGATGGGAAGAAAGTTTAATAGCACAACATTCCATTTGATGAGGTATGGCCCATTTTTCAACAGGGACGACTTCAAATTTATGTGTTTTTTTTACAAGAATGCATGAGCCACCGTTTCTATCTTGTCTATTAAAGTATGTTGCTAGTGAATAATTTGCAAGTTGTAGATGTTGATGGTCACCCTTTTTCATATTATGTTCGGTTATACAAATTACATCAACTGACTTACCTTCTTCCACGAGTTCATTTAGATGTAAGCCTAGTAGATCCGATTTATTTATTAGACCGTTAATGTTTTGGTGCATTATAAATAAGTGATTATACACGAAAAAGATCAGGGTTGATGGAAACGTTATCTTCAGGCTTGCTATTTATCATCTCATTGTCTTCCTGGTAAAATATATTCAAATCATGCAGCATATTGCACGCAATTCGGTCGTGTATGTTTTTTATTCCATAATAATTTATTCTCCCGGTTCTGTGGGAAAACATCTCAGGCGATAAGTCACGATTGCTATCAAAGAAATATGCGTATTCATTACTTTGGATGTCTAAATACAGGAGATTATTAAACATTTCTACTTTGAAATTGTATATTGGAGCGCCTGCAATATAAGTGGCTGCACAGATTATTATATTAGTGTAATTTACTTTTAATAGCGATGTCCTTAGCTTGTTTATTATGTCTATGTAGTTTCTTTCCTCTTTTATGTCATTTTCCCCGATAAAAATAATGCAGTAGTCATTTGTGGTGAAACCTTTTATTTTACGTTCCAAGTCGCTTATAAGATTTGCTGCGTTGCTATTAGTCCTGATGTAGTGGCAGTAATGAGAATGGTTGGAGTACACTTCATGAAGTGTAGATGAAGACCCCTTGGTTGAGTTACTGCTTAAAATACACAATTTGTTTTTTTGTCTGGGTTTTGTATTTACTCGTAGCTTTGCCTTTTCTTTATCAGTTAAAATGTTTGTAACGGAAGGTGTTTTCCCCAGTTTGCTTGATGTAAAAGTTGTCTGTGTCTCTTTACTGTGCATTATGGGCGTGGTTTCTGGACGATTGGTATGCAGGTCATTTAAAATTGTTTCATTTATGCTTCGCCACGCTTGTACTTTATTTTGGTTTGGGGTTTTAGTCTTGTGTATAGGCGATAAAGTTTTCCTGCATGGTGTTGAGCATATTTTCTTAAATGTGTTCTTGGATTTGATCATTTTTTGTAAGTCTGTTTTTAAACGGAAGTTCTCGGTGTTTAAATTTTCAATTTCATTATGTGCAGTTGATAATTGCATCGTAAGTTTTTTAATTTGTTCATTTAGGTCACTTACGATGTCGCTGTTATTGTGTAAACTGTCTGGGATACTCATCATTGTCGTATCAAAAATGGTTTTGTCGCTACCATTTGTTACGTTAGAGAGATCATTTAATGAACTTGATCTATGTGGTTTACGGTAGGTGATGTAGTCGCTTGGTGAGGCCATTTTTCTTGTCTATTATTTTATTTAGTTCTCTTGAAATGATTAACAAGTTTTCTACCAAAAAATATGTTTTATTATGTATGGTAACACTTTTAGTTCTGCTACTTGCCGCTTGAAGTCGGAAATGGCGCTAGTAGTACTTTTTTTTTTTTTTTTTAATCTGGTAATATTTTTAGTACTGCTACTTGCCACTTGAGGTCGGAAGTGGCGCTAGTAGCACTACTTTTTTTTTTCATGTGGTAATATTTTTGATACTGCTACTTGCCACTTGAGGTAGGAAATGGCGCTAGTGGTACTATTTTATAGTTCTTCTATTGACTACTTGAGGAATTTATGGCGCTAGTTGTCGTTTTCGATACTCAGAGTTCAAAGTCCAAATTTAAAATATTTTTCTTAACTGTTTTACTTTGAGGATGTTTAAAGTCACTAAATAAAACTTATTAATAATGATCACTGTTTGAGATGATTGTTATATGTTTATCACTAATCCAGTTTTTTTGTTAAAAACATCACTAATCACTGAGAACTGTACAGAATAGACCAAAAGTCATAGATACTTCCGCACTTGTATGATGGTCTTGTAAGTTGGCACAAACGATATCACTTTGTAATTATAGATTTTTCACTCTGTTGCACCACTGTTTCTATTGTTTTGATGTTTATTTACATTTTTATGAATTTTAAAATATGCGGTCATATGTCAACTCGGCCAGTGTTGCCAGTAATCTGAGAGGTCAGGTCTTCACCAAGTTTTATTTTAAAATCAATAAATTTTGGAACCTACCTACTACCTGCGTAGTATGCATTTTATCGATATCGATAAACTAAATATCGATAAGGTATGACAACTCTATGATGCGTTGGGCATCCCTATTTCTGTGTATGTGAAACTTTTATGTTGGTAGCCATGTTTTTTTGTTGTGATTGGTACCACTTCCGTTATAAACTCGTTATGACCTAAATGTTCTAAGTTCCGACTCTTAAAATTACATGCTCTGTGGTAATCTGTATCTTTTTGACGTGTGTGGTGCGTCGTGGGCAGACTGGAGATTCTCCAGTTTTATCAATATTTTAAGATACTTTCATGATTTGGGCACTATTACTCGTTGTTGACAACAAAACAATCCGTAGTATATTTTGTAGAAGGTAAGTGATTCCACATATGGGCCTAAATTGTTATGTGAAAGTTCTAACCTCTACCGCCCGGACAACATTGTCAATGTTCCATATTTTTATTAAAATTAAGTGTTTGTTGATATCGGATGAGCTTATTTGAGAGCGCACCATACATTATGGTTAATGTATTCCTGGTTTATAGGTGAATAAATAGAATAACGCAATCATGAGTCGTTTCTTTGCGACTGGTACTGACTCCGAGTCGGAGAGCTCCAGTGAAGACGAGCCAGTAGTACGCGCCCCAGCACCCGTCTACACGGTGAGTTTCTGCAGAATTACATCGCCAAAACATTAGTAAACTTAATATTAACACACAAAAGAACTATGTTTACCGTGCAGAACATACTGACAAGTAACATTAGTCCATTTTTATGTTGTTACCATAATTATGTTACAAATGCAGTAAAATCTGTTATAATGACTCCACTTATATTGACCAACTGCTTCTCATAAAGCAATAACACAGCAGTTGGATACAATGACTTTGCTTATAGTGTCATTTCGCTTATTATGAACAATTTATAATAAATTGTGTCTGGTTATAGTTTCAGTGTCTTCTTTACACAATAGCATTAGAAACTGTTATTACAATATGAGGAAAAATAAAAGAAAACAAGCATCACTGATTTCTTATGTTTAAAATAAACATAAGTCTTATTTTTATGTTGATTTATTGTCTCTCTCTTTATTAAAATATACAGGAAGACTTTTTTACCAACATCCAAAATTTTTTAGGCATTAGGTATCAATCACTAAGCCCATTTTTGAAAAAAAATCGATAATTAAAATTTTCATATTAAATCATTTTCTCATAAGAATTATCCGCTCTACGTGGTCACCAAGCTAAACATTAATAATACTACACTTGCCGGCGCATGAAACGGGCAGAGCGCACCCCCCTTACCCCCCGCCCTGCCCCACTACACCTGAGCGACACATCACAGCGCAGTGTCCAGATTCATCAACTTTTTATAGATAACTTTGTGATGTCCTATCTCAATATTTTTGTTTTGAGTAATACAAAAAGAAAAAACACGTATTCAATGATTTTCGCCAAATATTAATAATATATCAAAATTTGGATGGTGACTAAAAAATCATCCTGTATAGTAACAATAATAGCATTCCCTACCTGTTTGTTATATCATTATAAACAGATTTCAGTCTACAGCTTCTTTAATTCTGTAATGTGATGTAAGTTTGAAGAATTTAAATAAATGTTATAAATGGCCTTTAAAATGTCGCATACATTATTTAAAATTATAGTTATTTTCAAAGAAAAAGCTGGTCAAAAAAGTGTTCTGCAGTTGAATGTAATATTCAAAATATTATAGATTTACCAGAATTAATTACAGTAACATTACAACAAGTGCTTTGAAAACTATGTTTATATTTTCATCATTCAATACAATAAAAAAAAGAGGTGTGAGTCAGAACAATTTTATGTAGCAGCAGTGCAATTGCATATTTCACTTTTCAAAAGAGTATTTTATTAGACAACAGGGTGGATTTCTGATTACATCACCAACTTCTTCCTACCCTTATCCCATTTTACTTGGGATCAGCACAACACGTTTTTTTCTTGCATTCTCCCCTATCAGACATTCAGACTCCCCTTTCACAGCATCATTTACTCTTTACTTTTTCTTTCATAATTATCATTCCTTAGACAATCCATACATCTTTTCTTTGGCCTTCCTCTTCCTCTCCATCCATCAACAATCATACTCATCACTCTCTTAGTCACATGAGTCTCATCCCTCCTCCCAATCAGACATGCCCTGTCAGACATTTGCATGTCTGATTATACCACCAACAAAGTAAAATAATAAAATATAAAGTGTAAGTTTGATTGTATCATTTTCTATGAATGTGGAAGTCAAGATTTATTTTTAAAAAATTATACAAAACCATCTATTTATCCTACAGTTCAGTGATGATGAGGAGGAAACAAAGCGCGTTGTGCGCTCGATGAAGGAGAAGCGTTATGAGGAATTGGAGGCCATCATCCATTCTCTGCGTAACCACAAGAAGATCAAAGACTTTGCATCAGCTCTTGCTTCTTTTGAAGAGCTCCAAAGGGCTTACACTCGTGCTGCACCTGTTGTTCTAAAAGAAGAAAATGGAGTTGCTCCAAGATTCTTTATTAGGGCACTGGCAGAGTTGGATGACTGGGTGGTTCAAGCATGGAATGACCGAGACAGCAGGAAGGCACTATCTAAAGGCAACAGCAAGGCACTCACATCCTTGAGGCAGAAACTGAGGAAGTATGCCAAAGACTTTGATGCTGAGATGGCCAAGTTCCGTGAGGATCCTGATCTTCCTGATGATGATGATGAACGTAAAGGTAATTAGGTTTTTATTCTATTACCATCATTCAAAAATACTTTCGAAGATTTCAGTGACAGGCAGCAGTATTGAAATGAACTGATTATAATAGATATTATCTTTCTGTTTAGACACATCATCCTCTGACGAGTCTGACGATGAAGAGAAACCAAAAGAGAAGCCGCGAGCGCGTCGCTCCCCTGAGCCGCCGCGCCGCCCGCCTCCCCAAGATGACGAGTCCTCTGACTCTATGGACTGGGGATCCAGTTCCTCAGACTCCAGCTCCAGCTCTGATGACGAGAATCGTGGAGCTACAACCATCCGTGAAAGATTCTTGAAGAGAAACACTGAAAGGGATGAGGATGAAGACAGGGACAGGCGCAAGGCCAAGAGGCGCGAGGACAGGCGTGACGCTAGGATCGGCAAGGTCGGCAAAAAGGACCAGGCCGATGATGGCGGCGAGTGGGAGACTGTCAGGAAGGGAGCTGCTACTTCAGATAAGCCAAAGATGTTTGCTAAGGTATGATATGAATTTTTCAACTTTCAGTCTAGCTTCAATAGTTTCACATGAATGTTAACATAAATGTTATTGTTGATTTTGTAGGACAGCGACATTGACGCGGCTCTGGTAGTCAAGAAACTCGGTGAGATTAGCGCTGCTCGTGGTCGCAAACGTACTGACCGTCGCGCTCAGCTGGAGCTGCTGCACGAGTTACGTACTGTGGCTGCCGCGCACAACCTAGGAGACGCTCTCCAACTCAAACTGCGCGCCGCCACCGTCGCCGCTCTCTTTGACTACAACCCCAAGGTGTCTGACGCCATGAAGCCCGAATACTGGTCCAAACTCGTCGAAAATGTTGACCACATGGTCACCTTACTCTTAGCGCATGAAGACATGCAACTGAGTGAAACTATTACTGAAGAAAATGAGCAGCTTGTCACGCCACCTTTCCTCGTACGCGGTTGCCTGTTGACCGCCCTGGAGCGACTGGACGATGAGTTCACCAAGTTACTCAAGGAGTGCGATCCTCATTCTAATGAATATGTTGAGAGACTGAAGGACGAAGTTCGCGTTTCTACTCTGATTGACCGCGTGTGCCAAGTGGTCGAACGCGATGGCACTCCTCAAGAGATATGCCGTGCTTACCTACGAAAAATTGATCATCTGTACTACAAGTTTGATCCTCGCGCTGTGCGCAAGGACCTTCCTCCTGGTGAGGAAACTACCATCAAGAAGATGGAAAAATTCTGCAAGTACATCTATGCTCACGACGAGTCAGACCGCCTGAGAACGCGTGCCATCCTGTCTCACATCTACCATCACGCTCTACACGACAATTGGTTCCAAGCTCGTGATTTGCTGCTGATGTCGCACTTGCAAGAAACAGTTCAACACTCTGACCCAAGCACTCAGATTCTGTACAATCGTACCATGGCGAACTTGGGTCTGTGCGCTTTCCGCCGCGGAAACGTCAAGGAGGCTCACGGTTGTCTAGCTGAGCTAATGATGACTGGCAAACCTAAGGAGTTACTGGCTCAGGGTCTGCTGCCTCAACGCCAACACGAGCGCTCTAAAGAGCAGGAAAAGATCGAGAAGCAGCGTCAGATGCCGTTCCACATGCACATCAACCTGGAGTTGCTTGAGTGTGTGTACTTGGTGTCTGCAATGCTGATTGAGATCCCATACATGGCGGCTCACGAGTTCGACGCTCGTCGTCGCATGATCAGTAAGACGTTTTACCAGAATTTACGCGCGAGTGAGCGCCAGGCACTGGTGGGTCCGCCCGAGTCTATGCGTGAGCACGCGGTGGCAGCTGCTAGGGCTATGCGCCGCGGAGACTGGCGCGCTTGCCTGAACTTTATTGTTAATGACAAGATGAATGCCAAGGTATGTATTAACAGAATAAAATGAATAACTACATGATTTAAAAGTTTCTTCAAATATAAATTTGTCTATTACATTGCAGGTCTGGGACCTTATGGTAGGCGCCGACAACGTCCGCGCGATGCTCGGCCGTCTGATCCGCGAGGAATCGCTCCGCACTTACTTGTTCACTTACGCTCACGTGTATGCGTCCCTTTCTCTCCGATCACTGGCAGACATGTTCGAGCTACCCCGCCAACGTGTGCACTCGCTTGTCTCTAAGATGATCATCAATGAAGAACTGCTGGCCTCACTTGATGACCCCAGTGAATGCGCTATCTTACATCGTTCGGAGCCTACCAGGATGCAAGCTTTGGCTTTGCAGCTTGCTGATAAGGTAAATCAAAATGGCGCGATTTTCAAACTGCTTGGTAGACATATAGCGAAACTGACTATCTGCAATTTTCTGGAAACTACTTCTAGTCTACAGCGAATCTTTGGTAAAATTGATTTTATTCACCATCTGCCTCTTTTTGACAAATATAATCTTATCGTGTTCACAGGTTGGTAACCTAGTAGACTCCAACGAGCGTATCTTCGAGAAGCAAGGCTCGTTCTTCCAACGTGGAGGCGCGGGCCGAGGTGGAGAGGGCCGCGGGCAGCGCGAGCGGCCGCGTGAGGGCTGGAACAGACGCACGCGCAACCGACGCCGCGACGACGAGCGTGGGGACGATTAGCATTACCATCGGATGTAAAGAAGACCAGTCGAATTGTTTATACTTCAAATATCAACCATGTATCATTATCATTGCAAAATACGTCTTACAATTTTGGCGCTTAGCAGAAAAATCTGAAGATTTTCAACTGCCAACAGGGTGTTGATATTCCTAAGGATATTTCCACCAAGCTGCAGACGAAAAATAAACAAAGTCTACTGGTCCTCATTATAATCTGTACAAAAATCCAATCTTCATTCATACGCCGTTTTTTATAAGATTATAGTATTTGGAACAATGTTCAGTTCTGTCAAATATATTTTATAGGAGGTTATAGGTATTTAAAGCTATGTAAATGGAGAGAAGAGGTCGTTATGTTTCGTTTTATGTAAATGGAATGATAATTATTAGAATGTGATCAATATTTTGATTAGAACAGCGAGTATAGAATACATTTAAAGTAATTCATTATATACTGACGGAACTCTTAATCAGAAATCTATATTCTCCAGTTACATGTTACAATGTTAATAGTCTCCCCGTAATCCAGTCGCGTTAATAAAGAGCGTATATCAAATATCTTGTATTTTAATTCTACCTAGAACAACCTACTGCTTGCCTCGCGATGAGCATCGTCATAAATGTTCATCGCGCGGCAAACGCAACGGTTAGCGGCTCTTCGATTATGAAGAGTTCACCTGAAATAGACCTGTGTCAGTATAGTATGAAAATAGTACATTCAGTTCGAATCCCGGTTGAGGTAAATAGATGTATCCTTTGTGGACACCCGTAAATAATTATTATCGTATGGGCATTATATACAGGGTGGAATTTTGTAATGCCTCGAGGGAAAGTACTCTTAATACTGCAGATAGAAAATTTTACTCAAAGGAAACATTCCTTTATTTTTAAATAGAAAGCAAACTGCATTCCCACACCCGGGAATCGAACCGGCTAAAATCTAAAATCGATCGTTAGGGTCAAAGGATAAAATCTCTCTAACAAACATGATAAATTAAATGAAAGGAAAACCAGGAAATCTTAAATTAATTTAATTATTTACGATTTCCGGGTGTGGGAGAAGAGAATTTTCGAAAATCTTTGAATGCAGTTTGCTTTCTATTCAAAAATAAAGGAATGTTTCCTTTGAGTAAAATTTACTTTCCCTCCAGGTGGCATTACAAAATTCCACCCTGTATAAGTTTATATTATATTCAATTAATTTTGGTTTTATGGAGTTTATAAATAAGTTTTATCATAAATTATGAGTCATAATCGTCTTCCGTTTGAGAGTGCAAACAAATCGTCATCCAGTCATCAATTTAGCCGTACATTCTTTTATTCGATCGGCAGAGGGCGCTGTCATAAAATTACTCTTTTACGTTTTGTTTCATATTTCCCAAAGCTTGTTTAGCCATTTTTATTCCAAGATATTTAAGTTGTTATTATGTATTATTACCTAATTCTGGTGGAGTCGCGTTTTTCATACAAGTTAAAATAAAACACTAACTAAAATTCAATAACATTTTTTGTTTTGGAATTAATTTTACATTGCAGCTTACAAATTGATAGTTCAATGTGCTAACATAACGTAGCGAAATTTTGTTGGTGTTCGTCGCATTTTGCAGATACTTTTTCAGCATTTTACGAAAAAATCCTACGATAATTTGATCGCGCCGTATAATTATGGTGTTTGTGTGGAACTGTAAATAAATAAATCTTGATTTTTTCAAGAACTGCTGTAAGAAATCTTAGGTTGGGACTTTGACAGATTCTAATACAATGGCTGCAACGAGGAGACTACAGAAGGTGAGACATCATTTTTTGTGACTTATCTCATTATTCATCATTGGATATTAAAACTGCAACACTCTAGAAATGCCATCATTATTCATATAAATACTTAGTTTAGTACTAAAATATAAGTCATAGGAGTAAAAAATTGAATGGAAGCTGAAGTTGATGAAAACTAAGAAACACCGCGGGCCTATTTTAGATACTTATTGAAATCATTGACCTACTAATTTATATTCAAATATAAGAACTATTCCGGCTTGAAACATTTCTTACAGTAAGACAGAACTTGCTACAACATGGAAATTAGGAAAGATATGGCATCATTAGGAATCAGGAGCATTTGGCTGTAGATATTTAGTGTACAAGTTTAATGAATTCTTGCCTATAAGTATCAAGGTAACCTTTTCCAATCCTACATAATTTACCTCTAAATTTCCATCTTCCAGGAACTGAATGATATCAGGCAATCAGGCCTTAAGTCCTTTAGGGACATACAAGTGGATGAATCTAATATCTTAACTTGGCAAGGATTAATTGTTCCTGTAAGTATAATATTTTATTGTTTATACTATATTCCATTTATATTACATTCTTATCTAAAGGTATAATTAAAATACTAAGTAGAAACAATACTGTCTGATGTTATAGTCTATGGAAAAAAGGAATAATAGTAGTATTAAAACATAAAAACCTTGACCATCAGAGGCGTATGACTCATAAGTATTATCTAGTGGTTATATATTTTTATTTTAGCAATCAGATTGGTTGTGTATGTTAGTTATGTATTAGATTAAAGATTAATACACAATCATGTTGCTCCAATATCAAATTCTGATAATTGTGAGAGCAATTAATCTTTTTTTTATATTATCGTAAAATTTTATCCTGTAAAGCAGTAGTGGCAAGGGCCAGAAACTTTGTGGCCCTTGCCACTAATGCTTTGATAACTGAGCAACATGATTGTGTATTAATCTTTAATCTAATACATAACTAACATACACAACCAATCTGACTGCTGTAAAATATGGTTGTCTCGCAATTATTAAAAGAAAATCTTCAGTTTACAAATCAATTTAAAAAAATTACTGAACTGATTACTGCCAATGGAATTAGGAACTTACTTCAGCAAGACAAAAATTTTAAGGCACCATTGCATAAAAAAATTGCAGTGCAGGCTAGATGCAACTTGAAAAATATATTGGGTACTAGCTGATTCATATTTTCTCATTTTCAGGACAATCCTCCTTACAACAAGGGTGCTTTCCGCATTGAGATTAACTTCCCAGCAGAATATCCATTCAAACCTCCTAAGATTAGTTTCAAAACGAAGATTTATCATCCAAATATTGATGAGAAAGGCCAGGTTTGCCTGCCTATCATTAGTGCTGAGAATTGGAAGCCAGCCACGAAGACTGACCAAGGTAGACAACCATTTGTAAAACAATCTTGTGGATTATTAAGATACAAGCTGTATAATAATATATCTACAAAAAGTAGCACACAATATCTGTTCTTACACAATTTTCATACATATTCCAGTTATCCAAGCGCTAGTGGCCCTTGTCAACGACCCTGAGCCAGAGCACCCACTGCGTGCAGAGCTTGCTGAAGAATTTCTTAAGGACAGGAAGAAGTTTTCAAAGAATGCAGAGGAATTCACTAAAAAACACAGTGAAAAGCGGCCCTCGGACTAAAGTAGCTAACTGAATCATTGTTGTTTAGCTTGGATTTGCAGCACTGGAGCTAAACTGGTGTTTTGTAGCATTGTGTGAATAAGTTATTAAGAATACATTTATTTTTCCAAGACAGTATTTGTAAGACCGTCTGAAGCAGTGGGAATGCCCTGCCGGTTACAAACTCAGATTAATTCCATTGCTGCATATTCAATATAATTTTGCATTTGATTTTACACTGGTACTAGCTTTTGAATCACCTTGCTTGCAGTACATACATAAGCACATTATCAACAATTAGGTAAATAGAAATCAGAAAATATTAAATGCTTAAGTGTGTTAGATAATATGTTGGTAATTAGTTGGGTAATATTTTTATCTTAAATAATTATTGGCCTTCAAAATCAGAAATGTCCCAAAATATTCAGTCTGTTCAAGGAATTTATTATCTGCTTGTGTTATTCTTAGACAGGTAGCTTTTATCTATGTAATGTTTGATGTAAACTAATGCTATGTAAATATTTGAAAGACCTGTGTTAGCAGACCCCAAGCTATAAGCTAACCTTTTGAACAAATTGTCTATAAATTCAGTTGTAATACATAATAGTGTGCATTTTTATTTAGACAGTGTGTTAAGGTTGCCGTATTTGTCATGTATCAACTGCTCATATAGACAAATTAATTAATCATAACTTGTGATTAGGATGCATCAGCATATGATTATTCATCCAACCACAAGACTACTAATTTAATTTCACTTCATGTCAATGTTACTTGGTAACTTCCTGAGTGCTGAACAGATCAGTGCAAACTTTAAAATATATTTTTTTTTCGAATTAAGTTCTTGTTTCATTTTACTTTTGACCTTTTCTTATGTAGCAGGATGTAAAATAAAACTATTGTTGAAAGGAAAAATATTTTATTAATTATTCAATCCACAAAGGCATACACATCCTCAACAGCAGTTGTTTTATTTTTTATTTTATCTTCCTGTTCGTTATTTCTGTTATTAATATTTACTGCTAAGTGTGTTTTCTCTGAATTTTCACATTTCAATTCAGTCTTTATTCTTTTTGCTCCTGGTTCTGTAGAGTCTGATTGTCCTAAGTATTTTACTAAATTGTCTGTAACAACAGTTTTTAGTCCATTTATATAATATTATACAAATTGTACTACATATTAAGTAAATACTATAATCAATCCTAATTTTAGACAATAAATACTTCATTGTGCTTTAAAAATTCTCACCATCTATTGTTTTAAT
Source organism: Agrotis exclamationis (assembly GCA_950005045.1). Lineage (NCBI taxonomy): Eukaryota > Metazoa > Arthropoda > Insecta > Lepidoptera > Noctuidae > Agrotis > Agrotis exclamationis. The sequence continues at coordinate 8,091,047 of OX465437.1, forward strand.
GCATTTTTCTATGTACGAACTTTTGTTGTTGTCTTTGGCTAAAGTTGGCTCCAAGGTTATAGTAAAGTCAGGACCGTAGTCTGGCCAGTGGCCATGTTCTGGTATTTGCTCATCCAGGGTCACTCCAGCCACTAGCGCAGTTAACGACGTCCACAGACGTGCTGTATTTGCATGTTTATATCCACCTGGAAAATAACACATTTTTAAATACTTTTGTGATATTTGGATAAGTTGAAATTACTCAGCAATGGCATATTTATATCAGTGTTACTCAGTCTATTTTCCATCATATAGCAAGCGGAATTTTTAGTCACACTAAAGTGAGCTAAATTATTGACAAATTGCAACCCACCTCCTCCTAACAATAAGGTAGGTTTTTGTTTGTCAAGTACAAGCCTTACACATCTGCAATAACTCCGCGTTGTCAGGTTTGCGCCGCCATTAGGATCTCTAGCGCATGCGTCTGCGCCGCATTGTATCACAATGGCGTCAGGCTTGAAGTTATTATAAACTGAATTAAATACTCTGAAACATCAGTAATTAGATACATAAGTTTATTATTGTTAAGAGATGCAAGATGCTTTTGTATTTTTATGTGGGTGAAAGTCAACAGACTAACTTTTCAAAAGCATACTCCATAGTATCATCAGAGTAAGCTGCATGTAGTGGAACATTGCAACAGTATCCTGTACCATCCTGTGTTCCAATATCATTTATATCTCCAGTGCCAGGGTAGAAACCTGGCTCAAACTTGTGGAAGGACAGAGTGAACACTGAGCTACTTGTGCTATAGGCATCTTGTACACCATTCCCTGAAAATAAATAATGGAACCTTGAATTATTTATAAAAACAATAAGAATTGAAAATATTAAAATAAATAGGTAGGTACCATGATGTACATCTAAATCAATGTACAGTACTTTTGGAAACTTTTTCCTTAATTGTTCAATAGCAATTACTATGTCATTTACATAGCAAAAGCCTTCAGCTCCATTTCTGAAAAAGATTATTTTGTAATCACATAATCAATAGCTTGTGAGACATTAAAACTAGTTTTGTTTGTATCGTCAATCAAAACTAAGACTTCTGACAAAATGTTATGTTGTGTTTTTAATCAAAGAACCTGTACCTATTAACTGTTAGTACGGGAGGTCAGATGCCAGTGTCGCAGGACTATCCGGTAACTGTGGCCCCGGAACATAAAGGGCTTTTGAAGAACACCATCGATTTTAGTCAGTAGGTACAAGTCTGACAGTCCGTCCCGTCTTGCCCTGGGTGGGAGGATTCATTTGATGATTTTACTGAGAAAAAAAAAAATAAGGGGAGGTCAAATTACTTTTTGTAAAATATTAATTTTCAGCTGTATCTGCTGGAAACTGACCTTAACATAGTTGGTAAAATTGCTGGGCAGACAACAAGTACCTGTTTGCATGGTGCCAGCCTCCGCACCAGTTCATGGCAACATTGCTCATTCCAAGCAGCAGACATCGAGCTGCTGTTATTGAACCACCAGCTATTGTAGAAACCAGATCAAACATATTGGATACTGGAGGGCAGTCATATCCTTAAAATGTTTTTAGAACAATACACAAAAAAGTAAAACATTTGTTGAACACTTCTCTAAAAACATGTTTTTTTTTAAACCCTGTTGTTTTGCAATTACTTTTTTTAAGACAAGTGTTCAAGTTTTTGCAGTAAGGCTGTTTAATGTCTTAATTTCTTTGTAAAAAAAAGAACATGTAAACTTTTTATTTTACAAAGACTACATAATTTTAAGGTTGTTATGAACCTACAGTTTTCAGTTAAACCTTAATTAGGTGAAGTGTCGTTAATTGCTAGATATTTAATCTATCCAGTTGGTCATTAAAGTGGATGATGAATGGAAATAAATCATTGTGGTTTATAAAGTACTGAATAAGGGTAAAGTCTAGTATTCGGTAGCAGGCGGAGGGGGGGATGAGGGGGTTGAGGGGGAGGGGGGGGGAGTCCCCTACCCCCCGGTACCACTCCCATGTTAAGGTCATGCACCGTTCTTGAGAAAAACCAATTTTTGTAACCTAACCTTAAAACTTGTTGTAGTCACATAATAGGCGTATTCCAAAAACTTGGTATAGTTTAGCATAAGGAGGGAGGTGCCCCCTGTGTCCTGGCACCACTCTCCTGTAAAGGCAGCGCCCAGAACCCGCCATCTCTTCGAATCTAACCTAAATCTAACCTGTCCGTGTCGGGGTGTCCCGAGCTCGCTCTTGCATCCTAGGTCAACTAGGTCATTGACCTACCAAGGTGGCTCGACGGAGCCCCGCTTCGCGGGGCTCCTACTTCTGGGTGGTTTAAAAAAAAATAACCACGAAGGGGATGGCGGGGTCTTTCAGACCCCGCCATCCCCTTCTAACCTAACCTGTCCGTGTCGGGGTGCCCCAAAGTCCCGAGCTCGCTTCGCTCGCTCTTGCACCCTAGGTCGAAAAACTGATTACTACCTACCAAGGTGGCTCGACGGAGCCCCGCTTCGCGGGGCTCCTACTTCTGGGTGGTTTAAAAAAAAATAACCACGAAGGGGATGGCGGGGTCTTTCAGACCCCGCCATCCCCTTCTAACCTAACCTGTCCGTGTCGGGTGCCCCAAAGTCCCGAGCTCGCTTCGCTCGCTCTTGCATCCTAGGTCGAAAAACTGCATTGATTTTTTTTTCAACTGATTTTGCACCATAGACAATACGTGGTGTATATATGGTTGTCAATCGCCCGTTTTTAAGTTCCGTTTTCGATTTTATCTGATTTGAGGTTAGAAAAATTGGTTTTCATTAATTTCTCGAAAAATACATTATCTTGTGAAAAATGTGGTAGCATTACAATCGGGGACTTATACCTTACCAATTGCAAGCCTTTCTTAGAGCTCGGGACTTGGGGCACCCCGACACGGACAGGTTAGATTCGAAAAGATGGCGGGGTCTGGGCGCTGCCTTTACAGGAGAGTGGTGCCAGGACACAGGGGGCACCTCCCTCCTTATGCTAAACTATACCAAGTTTTTGGAATACGCCTATTAAGTGACTACAACAAGTTTTAAGGTTAGGTTACAAAAATTGGTTTTTCTCCAGAACGGTGCATGACCTTAACATGGGAGTGGTACTGGGGGGTAGGGGACTCCCTCCCCCTTCCCCTCACACCCCTCACCCCCCCCTCCGCCTGCTACCGAATACTAGACCCAACCCCTGAATAAAAATCCCATAGGATGACCCACTGACCCATCATGGGATGGTATTCTACAGATTTAATAATACTTTTCTTTTGTTTACCATACCAATGCCACACTCCTCATCCTGAGCATTAGTTACGTAGTCGTCATCTACATCAATAAACGTCTTTAAATGATTGACATAGGACTCGGAGTGGAACACTATAAGTTCTTTCAGAGATGCTGGCGCTGACCTCACAACCGTACATAGTTTCCAAACATCATAAGCCTCTATTAATTCGTGGACCATGCTTGCCTAGAAAAACAAACATACCTATTTTATTTATTAACATTCTTTAGTTGTTTATTTATTTTTTAAACTTGTCCAGACACAAATAGGTACCTACCCTTCCAACAACTGCTGGCAATCGATCGCATTCTTCGATTAATTTTTCATCCCAAATATAGCATGGTTTTTTACCACTCATTACTATGATAATATTGCGATTTTATTACTTGAAAGATTCTGTTTCAAGGATTAAATTCGGTGAAATGGCGCCAAACAGTAAAGTAAACACTCCACGCCAGCTGCCAAGTCGCCAATCCCTATGGCCATGGCCAATCCGCCAATCGCCAACCTTCATTCATTCATCGCTGACATTGACGTCTATGATACACTCTACAACTGTCAAAGTGTCATCGACCTTTTGACCCTCACATGCCGTATAGGAACATGCAGTTTGTCTGAATGCGCTGCATTCCTGGGTCCAGAATCCGGAGGTCTTAATTAATACGGAGTGTAATAAAAAAAAGCAGAAGAATGATGACGACAGCAAAGATTTAATAGAAAATCACTTTTGTTAAATAAATTATTAGCTAAAACATTTTCATTCGTTTACTCTATAATGTACAGAAGTGTAAAATGAAACGCACCGTACTCTATCAAAGACAAATGATGCCCCTTTCAAATTGTTAGGCTATGGTTATAATTTTTAAATTCATTGGCTAAAATCTAATGTGGTAACCAATCGGAAGAAAGCAGCTTATGAAAAACAAGCGTCCATTTTCTACAGAAATCCTATCAGTCTGACATTTTCGAAGAAATCGAATGAATTAATAATATTTTTTTACTGAAATACATGTCCAAGTAATTAATATCCTACGTTTTGTAGTTTAGGAATTTGAAAAACTGTTTAAAAATGAAAAATATGTGACATCAGAGTGACAAATCACATGATAGGTTCTTGCGATCCTAATATGACAAGGTCTGTTACAAAATATTGGTAACTCGAGCCAGTCTGGTTTTGTTTGTGTCTAGTTTAACCACTTCTTCGATGGTGCATTGTGTTTTTATAACAGTGATTATCAAGTTCAAGTGGAAATGGTTCGAGGTTAGTACCGTATATTTATATAACTATACATAAAATAGTCATGATGCCCATGTTATGTTTGAAGCATCCTTTGTTCGCGGTACCCTCTTCTGTAATTCCGTCTTCTTATTATTATTCACATATTAACAAACATTTATTTTCCAAAACATGCATGATATATTGTTGTGTATCAAACTTCTGATGAAATAGTCACTAGAGATGTGTTTCTTAAGTCTGTCATAGAATCTTCTTCTCTGATGACAACTTCTGGATGCTAACCTCAATATGCCTGAAAAATGTATCTAAATACTAACCTAAACTTTATCACGGGATAGTAAACCATGATCTATTTTATCTGTATGTTTCCTGATATTAATCCATATTCAAATTTTATGTGTGGCATACTATCATTGTAGTATTTTTTGGTAATTTTCTATTTTTCCGTAATTTATTCAAATAATAGGTTTGTTAAACATGCCATGTGATTTAGCAATATACTTGCTCTCTCTCCTTTAATAAAATTGTAACTTGGTCATAAAAATATGAAGTATAGTGATTGATGTTATGTTAAAAAAAAACTATGATCTATATATATTTCCTAAATTTCAGCCTAATTTCTTTGATGAGTTGGCATAGATAAGGAGAGACCATGTGCCAACCATGGTCTCAGCATCATGCCGTGACATGATACATACATATTTCTATTCCCTCTGTCTTATAAAAAACTTATAAAATTTTGATGTATTTTTTCTTATATTTTTTTATTTTGTTAGCATAGTCATGATGATTCCCATTGGACTTTGAACCTTGTGCTGCACTCCATTAATGTGACATCACTCTATTTTTTTTTTCATGAACTGTTTCAATACAAAGAGTATGAATATTTTCCATTATATGGTACTTGGTCATAATAAGATGCATCTATTTATTAGTTTTTATTTATTTATCCATAATAAATACTAGCAATGTATTTAAAATCTGTGTCTAAAAAGTAAAGAATAAAAAAATATACCTAGTTTTTTTTATTTTTCTTTTTAGAATTTTTCTTGTATTAAAATCTAACAGATAATTTTAATTGAAATGTTTTTAAAATTAATGTAACATTAAATTATTATGAAACTTAAATAGGTCACAATGATAAAGTTCTGGTTCTTACATGAAAGGCATGTTCTCATTTCCCTAATATGTGTTAGTTGTCTCTTGCTGAAATTGTAGTATGCTTTGGATAATATTTTCAAAACCTATACTAACCATAATTATTTCTTATGTAGGTATGTAGTCTTAGTTTATAATATATCATTTCAAATAAATCCCTTACATAAATTTAAAACACACTAAACTAAGAATAAACCACACTTGCTTTAAAAAATCTCACATTCTGTATTCATATTTCATACCTACTAATAAAATGTATAAATATATCATAATAAAATTATATTATTCCTATATTTATTCTTTAATTATGTGTATAGATTAGTAAACTGCTAAAAAGAAACATCATTTATATAATATATTTGAAACGTCAATTATAATATAATTATCTTATTTACATATAAGTAAAAACTTGGTAGAATGTAGAAAATATACTTAGATGTTGGTATGGTTTCCAGCCAGTAGCTTGATGGCAGCCCAGGAGGGTGTGAAGACTCCCCACCGCATTGAACTATGCGAGGAGAAGCCTGTCAGACCTACGCGCAACTATAGAAAGCGCAGGTAACTGAGGCAATTATTATTTTTATGTTTCATTCCCCTACATTTATAAAAATATTTAGTAATTCCGTCTATAGATAAACTAACCCCATTAGTAATATTGGATATACTGGGATGATGTTCCTCAAAACTTAAATTTTATTATATTAAAACAAACAATGCATTTATGAAAAAATCATACTTTGTACATTTCTAACATAATCTATCTTTATATTTGAATGTACTGCTATCTGAAAATGCTTCATTTTTTGGGGTCATGTTATCTTTGGTTGTGGTCATTTCAAAACTAGATAAGTCACGCTATTTAAACAAGATTTTATTTATAGGATTATAGCAGCTGTGCAGCCAAAGACTGAGAATGCAGAACTAACTTCCGAACCTCCTTTGAAAAAGATCGAATTGCGATCTAAGCCACTGAAGACTAGTAACGGTATAACAAATAATATGACTAATGGACATACGTTGAGGTCGAGAGGGGCGCGCGCCGCCGCCCGCGCCACCGAGAGCCACAAGCTCACCGAATACTTCAAGGAAGAACTCAAAAGTCCCAAAGTCGAGCCGCCACCTTCACCGCCACCCATTGAGAAAACAATCAACAAAATAGATAAAGTAGTGAATGGAGACACGAATCACAAACTAACAGAATACTTCCCAGTAAGACGTAGTGTTAGGAAGACTTCCAAATGTGTGATGGCGGAGAAGATGCGGGACTTGGAGCGGGCTGTGAGAGAACAGAGGGAAGATGGACTACAAGTGAGTTGTTTTTTACAATTATATTAGTTAAAAAATCGCTGTAAACATAAAATTGGCGGGAACTCTCACTCTCGGAAACAATAGGCTATTGATGAGCAATAAGATTAAGTGATAGATAAGTCACTGCTGTCATGTCAATTAAATGACGACAAAGTCGCATTCATGTAAATTGTGTCACAATAATTATTATACGTAAGTACTCAACATGTCGTTAATGGCACCATTACGACTACGCCTACTCAACTAGCGAAGTACGTAGGTACTTGGCTAGTATGTAGTTCCATGACGTAGAGTCGTTTTTCCCCTCACCGCATAAACTGAAACAAATTACATTAATATGCCACTTATATAAATTATGTAAACAACATAGTTATGTAGAATTTGCGCGAAATAAATTTACCACTATGCTTGACTTTCATTGCCGAATCAGTATTCGTACATTAATTTTAATAATGACTTCCTGCAAGTGTTAAATAGTTTACGAGAAAGACAATAAATATTAACAACTAGCTGACCGGGCAAACTTCGTACCGCCTCACATTTTAAACCTTCCCTGGACTTCCACAAATAATTCAATACCAAAATTAGCCAAATCCGTCCAGCAGTTCTCGAGTTTTAGCGAGACTAACGAACAGCAATTGATTTTTATATATAAGAAGACTAGCTGACCGGGCAAACTTCGTACCGCCTCACCTTTTAAACCTTCCCTGGACTTCCAGAAGTAATTCAAGACCAAAATTAGCCAAATCGTTCCAGCCGTTCTCGAGTTTTAGCGAGACTAACGAACAGCAATTGATTTTTATATAATAGACTAGCTGACCGGGCAAACTTCGTACCGCCTCACCTTTTAAACCTTCCCTGGACTTCCAGAAGTAATTCAAGACCAAAATTAGCCAAATCGGTCCAGCCGTTCTCGAGTTTTAGCGAGACTAACGAACAGCAATTGATTTTTATATATAAGAGAAGATAGACTAGCTGACCGGGCAAACTTCGTACCGCCTCACCTTTTAAACCTTCCCTGGACTTTCACAAATAATTTAAAACCAAAATTAGCCAAATCGGTCCAGCCGTTCTCGAGTTTTAGCGAGACTAACGAACAGCATTTGATTTTTATATAATAGAGATTAATATGTACTTGTTGTAATTATCTAAACGAATGTACCTACTGCTGCATTTGATCCTTAGATCTTAATGCGTCATTGGAACAAAACTGTAAAGCTAAAATAAAAATAACGCGTCATTTAAGATAGATAATGTTTAACGTCATTTTCATCAGTCTGGGTGTTTTCCGAGCTATGCATCTACATTTTTTCTGGTATAGTACTAGGTACTTAAGCCCATTTTCACTGACACTACATCCATACCTAAAATATAATTCCAGAACAGTGTATTTTCAATGCTAGATTCAACCCTGAGAAATGAAGTTCCAGCAATACATAACTAGGCATTCATTTAGCTGTCGCTTACGTTAGTGAAAACTGCCATCTAGCCTATCGCCGCGTCAAAATCATTAGCTAAACGCGGAAACTAAACGCTTATTTAACACTTAGTAGACAGATAACTTCCTTCCTCGGAAAAATGCAGGTTAAAGGAAAGATAAGCCGACTTATCAGTGCAACACCAAGGCCGCCCGTAACAGTTTATAGTTTACAGATTAACGCTACGACGAGAATATTCTATTACACACACAAGATAACAGATTTCGTAATTTTTGTAGTGTTATATAAAACCACGTAAGAAATGACATTGCATTGCAAAAATGTTGTCTACCTCGTCCATTGTTTTCTATAGCATTCAATGAACTTTTTCTAGGTTCACGTTTCTGGTTGGCTGGCGACCCCTTGTACTAAAACTTGACTTTTTTAATTGCAAAAAACGTCACCGGTAACCGTCGGTCACGCCTGTAATTCCTGAAAGGGCAGTATTTATTATAACTATGTCCTAATGATATTCTTGTAACACTGACTTAAGAACTGAGCGTCAAAACCTGTTGGATCGGTATCCTTTTTGCGATACATTCCGCAAGGCTGAACCTATGAATCAAACTCCTTTCGTGCCGTGCATGATCAACCATTTATGCCCACTGACGAACAACACCCCTCCTGCAAAGCACTGCTAACCCAGATACCGTCTCCGATTAACGTTCTTATCTATCTCGTTAATTAATAGCTTGATTTGAAGGCTCCGGCGCAAAATATCGCTTTCGCAAAATGTCTCCTGGTAGTAAAATGTCTCTTTCGCAAAATGTCGCTTTCTCATAATATCGCTTTTGCAGAATGATTCCTTCTCAAAAGGTCGCTTTATGCACGACTCTTTTTTTTTCTAAGTCATTCATTCTGAATGACTTTTTTTTTTTGGGGTGGCAAAATCATCAAATGAGTCCTCCCGCCTTGGGTGGGGCGGAAGGGACTGTCAGACTCTTACTGACTAAAATCCACCCGTGTTCCTTCGGATGCCCTTTACGTTCCGGGGCCACGGTATCCTGGATTAAGAAAAATCCGCGACCCCGGCAGGCATTTGGCCCCATAAGGGGCCCCGTCGGTGACGCGTGATACACGACGCGCCACCGTCCCGGGCTTGGTCCGACGGCGAGCATACCCATTACTCACCGTCCGCAAGCCCGCTCCGCCGTGCCCTCTGCTGTTCAGAGGGACACGCGTTGGAGCGTCCACCCGACAGGCTATTCGCATACGGGCAAAGAAACCCCTTAGGAAGAATTTTTGCCCGCATCCCAGGGTGCACCGGCCCGAAAAATTGGTCTTCCCCCCGGACGTATCCGAGAGGGAACTCCAGTCCACGGGCGCACGTGGAGGTTTCCTGTCTTAGCACCCCGTGGCTTCTTTCTTTCTGAATGACTTAGAAAAAATTTAGCCAGGTTTAAAAGAAAGGTTTTTTTTATCAATTTCTTATTCTTGGTTGATTCTGTGTGTGTGTGTCCAATATCGAATAAATGTTTTTTTGTGTTGTAATGGAACACGAATCCAAAAAAAAAACATGTCGCTAAAAACTACAACAGAATCAACCAAGAATAAGAAATTGAAAAAAAAAACAACTTTTTAAACCTGGCTAAATTTTTTCTAAGTTATTAACGCGACATTTTGCGAAAGTGATACTCAGCGAAAGAGGCATTGTGCAGAAAGCGACCTTTTGAGAAGGAGTCATTCTGCAAAAGCGATATTACGAGAATGCGACATTTTACGAAAGAGACATTTTACTACCAGGAGACATTTTGCGAAAGCGATATTTTGCGCCTGAGCCGATTTGAACGTTAAATTAACCAATGAGAGCTAAATTGAACAAAATATAGTTCCATTTCACAGCTTCTACTAGTCTAATTCTAGAATGCCTGTAATTTTAATTACTATTCCGTTGCTTCAGGTGGCATATTTCGACGGCAAAGGCCGAGGGGTGATAGCGACCCGTCCATTCGGCCGTGGACAGTTCGTGGTGGAGTACTCCGGCGAACTGGTGGGCGTGGCGGAGGCAAGGGAGAGGGAGCACAAGTACGCGCAGGACCCTGAAGCGGGCTGCTATATGTACTACTTCAGACACGGAGATCAACAGTATTGGTGAGTTGAGGAAGCTGAAATGTATTGGCGTAGAACTTACTACTATTTTGGTATCCTAGTATCCGTCATTTCCTGCAGTACAAAGGTATTAATATATGCTGGATATGATATTATCATGTGCCCCATTTTTGTGAAACAGGACCACATTTGCTCTCCAAGCTAGAATCGTCTTTAAAAAAATCTCTGGAGCACGTTTTTGTAACCTCAAATCGACCAAGGTAATAAGACCATGTCCAAGTGTAAGATTGTCGGGCCGTGAAACAAATGGAATGGTTAGGGATGCACGCAGTGTCTCGCCACCACAGTACGAATCGCACATAAAGAAAAACAACGACGGGTATATTTGGTGCCTTCTGTTAGACTGAACCGCTAAGAGTTTTAAGTCGTTGTTATGTGTTGTTTTCCTCTAAAGATACATATATTATTCAAACAGGTGTTTTGAAGAAATTCCGTCAAACTCTGAAGAAAGCCTAAACCCATACCTTTTAGTTACAAACTCGTATTTTTTCCCCAGTATCGACGCAACGGCAGAATCTGGCCGTCTAGGTCGGTTAGTGAACCACTCTCGTAACGGCAACCTGTTAACAAAGGCTATATGGGTCGACGGGCCCCGGCTCGTGCTGCTGGCTGCCCACGACATCGCGCCAGGAGACGAGCTCACCTACGACTACGGCGACCGCTCCAAAGAGTCGCTGCAACATCATCCCTGGCTTGCGCTTTGACCTGGGTAAGCTAAGAGATTTTATTGTAAGGATAAAGATTTTTTTTAGCGTGGTAAAATCATCATATTATTATGAGAACTCCCACCCAGGGCAGAGCGGGAGGGCATGTCAGACTCGTACTGACTAAAATCCACGGTGTCCTACAATAGCCCTTTACGTTCCGGGGTCACGGTAATTCGGGAGTCCCGCGACCCCGGCAGGCTTTGGCCTTCTAAAGGGGGGCCCCGTCATAATGCTGAAACTCTTTGAGGTGCGCGTGGAACACAACGCGCCGCCGACCCGGGCATGGTCCACGTTCGGACAGCGAGTCACGCACCTATTCGCCGCCCGCATGCCCGCGCAAGTATAAAGATAGTGGAAAAAGAGGTTGAGATAGTTCTCAGGGTATTTAGGGTCGGTTCTTCTAAAAAACTCCCACTATTACGTTTTATGTGCGTGTATGACTAGTGAAAGTAGTATGTAAGGATCGTAGCAGATGGCGCTCTGTAGTTTCTGTCTACCCCGATGGGAAGAAGGCGTGAGTTTATGTATTACATTTCACTATCTTCTCTGGACAGTAGTATTAAACCGGGGTCTCTTATCCAGTGCCAAAACATAAATTCAATTGATACTCGAAATTCAACTGACTATAAAGAAGATATTGTCCAGCTCAACTGCTATTTTTAATCCAAATTGAAATAAGCCTTGATAATGCGTTTTATTTTTTGGGTTATTTTTTCATTTCCAAGTCCAATTAAGACAAGTTTCAAAATATGTATATTCTTTTCCGATTCAGTGATAACTCAGACTCGTCACTGCCAACCTCTTTCGATTTAAAGTGGCCAGTCTATTTTCACTTCTAATTCTTCAAGATATTGTCTAATTGGCCCCAGATTAATCTATTACTGTGTACAATCAGATTTTATTCTTCACATAGACGTTTTTTAACTTTTTTTTATTTCTCATTTTTATGATCTCTACCATTATGGTTAATGTCTTTTTTGCAATAACTATGTGAATTGATACTATGTGTGTGTTTATTACCGCATGTCTTGGAGACGACCCATGCCATGCTAGATGTTATATGAAAAAGGGAGAAAGGTATGCCAAGTTTAAGGGCCGGCCTTTCCAAGATAATGGTAACTGAATATCTTTTGAAAGGCAAGGCAAAATCAACCATACCAAAATGACTTAAGGTAGACTTCCGTGCATCGCGATCGATCGCGGCCGCGCGCGGCTTACGACTGTCGTCGGTCGCTCGCGACAATAGTAAAATGTATGGCACCGCTGCCGAGGCCCGCGACAGACGTGCGCGGCCGACGAGTATCGTGAGCCGCGCGCGGCCGTGTCTTGAAATTTAGTAGACGTTGTTCGTCAGTTCCCTCTACACGTGTGTCTACCGAAGTCAAAATCATGGTCGAAGTGCTAATTGACATCCTTTAAGAAGAAGAGGAGGATGACGAGCTGCTGTTGCTATATTATAAAAATAGAGCACCAATCGACCCTATCTTTAAAAGCAGAAATTAAGAAGGATACTACCAAATATTGATTCAAAAGCATTTGTATTGTAATGAACAAAAATTTCGGAAGTTTCATCTACTAAATTTCAAGACACGGCCGCGCGCGGCTCACGACACTCGTCGGCCATTACATATGCCATACATTTTATATTGTGACTAATTGACTATTGTCGCGAGCGACCAACGACAGTGTAAGCCGCGCGCGGCCGCGATCGATCGCGATGCACGGAAGTCTACCTTTAGTTATTTATTATTTTTCTAAAACAATACGTTTTGCTGATTGTTTTTTGAAGTCAAAATTTGATATCATCATAAGATACCATAGATAGCGCCGGCCCTTAAGCGATGTAGATAAAATTAAAATATCACCATTAAAAAATGTTAAAACTTCAAATTGCATCTTTTCCAGGTATTGTCATCAAAAATCTCATTGGACTACTAAGAATAATTTATTGATTTAGTCTTAGTTACTATGAAGTTTGTTTGTTATAAAAGATTTATGTTAAATTGGACATTCATGTGTTTAGTAGTGAGACAAGTGGCCTAACACTTTCTGATAATGACGGAGTGGTCGGTCCACGAAATAAACTGCCTTAAACCACTTGTGGTTATGTGACTAAGATACGGAAATAAATAAAGGACTATGTAAAGAGGTTACGTCAAAGCAGTTGTAGTTATATGTCTTAGTTTGAATAAGTGAATGATATTCATTGTCAAAAGAACTGAATAAAATAAAAAGATTGTGTGACCCATGAAATGAACTGACTAAAATGTAATGAAAAGCAATATCTTTTGCTTAATTGAGTCGAGGATGTGAAAGGCAAAAGATAACTACGCCAAACCAACTGTTTTGACGATCTCTACTTGTCCCAAAAGATGTTAGAAAAATTGTAAGGACATTGAGTTTCTATAAGTACGTTATCTTTTTGTAATAGAAAATAGTATTTAAGTGTGTAACAGTATTTCATGATTCTTTTGTGACGGGAGAAATCTCAGCTCCAAATACAAGTGTGTCTACTGCTTAGTTTTTATTTGTGGGTTAAACGTGTTTAAATTAGTTTATGAATAAACAAATAATCAGTTCCCCAAAATAAGAATTATGGTGACTTAAATTGATTTCGATGTTGAAAACGAAAATTGGAGAATCTGAAAAATGATCAGTGGACGTAAACTTATGTATATTGAGGCTTAGTAAAGAGGCCAACTTTACAAAATAAAGTACGTATTATTTTATAATAGACATACGTTTTACGCCCACTGAAATTTAATGATCTTTCAACTAGGTATCTTAAAACAGGGATATATTGTCAAACCAAATTGTTCGAATTTTATAAAAGAGCTATTTTGGGTAGACTTTCAGTCCATCGAAAAAGATATCAAGTAGATAGTTCAATTCTTAGATGTTGCAGTGTGCCTCAAGTACTTGTACAAGTGTACTTGCTAATCGGAAGCAACGATAGACACGGCTGCGTTACGTATTTAATCGACGGCGGCTTGAAGAGACATGACAAACTCTTAGCAGGTAGGATAAGGAAACAGAGTAAGTCTGGAAACATCAGAAAATAATTTTCCAGACTACTGGTTAGCCATGACCTGAATATCAATTAACGTAATTAATTTCTAGGTAATTACATGGCTATGGTAATGTCAGTTCCTAGTTGTCGATTTCCAAGTCACGTCGACATTATACTTTATGAAAGATGCCTATAAGGTACAAAATTGACCAAGACATGACGATGGTTGCAGACTGTTCCAATATCAAACACCAGCCACGATACAAACTCGGTCGCGACACAAACTCGAATATTTTTGTATTTATAATTAGTTTTAATTTGTTTTATGATAAGTAAATATTTATCAGAACGACGGTGAGGTTGTAAGAGTTGCTCATTGTGTGTTGAAGATATTTAAAAAAAATTGAGTCCTAAAGTCCAAAAATATACATTGCTTCATGTTATTTAAATTCTTCATTAAAATGTTTAGGATAATATCATTTGAAATTCGTGCCGTATTCATTTGTAAAGCGATACTGCGATTGCCCACCGAAGTGAGAAATTAGGCTTCCATCCGTTGTGACATCACAGAACACCATTATAGCAATAATACATTACATATATAAATTAGAATATTAGGCGCCGTCTACTTTGTATGTGACGAATGACACTCCAGGCATAAATAGAGAACAATTTATTTTTTAATATTAGATTTTTCAGAAATCAATCGGTTTCAGTAATACACCAAACAATACATAGACATAATTTTATAAACCGATCGAAGAATTCGAGTTGGGTTATGGGTATAATAACGTCGGCCTAATTCGTTAACCTGCTAAATACGTTTTTGCAAAGTTTACAGGACGAAGAAAAAACTGAATAATATCTTTATTAGTTTAGCAATCCAAATTTTGAAAATCCCGTTGGCGTATATATTTTTTCTTGATATTTTAAAAACATAATATCTAAGAAAACCTAAACACATTTTACAAAATTGAGGAAAACAATAATTAAGCAGTTATTCGAAGTGAAGTTTCAATTTGGTTGAAGACCTAGCAGTTTTTTTAAATTAAATTTAGTATAGTAAATTAATGTTAATAATGGTGTACCTATAGATAATTATTTTAATTGTGCAGTTAAACGAATTCAATCAGTAATCAAAATATTTATTATTAAAAATTAAACAATCAGTCTTCTTTAATAGGAAACAGGGTTAAAATATCTAAGCTGAACTCTTCATCGGTGGGAAGGGTTCGCATCGGCGTCGAGAGAACGATGAAGTACTTGGGACTCGTCCTCGACAGCCGGTGGAACTTCAGGGAGCACTTCCTGCATTTGGCCCCAAAGCTGAACCTGGCAGCAGCCACCCTCAGGCCGACTCCTGCCCAGTCTCAGCGGGCCAAACGCCTCCTGCCAGAGGTTCATGGCTATACGGATGATCCGAGGATACCGCACGATCGCCGGCGAATCGGCCAACCTCCTTGCCGGATTACTGCCCTGGGATCTGGAGGCGACGGCTCTCCAACGCTTCTATGAGTGGCGCTTGGAGGCGCATCGCTGGGGCGAATCCCCGCTGCTTTGACTTCTCGAAGCGCGGCGGGAAGAGCTCCGGCGCGATCTCAGGGCAGTATGGAGGGTGCGACTGTTGCAACCGAGGTCCGGGTACACCGCAATCGCGGCGGTAAGACCCCTCCTTGAGGAGTGGCTGGATAGGCGTCACGGCGTCCTGACCTACTGCCTGACGCAGGTCCTCATCGGACACGGAAGTTTCGGCAGGTACCTGTGTCGGATAGGGAAGGAAGAAAGGCCTGGGTGTCACCACTGCGAGGATCGCCCGGAGGACACGGTGGAGCATACGGTGCAGGACTGCCCCGCTTGGGCAGAACACCGCCGCGCCGTGTCCTCACGACGGCGAAAGCGGCGACCTCTCGCGCCCGGCATTGGTCGAGGCAATGCGGAGCGAAATGGAATGGGAAGCAGTCGGCTCCTTTTGCGAAGCAGTCATGCTAGCGAAGGAGGAGGCGGGACGCGTAGGAGAGAGGACAGCGTCTACCTCACAGCCCAGCCGCAGTGGTAGACGCCTACGGCGTCGGACGTCGCAAGACGATTTCCGGCCACCGTAGGTGCGGGCATCCGGGCGCCGAGTAATGAACGACTCGCTGTCCGACCATGGACCATGTCCGGGACGACGGCGCGTTGTGTTCCACGCGCGCCTCAAAGAGTGTCAGCACAATGACGGCTTTGGCCCCCCCTTAGAGGGCCAAAGCCTGCCGGGGTCGCGGGACTTACGAATACCGTGACCCCGGAATGTAAAGGCTATTAAAGGACACGGTGGATTTTAGTCAGTACAAGTCTGACAGTCCCTCCTGCCCTGCCTTGGGTGGGAGGAGTCATTTGATGATTTTACCACGATAAAAAAAATGCTAAACTCTTCATAAACAATCAGTAATAGTTTTAATATACGTTATTATAATGTGTTGTCTGTCTTGTAGTACGTGTTGTACTCCTAAGTATTTTATTATTATTAATGACAGCTATTAAATATTGTTTTACTACTGCTACTGTATCACAATCAATTAATTATTACAACAATAAAATAAAATAATCAATTTTCCCAAACGGCACGTGAGTTTGGGAACGTTGTCAGTGCAAAACTGAGGCCTCAAGAGGATTTAGCAGGTTTGCGTTGTGGAGATTGGCTAGTGATAAGAAAGCAGTTTTTCGGGCATAGCATTTGTCACCTTTTTAGGCTGATATCGCTGTTATTTCTTAAATGCTACGGTAGATATTAGGCTGAATTTTCGAACTGCATCAAAAAGTCAATTTTGCCAAAAATGGACTTAGCAGGTTAACGAATTAGGCCGACGATAAGAATACCAATATTGCAACTCGCCCCGGAATATAGAAAGATGAAGACGAGTTGCGTGTTAGTTACATCAGATACGCTTATTTAGCTCGTAAGTCGAAATAATAAGTGGCACGAATAAGATTTGCCAAACTATATTGGTGGGCATACTAATTAGGTATAAAGCTTAAACTCGCGAGCGCCGATGGCGTTGACTTGTGCTTTAAATGTACATTGTGATAGTCGCGATCTTCCCGGACGGGCTTGCAACTTTTTATACTAACCGCATCCGCCGCTATCACATGAGGACTAATTCGTCCTACCTCATCATTAAACCTTTTAACCGCTAACGTCGGATATAATAATATCCGACAAATATTTTCGGGCCCATTTCGCCAGAGTCGGATATATTATATCCGACTAAAGTACCACAACTCATTGAATGTGCTTTGAGTATTGTACATCCGTGTTTGTTGTAGGAATTTGTTTTTGATCTTTTTATTTACTGTGGCTGGCGCTGGGGGCACGACAATTGATATGAAGTCGGGCGGTTAAAAGGTTAACGTAAGCGCGCTCGTGAGTTGCACTCTACAAGTAAGAAATAAAGTGTGAAATTATTTTACTACTGGAGCAATGGAAAACCTTACAGTTTCTTTTACGTAATGTCTACTCGCGAGACTCGTATAAGTGATTATAAGCGTATGTGTGATAGAGACTGTATCCTTGATAGTAAGTAAATACGGGAGATGGAGGTGTTCTCTTTTGAAGCGAAGCATGCGCCCGCGTCGCGCCCTACCTCGGTGCAAGCGCCTTATCGTCTAACCTGTGTCGGGAAAGCATTTTTGATACATGTCAGAAGTAGTACGGAATTTTGTAATACTAAGAAATTTTTATATGTATCGTAGTGTATAATATATGTAAGTTATGCAGCTGGTGGGTAGCAGTGGTCACCAAAAGATTAATATTAAATTAATTATTATTGTTAATGATAATATAGTCGAGGTAAGCCGGTCTGTGTATCTTTGTGATTCAGCTTCGTTTTATTAGTTTGAGCCCTTCAGATTCTGAAATTGTATTTGTTACGTTTTATACTATAAAATTTATTATAAAAAAATAATGTGTATCAAATTAATGTTAATCGGCTGGCGAACCTAATAAGAATAATGTTATTGTACCGATCGTGCACTTCATTTTTTCTACTTAACATAAGCTAATGTAGCTGGATCCAATCTATAGTGAAACGCTTATTTATAGCGCGGGAACTACATGGGTACAGTATGACGCTTGTAGCATTCTGCCAAATAATTGTATACATGTACCGATGCCACCTGGAGCCTTTTTCTGAAGATCCAGCAACATAACTCTGCTGTAACATTCGTATTGCTTGTAGTTCCTCCATCAACTTGTTACAAAATAATGTGCGACTTCCTAACCTACCTTACCTTATATCTCTATTTTTACGTACGTCGCTGCTACAAACCCTTATAATTTATTATTGTCTAATTATCCACGGTCAAATTAGTGAAACCCGTTAGTTGCATACCTACCTAATAAAACTTCTTTACAAATAATAGGTTAAATAAATCATTAAATTAATTGAATAGATTAATATATTTATATTTGAATGCATTTTGTTTAATCGAAATGATGATTTGCGCCGCGATATTTATCAGTTTGCTCTACAGATTTTTGTATTTCGTTGTTTACATGTATTGATACAGAGACAACTGTGATATACGAAATGCTGTCATCGTAGCTAAAGAAAATGAATAAAATTACAGATTACTATTACCTATGTTTTTTTTTTAATAAACTTGTAAATATATGGTGACAAGCAATCAAAGAATCTGTCGATTAAACTAGATTACAGCGGGATTTTAGTATGATATTATTATTTTTATTACATTTTTTTTTTTATTATCTGTGCCGCATCCAAATGTTTCAGCTATTATTATAGTTCCATTCGCAATGTGTAAGTGGATTATTTATTCCCGAATATTTGAAGCGAAGCAAATCAGTAACCTAACCCACTGTCGCAAATGATAAGTAAACATTCTCAAACTAGCGATCGGAGCCAGTGCAAAGAATAGTTACACAGTGATTGTGTAAAGGGAGAAAGACCAAAGAAATACGTGTATGGACCCGTTTAAGGGTAAACTAACTGTTTAGGTCTTTAATATAATGCTCCCGCTATGTTTTTCGACTATCACAATAATAATATCTACCTTGCTACTCAATAGAGCGCAGGAAAGTCGAAAGCTAAGATCGCATTTCGCGGTTCGATTTATCGAGGTATGGAAACTAATGGCAAAATAAAAAAAATAATCCGCGCGCGATTCGTTTGCTGAGCTACAAATGTGCACCTTTTTGTGAATAAATTATCTAGAACCAAGTGTATTTTGCAGCAATGCCTAAGATAAGGCAAATAATGATTGTGTTTGTTTAGCGCTTATATTGTTGAATAACTTAATATAAATCCTAGGTTAATAAGCGATTATTTATAATTGAAAATATGTACTTGTAAATCATTGAAGTTATTGTTAGACATTCTCCACTGCTTATGTAACTGCTGTCTAGTTGACTACATAATATAGATGTTATCTTGCAAAATGTGCTTTATACGTAACTACGTTCTCAAGTGCTGACTTCGTCGTAAGGTGCGTTTTCGCAAGAAGTAATAAAATAATCGTTTTTAAAACTTAAGTAGCAGTTGTGCAGTGGAACGTCAATTTAAATTTCAAGTCAAATTTTATTCTCTTCATATTACACGATGTCTATAATTACGCCGAGAGTGACCGAAAAAACTTTTTGAATACAAAGAATATATTTTTGTACATCCGAAGTTACTTTTCCGAACAGTTTTTATAGAACACATTTTATATTCCTTGTGAAATATGAAGCGACGGGATTGCAGAGGATTGGAACTATGATTATTATAACAGTATTGTTAACGGCTATTTTTCCCACGTTTTCCTAAGTAGCGGTGTTATGAGACTTAATAATTTATTTTAAAATGCGGGCCGCCACACTGCCCTAATAATAATCAGTAGTGATTGAGAATTGGGTGAAATATAAAAAATGAACTTTGAACTGTGTTTAAATTATTTATTACACTGATAAAACGCTAACCACTTCTACGCCACTGGGAAGTTTTCTTCCCACAACCTGTCATTAGTGTCAAATTTCGGAAAAGCCAACGGGAAGTTTTCTTCCCAGTGACAGTTAAGAACTGTCACTTTGACAAGACAGACATTTGACAGGTCTGATAATAATGGATGTTTAGGCTTACCAGTGGCTAATTAACCTTATTATTTATTAGAAATGCCTTGCCATCATTTCCTTAATTGGCAAAATTATACTTTCACAATAAAACACACATTAGAGATTATCAGTCTATGAGTTAAATAATAATTCATTTAGTTATAGTACTTTATACTGACTGACATTAAGCGACGGCCACCTTATGGTGCATTTTGAGATAGTAGAGCTGCGCTTGCGACTCGAGCTCCTGCAGAGACTTGACCACTGGCGCCATCTGGCTTACGTGATCCTGGAAATAGAGGAAAACGAGCTAGCAATTTAATTTTCAGAGCGATATAACAGTTCATACGAAGACATATTTATTTCAATAAGAGCAAGGTTGATAATTAATGAGCAGCGCTCACTGCTTCTGGGCGCGGCCTAATCTTTCAGAGAGTATTCATAAGAATCATTCTGGATTCCCTTTTCTCCCTACCTTACCGAAATAGTATTAGGCTAGGCGTTCAACGTAACAAACAAAGAATCATACCTGGTACCCAGAACCAGCCTGCCTCTTCTTCTGTCCGTACACGACTTTACCGTCGAACTCATTGGCGGGCACTACCATGTCTGTCCCGACTTGCTGAATCGTGATGGTCAGATGGTCTTCGATATCAGCCAGATACTGCAAAAGAAACAAAACTTTATCCACTTCGATAACGCCTAGGCCGCACTACGTTTAATCGGCTGTGATTTTTAATCGCGTGAATTTGTGTCCCTAGAAAACTAATACAAGCGGCCGCACCTGCGGTTTTATCCCGCGTCTGATTTTAAAACCGTGATTTGCTACGAAATGCTCGCGGGTAAAAGCCGCGGCAAAACTGTATTCTATAGAACTTAGTTGACGCGCACGCATTGGCGTTAACATCTTAGCCACGTAGACGGGCTAGGCTAAGCGCGGGCGCGGGTGACTTGTGCGGGCGCGGGTGGCATGCCACGTACATTCAGTAGCGGCTATAGCGGCTGGCTAAGTGGACGTATTGAGGATGCCTACCTACCTACTTTTCTCGTAATTATTATGTAGGTATGTAGATCTGCAGAACACTGAGTACATTGTTCGATATGGCACCTAGGATCCTACTTATTAGTAAATTAAGCATTATTATATAACTTACTGTCCTGATCTGGAAAAAGCTGTTTGATTTCTTCCCATAGTCTTTTTATTACATTTTTATATTTATGTTGTGGATGCTTGGACATCCATATAGGTGGTCGGTTTAATATTTCTGTAATAAATGCCTGTGTCCATTATAAAATCCCGCCGCTCGTCAATTCGTCTAAACAAAATTGTTTCACTCGATCCGTCCCACGCTAGCCCTTTTCAACCGCTCGAAAAACCGCTGTGCACCGTGGCCAGGTTCAAACTGACTCATAGTATTGTTTCCACCCGCCCGCCTCGCCCGCCACCGCTGCCGCCGACCGCCGCCGCCAGCCGTAGCCGCTCTAGCCCGCCGCGCGCGCTTCGTGGCATGTTTTATACGTTCTCATACATTTGTTCAATGGGGAAGGCCAGTCAAAGCTAATTGTAGATGGCGCCACCATACCTAAGTCCTAATCCGACCAATGAGGTAGTACTATTTTGAAGTACCTATAAGATTTGAGCCAATGACGATGCTTGGGCCAAGCTATGCTAGCGCCATTAGTTCCCCAGTTGCCATCCCCATTAGCCAACCGCCGCCGCCACCCGCAACCGCGCCTAGTCCGTCTCCGTGGCCAACACGTAACAGTCAGTATTCGATAGACCGTTCGGTAGAGTCGTTTCGCGATTTTTAATCGTAGTGTGTGCGTCTCAAGCGGTTTCGTGGTTGTAGCGATTAATCGCTTGCTGAAAAAAATGTAGTAAAGTGCGGCCTCAGCCTAACTGTACCGGAACTTTGACAGTTCTTTAGCAGACAGACAGCTATTTGCAAATTCGGTGGTGGTGACTATCAAACCGATCACAGCGCGCGATGTGGATCAATGGACGCACCCGCGGATTGAAGTAAGTGCCAAGTTTAATACGCACCACAAACTTTTAAGCTATTGCATAGCTTTTATCGCGGGCTTTGAGCGCGGCGACGGAATCAAGAAATTCCGTAACAAAAATAAACCTAACACCCCCACTCCGACTGGCACAGCGGTGCGGCGTTGAAAGCCGTGCATCGTCTAACGTCGTTTCAGTTCGGCAGACTTCGGCACAGTAGTGTTTGTGTGCGTGCGACTAGACATAAACGCGTGTAGACTAGCAGCTAACTGCTCATAACTCAGGCTCATAACTGATTCTACCTCTTTTAGCCACTACTGAGTCATATCAAATGTCGTTATAACATCTGTCATGTAGTGCCGTAAAGTTGAAAAAAAATGCTATGCAATAGCTTTACCGCAGCAGTCCCCAAGTGCCATAGGTACGTATTTTTTAGGGTTCCGTAGCCAAATGGCAAAAACGGAACCCTTATAGATTCGTCATGTCTGTCTGTCTGTCCGTGTATGTCACAGCCACTTTTTGTCGAAAGTATAAGAGCTATCCTGTTGAAACTTGGTAGAAAGATGTATTATGTGAACCGCATTAGGATTTTCACACAAAAATCAAAACAAAACAAATTTTGGGGGTGCCCCCCATACTTAGAATTGAAACTCAAAAAAAATTTTTTCACCAAACCCATACGTGTATACGGGGTATCTATGAATAGGTCTTTAAAAATGATATTGAGGTTACTAACATCATTTTTTTCTAAACTGAACAGTTTGCGCGAGAGACACTTCCAAAGTGGTAAAAAGTGTGTCCCCCCCCCCGTAACTTCTAAAATAAGAGAATGATAAAACTAAAAAAAATATATAATGTAGACCTCAACCAAAACTACCAACGAAAATTGGTTTGGATGAGATACAGTTAGCAGTTTTTGAGATATAGTACATTTTCAAAAACCGCAAATATAACTTTGCCATTCATACAAATACTATGAAAAACAAAGTTATTTTTATTGTTTGTGTATATTACTTACTAATCTCAATATAAGTATATCTCTAATCTATGCTTGCTGCTACGGAACCCTTCATGGGCGAGTCCAACTCGCACTTGGCCGGTTTTTTTTTAAATATATTTTAGGCTTTATTTAATTTTTGATGAAAAACAAGTCGAAAATGTTTATAAAAATAACTACTTGGGAAGAATTGGCAGATTTTATTGCACCTAATAATGTGGTTACTAGGAGGCCTTATCATCGCGGAAACAGCGTATTGGCAAACTTGTGTTGTCTCATATCAATGATCGAAGTGAAGGACACGTCTTTTGGCTATGGAATCAATCCCGACGAGTCGGTTAAGGTATCAAGGAGTATTTCTTTAGAATGTTCTACTTTGATCATGGTGGCTACAATACCTGTGGTTCTTTGTACCAGGTGCAGCATCCCCTGGGGTGGTCGTCAATGAGGTTGGTGTTCCAGCAGTTGCGGCCGCGAGATGAACACCATTCGCCGTGGTACCATACCTATGAAAAATGAACACTTCACTCGTACTTAAAAAAATAGCGAAAACATTTTAAATAATTTTCATTCATACTCTCTTTATAGTTTATATGGGATAAGGGCAAGAAGATGATGATGACTCTATAGTTTACTAATGAAAGAACGGGCAACAAACTTAAGACCGAAATTAATATTCAATCTCAATCCAAATCCCGCTCTTATTTTTTAACGGCCGTTTCTGATTGGTCATCTTAGTCAAATTTTCTTAGCTGTAAATTGTTTACTGGTAAGTTTTTTTTTAATACATAAAACCTTAATTAATTATTTACCTTCTCTGGGACAGTAGAAACGAGACTGATAGCGAGCCCCATGCGTTCCGCTCGACCGACACGTCCGATACGATGCACGTAGTTCGACTTCTCATCCGGAAGAGTCACGTTGATCACTGAAGAATACAAACATTTGACGTTAGGTATGTACTCAATAAATTACTAAGAATAAACATTTCGTAGTTACAGGAATAAAGAAAAGCTCTAGTTTTGAAAACCCTAACAGGTTTCGGTTTCCATATAACAGATGACTTTTTTGCTGCGAGTCCAACTCTCAAACGGCCGGTTTTTTTGTGATTGGATAATTATGTATCAATAGGGTAGTTTACTGCATAAATAAATTGAAAATCTGTTTAGTCCTTCAGTTAAAGTATTGAAAATTATTTTCACTTTACACACTTTACGCACACGTATTTTTTCTTTTTTAAATCAATCAATTTTGACAAACATAAAACGCTTCGAAATTCGGGAGTGGGGGCTTGTGACGTCATAACGGTGCATCCACACCGCCGGTAACATTTGTGGAGCAACAAAAGGCAACACGGTAACATTCGGCAACATTCGGTAACTTTTGTGGCTCCTTGTTACTATTTGTTGATTGTTACTCATCCACACCGCAGTAACATCCGACAACAAATGTTGCCGTATGTCGAGTAACGTTGCTCGACAATCGGCAACATTGTTAGATAATGGGGGTAACATTGTTACCGAATGTTGAGCAACGTTACTCGACCACGTCAACACTTAGTAACATGTTGGCGGATGTTACCGAATGTTGAGCAACGTTACTCGACTTACAGTAACACGTCGACACTTAGTAACATTTTGTTGGCGGATGTTACCGAGCAACATTTGGAAACGTTGAGCTAGAAATGTTACCGGCGGTGTGGATGCACCGTAAAGCCTGTAAAATTACACCGACCGAGTGGAGTTTTGTGATTTTTAGAAGCGTTGTATATTCGTCAATTTCGGTTTAACAAAAGAAAAAATCCGGGGCAAATATTTTTCGATTAAGAATATTTTTAGAGTAAAATAGTCTACCGGTTCGAAAGTTAACTTCAAACGAAAACCACTTATCCACTAAACAGCAAGGGTTACTTACTGAACGGCAGTCCAGAGATATCAATGCCCCTAGCAGCCACATCGGTACAGATGAGGTATTTGACCTGGCTGCTCTTGAACTTCTCCAGGTTAGCCTTACGCTCTTGAGGCTTGCGGTCACCGTGCAGGCAGACGCAGGTGAACTCGGGACCGTAGGACTTGAGGTAACGTTCCATGTTGTCGCAGTCCAGCTTTGTGCGGCAGAAGATTATGGCTCTATTGGAGAATGATATAAGTAGCTATTATGATATTTTGCTTTACTTTCGCGAAGTGCGGTGCGCGATAACCGTAGCGCGTTGTGTATATTCGTCGAACGTCGGGCGTCGACTGTCGATCGGGGTCACCACTGTTGTGTATGTGGGTGCGTGTAAGGGACAACACAAGTGAAACGCTCGAGAGATAGATCTCAAATTGTGGCCATTTTTTTAACAATTGTTTTGACAATTGAAAGCCGACCAATTGGTCGCCTCAACATTTCTTCTTCTTCCTGCCCTTATCCCATTCTACTTGGGGTCGGCGCAACACGTTTTCTTCTTCCATTCTCCCCTATCAGACGTCACAGTATCATTTACTCCTTTTTCTTTCATATCATTCCTTAGACAATCCATCCATCTTTTCTTTGACCTTCCTCTTCCTCTCCATCCATCAACATTCATACTCATCACTCTCTTAGTCACATGGGTGTCATCCCTCCTCATCACATGTCCATACCAAGATAGACGATTACCTTTCATTTTTTCTGTAACCGGCGCCACTTTCAAACTTCCCCTTATAAATTCATTCCTTACTTTATCCATTCTTGTCACTCCACACATCCATCTCAACATCCATCCTCATCTCCGCTACATGCAACATTTGACACATGGTCGCCTCAACATTTACCAACTGTATTCATAGTTCTACAATCTGCTTATATTATAGACATGATTAAAGTAACAACGTTATTGGGATACATAGTCGATGCTCAGTGCATACAATAAAAATTGAAGATATTTTAACTTTACATCAGTTAAAATTGCGATTATTTCTAATACTAGCAACCCGCCCTGACATCGCACAAGCGTAATTTGAAAATCAAATAGCCTATAGTGAAACTTTCGACCTACTCCGTGGATTTTCCGAAAACTTTCCCGCATCAAAATTTTGTCTTGATAACTTGGTGGAGTCGTTCGGAGGTTAGGCGCGTACAGACTGACTAGAGATTTTATTTTATACTAAAGTTGTTATAGTTTATGTATAGATTAGAAGTTGGTCCACTATAATGTACCTTGTTGCACCATTGCAGACAATCTACTTCTGCTATCTTAAATTATTATATTCTATTTTTTCACTTTCGACCTTCTCTAAAGAATAGAATAGAATAGAATAGAAAGTTGTTTATTTCCCTGGTTCATTTGTTACATTCAGGATGTCCATAGGTCGATGGTGTGTTCGGCCTGTGGGTGTGTCAGCTACTTACAGTCTACTTATGTTTGTCTGAGAGAGATCTATATAAGTGTCGTGTAGTGTGTGCTGTGTGTATGTTATTGTGTACAGTTAATGAATTTATATAAATTTATAATGTTGTTCTATATTGCCCTATCCTATTTACAGCTAATTATAATTTATGGGGACGTGGAGCGGTCATTCTTTTGCTTAGTAGCCGGTTCCTGTCTTTTTTTTGTACATAATTGATGTCACCTAGTCTAGTGTTAGTTAGGAGGGGGTTGTGCTGTCCGTATCCGAGGTAGGCGTCACCAGGGGTCTCTAGATCCTCGATGTGCATTTCGCGAAGACGACGCAACATGTCCTCGTTTAGGTCTTGTGCACGGAGGTGCCATGGATCCCAATCGAGCATATCCCAGAGTACTGAAGTTTCTAGGCGTCTTGGGAACTGTCCGCTAGTCTTCAGAGCCATTCGATATTGGCGTTCAATCTTTTGTAAGTTGCTCTTACTGTAACGTGAGAGTAGTTGTACCACGCCGTAATCCAATATAGGAAGTAGGCAGGCCTGAATAACAGCAAGCTTCACAGTCATATCTGTCTTGGCGTGCCAACCTATGATGGGGGCTAGCGCACCGCGTGCTCGCCGCGCCTTCTGCACGACGTAATTCGTCTGTTTGCCCATAGTCATGGTTTTGTCAAGGTATACGCCCAGATATTTTATACTGTTTTTGTATTCGATTACCTCGTTTTTAATGCAAATGGTTTTGCGGTAGTTTCTCTTGTGAGTGAACATAGCACACTCTGTTTTGTCAACGTTGCATTGTAGCCCCCAGCGATGGTAGTAGTTGATGACAGTGTCGGCGGCCCAGCCCGCGCGGCGAGTCGCGCTGTCCGGGTCGGGAGATCTATTAAGAATGCACAGGTCATCGGCATATTGGGAGAGCTTGAGTCCACGGATACGATCCCGATGATCCCAAATGTCGTGTACGTAGAGGTTGAAAATAACCGGTCCTAGGATAGAGCCTTGGGGGACCCCATGTGGTACCGAGTTTTCATCGCCGTTGGTAGTTCTGAAGCGTCCGTAGGTTTTGCGACCGTTTAGGTAATTTTCTATTAGTTTGATGATGTTGTTCGGGACGTCAGCTGTTTGAAGCTTCTTGGTGAGACCCTCGTGGTTTATTGAGTCGAAGGCTTTCGAAAGATCCGTTAAGACCATGGCCACACTTTCCCTCGCTTCTAACGCATCGGTGATGATCTTGCCGGTGCGAAGGATCTGTGTGCCTGTTCCTCTGTTCTTAGTGAAGCCATGTTGGAACGGCGGTTGGAGTCTGTCAGCCGTTTGTCGCATGCGTGACAGGAGCAGACGTTCGTGGAGTTTACCCATGATGTTTAGGAGAGTGATGGGTCGGTAAGATTTAGCATCCCGGTGGTTTTTACCTGCTTTATATAGAAAAATGCACTCCCCAATTTTCCATCTTTTTGGATAATAACCTGTCAGTAAAAGGTAGTCAGCTACCACTTTATACCTGATAAGAAAGGGCTCGCCTCCGAGTTTGAGGGCGTCTGCTTTAATTTTGTCAGGTCCAGGCGCTTTCTTGTTTTTAAAGCGTCTCAGAGCTAATCTGATTTCCTCAATGGAAGTGGGGTCGAGAGGTTGGAATGGTGTGGTCTTCTCTGTGCTCTTATCTTCGTCGTTTACCTTGGCTTCTGTGAATTCTCTTCGAATTCTTCTCTAAAGTAGCACTAACCTTCACTGAAGTTCCTTTAAATTGCTTACCTGTCCATCTTATGTTCCTTGATGGCGCGTACGCAGTACTCTCCTTTGAGAATCTTGACGGCTTCCGACAACGTTTCCGGGGTTGTGTTACCACTACGGATGTTGTCCTTTGAATGCACGCCGTCCGTTTGAATATGCCTATAAGGGTAATCGTTTTTTTTTTATATGCATATAAAGGTAGACAGTTTTCGAAAGGGACTTTACCCATGGCGCGATGCGACACGATTCTACCGATTCCAGCTACAAGTGAAAATCAATCATGCTACTAAGAAACAATGATGCAATTCGATTGACTTGACGTCGTCGTGGCGATCGTGTTTTGTTTTTCATCTACCCATAGATAAAGATAACAACGTGTTTTATGTCATATGTCGAAGTGGTAAGGTTGATTTTCACTTGTAGTTGGAATCGGTCGAATTGAAATCGCGTCGCGCCTTGGGTAAAGTCCCTAACCGTCCGAAGAGGTACAACATCACCAATCGGAATTTAAACTCAGCCCGATTAGTCCAGTCAATGGGGAAAAAAGAGGCTTTGTCTTGCATTAGGTGGTGTAGTTTTTTTTTTCGTGGAAAAGAAAAACTACACCACCTTTTGCAGGGCAAAACTCCCTGTTGACTGGACTAGATTTTCTTCTTGCTGTGTGCTTGATACTTACTTGCGAAGCGTCTCCCACGAGCGATCCTTCTGCGGGTCTACGTTGACAACCACGTGGTGTACTGTCTCTGGAACTGAATCTTCGCCCTTCAGGTCCACCCATGTCGGGAAATGCATCAATTTTTCCTGTTAAGGAAAAGAAGAAGTATGCATTTAATTTTTTCTTTTTTTTTTTATTTTTTAAGAGGATATAAAATACTTAGGTTTAGAAGAGATCGATGGAAATCGTTTGCTCTTAGTCTTTTCAATCCTTTTATTATCAAAAATACATTTGTCACTTTCAGAATATGTGTTCAAGGTTCTAAAATCTCGTAGGGCGCTGACGCAGCATCAACTTCCAATTGCATGGTTTTTAAGCGAAACTATTAAAAATTCTAGCAACAAGGTTAAAGCTACTTGGAAAGTTATCAATAGCGAAACTGGAAAATCGGTTAAACAAGACAATCAATTAGAGATTTTGATAGATAATAAATTAGTTTCAAATACGGCTGCAGTAGCTGACGCATTCAACCAGTTTTTTGCAAATATTCCTGTAACTACAACTCGCTCCTTAAATTCGTCTCCGTCTAAAGCCGAAAACTTTTTGCATCGTAGTGTGCCTAAATGCAGTAACATATTTAACTTCGATCACATATCACCGCGTGAGGTAATTGATGTTTTCAATACCCTTAAATCTAAAAATACTGGTGATTTTTGGGGCATTTCAGTTAAACTCCTAAGTAACATAATCGAAATTGTAGCTCCTTATCTTGCAATTACTTTTAATAAATGTGTTGATCAGGGTACTTTTCCCGACCTCATGAAGAACAGTAAAGTCATACCATTATTTAAATCAGGCAATAAAAATGATATTGGTAATTTCAGACCAATATCCATCTTACCTGCTTTTAGTAAAATATTTGAAAAAATAATACTCAAACAGTTGCTTAGACATTTTAAATGTAAATAACCTCCTGCATAGTGAACAATATGGCTTTACGAAAGGTCGTTCAACTACTGATGCAGGTGTTGCTCTGCTCAAGCACATATATAAGGCGTGGGAGAGCTGTAAAAATGCAATTGGAGTTTTCTGTGACTTATCTAAAGCCTTTGACTGCGTACACCATGGCACACTATTGCGAAAATTGCGTCATTATGGAGTCCAAAATGAAGCTCTAAATGTAATAGATTCATACTTACAAAATAGACTCCAATGTGTAGATATAAATGGTTCCAAATCTTACGGTCAACATGTACAGCTAGGCGTGCCTCAAGGCTCTATTCTGGGTCCGTTTTTATTTTTGGTCTATATCAATGACCTGCCATATCTTTTAAAGGGTGTTTGTGATGTTGTATTATTTGCAGATGATACTTCTCTTATATTTAAAGTAGATAGAAATAGACAAGATTTTGACGATGTAAACACAGCATTAACATTGGTCACGGATTGGTTTACAGCTAACAATCTGGTTCTTAACGCCAAAAAAACTAAATGTATAAAGTTCGCCTTGCCAAATGTTAGTTTAGGACCTAACATTATCCTAAGTAATGAACAGCTTGAAACTGTTGATTCAGCGGTGTTTCTGGGTATTCAAGTCGATTCGAAAATTCAATGGGGTCCGCTTATAACACGCTTGGCGGGAAGGCTCAGCTCGGCCGCCTATGCTGTCCGAAAAGTAAAACAATTCACGGACGTTGATACAGCTCGACTAGTTTATTTTAGTTATTTTCACAGCGTTATGTCCTACGGAATTTTATTGTGGGGAAAAGCCGCTGACATTCAAAATATATTTGTTTTGCAAATACGAGCTGTTCGGGCAATTTACCAGCTGGGTTCTCGGGTTTCTCTGAGAGATTTGTTTAAAGAGATTGGCATCCTTACGGTGGCATCTCAATTCATCTTTGTCAACATTATGTATATTAGGCAGAATTTACATCTGTATACTAAAAACAGTGATATTCACAATTTTAATACCAGAAATAAGCACCATCTACGTGTTCCCTTTCATCGGCTTCACAAAGTTCATAGCTCATTTGTAGGGCTCGGTATAGTTTTTTATAATAAACTGCCTTCATCTTTGTTAGACTTGCCTTTTAATGCCTTTAAATCTAAAATCAAATCCATCCTTTGTTCTAAGGCATATTATTCGATAAATGACTACCTTGACGATAAGAGCAGTTGGTCGCTCAATTGAAATAATGACTGCGTTCATGCTCTTTCTCCAGATTCATTTATTTTCCGACAGGTTATATGAGTTCATATAATTGTTTGTTTTTTTTATTTTTTTTACTTTTGACTTAGTTAAGTCATTTAGTTTTATTTTATGTATATTTTGTGTATGTTTTTTTATGTCTGTGTTTGTTTTATATTATTTGATCAGTTTTTTTTTTCTCTTCATTTTCAATTTTTTTTAAGCAGTTTTTTTTTTTGCACTATGATAAACTAGCGACCACGAATTTTAATCTTATTTTAGTAGTGTTTTTGACTGAGGAACCGGCAGCAAGTTGTCTGACTTGCTGACCTTTGGTTTTGTTATATGTAATTTATTTTCTTTTCTTTATTATTGTTAATTACTGCGATGGTCCTAGTTTATCTTTTTGTGCCTTCTAGTCACGGTTGGGATGTAATTTCGAATTGATGTATGATGTGAATGTTCTATTTATAAAAATCTTGGTTCTTCTAACCGTACAGACAGACGTGTTGCTGGGGAGTTTGTTCCGCCACTTCTTCTTCCCAGCCAAAACACTAGGAAGTGTCGAAGGGGGGGCGCTTTGGGGGACTGTCTTATGTAAAAAATTGACCTTCAAAAAGTGCTGATAAATCAGCCTAATTTGAATAAATGACTTTTGATTTTGATTTTTTGATTTCATATAACTTTACCGATACAAAATTGTCTGGACTTTAAGAGACTGTGACCTCTGAGTTTGCTTCGGATTTATCTTCTCAGAGTAGTCAGGTACGAAACATCGGCCTGGTCTTGTTTAAAAATAGTGTCGTTTTGACGTGTAAAAGAGTTTGCCAAAACCAATTTGCTAAATAAAGATCATTTATCATTTAACTTACGGCCATCTTCTTAACTTCGAAGGCGTGTAGCGTAGCGGAACAGACGATCATTTGCAGGCGGCGTCCATCGGACGTGATCTTCGGTATCTGTCGGTGGAGGCGCTCGATGAGCTCCCCGTACCCTGCCTTTAGCAGACCGTCCGCCTCGTCCAGTACGAAGAAACGACAGTGGGTGAGAGCTAGGTAACCTGGACAAGAAAATGGAACATTGATTGACGTACTATCACGCCCGTTCACGCCTGAGCCTGACGATTCTTTTCCTTGCACTCATAAAATTGAAGCGCGCGGGGCTAGACTTCACCCGCCGTGTTGACCTTGAAGAGACGTATGAAAAACAAAAACGGCCCCACGACGACGCATGCGCTGAACGAAATGTATTGCTAATTTGAGAAAAAATAATGATTTTGCTGGCGAAAACGCGCAGGATTTAAGCGAAAAAAAAATTAAATGGTTAGGCGCGACTGTCGTGAGTAAAACTGAAGTTTAATATAATTATAAGACCTTTTTCCCAGGGGGAAAATTGTTAACTAAAACAATTGTAAAATATTGTATAATTGAACATACATTTGAAACTTCATATAAAAGTATTTTCATTTATTTTTTGAGTAAAAATAATGTACCACTAGAAATAAGACATAAACTTGAGTCCAAACGAAGATTGCGGAGACAGCTTCATTTGACCAGAACTGAAGAAGCCAGAAAACAGTTTAATAAAGCAGCAAGAGAACTGAAAGAACTTATCCATGAAAACCAAAACACAATGTTTCAAGAAAAACTCTCTAATCTATCTGCTCACAAACAGGATAACTATTCCTTGTGGAAGATTACCAAAAACTTCAAAAGACCACACAATTTCATACCTCCACTTAAGCAACCATCCGGATCTTGGGCCAGAAAAGGAAGTGAGAAGGCCGAACTTTTTGCACAACATCTCTCTGCGGTTTTCACTCCAAATGAGTCGTCGATGGCGGACTTTGAAGCAGAAGTTGACCAATATCTTAATAGTGACCAACAACTATCACCTCTGCTTAAACTGGTCACACCGAGAGAACTGATACGAACGATAAGAAATCTGGAGAACAATAAAAGTCCTGGATATGATCTCATCACAGGTGAAATACTCAAGCATGTACCCAGAAAAATTATAGTGTTTCTTACAATGCTGTTTAATGCTGTCTTTAGAGTCCATTACTACCCAAAAATGTGGAAGATATCACAAATATGTATGATACCTAAGGCGGGAAAACCACCAACCGAACCAAGCTCTTACAGACCGATAAGTCTTCTTCCAATAATTTCGAAGGTCTTTGAGAAAATATTTTCACGTAGACTGAAACCAGCTCTGGTCGAAAACGGTATAATACCAGACCACCAATTTGGATTCCGTGAAAAACACGCAACTGTAGAACAAGTACATAGAGTGGTCCACAAAATCAGACAGTCGTTAGAAAACAAAGAATATTGTTCTGCGGTGTTCCTGGACATCCAACAGGCGTTCGACAGAGTCTGGCACAAGGGTCTTTTGTATAAAATCAAATCTTTACTACCCAACTCCTTTTATATGATACTGAAATCTTATTTAGACCAGAGAAAATTCCAAGTTAAGTATGAAGAAGAACTATCTAATCTATACGAAATGAAAGCATCAGTCCCACAAGGCTCGGTGCTAGGACCCATGCTCTACTCTATCTATACTGCAGATTTGCCCAATACTGATGGTGTGACTACAGCGACCTACGCAGATGACACTGCATGTCTTACGAGTGACCAAGATCCAACGCAGGCATCACAAAAATTACAAGTCCAGTTGAATAAGATTGAACTTTGGCTGAAAAAATGGAGAATACGCCCTAACGTAACTAAGTCAGTACAAGTGACTTTCAGTCTTCGAATGGGTGATTGTGCCCCAGTCTACATGGAAAGTAAACCACTGCCAACCAGTAACACAGTAAAATACCTTGGACTACACCTAGACAAAAGACTAACCTGGGCCAATCACATTAGGGCCAAAAAAAAAGCAGCTACCTTTGAAATGAAAAGTTTATCTTGGCTTCTAGGGCGAAATTCAAAATTATCACTACGCAACAAATTACTTGTCTACAAAGTAATAGTAAAACCAATCTGGACTTACGGAATAGAACTCTGGGGATCTGCCAGCAACTCCAACATAGAAATTTTGCAACGGTTCCAAAATGTATCACTTAGAACAATCTCTAGTGCTCCCTGGTTCGTCAGAAACACAGAAATTCACGAGCACCTAAATATACCAACAGTGAAAGAAGAAATATGCAAAAAATGCAAATCATATAAAGAAAGACTGAAGAAACACAGTAATGTCTTAGCCAAGAACCTTCTGAATAGACAAGGGGATACAGTCCGCTTAAAGAGATGGCAAATCCT
Organism: Agrotis exclamationis; assembly: GCA_950005045.1. Classification (NCBI taxonomy): domain Eukaryota; kingdom Metazoa; phylum Arthropoda; class Insecta; order Lepidoptera; family Noctuidae; genus Agrotis; species Agrotis exclamationis. The sequence continues at coordinate 8,125,650 of OX465437.1, forward strand.
GAACTTGGATCAGAGACTATGAAAACTTAAAATCACAACAACAAACCATATAATGTGAATGCTCGATGGATCATCACAAAAACTATCTCGAACTAAGACCTCATCTGATTATGGCTATAAAGCCGATGGCAGATATAAAGAGAAAACAAAAAAAAAAAAAAAAAAAAAGTATTTTCATATCTCACCTCCTTGAATAAGATCCTCCAACCGTCCAGGGGTGCCCACAACAATATCAATGCCAGCATTGAGTGCATTGATCTGATCCTTAACATTGATGCCTCCTACTACCAGCAGCTCACGGATCTTTGGGTTTTCCAAGTATTTCTTGAACTTCGTTATCTGATTGCAGGTCTGTTCTGCTAATTCTCTTGAGGGCTGCATATAAAGAATAGTTTATTTTTTATTTGTTTCAATAGTAACCTCAAATAGTTAAGAAATTCAACGTGGAATTTTCTGACTTACTTCAATAATAATACATCGCGGTGCGTTATTGGCGGGTGTAGCTTCCACTGCGCTGTCTGATGACACCACATTACGCTTCATAAATTCCTTTGGTGCTGTAGCTATGGGTGTGTACCCAGCGGGCGGTGGGTACTGTGTAAACATTAAAATTGTAGTTGTTATCACATAAAATGCAACCTTACAATATTGTACAAAATGTACAATGCATAGAATTAGTGAGAAGTTCGAGCTTGAGGCATGATTAATTTTTGCTTTTTTTTTCAATACATTTGTATCACAATAGGCAGTAAAGTAAAACTATAATGCCTTCTTTTTAATACAATAAAAGGAAAATATTTTCATTATTTACAACTTGTAAAATAAATGACGAAATTCTGGACTTTACTAATTTTTTGTACATACCTTGAAAGGCATCTTGCCAAAATTAAAGCTCATCTCAGCATTCTTTAGTACAACAGCAGGAAAATAGCAGTCAGCTCGCCTTTCTGGGGCTAGAGTGAAGGCCACTCCGAGGTTTTCTCCATTCTTGGTGAAGCTTATCTCGCCATTGTTCAGATTTAGGAGGCACCCTGAAATAATGTCAAGAATTAATATATTAAAATTATCAAGTTAGGCCTGTTTTTGCATTATTAGGTTAAAAATATTATAGCTGGCTAACTTAATAGAAGTTAAACTAAGAAACTGAAAACTACAGTTTGGTAAAAATCTTCTACAAATTATGGATAAATAACATACCTATAACATCATGCATTCCATATGGTGCACCATAATCATCAAAGTTCTTATTGTTTGACTTCTTGCCTGTACCTCCAAACCCAAAACCAAGTCTATCTGTACCCAGATCCAACCTTGCCTGAAATATTAAATCATGAACTGTGGCCATTTTTATATTTATAACAATTGTTTTGACAATTGAATGCCGACCAATTGGTCGCCTCCACATTACACCGGTTAAGTTATGGATAATATCATCCTCCAATTAAATAAATGGCCACAACCAGTGTAGATAAGTTTCAAATTGGGTATTTATTTATTGTAAGTTGTGACAACTATTAACACAAATATTGACATAAAACTAAAATATTTACATAAATAACTAAATTAAAACTAAAATTAAAAAATTTTACATGGCGTCAAAAAATTCATCCACATCGCTGTCAATGGGGCAAGTGCCCAGAACGCTGGCAGCATTGCCACGTTGAATGGCAATGCTGATTCTTTGGCCGAGAAATAGGCCAGCCCTCTGGTCACGAGAGGCGTCGACTATACGCTTGGCGATGTCTTTGAAGACTCGGTGGGCACTCGGACCCCATGGCCCTAGTGTTTCAACCCCAAACGGCTCAAACACATAGCTAGAAGTCAAGCCATTGTATTTGCGCCGTTTGAGGTTTTCGGCACTTGCAGCAGCCGCACCAGCGCAGCATGTAGTACCAGGAAGATGGGATGGCGCAAGGGTGTCGACACATGTTGCATCCCACACCAAAGGTCTACCCAACTTCCAAGGCATTATAGTCATCCCATCTGGTCTCTTCCCATCGTCGCGTGCCAAGCCACTGGGTTCTAAAACGGCTGGCACCCCGGCGGTGACAAGAGCACGACGGATAATGTCATTTATACTAGCGTGCGTTTAATGATTTATAATTCTCTTGAATCGTCTATTTTATATTTTCCTATGGGCACTTTTTTATTTGCTACATAATTCTCACATAATGTACCATCTTAAGATGAATGATGTAACAAAGATTCTGTAATAATTTTGGCGATTGAAAAAGAGTGTCCATGGAATTTCTTGCTCATTCTTCTCCATAGAGATCTACGCTTTGGAATGAGCACCTACGGTACTTTCACAGTTTTTATGTCTTGTGACTGGGACTGTAGCACCATAACTATTTTTGTTTTAACTATTTTATTTTTTTGTCTTTTGACAATTCAAAAGCGCCTGTAACAGGCCTACTTGAAATAAATGATTTGATTTTGATTTTTGTGCCGTGCTAGCCGACCTGCACTCTTGCTGCAGGAAAGGCCATGGTGCCCGAGGCAGTCGACGCCTTCGCCACACTGACAACGATGTGGAGCCCCGCAAGGAGCGCCCAGACGCAGGCATGTAGCAATCCGGAAGGTTTCGTCACCCAGCATGGTACCTATGTTGGGTGACGGTAGTGCCTGAAGCCATAGACCCGACTCCCACTCGCCCACAGCCAGCAGGCGGGCACGCTCTACAGAATTGGTTGACGTATTAATAAGATTATACCGTACCAACCTGCAGAGCGGCTCATCCCACTGCCTCTGGGAAGATGGGTTCACGGGTCGATCTGAATCCGGGCAAGTCATTTTCCAGGCGTTCTCCGCATCTGTCAAGCACGGCACTTCGGAGTCAACCAGGGAGAGACTTAAAATCTTCCTGGTTAAGGTTTCAGTGCTGTTCACTGTTGTGTTCACAGAGGACAGGAACGCCGGTAAACTCACACTAGAAATTTTGCGGACGCCGAGTCCACCAAATCGGATAGGGAGGGTGGCTTGCAGCCACGCTCGGTCGTCCAGGGCCACATTAAGAATGGATGTTAAAGTTTCACGAATAATTTGGTCAATTTTGCCCAAAATATGTGTGTGCTTCCACAGAGGAGCACACCGAAGAAAGTACATAAAATTTGGACCAAAACAACAATACCTAATAATGGTGAAAGCCGAATGTAAATTAATTTGGGAAAGTCGATCTGAAATGTCGTTAAAATGATTAATTTTTTCGTCGATGAATGATGAAAAACTATCTTCAAAAATAGGGGAACCTAGGAGGTGCAGAGTTTCAAATTTGAAAAATATAATTATGATGTATGAGTTATGTTTGTTATTTATGAAATTATAAAGGAATCAGAATCTAAATATTCTGTAATAATATGATGCAATACCATTGACACCAATCAGAATTTTATTTTTAAGGAGGAATAATAATTCCAGGCCCAGAAAAGAAATTATAACAATCATAGAAGGTACAGGTTGTCATAACAAAAAAGCTCTATAACATTGTCCACTTACAGCCTGCGTAGACCAGCCCACGCGGCACAGGCCCTCGTCAGTGACAGTGGTTTCAAAGTAATAAGCACCCTTGCTGTGCACGCCCTTGGTGGCCCTGCAGCCGTGCCAGCCTTTTGGGTCGCGCGACTGGCAACGCAGCCCGTCTGGCGTCACCGCCAGCGCGTCCGTGCGGTCAAAGAATGACATCGTCAGTTCCGTCGATATCGTTTGTATTATCTTACTCGTCTTCCCCTCCTGTACATCTTTTAAAGTCTCCCATACTATCTGCAGGATTGGTAAGCAGAAGGCCCCAGTCTTTCCACTGCCTGTTTCAGCAGCCATAAGCACGTCTCCACCGCCTAATATCAGCGGTATTGCTTCAGCCTGGACATCTGTTGGAAGTGTCCAATCCATCTCCTCAGTGGCCTTCCCCAGCTCTGGGAGGACACCGAACTCTTCGAAAGCAGTCATTTGGCGTACTTAGCTAATAATCGTACGTATAAATTATATACTTTTGCAGCAAATCAAAATGAGAAAATTTTAGAGAGAAACACAGACTGTCGCCTCGCCTGTCGGCATTAATTTACATTTACAACCAGTGTTGCCAGTATGATTTCTCAAAAAAGTACGGTTGGCTTTCTGAAAAGGTACGGTTTTTAACTTCAAGGTACGGTTGGGTCGGGATACTTCTGCAAGAACTAGATCAGTTTTTTTTCTTCTTGGAGTTGGTTGTCTGCGACCATAGATTGGAAAAAAAGCGATAGGGAATCGAATATTGAAAGGGATATGGTAAGTAGAACATTACCGATTGCCAATATCGAACACATTCATTTGTAAATCAATTAGAAAGAAGTAAAGTCATTAAATTCGATAATGGTGCAATGAATAAAACATTTTTTTGATCATAATTTATCATAGGAGTAGTGTAATGATGAGGAAGTTCAGATATGACGCGATATTATTCTCTATATTTAAAGGAACAAAAAGTATCGTTTTATTTTATTGTTTTTATACAAGTGTGCAAAATTCTGTTGTTTACATACCTGTCAGAAACTTGAAACTATGATTGAGGTCTAAAAAGACTTTGTAAATCGAAGTTCGAATAAATCGCAACTTGAAGAAAAAAAACTGATCTAGTTCTTGCAGTACTATTCCGACCCGTACAGTTTTGCTAGAATTTTGAAAAATGCTATAGTCTACTCATATTCTAAAGCGAAAATAAGTTGTTTGTCAAAAAAAAAACCCTATGGAAATAATGTTTTAGAACTAAGAAAATACCATTTAAGTAATTCGTGTCCATATTTTGAGAGATAACCCAAACAGCCAAGTCTTATTTGGTTGGAAGAAAAAAGTTTTTTAAATGCAAATTCAGAATGTTGAGAAAAACAGGAGAAGGCGATTTTTTTTTACCCTTTGTAGTGAAAAATAAATCACTAGCAGTGTAGGGCGTAGTTAACTACTTTTTGTAATCTTGATTACTAACTACGATTAAAAGTAGTTAACTACATGTAGTTATGATTACATGTAGTTAGATTACTTTTGCCAAAAGTAATCTAACTACATGTAATCATAACTACATGTAGTTACAACTACTTTTGCCAAAAGTAATCTAACTACATGTAGTTATGATTACATGTAGTTATGATTACATGTAGTTACGATTACATGTAGTTATAACTACATGTATTTAACTACTTTTGGCAAAAGTAATCTAACAACCTTTTTTCTTTTTTTTGCGAAGTAAAGTCAAATGAGTTCTCCCAATAGGGAGGAGGGACTGTCAGACTTGTACTGACTAAAATCCACGGCATCCTTAATAGCCTTTTACGTTCCGGGGTCAAGGTTCCTGTTTAGTCCCGCGACCCCGGAAGGGTATAGCCCTCCTAAGGGGGTCCCGTCATTGTGCTGACACTCTTTGCGGCGCGCGTGGAACACAACGCGCCATCGACCCGGGCATGGTCCATGGTCGGACAGCGAATCGTCCATTACTCGCCGTCAGATTAAGAGTCAGACTCAGGGTCAAATATAGAGACAGACTCGTTCAGACCCGGTCAGACTTTGTTAGACTGATTAACTGTCATAATGAGATCTTACCTCCTGACTTGATGGAGTGACCTGAAGGTCTACTTCTATGACTTCTACTGGAACTCCTCGACGGATCGAACTAGATGTGTCGAGTTTGGGCTCATTTTGTTAGTTATGATGAGATCTTACCTCCGGACTTGATGGAGTGATCTGAAGGTCTACTTCTATGACTTCTACTGGAACTCCTCGACGGATCGAACTAGATGTGTCGAGTTTGGGCTCGTTTTGTTAGTTATGATGAGATATTACCTCCGGATTTGATGGAGTGACCTGAAGGTCTACTTCTATGACTTCTACTGGAACTCCTCGACGGATCGAACTAGATGTGTCGAGTTTGGGCTCGTTTTGTTAGTTATGATGAGATCTTACCTCCGGACTTGATGGAGTGACCTGAAGGTCTACTTCTATGACTTCTACTGGAACTCCTCGACGGATCGAACTAGATGTGTCGAGTTTGGGCTCGTTTTGTTAGTTATGATGAGATCTTACCTCCGGACTTGATGGAGTGACCTGAAGGTCTACTTCTATGACTTCTACTGGAACTCCTCGACGGATCGTACTAGATGTGTCGAGTTTGGGGTCGTTTTGTTAGTTATGATGAGATCTTACCTCCGGACTTGATGGAGTGACCTGAAGGTCTACTTCTATGACTTCTACTGGAACTCCTCGAAGGATCGAACTAGATGTGTCGAGTTTGGGCTCGTTTTGTTAGTTATGATGAGATCTTACCTCCGGACTTGATGGAGTGACCTGAAGGTCTACTTTGGTGATTGCTACTGGAACTCCTCGACGGATCGAACTAGATGTGTCGAGTTTGGGCTCGTTTTGTTAGTTATGATGAGATCTTACCTCCGGACTTGATGAAGTGACCTGAAGGTCTACTTCTGTGACTCCTACTCGAACTCTTTGACGGATCAAACAAGATGTATCGAGTTTGGGCTCGTTTTGTTAGTTATGATGTGACCTTACCTCCGGATTTGATGGAATGGCTTTTTGTTTTGATATTACCGTGACCCCGGGACGTAAAGAGCTATTGAAGGACACCGTGGACTTTAGGCAGTACGAATCTGACAGTCTCTCCCGCTCTGCCCTCGGTGGGAGGACTCATTTCATGATTTTACCATGCTAAAAAACTAATAAAAGGAGCCCAAACTCGACACACCTAGTTTGATCCATCGAGGAGTTCCAGAATCGGTCACCGAAGTAGACCTTCAGGTCACTCTATCAAGTCCGAAGGCAAGGTTACATCATAACTAACAAAATAAGACCAAACTCGGCACATCTAGTTAGATCCGTCGAAGAGTTCCAGTAGAAATCACCGAAGTAGACCTTCAGGTCACTCCATCAAGTCCGGAGATAAGATCTCATCATAACTAACAAAACGAGCCCAAACTCGACACATCTAGTTCAATCCGTCGAGGAGTTCCAGTAGCAATCACCAAACTAGACCTTCAGGTTACTCCATCAAGTCCGGAGGTAAGGTCACATCGTAACTAACAAAACGAACCCAAACTCGGCACATCTAGTTCCATCCGTCGATGAGTTCCAGCAGCAACCACTGAAGTAGACGTTCAGGTCACTCCATCAAGTCCGGAGGTAAAGTCACATCATAACTAACAAAATAAGACCAAACTCGGCACATCTACTTCGATCCGTCGATGAGTTCCAGTAGCAACCACCGAAGTAGACCTTCAGGTCACTCCATCAAGTCCGGAGGCAAGGTTACATCATAACTAACAAAACGAGCCCAAACTCGACACATCTAGTTCGATCCGTCGAGGAGTTCCAGTAGAAGTCATAGAAGTAGACCTTCAGGTCACTCCATCAAGTCCGGAGGTAAGATCTCATCATAACTAACAAAACGAGCCCAAACTCGACACATCTAGTTCGATCCGTCGAGGAGTTCCAGTAGAAGTCATAGAAGTAGACCTTCAGGTCACTCCATCAAGTCCGGAGGTAAGATCTCATCATAACTAACAAAATGAGCCCAAACTCGGCACGTCTAGTCCGATCCGTAGAGGAGTTCCAGTAGAAGTCATAGAAGTAGACCTTCAGGTACTCCATCAAGTCCGGAGGTAAGACCTCATCATAACTAACAAAACGAGCCCAAACTCGGCACATCTACTTCGATCCGTCGAGGAGTTCCAGTAGGACTCACAGAAGTAGACCTTCAGGTTACTCCATCAAGTCTGGAGGTAAGGTCACATCATAACTAACAAAACGAACCCAAACTCGGCACATCTAGTTCGATCCGTCGATGAGTTCCAGTAGCAACCACCGAAGTAGACCTTCAGGGCACTCCATCAAGTCCGGAGGTAAGATCTCATCATAACTAAGAAAATGAGCCCAAACTCGGCACGTCTAGTCCGATCCGTAGAGGAGTTCCAGTAGAAGTCATAGAAGTAGACCTTCAGGTCACTCCATCAAGTCCGGAGGTAAGACTTCATCATAACTAACAAAACGAGCCCAAACTCGATACATCTAGTTCAATCCGTCGAGGAGTTCCAGTAGCAATCACCAAAGTAGACCTTCAGGTTACTCCATCAAGTCCGGAGGTAAGGTCACATCATAACTAACAAAACGAACCCAAACTCGGCACATCTGGTTCGATCCGTCGATGAGTTCCAGTAGCAACCACCGAAGTAGACCTTCAGGTCACTCCATCAAGTCCGGAGGCAAGGTTACATCATAACTAACAAAACGAGCCCAAACTCGATACATCTAGTTCAATCCGTCGAGGAGTTCCAGTAGCAATCACCAAAGTAGACCTTCAGGTTACTCCATCAAGTCCGGAGGTAAGGTCACATCATAACTAACAAAACGAACCCAAACTCGGCACATCTAGTTCGATCCGTCGATGAGTTCCAGTAGCAACCACCGAAGTAGACCTTCAGGTCACTCCATCAAGTCCGGAGGCAAGGTTACATCATAACTAACAAAACGAGCCCAAACTCGACACATCTAGTTCGATCCGTCGAGGAGTTCCAGTAGAAGTCATAGAAGTAGACCTTCAGGTCACTCCATCAAGTCCGGAGGTAAGATCTCATCATAACTAACAAAATGAGCCCAAACTCGGCACGTCTAGTCCGATCCGTAGAGGAGTTCCAGTAGAAGTCATAGAAGTAGACCTTCAGGTACTCCATCAAGTCCGGAGGTAAGACCTCATCATAACTAACAAAACGAGCCCAAACTCGATACATCTAGTTCGATCCGTCGAGGAGTTCCAGTAGAAGTCATAGAAGTAGACCTTCAGGTCACTCCATCAAGTCCGGAGGTAAGATCTCATCATAACTAACAAAACGAGCCCAAACTCGGCATATCTACTTCTATCCGTCGAGGAGTTCCAGTAGCAGTCACGGTGTAGACATTCAGGTCACTCCATCTAAACCGGAGGCAAGATCTCATTATGACAGTTTTCTCGTATCAGTCTGACAGTCTGACATAGTCTGGCAGTTTATCAGTGTGACAGTCTGACCGAGTCTGTCTCTGTATTTGACCCTCAGTCTGACTTTATTTGACTCTTAACCTGACAGCGAGTAATGGATGATTCGCTGTCCGACCATGGACCATGCCCGGGTCGATGGCGCGTTGTGTTCCACACGCGCCTCAAAGAGTGTCAGCACAATGACGGGAACCCCTTTAGAGGGCTATACCCTGCCGGGGTCGCGGGACTAAACAGGCACCTTGACCCCGGAACGTAAAGGGCTATTGAAGGATGCCGTGGATTTTAGTCAGTATAAGTCTGACAGTCCCTCCTGCCCTGCCCTGGGTGGGAGGACTCACTTGAGTTAGATTACTTTTGGCAAAAGTAGTTACTTTTTTGTAATCTGATTACTAACTACGATTAAAAGTAGTTAACTGCATGTAGTTACGATTAAAAGTAGTTAACTACATATAGTTACAACTACATGTAGTTATAACTACTTTTGCCAAAAGTAATCTAACTACTAACTACATTTTGTAGTTAGTAATCTAACTACATTTTTCGATTACTTAATGTAGTTAGTAATCATGATTACTAACTACAAAATGTAATCGTAGTTATTAATCAGTAGTTAGATTACAAAATGCCCAACTCTGATCACTAGTATAGAAAAGGTACGAAAAAGGTACGGTCTACACAGAGGTACGGTTGTGGTACGATTGTGTGATGAATAGTACGGAAAACCGTACTTTTTGGTACGGTCTGGCAACGCTGTTTACAACTGTCACCCTCACCTGTCAGTTTGACAGTGACAGGTGAGGGACACAGATTTTTTTATGTTTTTGGGCATGGCTTCGAGGCCTTTATGCCAATAAAAAAATTGTTCTTGTTTTAGTCTACAGCTTGGCAAAAAACAGTAGAAAACCGGAAGTCGCCACTGTCTTCTCGCTACCAGCACTTTGAATGATTTTATTTTATTTATTTTCACTTATTACGTTAGTTTTATGGCATAATAATAAATCTTACAAACCTGCGTCTTTGTTTACATCAAATATCAAATATTTTAAAACGTTGTCAGCAAATAAAAATATTAGTTCCGTTTCAAGAAGTTTTGGCCAAGCTGTAAGTAAGATACACAGAGGTACGTAGATTCTAATAATATGATTTCGTTAATTTGTTTTATTTAATTTCAACCTTACTTAATAATAATATCTTAAATTGACGTAAGGTCTGAGTCTATTTGACTTTGTCCCAATCAGACAGATTGGTCGCTGGTGAAATATTTGACTGACTAACACAGACTACTGAACAATTTTAAAGTGTGCTTAGTCAGTCGCGCGGGTTTTGATTCCGAATCCTGACTCAAGTCATGGGCGACTCGACCTCAATCATGGACCATACCCAGTTGAGTACGGCATTTCGTGTTCTACTCGTGCCTCAAGGAGCTGTCACCAATTTGACCGGGAATCCCATAAAGGGCCGAAGCCTGCCGGGGTCGCGGGACTGTCTCATCAGGTAACCATGGCCCTGGAAAGTGAAGGGCTGTTGAGGGATTACCGTGGATTTTAGTATATGCGTCGGCTCCCGTCAGACGAGTTGGAAATGAGACGAAATAAATTATGAGACAAGTTAAGAAAAATGACCATGCACAAAGTCACACTGTGGTCACAATATAATGAATGTGACTTAATAGGGATGGAGACGAAATAGCTAGTGTGACGAATAGACATTGCTACCGTTTTAACGGCATAACTGGCTCTCTGGTAATGGACTACGCCCGTTCTCACCACAGAGCCCTGAATACGGTGTGGTGTGATACCCATTCTCTATATCTATGAGCTAAAAACAAAAAAAAAAATTACCGCCTTCAAAAACAACCACAAAAAAGAAAAAAAGGGTAATATAACCTACAAAATAACTTTTCTTTCGGGAGTCGGTGGCTTTGTTTTTTTATTTTGTTGCCTTTTATGCCACCGACTTCCGAAAGAAAAGTTATTTTGTAAATTATTTTACCCTTTTTTGTGGTTGTTTTTGAAGGCGATTACATTTTTTTGAAAAAGTTTTTTTAGTTTAAATATTCAACTCAAATTCTTGTCAAATAAATCATTCTCTTACATGCGCACAAAAATTTTGTAATCCGTAGCACGGTAACAAAATTCCCTATCTCAAAAACTACTGAACCGATTTTGATGTAACTTGCAGTATTCCGTAAGTTAAACAATACCTACCTAGTACAAAAAAGAATTACTTAAATCGGACTTGTAGTTCCGGAGATATGTGAACACTAACTAAATCAGTCGATGCCTACTCCAAGCCGTTGAGGAGATGTACCTTCCATCATCAGCTCATCCACCTGAGATGATGATTATCAGATGCAGATACTTGAGCAGTTCTAGAAAATATATGAAAATGGTACTATGTGCCTATAAAATTTGAAGGTTGCCCTCGATTTCCCTGGGATCCCATCATCAGATCCTGACCACAAACAAAAGAAAAATTTTCCAAATCAGTGCAGGTGTCTTTGAGAAATCGGGGAACATACATAAAAAAAAGATTCCGACGAATTGAGAACCTCCTCCTTTTTTGAAGTCGGTTAAAAATGCTCACAAAATAAAAAGTACCCTCTCACCTGTGGAAAAAAAAATTCGCTAAACATGACAGCGGCACCCCTTAAGAGAAAATGGCGTCGCGCGAAGCGCGAATACCGTCTGTACAATGTACAATAGTCATGGGTAGCTATAGCCATAACTAGCCAAATACCGGCTATGAGCAAAATAGCCACGGCTATGATATCCGTCAACACGATAGCTAGCTATCGGCTACTGGTTGGCTAGATAACTGACAGGTTATGATATAGCCGCGTAGCCGCTCGTAACCGCGTAGCCGCTCGTAGCCGCGTAGCCGCCACGGAGTATAGCTAACTGCTACGTTTTATAGCCGTCCCGGTATTCGGTAGCCGGGTAGCTAGAGTAGCCAAAATAGCCGATAGCTGTGTGCGCGCTCACTGCGCTACGCGTGTACGATCTTCATTGGTATCGTCGATTTTTTTTTCACAATATTCACAAAATAGATTAGACAAAGAGAGAGCATCATACTTAGTGATTTCATTCGTTTAATAAACGAACTTATGAAATGCGTTGATTAGAAAGCTGGTTAGTTACCGTCAGGTTTAAAATAAATAAAAATTTGATAGTTAGTATTTTGGTTATTGTGACCTCAGAGAGGAAATCATTTATTTTTGATTTAGGATCGAATTCAGATCGGGCAGTTGATGTTGCGTTATTTAAGTACTACCTAGCTACACCGGCGACGCTTCGTTGTGCCGCTAGTTACTAAACGCTTTTGTTCAATAGCCAAGTAGCCAAATAGCTGGCTAGCTAGCTGGCTATTACACCACAAATAGCCGGTTAGCTAAGCTATTGAAATTTCGGCTAGTTACCCATCTCTAATGTACAATATCGGTACAAGACGCTTTGAAGTCAATGAAACGCAGTAGCTCAGAGCAAGACAAATTTATTATGGTAAACTTGATAAATTATATATACCCCGCCGTGCAACGAAACCATAGCGTGATTTAAATCGACCCCAACGCCATCTATTGAGCCATCTGGTACTATCTTTACAAAATACTAGCGTAAACCATGGGATAGCGTTGTGGGATCGATCACGCCACATTTATTCATGTTTCTAATCTGAACACCGTCTTATACCAAAATACATATTACTCTAAAATCAAAGCATATTTTATCGTTCTGTAAACGGCAATGTACTAACTGATATTTATTTCCTATCTATCAGGTATCAAAATAAAGCGAAAATCGAAACAGTGTATTTGTTATTCACCTCGAAAAATTAAAATTCACCTGAAGGCCCGGATTACAAGAATCAAATGAATATTCCAAAGACATTAAACTATATACGAGCAATAGACGGGACATCACGAAGAAAGTTGTGATCCACAAATTTTTACCACTCGGTAAAAACTCGACCAGTCTAGTTTGAGACGTCCGCCTGACAGGTCGTGTGACCGTGCGTCAAAATTCAAACTTCGTTGGACGATTATAGAAAAATATGCCTAGTTGCGCTTTGCGTAACTGCAAATCAAGATATAAGAAAACATGTGGACTTGAAATCAATTTGTTTTCCTAAATATTTTTTTTATTTTTACCTGGTTTTTAAGAGTTTGTCTGATATTATTCTAGAACTCTTGCATTTTTTAAATAAACGCCATCTGTTGCTCAGTAGCTGTACGACAATATGCTAAAGAATTAGAGTTGTCTGTTTATCGATATGTGTTATCGATATTTATTAAGTCGAAGAGTAATTAAAATACCAAATGATTAATTTCGTATACTGACTTGTTTATGAATGAAAGAGATACTTACGGAAAAACTTTTTTAGGACACTAGCTCCCTTTTCAAACATTTTTATTTTGTTCAAGGGCGAGCTGTCCACAAAAATTAATTAAAACATTTATTTTCATGCCGTTTGACACATTTAATGTTAGGATCATTTTATGACATGGGAAGAATAAAATCGAGACGGTGGAAGTTGGTTAAAAGAAAAAGACGTTTTCATCAATTAATCATACGAGCGAAAAAAAAAAACATTTTTTTATGTTGTTCATTGACTAAGTTAATGACGATATATTGATAATATAGGATTGTATTAATAACTAATAATTTAATTTCTGTTCTGCCCTTACACACTTTTTAATTTTTTTCTAATATTTAAATCCTAGTTAACTTTACGATGTTTATGTATCGATAATTGTGCCATTCTAAAATGTTGCACCCCTATCACAAGATGCTCAGTTCTGCCATCTATTGTGTAATGGCTGAAATATATTCTGATGAATTATTTTAATACGTGGTTTTGCTATACAACGCTAGATAGCGCTACTGACGCCCGACATCAACATTTTTGTATGACAATATTCCCAATGCCCGCTCTATAGTTCTTTTAAATCTCTTTGGAATATTCAAACAAAATCCAAAGAACTTGCAAAGAACAATTTAAGGTCTTGGTTATCGAATTGTGTAAACAATTTGACGAGAGAGCTCCAGATATTTAAGAAAACATGTGGACTTGAAATCAATTTATTTTCGTAAATATTTTTTATTTTCACCTGGTTTTTAAGAGTTTTTAAATATTTTCTGATATTATTCTAGAACTCTTGCATTTTTTTAATAAACGCCATCTGTTGCTCAGTAGCTGTACGAAGTGTACGACAACTTTGCTATAGAATTAGAGTTATCTGTTTATCGATATGTGTTATCGATATTTATTAAGTCGAAGAGTAATACCAAATGAGTAATTTCGTAGACTGACTTGTTTATGAATGAAAGAGATACTTACGGAAAAACTTTTTTAGGAGACAAGCTCCCTTTTGAATCATTTTTATTTTGTTCAAGGGCGAGCTGTCCACAAAAATTAATTAAAACATTTATTTTTTGCCGTTTGACACATTGAATATTGAATGTAAGGATCATTTTATGATATGGGAAAAATAAAATCGAGACGGTGGAAGTTGGTCAAAAGCAAAAGACGTTTTCATACAAATTATGAATATGAGCGAAAAAAAAAATTATGTTGTTCATTGAGTAAGTTAATGACAATAGTTTAATAACAATACTGTTGAACATAATTGTCTAATTGATAATGTTACGAGCTGGGTATCGGGATAAACAAACACTTAACACTATTCAACACTTAAACACTTATATACACACTTAATCACACGTAAAAGTCACTTAGAGATCGCTTCCAGTTCACTTCGAGTTGCCTCGATCGTATTCAAAACCAGACTGACTGAGGTTGCCGATCGGCGCCCTTTTTATACCCCGGCCGGGCGCACTAGATGTTTCTAAAAGATGGTCGAATGTTCTGGAAACATCCATAGACTTCGACATAATCCCATACCTTCTGGAACATTCCAGAACCATCTCGAAACATCTAGAACAGGGTAGAACTTTCTAGAAACTTCCAGACCAATCTTCAGGAACCTTGTGGAACCCACGAGAAGCTTATAGATTGGTCTCGCAATCCGATCGACGTAACAATACTATACGATTGTATTAATAACTAATAATTTAATTTCTGTTCTGCCCTTACACACTTTTTAATTTTTTTTCTAATATTTAAATCCTAGTTAACTTTATCGATGTTTATGTATCGATAATTGTGCCATTCTTCTTCATTCTAAAATGTTGCACCCCTATCACAAGATGCTCAGTTCTGCCATCTATTGTGTAATGGCTGAAATATGTATATTCTGATGAATTATTTTAATACGTGGTTTTGCTATACAACGCTAGATACAAAAATGTTGATGTCGGGCGTCAGTAGCGCACTGACGCGACGCCCGACATTAACATTTTTGTATGACAATATTCGCTGGGTGCGAAGTACTAGGTAGGGGTAGTACTATTCGATTGCAGCGCTCATGGTGGCGAACAATGATATTATAAGTAAAAAAGTGTAGTGTGACTTTATAATATCATTGGTGGCGAATAGTAGAACTGCCGACGGCTTTGTCTCAGAGTACATTCAGCTTTGCCAATTGACAAAAACGCGCTAATCTCAGGAACTACTGGTTCGAATTGAAAAAATATTTTAGTGTTGGATAGTCCATTTATCGAGGAAGGCTAAAGGCTATATAACATCACGCTCTATGACTTATATGAGCAGAGCAGCAATGAAAAATGTTGCATAATCGGGAAAATCTTATTGAGAGCTTCCATTGCGTGCGCTGCGTAAACGGTTTACATTACGCAAAAAATATGTACAACGAAATTGTTCCTCATGAAACGTTCTAAAATAAAGTCCGCGACAGCATATGTCTATCTTTCAAGGTTAACTCACAATAACCTTTTTACCGACTTCAAAAAAAGGAGGTTATCAATTCGACCCGTATGTATGTAATATTATCAGAACTGCCCAGTTTTCATATATGTTAGTCTATATCAGCGTCTGAACAAATGTGCCAAATTTCACAAGTGTATGTATGTATGTTTTTATGTTTGTGCACGCATATCTCCGGAACTACAAGTCGATTTAAGTAATTCTTTTTTTGTTGTACTAGGTATTGTTCAACTTAGGGTACACTGCAAGTTTCATCAAAATCGGTTCAGTAGTTTTAGAGATATGGATTTTTTTATGTTGTGACGGATTACAAGATTAGTGCATATTATGTAAGAAAATTTTGTATTTTACAAGAATTTGGATTGACTATTTAATAAATAAACTAAAAAGGGTAAAATAAAAACTTTTTAAAAAAAGTCTTTTCAAAAACAACAACAAAACAAAAAAGGGTGAAATAACCTAATTAATAACTTCTTTCGGAAGTCGGTGACTAAAAATCAATGAAATAAAAAATAAAGCCACCGACATCCGAAAGAAGTTATTAATTAGGTTATTTCACCCTTTTTTGTTTTGTTGTTGTTTTTGAAGTCGGTTACTTTTTTGAAAAAGTTTTTAAGTATGGAAATCAAATTGGTTTTAAAATGATACCTACAATTCTTGCGACGATATTTTTATATGCATAATATTAATCCTTACCCAAATAAATACGTTTATCACAACAAGCATTTAATTTTGAACAAAATTGCCCTTGACATCATTTGATTTCAATGAATATCTGACAAGACGTAGTTTCTTCAATGACAGGTGATGGGGAGCAGTCGGAATACGACGGCTCTGTCTCAAAGTACATTTAGCACTGTCATCTGTACGTAATTGTTTTTAAACAACGGCGGATCCAGGGGGGGGGGGGGGGTCATGGGGGTCATGACCTCCCCCTGGGCAACAGGCTGGGTCATAGGAGACTACTGCAATTTTATCTAATTTTATTTATAAACAAATTATACGCGAAAGACGCACATAATCATAATAATACAATTCTGTATTGTTATTGGTTACTTATATATATACTTATATAGTTATCTATGCTCGTATACCTAGTGCAGAACATCGAATAAAATTATTCAAGTTTGCCGCGCACCGTGGGTGCTTATTGTCCTTTCGCGCCGTATGGCGGGCGTACCGGCGAGCTGCATGAGGCAACCCCTCTCCGCGCGCCCGCAAGTTTTTAATGTTCTTCAGTGTGCACCAATAAAAATATACAATTTTCACCTCACACGCTCGGAAAGATTCTATTCCTTATTCAAAATCTGGCCTATGTTCAGCAGTGGACGTTTTTTCCGGCTGATGATGATTCAAAATCTGAGCGCAAAACTCCATTTTGTGCTCTAGCGCGGAAAGCGTTTTCAAAATTCGAACACTTCTTGATTCAATTATTTTCTACACTGTCAGGCGAGTCGGCCCCACTGGCATTTCCTCGTTTAGTGAAGTGAATAGTTGTGTGTTGCGCTCGGCAGCAAAGTTATTCTGCGTCTCGTACCTTTGAAAACTTCGTTACGCTTAGGATTCAATTCAAGTACTCGCGCCTAAAAACAACTTTGCAGCCTTGCAAAACAAATAACTATTTCACCTCACAGGCTCGGAATTTGTCATTCGAAATCTAAGCGCAAAACTCCATTTTGCGCGCCAGCGCAAAAGTGTTTTCAAAATTCGAACACGTCTTCTATTCAATTATCTTCTATACTGACAGGCGAGCCGACCCCACTATAGTGAGGTGAAAGCTTGAGTGTTGCGTGCAGCAGCAAAGTTATTCTGCGTCTCGTACCTTTGGAAACTTCGTTACGCTCAGGATTCATTTCAAGTACTTGCGCCAAAAAACAACATTGCAGCCTTGCATAATAAATACAGTTACTATTGTTTACAAATAGCATTATTTACTAGATTTTTCCGGTGACTCTGACCGCGACCAGGTTAACTTCGCTGCAGTGGAGGACCCATGAAATCTTATCCGTTTAGCGGTTTCAACGAGAAAAATTGACAAACACACTTTCACATTCCTTTAGAATATTAAGTACAGTTATAATCTGATCGCCGGCGAATCGGCCAACCTCCTTGCTGGATTGCTGCCCTGGCATCTGGAGGCGACTGCGCTCCAGCGCGTCTATGAGTGGCACGTGGTGGCGCATTGCCGGGGCGAATCCCCGCTGCCTCGAGAAGTTGAGGCGCGGAGGGAAGAGCTCCGCCGCGATCTCAGGGCAGTATGGGGGGAGCAAGTGTCGCAACCGAGGTCCGGACACGCCGCAATCGCGGCGGTAGGATCCCCTCCTTTAGAAGTAACTGGATAAGTGTCATGGCGTCCTGACCTACCGCATGACGCAGGTCCTCACCGGACACGGAAGTTTTGCGAGGTACCTGTGTCGGATGAGGAGGGAAGAAACGCCGGGGTGTCACCACTGCGAAGATCGCTCGGAGGAGACGGTGGAGCATACGGTGCAGGACTGTCCCGCTTGGACAGAGCACCGCCGTGTCCTCACGATGGCGGAGACCTCTCGCGCCCGGCATTGGCCGAGGCCATGCTGCGGGGCGAGACGAGTGGGAAGCTCGCGAAGAAGGAGGCGGGCCGCTTGAGGGCGAGGACAGCATCCATCCTCCCTCCAACCAAGCCACAGTGGTAGACGCCCACGGCGACGGACGTCGGCAGACGATTTCAGGCGCGGGCATGCGGGCGGCGAGTAATGGGCGAACATAGACCATGCCCGGGTCGACGGCGCGTTGTGTTTCACGCACACCTCAAAAAGTGTCAGCATAATGACTTTGGCCTTTAGGGGGCCAAAGCGGGGTCGGGTGACTTATGAATTACCGTGACCCCGGAACGCAAAAGGCTATTGAAGGACACCGTGGATACGTACGAGTCTGACAGTCCTTCCCGCCCTGCCCTGGTGAGAGGACTCATTTGATGACCACGATAAAAAAAAGTATAGTTATAACTATCCCGAACTAGACTACGGAGACAAGCTGTCTGCGACATGGTGACCCCCCCCTGAAATAAAAGCTGGATCCGCCCTTGTTTTTAAATCGCATTATTCCGCCAGAAAAACATAGATCACAGCAGTTGTTGTGTTGTAAACTGCAAGAATACTAGCAGAAATAGTAAATTTAAATATTATTGATTGCCAAGCGGTTCTTGGAAAGATGAGCAATGCAGGAGATGGTCAGCTGCCGTGAAGAGAAAAAAGTAAATAATATCATAATCCTCATTTTAATCCTGTATTTGTCATTTTTCTTATAGAATACATTTTGCCTATGTTTTTTAATTTTATCCAGAGCTGATGGATCGCCAACGCCATGGAATCCAAAACCATGTGTTTTGTAAAGAAATGTGATTTCAACTAGAACGGTCAGAGCCGTCAACAGTGCAAACGCTAGGTGGCGCTAAAGTCGTGCACGGTGCCAATTCCCAATGCCCGCTCCTTGCAACTCAACCACATGAACTCAACCCGACGAAGTAGAAAAACTCCTACCACCTCCACTTTTTGAAATATCGAGTTGTTTTTTCGAAGGTATTTAGTACCTACTAGCTTTTCCCAGCGGCTTCGCTCGCCCCCCCCCCCCCTCCTGAATTTTCTTTGCTATAAACCTCACGGAGCCCGAGACCTTTCCAACGAATGCAAAACCGCGGAAATCGGTTCGTGCGTTCTGGAGTTATAGCGTCAGGAAGGAAACGGCTTCGCTCGCCCCCCCCCCCCCCTCCTGAATTTTCTTTGCTATAAACCTCACGGAGCCCGAGACCTTTCCAACGAATGCAAAACCGCGGAAATCGGTTCGTGCGTTTCGAGTTATAGCGTCAGGAAGGAAAACCCGACTTATTTTTATATACTAGATATTGAGAATAAAAATACAATATCATTCAAAATTTTGTTTTATTTTGAAAATAGGTAACACAAAGATATTTAAATTTTTACTTTTTTGCATTCACAATGCAATTTTTATTATTGAAAAAGTAATATTTAGAAAAAAATATACAGCACGTAAGAAGCATTATTTTGGATAAATTCGTCGCTTCTCGTAACGACTCCGTAGCTCAGTGGTTAGAGCAATCGCCCGGATAGCGAAAGGTTGTGGGTACGAGTCCCATCGCAGTTGGTTGTGAGATATGTCGATTTTTTCTAAATACTTCATTTTAATTTTTTTTATTAACGATAGGTACATATTTAAAGATGTGAAAAAAATACAATATCATTCAACATTTTATTTTGAATTAAAAACAATAAAAATTAAAGGAGAAAGAGCAGCCAACTACGGCACTTGGTTGCGCTCCTTTTTGACACTTAAAGTAGTGAAAATTGGACACAAGGGTTATTGACATACATGAAAGCAAAGTTAAATACAGATTGATATTTTGTGGTTTTTTTTCCAAAAAACAATACTTACTCAGGGTTTTATTTGAGGTTATATTAGGCGTCAAACAATATATTACAACTATTTAAAAAGATTAACCATAGCATGTGTTGCCTCTCTTATTTGGCGATTAGGCAGTGGATGCGATAATAACAAAACACAGTTCACACAGCACGACACATTGTTTAGTATCCAGTAGAAATCAACGTAGACGTATAAATTCACTATAACAGCGCACTACAAAAAGAGTCCAATTGCTCGATGTATATCAACGTGGAGGTATCCTAAAACTCTACTCGACACGAATATAAGTTTACTAGCAGAGAAAGGCAAGAAATAGTAGTTCGCCGGTAATAAAGAAATCAAAACCAAACAAACACGAAAATCATGAGTTTGACTTTGACAATCAGTGTTGCCAGTATGATTTCCCAAAAAAGGACGGTTGGCTTTCTGAAAAGGTACGGTTTTTAACTTCAAGGTACGGTCGGGCCGAGATTACTTCTGCAAGAACTAGATCAGTTTTTTTCTATCATAAAATAAATCATATTAAGAGTTTATAGAACAGCAATAATAACAGCTTTTTTCTGGTAACGTAGCCCTTCACTATACCGGAACAAAAATATAATAGTAAATACTAATAATATTGAATATACAGTGTGTCCGGACACGAGTTAGCGATACTTGAAGGGGATATTATAGATTCATTTTCATCGACAAAACTGCTTTTAAAAAAATTCTTACTCCAACACCTCGCGAATGGCGGCCATTTAAGTTTTTTGATTTGTCAAACTGGGGTATGTACAATAAAATGCAAATATCTTTAAATCCAAGAGACCTACATACATGCAAATACCTTTATTGCAAAGTTAAATGTTAAGGCTTTTTAAAAACTTTTGAAAGTTTTCTAAATAATTTGTAAAAAGAACCAAAAAACGTGGGCAAACACGAAATTGTACACAAAAATTACTGAATATTTTCACATTTTATACTCTAGCACGAAAATTACCCCTGTATTTTGCTTAGGTGTTTGCATTAAATTAAAAGTATTTGAGTTAGGCTATAAAATGGTATCAAAATTATTTCTCTACGTCAAGTACTTTAGGAGTTATTCTTACTTGAACATAACCCTTCCTTAGCGAATGTACCCCAATATTACAGGTGTCGCATTCTTTGAGCGAGCTAAATCGTTTCAGTATAAATTTATGAGCTGTTATTATTAACCACCATGTAAATGATCCCAACGAATCACCCATAAACTGAAATGGCCCATTTTTTGAATTTATTCAAGGAATTTTTTTCCATAAAGTACACAAAAAAATTATTATTTCACTTTAATGGTGATTCGTTGGGATCATTTGCATGGTGGTTAATAATGCCAGCTTATAAATTCACGTTGAAACGGTTTAGCTCGCCCAAAGAATGCAGCTTCTGTAACATTGGTGGTACATGCGCTAAGGAAGGGTTATGTTCAAGTGAGAATAACTCCTAAAATACTTAACGTAGAGTGATAATTTTGATATAATTTTATAGCCTGACTCAAATACTTTTAACTTAATGCAAAAACCTAAGCAAAATACAGGGGTACTTTTCGAGCTAGAGTATAAAATGTGAAAATATTCAGTAATTTTTGTGCACAATTTCATGTTTGCCCACGTTTTTTGGTTCTTTCTACATATTATTTAGAAAACTTTTGCAAGTTTTTGAAAAGCCTTAACATTTAACTTTGCAATAAAGTCATTTGCATGTATGTAGGTCTCTTGGATTCAAAGATATTTGCATTTTAATGTACATACCCCAGTTCGACAAATCAAAAAACTAAAATGGCCGCTATTCGCGAGGTGTTGGAGTAAGAATTTTTTTAAAAGCCATTTTGTCGATGAAAATGAGTCTATAATATTCCCTTCAAGTATCGCTAACTCGTGTCCGGACACACTGTATAAACCCCACCAATGTTTTAAGTGAATTTATGCTAAAACAAATTTAAAATAATAACATTAATTATAGATTTGCTTATGTGATCATACGCCTCAAAAAGCGAAACCATGAGTGCCCATTCTCCTTTATTTTCTCACAATAATCGAATGTTATTTTGACAATTTTTAGACCAATAATAGTATAAGTTGAATAAATCATTACGATACATCTGCAGTTTAAAAAAAATTATAAAAAAATTTAGTGTTCAATGATCATATCATTTAGGTATTCATATAAGTAGAGTAACAATGGTTCATTTATCATGTAGAGGGATGGTAAAAAATAGTTACAATATGACCTCTGACACGGTATTAATGAATTAATAAGACTGAAATTGGACTTACATTATAAATTAAATTTAGTTCTGTCACTTAGAAATTAGTAAAATAAAGTCATATATTAAATTATCAAAAATTTTCATTATTAAAATATACCGTTAACGTGACCTTTCCACTCATATAGCCACTACATACATACATACATACTCACGCCTGTTTCCCATGAACAGACAGACTATGGATCGCAACCTGCTACAAACCTTGCACACTTCTTTCGCTTCATTCAAGTGCATCAATTATTATTTTTAACTGTGAATGCAATTATTTAAAATCAAAGTCTTGCTGCTAACAAAGAAAAAATCAAGCGATGAAATAGGTAACTGGTAGCAGAGATACGTAATCAGCCAGCGGCTTCAAAGCTATGACAGCTCTGACAATCTGATAATATAACTAGCTTTTGCCAGCGGCTTCGCTCGCGTAATCAGTCGAAAATCTAAAAAGATTTATACAAACTTTCATCCCCTTTTTTATCCCCTTAGGGGTGAAATTTATCAAAATCCTTTCTTAGCGGATGCCTACGTCATAACATCTACCTTCATGTAAAATTTCAGCCCGATCCGTCCAGTGGTTTGGGCTATGCGTTGATAGATCCCTACATCACCTTTGAGTTTTATCTATTTAGACTATGAAAATTCAACATTCATCATTACCTTTCACTCTATCTTTCACAATAGTTATTTATGAATAATTGAAAGAAAAAAGAAAGCATTACTATCGCGGCGGTGTATGATAAGATTGAAAGCAGTTCTGTACGCACAATGGCACGCGACAGGATTGGCAGCAGTAAGATGTTCTCTGGTTCTTCCTGCCCTCGCGGAGGCACACAAAGCAACGCTTGTAGAAATTCCGGTTGCGTGCAGAAGTGCTTTCTGTCGGTTCCAGTAAAATGGGCCAATGTGTAGAAATTATATACCTATTAGGTTGTTGGTGCGTAGATCTACTGCTGGAAACAGTATACCTACGGCTTCGTGGACAATGAGAAAGATGATTTGTGAGGATGGAATCTACAAGCTGAAGGCGGAAAGCTAAATGATCTTGGTGTTTTAGTGTAGATGATTGCAGAAGAGTGCGAGAGTTAAGAATAGACACATTAAGAAGGCGTTTAAAGAGTTTCATGTACCATTTGGCACAACGTTTCCTTTCTAACAAATAAGGCTCCAGCATCTGATCTTTCAGATCCACCCCCCCCATGAATTTATTATAATCTAATACTACTTGCGGTTTAAAAGGTACTGGCCGAGATGTTGGTCGAGATGAAACTGTAGGCAAGGCAGTGGAAGAAGTGTGACAAGTCGAAATCATGGTAATTCGTTTCTTGTCCTGCCATGCTAACACAGAGACATCGCCAGAATGTCTTGCAATTAACTCCCCCCTTTTAAGCGGAGCCTTATTTATTACAATGGGAACGTCTCTTCGGGAAGGTCTCAAAGTACCGACGCAGTCGGTACCATTGAGCTTCAGAAATCTAGCTAATAGGGGTGAATTATACCAATTATCCATAAATAATCTATACCCTTTGTTCAGTAGGGGACCAATGAGCTTCTTCACAACAGCTGTACTTTTAAGTACACCGGGCGACTGCTCCAAATCTGTAGCGGATTGTTTACCGGCGTAAACAATAAAAGACCACAAATAGCCAGTGGCACTCTCGCAAAGCTCAAAGGTCTTGATACCAAACTTAGAAGCTTTGTTCTGAATATACTGTTTAAAGCTCAATCTTCCTTTCCAAAGGGTTAAGCTTTCATCTATACAAATATTTTTACTTAAAATATAATTTGATTGAAATCTAGAATTTAAATGTGTAATAATTGGTCTCAAACGGTGTATTCGATCAGAGCTTCTAGCAGCACCAGTGTTGGAGGGATTTGAATTGTTCATAGCGGGGTCAGAATCTACAAAATTTAATGCTCTAGTTAACAGTTCGTATCTCCGTCGTGTAAAGATGTGTCTGAAAACTTCTGTTTTCAGAAGTGGATCAACAGAAAAACAACTAGTAATAGTTGGTAATCTGATGATCCCCAACATCATCCAAAACGAAAAGAGACACAAAATTTCGTGAATATTAGTAGGGAACCATTCAGACTGGAAAGCAGCAGAAGAAATTTTAGTGGCATACAAGTTCGTTTCAGCTACAATATGGCCTAAGATGTCATCGTCCCAATAAGAACGAAAGGCATCATAAGCAGAATTGAAAACATGAACTGAACCAGTACGCTCTGGCTTAAAACTTTCCTCCTGCCCTTGAAAGGAGTCCATAGGAGACCATTCAAAGTGGAGGTTCTGCCCTTCCAGTCTTGGGATATCATCCAATCCATCACTAGCGTCATGAAATTCATCTTCATCTTCGCTCTCGCTAGCAACCTCTCTTTCAGCGTTTCTGGCAGCATCTGGCATACCCATCTGTCGTCTCCTCAATACATCCATCGCCAAACTTAGCAGTTCATGGGGAACGTCGGCGTCACTAGTCCAAATTTCGTTCAGTGGGTGTCCCACCTTCCACTGGTTACCCCCCCTACTGAGCCGGTTAGAAAGGCCGCGCCCACGTGCGCTCTGTCCCCGCACACCCCTGATACCTCTTCGTCCACCTCTTCGCCCTATTCTCTCCCGCCCGCGCTCTTCAGGGGACACAAACAAAGTATGGGTATCAGGGTTTAAGAAAGCGCTGTCGTCGACGTCAGCATCTAACGGCATGCTATTTTCATCAAAAATCCGCAATACCACGCCCGCAGGCGCTGGTGCGCTGTAAAATAAATAGTATTATTAAATTTATTCAAAATGCGTTCATATCGTTAAATTAAGGAAGATGACATACACTCGAGAGCAACGAATCCGGGTCACTTAAAGAATGTTAAAAATCTCGGAAACTAAAAATGATAGGTTAATGCAATAAATTGTATTTAATAGACAATGTAATACTCCTTAAATGAAAGTAAAAAAAAACTGCTGATCTCTCATTACAACAAAAATAGGAAACATGAAATTTTTGAACTTTATTACGATTTTCTTGAATTTTAATACTTCGTATTGCCTCCTCGTGCTTCCATTACTGTGTTTACGCGGTTTGGCATGCTGTACACCAAGTTCCTTATACGATTTTGGGGAATATTCTCCCATTCCTCTGTGAGAGCAATTTTGAGCTCACGAAGCGTGATTGGGGGAGGGTTTCGTTGTTTTACGCATCTGCCTAGCTCGTCCCAAGCATGCTCGATCGGGTTGATATCCGGGCTGCGCGCTGGCCACTCCATACGAGTAATGTTCATCTCTTGAAGGTAGTCATTCACAATCCTACCTGTATGAGGTCGGGCATTGTCATGCATAAATATAGCATCCTCACCTAAATTGACCATAAATGGACCAACGTGATCATTGAGGATTTCTTCCACATATCTTACGCTAGTTAAAGAGCCGTTTTCTATGATCACCAGCCTGTGCGACTTTCAGAAGAAATTCCGGCCCGCACAAGTACAGACTCACCACCGTAGGCTACTTTTTCTTCGATGCATGCTTGCTTGAAAGTTGAATCTTTCCCCTGGTCTTTGATAAACTCTGTGTCTTCCATCGTGCTTGTAGAGCATAAATTTTGATTCGTCGGAGAACATAACTTTTGACCAATCTTCAATACTCCAATTTACGTGGCTCTGGGCATATCTTAGTCTTGAAATACGATGCCCACGCTCCAGTTTAGGGCCGTTTGCAGGTCTAAGGGGTTTTAAGTTAGATTCAGCAAGCCGACGTCTTACTGTCCATGCACTTGGGTTACTTCCTCCGAGGCGTCGAAACTGATTGGTGAGTTCAGTTCCTGTGAGAAAGCGATTTCGAAGCATGGTGTTCACCAAGTATCGGTCTTCTCGTGCTGTGGTACACCTGGTTCTGCCCGTTCCTGGTCTGCGTAGGTTAGAACCAGTTTCTTCGTAACGTCGGAGAACTCTTTGTACTGTTGACAGCGACACACCGACAGTCCTGGCTGTATCGCGCTGACTCCGGCCGGTTTCCAGCATTGTAAGTATTCTGGTGCATTCTTCAGGCGTAAGCGACATAATTTCAGCTTGAATAATGAATATAGAGCACTATCAACATGGTTTATGTACCCACATAAATGACAGACTACAAACAAAAGCAAAACAAAATGCTGTAATTTCGTAGTTCCATCTTCGAAAGTGGCCCTTTTTCAAATTTGATTTTTTTATGATATAACTTTACAATAACTAAGAAGTTTTAATACCTTCATTTAAGGAGTATTACATTGTCTATTAAATACAATTTATTGCATTAACCTAGCATTTTTAGTTTCCGAGATTTTTAGGATTCTTTAAGTGACCCGGATTCATTGCTCTCGAGTGTATTTATATCTATTTATAACAATATCAGCAGATATAGAACTTACGATTCCGACAAAAAATGGATTGGTGACCGGGACCGGGACCTGTCGCGGGTCGCTGACGGACGAGGCGCTTGTTCATCCTAAAATATAAGAAACGCGAATTCAAAACCACTGAAACCCAATTGCAATGAATACAACAAAGAAAGCATTACCATTTGCGGCATCCTCTCGCGGCTCTCTGAGGACGTCAGAGGAGAGTAGGGTGGAGCCTCCGGTAAGCGATCCCATTCTCCACTCTAAGATGAACACAAAAAGCAGATAAGTACATTGCAATCCATAAGCTATAAATACATCATCTCAACGCGAACCACAATAAACGTATTACCATTCGCGGCGGGTTCTCCCAGCGATCTGGCGACATAGTGGGCGAGTATGGCAGGTGTACTTCCGGATAAGGCTGCGTTTCCACCAGAGATGTGTGATGGAAATGTGTCGTGCGAGGATGTCTAGCTGTGCTGTGAAAATGTGTGGGCGTTTCCACCAAAGCTGTGCGATGAAAATGTGCCTACGAGGATGTGTAGCGGAGCTGTGAAAATGCGCATTAATGTGTGGTGCGAGGATGCGTTGTGAAGCTGTGAAATGTGTCGACGGGGTTGCGGTGACAAACTCCGTCTATGGGCTGGCTGGTATGCGCAAGCCTCGCAACACATCCTTCTCAACACAAATTCCTCGCAATACATCCCTCGTACACATTCCTCGTACACATTCCTCGCACACATCCTTCACTTGTTTTGTATGTACAAAAATCTAGCTCCGCTGAGCCGTTTCCACCAGAGCTGTGCTGACCGAGGCGAGGTAAATGAAGCGATTCTATTGGTTCTTTAAAAACACATTCCTCGCTACACATCCTCGCACATCTCTGGTGGAAACGCAGCCTTATCCACAACTTCATTCTAAAACATGCAAAATAATGTCACCACCCAATGGGCGTTTTTCCATTAGCCGGCACGGCACGGCAAAAATGTATGAAATTGTATTGCTCGCTTTTGCACTTACCGGCGCCGGCACCGGCCCGGCGTTCATACATTTTTGCTTCCTCGCACCGGCAGTACGCCGGCGCCGGTGCCGTGCCGGCTAATGGAAAAACGGCCAATAATAACTCTTACACCAGTGCTCAACAACCTACACAATTAGTAGTAGCACAGAATACTTAATAGTACAACAGAAGGACTACTCCAAAAAAAAAATCAAACAAATGTAAAATCTATAACCGAGAGAATAAAGTACATTTTAACTGGCAGCCGTACCGCCCACCTACTTTTATAATAGCCTAAACTTCCCGTGCGCAAGCAAAAATGTACTGAATGATTACGCGCGAGAGTTTATGTTGGTTTATCTGACGCCAACGACGTTAAAAGGTTACTATGGGTCAAGCTCAATAGGGTTGCGACTTGCGAGTTTAGGCACAAATAGGTAGGTACCTATGCGTATTTTATGCATTTGTTAAATTACATTATTACCATAAATACCTATGTTCCTCAAGGAATTTTGTTTTTATCATCAGCCTATATTATCTTTTTGGTTTCGTCATCGATTACTACATACATTATTGATTGTTAGCACAGAATGTTAATAGTAGGTACGAGTAGGTACTCGTACCTTACGTGAGGAATAATATTTATAATAATATTATCTTTTCTACCTATAACATTTATCTTACAAAAAAAAAAGAATAATATTTAAAAGATTTTTATCGTCTATGGCAAAATAGCCAGTCCTTATTATTTTGCACTCAACCTAGTAACCGACCAATTACTATCGCATACTGTCACAGGCCCCGCGTTGCGTGTCTTTGTAGGTAGGTAAAAAAGTGGCGCGCGAATTACGACCGCTGACCTTGAATGCGTAGTGTGGCCATTTTCTGAGTTAGAACTTTTAAACAACAACGCAAATATCTTTCTACTTTCTACCGATCTTAATTCTTAGTACTCAGCTTAAGGTGAGTGAGAGTGTCGTCTTTTTATCTTGGTCGTCCAGTAGGCTCACACCCCCCCCCCCACTTAGTATCTCGCCTCATTTCTAAACTTGTAACCTACCTAATCATGATCAGTTAAGCCCATACTTCACAAGCAGGGAGATAATTTTGTTGATCATTACTAAATATGATTGTACTAGGTATATATTTTTTTCTTCATAATAATATCGTGTTAATAATTTCCCAAAAGCACCTAAAGCAAGAAACGTGTGCGTAACTACACGTAACGTAACAAAAATATTATGGAGACGAAGCGCGTGCGAAACGGGTGGCGCGTGGCAGCCGTAGTGAATGGGCCACGACATAATGGCCCGCAACTACTTGCAGTTTTATGCCTACACCGCGGAGTGAGACAGGCCTGGTAGTAGTAAGTAATACACCAAACAAGTAAATAAGTAACCGGTACCACAAAGTTGAATACACTTACTCAATCCTATGGAAAATAATACACATTAAATATTTTATAATCATAACAAATTATAAAGCAAACAAAAGAGGGTTACAACCTCATCAATATCAGAATCGTCATCGTCGTCGTCATCTTCATTGTTGTATATGAGTTCGAGGTAGTCCGCAGGCGCCTCCTCATCCTCGTTTACCCTCCAAGTTGACATGCTATAAAACATAAAAGAGAAAATTATCGCAATAGTACTCATATACTTCTGTGTCCATTCGTTTCTTTCTCTTTTGTAATAAAACATTAACATAACTTCATATCTATAGCTAAAAAAACTAAGTTCCAAAACTAAAACCCGACTACTGAAAAATAATGCTCTAAAAAGTATGAAACTTCCTTTTTAGGGTTCCGTAGCCAAATGGCAAAAACGGAACCCTTATAGATTCGTCATGTCTGTCTGTCTGTCCGTGTATGTCACAGCCACTTTTTGTCGAAAGTATAAGAGCTATCCTGTTGAAACTTAGTAGAAAGATGTATTATGTGAACTGCATTAGGATTTTCACACAAAAATCAAAACAAAACTAATTTTGGGGGTGCCCCCCATACTTAGAATTGAAACTCAAAAAAAATTTTTTCACCAAATCCATACGTGTGGGGTATCTATGAATAGGTCTTTAAAAATGATATTGAGGTTACTAACATCATTTTTTTCTAAACTGAACAGTTTGCGCGAGAGACACTTCCAAAGTGGTAAAAAGTGTGTCCCCCCCCCCCGTAACTTCTAAAATAAGAGAATGATAAAACTAAAAAAAAATATATAATGTAGACCTCAACCAAAACTACCAACGAAAATTGGTTTGGATGAGATACAGTTAGCAGTTTTTGAGATATAGTACATTTTCAAAAACCGCAAATATAACTTTGCCATTCATACAAATACTATGAAAAACAAAGTTATTTTTATTGTTTGTGTATATTACTTACTAATCTCAATATAATTATATCTCTAATCTATGCTTGCTGCTACGGAACCCTTCATGGGCGAGTCCAACTCGCACTTGGCCGGTTTTTGCTTTGCCGTGTCGGGTAAAAATAACAAAGCTATCATGTAAGAGTAAATATAAAATCATTACAAGGTACCACCATCACTATCGATAATAACAAAAAGCATTTTTATTTTTTTCTGACAACCTGTGCTTTTTTTAAAGAATGTTAATTTATGGCATTTAAGGTTTATTTTTATATAGTCCATGTATTGAAATTATCGAAAATCAATTAGGACCGCAAAAATTATAGCTAGAATAAAAAATATCCCAATACATAGTGGAAGAAGCGGTGTGACCACTTCCAGAATGTGACTTTATTAAGTATGATATTAACAAAAAACTACACAAAATATTCCTATTTTTATTAGTAATTAATAAAAACAACATTGTCAAAAGGAAAATACACAAAACACGACAATTCTTTGAGCGTTATATTACAAAAATCGTGCTTCAATTTCAATTATGTGACTTTTGATGCACATCGGATATTATTCTTTTAAATACTTAGTTGAAATAAAGATATATTTCCACAGGGATCCCTAATTATGAATCAAAATTCAATTCCTGTCAATCGAGCGAAAACAGAACAAAACTGTACGTTATATAGAATATTAAATATGTGTTTGTTTAAAATACAAAAAGGGGACAGTCACACAACTGAACGTCTTAATAGAGTAAAGCTTCGTCTATATGGACGCTATTCCAGATGAACATTTAATAATAATTACAAAAATACTATATCTTTTCAATAGTGGAAGTATTAATAACAAAAATATTGTACCTCGTTTACCTAATTATTGTGAACATGAATAAACTAGTAAGACAACAATTTAGTATTTAAAATAGTAAGCGTAATACTAAACAACCTCAAATTTTCGAAATACGAATATAATGTTTGAAAAATTATGCCTAACCTGTAACTGATGCTCACAATATTTTATTTCTTGCAAATCGATTCCCACAGAAAACTATTATTTTGAGTTTCTGCCACTACATCATTGAATCAATGTGAACTTAACTTTATAGGCTCAGTTATGTTGTGACTTCTAGTTCAGCCCGTATGTGACCACAGCTAAGGGCACAAAACGGAAGTCACATTTTCGTACTTAATGATTTTAAAAATTAATTAAATAATACGTGGTTCTTTTCCATTTGATGTCATTTTCAACAGTAACTTAAAAGAAATGGCAGTTTCTAGAAATAAACAACAATTCTAATATTTGGTTAAGCTGTCGTAAAATTCAAACACATACCTGAACATAAATTCAGTTCTTGTACCGAGCCAGCAACAAGACGTCTAATTTCCTCAAAGTCGTTTTGATATTAAGTCCAAATTAGTTTTCTAACCAGAAATATGTTAACGTATTGCCTGTTTTAATTATTATTACCCAAAAAAAGTGGCTAAAAGTACTATAAAATGCGGTCACAATACTGAATGTTTCGGGTGGATCAAAAATTCAACGTCGTACTTTTATATGATTTTTATGTATACATATAAGCCAGATTATTGCAAATAAATTGATGAATATTACTTAATGATGATATCGAGAAACTAAATCCGATAAAAAAGTACATTCACTGATCATCAAAAAAATCGGCCCACCTGCATTTTTATCGGAGATCACGTTTTTTCTTAAGTGAATCAGAACAATTGTTTAAGAACTAACATGTTTGATTAAACTTGTTTATTTACACCAATTTAAGCACAATTAAAACATTAAAATTATAAAAAAAAACACCATTTTGTTTAAAAAACAAAAATCGTTAATTTTACCCGAATTTTTAATTAATTTTAAAAACACTGTATTTCTTAAACCTTAACGGCCTTACTTATAAACATTGATTAGACGTTACTTATCTTAAATAGCTCTTAAGTCACTTGCCATCTCTATTCATTAAAATAGAAATGACAAGGACAGGTGATATTTAATCGGTAGCTAAGCAACACAAGTTTTTATAAGTAAGGGGGTAAATGTTATGACCACAATTGTTATAACTTAATACTCTGTATTCCCTCCTCTTGCTCGAATGACGGCCTGCATTCGCCGTTTTAAAGATCTTATTAAGATTTTTATCGTTTCTTGAGGAATTCGGGCCCATTCTTCCCTGATGGCGGTTTCCAGGTCTCCCAATGTTGTAGGAGCTGGATTACGAGCTCTAACCTTTTGTTTTAGTGTGTCCCACATGTGCTCTATAGGGTTGAGGTCAGGACTTCTTGCTGGCCACGACATAACCCGAATGCCGACCTCTTCCAGGTACTGCGTGACAATGCGCGCTACATGTGGCCGTGCATTATCATGCATTAACTCAAAGTTTTCTCCAATATAGCCAGCATATGGCACCACATGGTCTTCCAGGATCTCTGTTATGTAGCATACAGCAGTTAAACCACCCGTTCTTATAAAAACCGGCCAAGTGCGAGTTGGACTCGCCCATGAAGGGTTCCGTAGCAGCAAGCATAGATTAGAGATACATATATAGATGAGAGATATTGAGGTTAGTAAGTAATATACACAAACAATAAAAATAACTTTGTTTTTCATAGTATTTGTATGAATGGCAAAGTTATATTTGCGGTTTTTGAAAATGTACTATATCTCAAAAACTGCTAACTGTATCTCATCCAAACCAATTTTCGTTGGTAGTTTTGGTTGAGGTCTACATTATATTTTTTTTTTAGTTTTATCATTCTCTTATTTTAGAAGTTACGGGGGGGGGGGCACACTTTTTACCACTTTGGAAGTGTCTCTCGCGCAAACTGTTCAGTTTAGAAAAAAATGATGTTAGTAACCTCAATATCATTTTTAAAGACCTATTCATAGATACCCCACACGTATGGGTTTGGTGGAAATATTTTTTTTGAGTTTCAATTCTAAGTATGGGGGGCACCCCCAAAATTTGTTTTGTTTTGATTTTTGTGTGAAAATCCTAATGCGGTTCACATAATACATCTTTCTACCAAGTTTCAACAGGATAGCTCTTATACTTTCGACAAAAAAAGGGCTGTGACATACACGGACAGACAGACAGACAGACAGACAGACAGACATGACGAATCTATAAGGGTTCCGTTTTTGCCATTTGGCTACGGAACCCTAAAAACCAGCTCCGTGCGTCCAGTCAAAGAAATCCCAGCCCAATCCCAGACTGTTTCTCTTATGCAGCACTGGGCATAACGTTCACCTGGCCGTCGTATGACATTACGGCGTCCATCAGAACCGTGTAAAGTCATCCGACTCTCATCACTAAAGAGAACTGACTCCCATTGGCCTATAGTCCAGTTGACGTGATTCCGTGCAAATTGAAGTCTGGCTTGTCGATGAGCTGTGGTCAATTGTGGTCCCGTTGCTGGCTTGTGTGGTCTTAAATTCTGCTCACGAAGTCTCCTTCTTACAGTACTGTCACTTATAGCCACACCCCAATCTTCACGTAAGCGTCGCTGGAGATCAACACCAGAAAGGTGTCGATTTAGAGCTGATACCACAATAAAGCGGTCGTCCCTTTAAGTTGTCACCCTATGTCTTCCAGATCCAGATCTTCTTAGATACTGGCCAGTCTCTAGAAACCTTTGGTAAACTCGCCGAACTGCAGAACGGCTGAGATTTAACCTTCTGGCCAGGACACGTTGGCTTAAACCTTGTTGCAATAAAGCTACAACTTGGGCCGCCTCAGCTTCAGTAGTGTCCATTGTTTTTAGACAGAATTAATCAGAATTACAGCCTCAGTAAATAAACTTAACGTAATTAACAAGAGTTCCCTAGTAAAGTCTGTTTCGGACTGGGAACACAGGTCAAATTTGTCCTGACGTAAACCATCAAATCAACACTCATCAAATGTTTATACAGAAATACTGTTAAGTACCTTCAAGTGCAATAAGATTTACGACAAACAGGATGTCAAACATCATATCTGACCCTTAAAATAAAAAAACAACTGTGTGAAACAGCTTACATGTGAAACCATAGATAAATATTAAACAAAATGTGGGTGGGCCGATTTTTTTGATGACCAGTGTAGTCCTTGGAAAAATCTCTAAATATTCAACAAAATTGTTACTAATTTAACCTTTAACATCACGCGTGGGGTCTCGCCAGACCCCACGCGCTATTTTTTAACGATAACTTTTTAAATTAACTTGCAATGATCGCGCCTTCTCAGTTAATCTCAATGCTTTGCAGAGGCTATCGATGGGTGGAAGTATGTCACGCTCCCGCTAAGGTACAAGGTATACTACTCACTTGGGGATACCTGTGGACCCCACCCGTGATTTTACGTAGCATAAATTTTTAATTTTGTATTTTTTCATCTTTCTTAGAGTTAGGGTTGTATAACAGCAAATATTAGGCGCCAACTCTCAAGAAACGCCATTTTATAAATTTCACACGATTTTAGTGACTCCAATAGCAAAAATTTATAAGACTAGACACAATTTCAGTACTGAAAAATAGTAATTTTGAGGCGTTGTCATTTTTTATATTTTCAAATGATCTTTTGGTGTCCGTTACCCTGGCCAGATGTTGTCGAAAATGGTCATTTGAATCTTATAGATAATTAGTTTTGCGGCTTCTGTAATTGTTGCGCACATTTTTAAATTTGTTGCGTTTATAGTTTTTTAATTATTTCACAAAAACATTTCCTGCTGGGGTAACGTTACCCCAGCCAGACCTTTTTCTTTCTAATGGGAATATTTAAATAAATACTAGCTATAAAATTAGTTGTCTAGATGAAGTAAATGTTGTGCCTTATTTTGTATTTATTCTTTCTTCGGTTGCGAAGTTATTCGAGATTTTGCTGGGGTAACGTTTTTGGTTTTGCTAGATCTTTGAAATGGTTAAGCGGATTCTTATCATATTTTGTACATGACTTCTTAGGAATCAGTTTAAATTTGTTCTGCAATAAAAAAACCAAAATAATGCATAGCTTAAAGGTTATTTCATTAAATAGAAAAACACTTCAATTGGTCCCAGCACTCTCAATAAGAAGTCTAAAGACTTACTTTAAACGTTATTTTAAAGCTTGTAACTGCCTTCAAATGTATATGAAGTTTCATTAGTATCCTGTAAGTATTTAACAAGTTATGATGATATTCAGTTCTTCACGAGCACGATCTTGATGCGCACCGTGTTATTTGGCCACTGGATTGGATATATGAACTGAATGTTATGTCAATTATTAGTTTTTTAGTTCAGTTGTATATCAGTAAAATTTCAGCGTAGTACATTGGATAATTAATGAGATAATACGATTAAAGTCATTAGGAAGTGAATGACCGTGGTAACCCGACCAAGTTTAGGTGGTTACGAAAAAGCGAAAACGCAGAACATTACACTATCTTTTGAAATGTTTAGTATAATACACCTTACAATTTCGGTACAGACGCGTACACTGTTAAATAATAATACAATAATATCTGTACTATGAAAACATTATTATTATCTTCCAGTTGCACAAACTTATCGAAAATCACCGATATAATTATGTCGTTCGGTGAGACGTGGGAGGGGTGGGGTGAAGGGGTGTAATACATTGTTTGCATGAATTATGTGATTATGGAGCATGTTTAGTGCGTTATGCACTAAACATGCTCCATAATCACATAATTCATCTTGCAGAGTGCGCGTGCACTTCGGCAGTTCCGTTTCCTGTTTTTGCAAATATTTATCGAGTGCGTGAGAGCTATTATATAATAATAAGTGTGGCGAATTACTGCTAATGTGGAGTGCTTCTATTGATGATCATAATTATGGTGCAGGCTGCTTGATGAATTCACGAACAAGGTAAGCTTGCATAATGTAACAACAGAAATAGTAGCAAAATTATTATTAATATGTACCTACATGTTGTTAGGTACTTATCTAAAACTGTATTTTTTTAAGGCTTAAATATTTGAATTTAGGAACTTACTTATTATTTTCTTTAGTTATTAACTGGACTGGAATTTTCAACAATGATAACGACATATTTATCCTTCGCTATAGTGCCTATAAAACAAAGTCGCTTCCCGTTTGTTTGTCCCTGTTTGCTTAGATCTTTAAAACTACGCAACGGATTCTGAAGCAGTTTTTTTTAATAGATAGATTGATTCAAGTGGAAGGTTTTTGTGTATACATTGTCAACATATGACTAGAAAATTGATTAATGAAATTCATGACTTAGCAACCGATTTTTATCGTTATCAATGTCGGGAGTCGGGACTACCGCAACAGGTAGGTAGCTACTTATTTCCACACACTCCTTGGACACGTAGACTTTAAGAAATCCATGATTACCTTGTTGCAATACTCGCGTTGATATAAACTCGCAAATAGATGACGATTCGAGTTTCAAATGTGTATCAATCATTACACATTCCAATATGTGTATATTTCAATAAAAACTGTAACTGTGTACTGTGTATACTGAAATTATAGATTTAAATAAAAAATAATAGAAAATTTCAAAAAAGCAAAATTACTATCTGTAATTTTAATCTGTGAGTGTTTTTAAGTATAAGTTCATTAATACTTTAAAAGTTCAATTTAAATGATTATTTTACCTGTCAATAAAAAATCTTTAATAATCATGTAGTTTTTTTTTTAAACTTGTGTACATGTCTGTACTAAATTTGAAACACTATCCTACATATTTTAGAAGGTACCATAATGTTCTGCGTTTTCGCTTTTTCGTAACCACCTAAACTTGGTCGGGTTACCACTGTTATTCACTTCCTAATGACTTTAATCGTATTATCTCATTAATTATCCAATGTACTACGCTGAAATTTTACTGATATACAACTGAACTAAAAAACTAATAATTGACATAACATTCAGTTCATATATCCAATCCAGTGGCCAAATAACACGGCGCGCATCAAGATCGTGCTCGTGAAGAACTGAATATCATCATAACTTGTTAAATACTTACAGGATACTAATGAAACTTCATATACATTTGAAGGCAGTTACAAGTTTTAAAATAACGTTTAAAGTAATTCTTTAGACTTCTTATTGAGAGTGCTGGGACCAATTGAAGTGTTTTTCTATTTAATGAAATAACCTTTAAGCTATGCATTATTTTGGTTTTTTTATTGCAGAACAAATTTAAACTGATTCCTAAGAAGTCATGTACAAAATATGATAAGAATC
This sequence comes from Agrotis exclamationis, assembly GCA_950005045.1. Taxonomy (NCBI): domain Eukaryota; kingdom Metazoa; phylum Arthropoda; class Insecta; order Lepidoptera; family Noctuidae; genus Agrotis; species Agrotis exclamationis. The sequence goes on from OX465437.1 coordinate 8,163,130, forward strand.
CGCTTAACCATTTCAAAGATCTAGCAAAACCAAAAACGTTACCCCAGCAAAATCTCGAATAACTTCGCAACCGAAGAAAGAATAAATACAAAATAAGGCACAACATTTACTTCATCTAGACAACTAATTTTATAGCTAGTATTTATTTAAATATTCCCATTATAAAGAAAAAGGTCTGGCTGGGGTAACGTTACCCCAGCAGGAAATGTTTTTGTGAAATAATTAAAAAACTATAAACGCAACAAATTTAAAAATGTGCGCAACAATTACAGAAGCCGCAAAACTAATTATCTATAAGATTCAAATGACCATTTTCGACAACATCTGGCCAGGGTAACGGACACGATCTTTTGTTGTACTTTTAATTTAAAGTTTTTAGTTCCTATTTTTCAAGAAAAAAATAATAATTTACTCAGAAGCAAATTATTTTATTAAATTTTAGGCCATTAGTTTAGGGCTTCAAAAACTCTCTGTGTGTGAGATGTTATTATTGTAAAAAAAATCTCACTATCAAAAGATTGACTTTTTAAGGAATAATAAATTATTTTTTTAAACTTTAATAATATGTCTTCCCTTATAATCTTAATTGTTTTAGTTTTATTCAGACATTTTAAAAATACGGGACAAATATTTATGGGGTACTGCTGGACCCCACGCGTGACGGAACGTTACCAAAAAGAACGCGTGTTCTTAGAGGTTAACAGAAAACTATATGATTAAATTAAAATTGAATGTATTTTGTTTGATATCTATAAAAGCCCGAAAAGTTTATTTATATATATATAAAAGTTTAGGGTTTTTGAATAAAATCAAGTCAAACTCGAGGGACAAGCAAAAAACGGACTTGTCACAAAAAAATAAAAATGCTCCAAAAATCGTAGGTATAACTATCGACAGATACGTTGCCCTAGTCAAATTTAGTCAGTACACCGACCAAAAGAGGTTTCACATCGGCTATCGACAAACTATCTACTTAGTACCATACAAATAAAGACCAAAATGGCTTGATATTGACAAAATAAAAACCCCAATATGCCTGCACGCCTGCACTGTACATCAAACATGTCGTGCTTTTATATCACTAAAAATTAATAAATACGTTGTTATATGGTTGTGTAAACGAGTTCCAATTACATTTTTTTGTCTTTTTATTGTATTTACTAACAAACATCGTTACAAATCACTCAGAAATCGGAAACGTACCAACGGATTTCATCCAGCTGTATCTAGTAGATAAACTGATGTATTTCTTACAACTAACTACCTAAACAGAATCATTATAAGCACAATAATCACTTTTCTAATAAAAAACAGTACTTACTTCAGATAAATCCGTAAAAAACAAGCAATAAAACACGGTGACACACTTTCATGAAAAAACGCGAAATGCACACACAGACTACTTAGAGATATGAATGCACAGATAGGGACAAAGAGTATAGTAATATAATGGACAGCACTAGCGATGGGTAGCTATAGCCATAACTAGCCAAATACCGGCTATGAGCAAAATAGCCACGGCTATGATATCCGTCAACACGATAGCTAGCTATCGGCTACTGGTTGGCTAGATAACTGACAGGTTATGATATAGCCGCGTAGCCGCTCGTAACCGCGTAGCCGCTCGTAGCCGCGTAGCCGCTCGTAGCCGCGTAGCCGCCACGGAGTATAGCTAACTGCTACGTTTTATAGCCGTCCCGGTATTCGGTAGCCGGGTAGCTAGAGTAGCCAAAATAGCCGATAGCTGTGTGCGCGCTCACTGCGCTACGCGTGTACGATCTTCTTTGGTATCGTCGATCTTTTTCTCACAATATTCACAAAATAGATTAGACAAAGAAAGAGCATTATACTTAGTAATTTCGTTCGTTTAATGAACGAACTTATGAAATACGATGATTAGAAAGCTGGTTAGTTACCGTCAGGTTTAAAATAAATAAAAATTTTATAGTTAGTATTTTGGTTATTGTGACCTCAGAGAGAAAATTATTTCTTTTTGATTTAGGATCGAATTCAGATCGGGCAGTTGATGTTGCTTTATTTAAGTCCTACCTAGCTACACCGGCGCCGCTAGTTACTAAACGCTATTGTTCAATAGCCAAATAGCTGGCTAGCTAGCTGGCTATTACACCACAAATAGCCGGTTAGCTAAGCTATTGAAATTTCGGCTAGTTACCCATCTCTAGACAGCACAGACTACTTAGTACTTAGAGGCGAAATGTCAACGACGATTTTTTTTAATGTATTTTGCATGGCTTCTAGGCCTTTATGCCAAATGTCAATGACGAAAAAATAAACCAAACACAGATTATGTTATATTTTTCGTTCACGAGTTAGCAAAATCAAAGGACGTAAGTAACCAAAATTCTTCATACTAAAGTAGTCTGTAAATACAAGAAATAAGGTGTAAACTCAAGGGGCAGCTACGCGGCAGCCGGCTGCCGCTTGGGATTTGACGGAATGGCGCGATTCGTAGGCGCGGCAGCCAGCTGCCCCTCAGTGTTTGAGAGGGTACCTGAACCAAATTGGATGAAATTTTTATGGGACCAATGGTATGTTGGAGAATTAGTTTTTAGGAATTTTATGCAACTTATAACTGGTTAGAAATAAACTCTATGGTAGAGCTTTATGGTATGTTCTAGCTCTGTTTAAATATTTAGAAAAGAGAATGGGGAAGGCAAGTGTCAAAGTGAAAAGTGACATTTGTGTCCCAAAAGAACTGTCAAATAAAAAGCGTTTTATTGATGTAAAATGACTAGATGTTGTGCAAAAGGCTGTAATAATGATGGAACATACTTTCCGATAATTCACACTATCAAGAAATAATGGGTAGCTGCTATGACTGCTGTGAGACCAAAAAATGTATTATCAATAAAGAAAAGCTATATAATAAACAAATATCTACCCTTGCGAAGCCAGGAACGGCCGTTAGTTGAATTTATTAATGAAATTCTATGATTAAGTATACCATAACTAAACAATCGAACACACCTTTCAAAATAATATCTACTTTTCTATTGGAGGTTAAGTATTGCATCGCTCTTTATATCATGAAATGGTTCGTCTGGTGGAAGAATTATCACCGGGACCGAGATTTGTGATAGTTGTGGTGTTAGGAAGTTAAAATTCTTATCATATTGCTTCAATCTATGAAATAGATGTAGATTTTGTATTTTACAAGAATTTGGGTTGACTTTTTAATAAATAAATTAAAAAGGGTAAAATAAAAACTTTTTCAAAAAAGTAACCGACTTCAAAAACAACAACAAAACAAAAAAGGGTGAATTAACATAATTAATAACTTCTTTCGGAAGTCGGTGGCTAAAAATCAATAAAATAATAAAAATAAAGCCACCGACATTCGAAAGAAGTTATTAATTAGGTTATTTCACCCTTTTTTGTTTTGTTGTTGTTTTTGAAGTCGGTTACTTTTTTGAAAAAGTTTTTTTGTTATAAAAATTGAGTTTATTTTAAAAAACAAATATGGAAAATTATTCGTCAATGCAAGTGCATACACTAAAACAAGAACTAAGACGCCGCGGTGCATCTACAAGAGGAAAAAAAAGTGATTTAGTTGAGAGGCTAGAAATTTACTTGTAGTTAGGATTTAAAATTGTATTTTTTTTTTTTTTTTTTTTTTTATTCAAATGGAACAACAAACAGCTACGATATAAAACATAGTAACAAGAAATACATAATAATTAGAAAATATTATAATATTGCAGCCCACAACGCTGTTCACGGATAAACTACGGGATAAATAAACCGATAAATAGTCGCTAGGGTTACACATACATTTCCATATCGTGTTTAAATGAGTTTTTGAACATAAAACAAAACAATAAATAAATAACTTAAGAAAGAGCCTCAAGTACAAGATTTTTGAACGTATAGGGAGAACAAACAAAAATATCTATGTGTTCAAAGGTAGCATTATAAGAATCGACCATTCTAAGTAGGTATTACATGTGCTAGCCTCTACAAAGAATATAGTACTGCTTCTGACATTCTATATTGAGAAAAATGTCATCAAGTTTTGTGTTTGTCTTCTTCATCTAAGGGGTTTGAAGATTTTACTATGGAGCGTGGCATACCTACTGCCGCCATTTTGATTTTTTTTCAAAATCGCGGCCAGCCATGAAACCTTTATAAATCGATAGCTGACATCAATAACAACAAAAAATATTATGACACCAACCCTCGTAAAGTGTCCGGTTTCTGAGATATAAAGTGTTAAAGTTGACCACATTAATTCGGAATAACAAAGGCTTAATATTTTTTTATAAAATATTTTAGTAATTGAGGGAGAAAAAGAAAAACGTAGAATGTTCATGCTTCTCTTCCCGGGCAGACCGTAAAAGTCGGTCGAGGGATAGGGCAAAATGTAAGATCCATAGCCCCTCATCTTAAAACTCTTTCAATGGGCAGCAGCGTTGGAAGACTAATAAGCTGAAATAAATGCGCTCGCCAACCCGCCTGCCAAGCGTGGCGAGTATGGCAATAACCATCCAATGGAAAATCCTTGGGTGAGGTCTTAGTCCAGTAGTGGACTTTCTACGGCTGTTATGATGATATGCCTCATGATGTTTCTGCCTACTGTGGCCATCACACCAATATATCTGGATAGAAGCAATATGTTTTTCAATTTGTATCGAGACGAGCGTGTCATATTTTGCATAGATATTTTGATGATACAACTGTAATTTAGTATACAAACTTCGTCATACTTCTTGTGTATTGTTTCTACAACTCAATACGGCACAATTAGGCATTTTTACTTTTTGTATTACCTCTGACTGCGAGAATATTCGCGCGCCGATTCATTAAAAGAAATCAAAACATCTCCTTTTTTTACACGCGAAGTAAATACACTTCCGGTACAAGCCAATCCAAGTCTGTAGTGGTCATAATTGTTGATGATAGGGATACAATGCAACGGCTAAGTTATGGCTTCAGGAACAAACAAGAAAATTCGATATTTAAAAATGTAGTAAAATCTAACCATCCCTACCAAAATTGCAAAAAGCAAAGGTGACATGCCATGGTTATATTTATCAAATAAAAACATGACGCCTAAAATTGTTTGATAGGCAATAAAATGTTCTTATAACGGATTTTTAATTTTTCTATCCCTATTTGTGCCAGTATATTAGAAAGAGAGACAGGTTTATGCAACCAATAGAAGACAATTTTCGCGAGTTGACGTCAGTTTATTACGTTATAATGCTTAAAATTAGAAATTGTAGTAACCACAGAACCATCACACAATATAAATGTAACGAGTACTGTCAGTTGTATTTTAGACTGAATGTTTAAACCTGTCTCATGTATTACATTTACATTGTTTAACATTTATCGTATAACTATCGTATTGATAGTTAAATCACAATATGAAGATATTACATTCAAACAAGTGTAGACGGTCTAAAAATAAGTTATTAAGTTCAAAAAGTAGAATATCAGACGTATAATGTTTAAATAACATCCAGATATAACGCAACATACATATATTACGTTCAAAAAGTTATTATTTTTAACATCTTGATACATTCGAATACAGTCATACACTAGCTTAGAATTGTTAATTTCACGTGATCAACTTTCACGGTTATTATCTCAGAAACCGGACACTTTACGAGGGTTGGTGTCATAATATTTTTTGTTGTTATTGATGTCAGCTATCGATTTATAAAGGTTTCATAGCTGGCCGCGATTTTGAAAAAAAATCAAAATGGCGGCGGTAGGTATGCCACAAATCTTCAAACCCCTTTACATCTATTTTATAGATGGATTGGAGCAATATGATAAGAATTTTAACTTTCTAACACCACAACTATCACAAATCTCGGTCCCGGTGATAATTCTTCCACCAGAAGAACCATTTCATGATATAAAGAGCGATGCAATACTTAACCTTCAATAGAAAAGTAGATATTATTTTCAAAGGTGTATTCGATTGTTTAGTTATGGTATAATCATAGAATTTCATTAATAAATTCAACTAACGGCCTGTTCCGGCTTCGCAAGGTTAGATTTTTGTTTATTGTATAGCTTTTCCTTAGTGCTAATACAATTTTTGTTCTCACAGTAGACTCAGCAGCTACCCATTATTTCTTTTTTTTTTTTTTTTTTTTCTTTATTGATTAAAGAGGGTTTGTTCACATTACGAACATGTCACCCTCATAGGAACACTTCGTTTTTACATGCAAAACTTAAGATCTACGCTTAATTCCTAAATTAACTAATTTATATATTATTTTTGCAATTTTAGAGGCTGGAAAAGCTAGTATTGTATTACATGCACCTAATTCACGAATATTAATATTAAATTCTTCCTGAATGAAATGTCTTTCCACTTCGTTCCGGTAACACTCCACCATAATATGGAAAGCGTCTTCGACCATATTACATTCTGTACAATTTGGAGATGAAATTTTGCCCATCAATGCACCAAAACTATTTAATGGGATGTGTCCGGAGCGAAGTCTCAAACTTGTCACAATTTCTTGCCTACTCATATTGGCATTATCAAACCAGGGGTAGTTAGAAATAGTCGGTTGCATCGTACGATACCAAATACCTTTAGTCAATGACTTTTCGTCAAAGTATTCTTTCCAAATATCCGAACACTTGGATTTGACTTCGCTCAAGATATCGGTCCAATGAGGTTTGTATGCTACCGGAACACCCTCAAAACACGCTTCTTTAGCTAAATGATCAACTATTTCGTTTTCTTTAATGCCAATATGAGAGGGCAACCATTGTAAAACAATATTTTTATCTGTATTTAATCTATTAATAAGATTTATTATTTTGTACGCTATCGGGTATCCATTAAAATTTCCTGTACACTTTGTCAGATGTTGGAGTGCACTTTTACAGTCTGAATATATTACCGCATTTTGAAAATTCACCGACTCAAGGTATGAGATAGCTTCAAAGATAGCAATTAACTCGGAATGTATGACAGAGATTTTTGAATTTAACTTAAACTTACAGCTAGTATTACTTTGAGGGTCGTAAAATGCGGCTCCAACACTATTTTGGCTTTTAGATCCATCTGTGTAGATTCTATAATAATTATAGTAATTACTGTTAAAATGCACATTACAAAGTGTTCGAAGGTGGGTAGGATTGTATAATTTCTTAGCTTCGGTAATCTCTTTAATTTGTGATTTAATTGTACAAGACAAGTTCAGTCTGCTCATCCATATATTAAGTGAAAATAATCCTAATTCATCATTAGAGCTAATGGCCATATTATTTAGTGTTTCAGATACATGAGCTATAAGTGGTATCCTTTTGCGTCTCCAATACGTATCCTGACAACACAAATTAAGATTGTTTATAATTTCACAAGTGTCCCCGTTGACAAAAGATTTCAGTTTTAGAAAAAACTTAGCAGCTAGGTAATGTCTGCGAACATGTAACGGCTGCAGATGGAGTTCACATTCCATTACATGTATGGCTGTACTTTTAATGAAACTACCGATGACCCTCAAACATTGGTTTTGAATTCTAGTTAGTTTATTTAAATGGCTTTGGCAACTATTATCATATAAAAAACTAGCATAGTCGATTCTGCTGCGTATAATGGAAATGTACAGACGTCGTAAATGAGTAGGATGTATGCCCCAACCTGGGCCAGTCAGTATTTTAAACACATTAAGAAATTTTGATGATTTGTCTCTTAACTCATTTATATGTTTGGACCATCGTAGTGATCGATCTAACCACAGTCCTAAATATTTATATGTTTCTACTACGTGGATAGAACTTTCATTTATTTTAATGTCAATATTATCCTTCCTATATCCCTTTTTAAATATACAAATTTTTGTTTTACTTGTTGAAATATTTAAACCAATGTCTTGAACTAATTTGTTAAATGAATTCAAAGCTATTTGAAGTTTGTGGGTCGCCTCTAAAATATGATTCGTAGTAAAATATAACACAAAATCGTCTGCAAATTGTGAAACACACACGTTTGTAATCTCTTTACAAATATTGATAGTAGCTATGTTGAAAAGCAACGGAGAGAGCGGATCACCCTGTGCCAAGCCCCGAGACGTCGTTCTACAGAGTGAATTGTTATCAAGTTGAATTTTTAAATTTCTAGTCTGTAAAAAGTTCCAAATGTATTTACAAATGTGTTGTCCTACTTCTAATTCATCCAAAATACGTAATAAGCTATGAATATCTACGTTGTTATATGCATTATCCAAGTCAATAAAACAACATACTGTCATTTGTTTATCAGAGAATCCTGTTTGAATTCTGGAAACTAAACTAGTGAGATTATTTAAAGTTGATCTGCACTTCCTAAATCCTATAGTATTCGGGCTTAAAATATGTTTCTTTTCTATAAACCACTCTAGTCTATTGAGTAGAATGTTATGGAAAGTTTTGCATAAGCATGAGATCATAGATATTGGTCGAAGAGATGAGGTTAAACAAGGGTCACGTCCTGGTTTGGGAATCGGCACCACTACTATATCGCGCCATTGCTTAGGTACAAAGGAGTATCTGAGAAAAGAATTAAACAAATTGAGTAGGATTTCTTTCCCATTATCAGGTAGATATGTTATCATAGAGTATGAGATCTTGTCACTACCGGGGGCTGTATCTTTACTTTTAAAACATTTAGCAAGTTCTTGGATTGTAATAGTTATTTCGAGCTTTGGATTGTGTGATGTAATTGGAGGGTTATCACGTAACACGAAATCTGGCGCTAAACTACAAAGAAGTTTGTTTGCTTTAGTGTGGTCCACATGGGATTTTGGTGAATTATATCCCTTAACCCATCTCATTTTTCGCCACAACTCACTATGTGATGAAGTTTGGTCAAGAGTCGAACAAAAGTCCTGGAATGACTTATTTCTAGAGCGACGTATATCTCTTTGTGCTTTGCTTATTTTACTTTGAAGGATTGTGAGATTCTGTGGTGTTGGATTACGACGAAATTTGGACAGTGCTAGACGGCGTTCTGCTACAACTTTAGAGAGGTTGGAACACCAATATGGTTTTGGTGTAAAATTTCTTTCTGGGTTCGTATTAATTTTAGTGAGTGGTATAAAAAGGTCTGCAGCCATGTCCAAATAGTCCACAAATAGGTCATAACCCTTTTGTAGATCATTTGGCATCGTGAAATTATCAAAGAGATCATTTAAAAGTGTTTGGTATCCTATCCAGTCAGCCTTTTTATAATTTCGCCGGGATATGTAAACGTTATCAGCTCTAAAATATGTCGCAATTTTAATAATATAATGGTCGCTCCCCAATGTCTCATTCATTACTTTCCAATTTAAACTTAGGCTGATATCGGATGACACTAATGATATGTCGGGAGACGACTGCTGGAGAACATTATTTACTAGCTTACTTCGAGTATGATCGCCACCGTTTAATGAAACAAAGCTACTACCAATAAGTGCATCAAATATTTGATTACCTCTACTGTCTACTTTATTGGACCAATTGGTATGGTGTCCATTGAAGTCACCTAAGAGTAGGGTTTTATTATTAACCTGTGAAAATAATTGATCCCAGTCTGACTGGTTAGTATTTATAGAAGGTGGGCAATAAATCGAAATAACGTTTTCAATTTGATTGCAGTTATATACTTTAACGTATATATGTTCTATTCCTGAGTTAGACAATTTTATATCATGACATATTTGCGATTTAATTGACTTATGCGTGAGAATTGCTACGCCTCCGTAAGAATCAATTCTATCTTTGCGAAACACATTATAATCTTTAACTTTAAAGCAACTGTCTGGTTGTAACCAGGTCTCGCTTAATACGGCAATGTGGATCTTGTCTTGTATAAGTAAATTCTCAAATTCACATAACTTTGGCCTAATGCTTTGTGCATTCCATTGCATAATATTTAATTTAACAATCTTACTATAGGTGTCTGCCATCTGAGAGATAATCAATAATTAGTTTAAGTATAGGCCAATCTGCCACATTATCAACTACTACTAAAATTAACCACTCAATGCAAGTTTTAATTACTCCTTTGAAAATCATTTGTATAGTGCTTCCTTTCATGAATATTATCTCTTGTAATCTCTGTAGTAATTCCTTGAAACTGACATCTCTTTGCTTTTCTTCCGATCCATTCGATTTTTTTCTCTCAGTATCATTATATTCCTCTACCTCCGTTCTACTCCACTCCATAAACTCCAACTCTGATTTATCTTCTTTCTTCTGTTTCTGCTTAAAAGGTGGCTTTTCATTTTGTTTGTGTACCTGTGCCTTAGTAGTCACTTTAGTATGAACCTGACTATTCGTATTTTGAGTAGGACCTAAATCGTCAGCTTGGAATCCTGGTTGAAAATCTGATTCAATGTCCTGTCTCTTCCCTGCAGTGAATATAGGGTAGTACACTTCCTTATGTGTTGGTTCGTCTTTAGGGACATATATAGTTAAGGCCTTTCTATATGTGCAGTTAAATTCTGACATGAGTTCTCTTAATCTTTTTTCCTTCAAAAATATTGGACACGTTTTTGAGAGGGATATATGTCCTCCTTTGCAGTTAACACAGATCATATTCGTGGTCTCACAATTGTCGTGGTTTTTTCCACATTTGGGACATACAACTTTAGCACTAGGACACTTTTTATGTATGTGACCATATTTCCAGCAGCGCGAACATTGCGACACTGGGAACACATATGGTTCTACCTTTATTCTTAGACCATGAGTATACACATAGGGTGGTAAGAAAGGACCTTTAAAACAAAGACGAACAGCTTCACTGGGTGACCACCCATCTTCCTCAAAGTTCTTACGGTTCAGCCGAAGAACGGATACTAGCTTGGCTGGTTCAGGACAGTATACATTCTCTAAAATGTTTTCCTCTGACATTTCTAGGTCAACATCTCGTATTACACCGTACGACAAATTCTTTTCCATTGCTCTGTAAATATTCCATCCTTTATCTATAAAGAATTTGCTTGTCTCTAATTTCTCGGCGCTAATTTCACTAATCAGTTCGACACGAACTCGATACGGACTGAGAAACTTCACCCTACTAATATCTTTTATATTCTGATCTTTAAACAACTTAGCCAGACTGAATTGTTTAGGTAGCTTTTCTTTGCTAGATATATATATTTCTACCTTTTCCGTATCTTTCAGTTTCTTATCTTTGCGTTTTACTTCAGTCCATTCTTCATCACTGCTTATCCTCCTTTTGTTTATAGTTTCACTATCTACAATGTCTAAATCTTCATTTGAAGTAGAAATCTCATTCATGGTATCATTATTTATTTCGTTATTATCACTCATTGTATTCAATAACAAGTCTCATCGGTAGCGAGCAGGTAGCCGGGCGGTCGGCCACGTGCCGCACCTTTTTAAGTGCGTATGTACTTGTTAAATAGTGGTCAGGGCACTCAGTCGACGTAAACAACTACTACACGACTCGCTCGCACGGATGCCGCGACGACACTGCATTATTTCTTGATAGTGTGAATTGTTGGAAATTTGTATGTTCCATCATTTTTACAGCCTTTTACATAACATCTAGTCATTTTACATCAATAAAACGCTTTTTTTCTGAAAATTCCTTTGATTTGACAGTTCTTTTGGGACACAGATGTCACTTTTCACTTTGACACTTGCCTTCCCCAGTAACCGACTTCAAAAAAGAGGAGGTTCTCATTCAAAAATGATTGGCCAGTTGCTAGAATGCCACTGTGCCACACAAAATAAAGAATAAAAGAAAATTGAGAAAATTCGAAAATTCATAGATGTCATGTCACTGACAGTGTTGCCAACTCAGCACTTTGAGTGCTAGATTTAGCACTATTTTCATGAAATTTAAGAAACAGCACCCAGCACTAAATCTAGCACTAATTTTGATGTTGTCTGTTCTCTCACAAAATGCAGCTGTGGCTGAAGTAACAAAACGAAAACTAGTGTAGTCTGTAATCTGCGGCATTTCGGTAGGGGATTCCCGTGAACGTGAAAATAAAGGCGTGTACGGCAGACGAGGCGAACAGTGCTATGTTTGTCTTTTTCTCTAAGATAACTCCTTCTTTGTCTAACCTTGCTAGTTTTTCGTTCATTTTTGTTTTTATTCATCGTGTCTTTGTGCGCAATAATTACCTGATTAATAGTATTAATCATTTTATTAACTTAAATTTGTTTTGTGTTCGGTGACAGTGAGACGAAAATGGATGTTCCTTTACTTAAAAAGGTATTTATATTCAAAATTATAGAAAAGAATGGGAGGAAGATCCAAAATACAAATAGTGGCTTAGACCTGTGCTATGAAATACTTCAAAAGCAATGTGTTCCTCCTTCTGTAAAATAGAATTTAACGCAAGAATATTTTATTTTTATTTTTAACATGTAGATAAAATTGAAAAAAAAAACGAAAATTAAAACACATTCTGTTATGTGTTTTATTAAATTCATATATTTGGCACTATTTTTGAAACTTTCTAGCAATTTAGCACTATTTGAGATATTACTTAGCACCCAACCGTGGCATTGAGTTGGCAACCCTGGTCACTGATGTCACTGTCAAAATGACGAAAAATGAATAACCTCAATTTCTAGATTTAATAAAATGTTAGTTTACAATAATAAAATGGAGCTAGAAGTACTCAGAGAATCGGGGACAAACAATTCAGGAAAGCTATCCACTACAGGAAAAATATTGGTTGGTGTTACCGGAGGCCTAGCTGTTGGAGTCAGTATTATTTGTATACCGTTCACTTTACTACCAGCGCTGAGGAAAGTTTGTTTGCCTTACGTCCCGGCTACCACAGAACAACTCCTTGCAGTTAGCAAAGCTTTAGCTGGCCGCAGTGGCAAACTATTAGATGTGGGTTCCGGCGATGGAAGAATTGTATTTACTGCGGCCAAGTTAGGTTTTCAAGCAGATGGAGTAGAGTTAAATCCCTGGCTTGTCTACTACTCCAGAATCGTTGCGTTACTGAAACCAGAATACCGAGATAGCAAATTTTTTAGAACAGATTTATGGAAATTTGACCTAAAGCCATACAACAACATAGTGATATTTGGTGTAGAACAGATGATGAAGGACTTTGAACATAAAATATTGACAGAGACAAACAAAGATACAGTAGTGGTGGCATGTCGGTTCCCATTGCCGAACATGATTCCTGTAGAAACAATAGGCAGTGGTGTGGACACTGTCTGGAAATATGTTGTAAAACAGTAGACCAAAATGAATGACTTTACGATTGTTTTTAAATTAGCTTATTTATTAAATTAATATACACTGTTGATGTTATAAAACTTATTATTATTTCTAAAAGCGACCACTTCTTTTCCTGCCTGTATACTTGGTGTCAGCCTTTGTCTCCTTGCCTTGTTTCCTTCTCCTTTCCTTTTTCTCAATAATCCAAGCTCTTGTGTTTTTGAGTGGTTTGCCTCTACTATTTCTAGATGCTTCTCTTTTTGCATATTTGACTTGAAGGTTGTTATCTATTTCATCAGTACCTGGGAAATTGAAAAAAAAAAAAATCAAATAAAAGATGTCTTAGATAAACAAAATCAAGACTGTTTTAAATAAATAACCAGTTTTAATTGTTTTTAGTCTGGTTTCACCATTTACTTGGTAATCCCCCAATCCTCTCAAATCTTATTTCATCAAATATTAAGCCCCACTAATAATTACCTAGAGCTTGTGGTAGGGGGGCTGATCCTCCAGTCATCAGTACTAAGAAGAACTTCTTGGCTTTGGCAGAGTTAGGAAAGTCCACAACTACACCTCCATAGAAGCCTGCCTTCATGGCTTGGGATGTGACCAAGTCCATTTGAGCCTCATTCTCTGGGTAGAACTGGAATACTGCTCTAGCTGATCTTGACTGCAGTAAAAAAAAAGCAAAATAGAATTTAAGCAAAAAAAATCAGCAATAATCATGGAATAGGAACAAAGTAATGTTGATGTAGATGTTGTTTATTATTATTCTAATCTATGGATGATCTAGTTTGCTTTATTATTATTAACTCTCCATTAATTAAAATAAAGATACATTTCACAAAAGGTTTTACCTACCAAAGAAGCATACAACGAACTAAAGAACTGTTGAAGCCTTTTGACTGGGTGATGTGACTTCTTATCAGCATTGAACAGCCACTGCAGGGCTGACACTGAGACTGCTCCATCAAAACATCCAGCTCTAAACGGCACTCCTTCACCCATGTCTGATAGTACTAGATCACCTTCAGTTTCTCTTTCTTTGGCTACATCTGAAATGTATTAGTTTATGGTCAGTAATAGACACTGGGCTACAACATGAGGGCATTCATGTAAGTTGATTACAGTACACTTGAATGTACATTATGGATTGCAATAAATCATTTGAATTGAATTGAATCTAGTTATAATAGATGCTTAGGACTTGCAAGTTTGAATAGTTACTTCATTGTTTATATCAGCTGTTTGTTTTGTCATTATAATTTAGAAATTTATACCTAGCATAAAAGGTGATATATCCATGCCAATCCACATGTGACCGTTTTCTTCTAGCACTGTGCCAGATAAACCGGAACCACATCCTATGTCCAGCAGAAGACACGGAGTATCCTCAGGAAGCAACAGCAATTCTAAACATCTTTCTGTCATCTGTGCTTGGATGTCCATAATACGTGAACTGAAAACGTTAAACTTTTAATAAATACCTAGGCATCATATGATAAATTTGGACTTTGATACAAGGTTTAACTTACTTCTGAGTGTATTTTCGAGCTTCGTCTTCATTGTAGAACTAAAAATAACAAGGAATAAAATTGTTGATTATTGAGGTAAACAATTGGATTTTCCAACAAGTCTTCATTTTAAAAATAAAATGCTTACAACTTCAGGTGGGGCTTGGTGTTCTGGTCTCTTTGACATCGTTAAATGTTTGAAACGGCCTAGATCTCAAATATAAAATAATAATAAAAAAACAACACGAGACCTAACCAAACTACGAAGGGTTTTTGGATTTGGTCACGATTTCAGACGATTTGGTTTTGTTGACAGATATTTTCTGCATGTTGGTTAGATTTGACACCCCAATATTTTTAGCTGCGTTCAGTAACTTCAGAAAATTAGTCGATTATACGTAAATATCGGCATCAAAGAATTCTACTATTCAAAGACACCTCTATTTTTATTGACTTTTCAAATGTCATTGTCAATGTCAGCTGGTGATAAGCAAAAGCAAATAGCGCGGGAGACGGGAGAGGACTGATTTATTTATTTACAATAATAGTGTTTTGTGCCTTTACTAGAAACTTTTTCTTAGGAATTGCTTGAATTTAATTATGCGTACATTATGCCAAGAGCGTTAAGTTTGAAAAAGGTAATGTTGAAAACTTTTAAAACCCGTAATCTCCCGTTATCTTTCAATTTTTTTTCTAATCTCAATTTATTTTTTCACGTCTCAACAGGCTGGCCCTGCAAAGAATCAAAAATCTATTACTGATTTCCTAAATAATGGTGCTAACAGTGCAAGCCAAAAACCGAGTACTGCTAAAAGTCAAATACAAGCGAAAAGTCCTGAAAAGAGTGTTAAAAGAAAGGCATCATCACCGATTTTGATAGATGATGATGACCTAGACTTTAAACCGACAACCAAAGGCATTTTAACTAATGGCTCGACTTCAAATACTCCAAAAAAACTCAAGACTGATAATAGATTCAGTTCTTCACCTCTTAAAAGTAGTCCTAAGAAAAGATCACCTAACAAAGAGAATATAGTATATACAGAAGTCTCTCCAAAGAAGAATGTACTGGCACATTTTGAAGGACATAACAAGAATGGTGATAAGATAGATGAACTTGTAAATGATAAGAAAAAAGAGAGACCACTCTCATCTTTGCCTGATAATGAGAATAAACTACAAAATAATGCATCACCAAATAATATTATTAATGAATCATGTGTATTTGAAAATGGAAACAAGTCAGAAGATTGTAGACAAACAGTTCTTACTCCAAAGAAAAAATCTCCATTTAAAAATTATGGTAAAAGTCCTCCTAAAAGAACACCTAAGAAAAGCTCTATGCAAGGTTCGAACTATTATCTACTATTTTTTCTGTAAACAATTGGAATTTTGAAATCCAAATTTACTCATATCCTTTCCATAATGAAAATGAAAATGCAACTTTTGCCCCAAACAAAAGCTTTTTCACTTATAATATAAACTAGAATGTTTTTTATACTATACTGATACATAAAGATTTTTCAGTATTCTCCTGCTCACCCATAAATAAGGTGACAACTCCAGAGAAAACCCTCAAAGAAGTGATGTCTCCTTCCAAAAGCGGGTCCACCGTAAAAGTCCTGGATTTCAGCACAGATGATGTTGGTGGAGACTTTGATGATGACTGGGATGTGGATGATATTGAAGAGGTATGATAATGCAATGTAGACAGATAGAGTATACTGTATTGTATACAGCTATTTTACAATACAGTTGAGGTTGTGTGGATCTGTTATATGTATGCCTATGTTCAGTGCAGGTTTTATACCTGTTTCTACAACTAAGTATTTACACCTTTGCCTATATTTTGCAGAATTTTGGGTTGAATTACACATCTCCAACTATGTATTATAATAACATAAAATAGTGTAAAGTTGCCATAAAAATATGAAATGGCAAGCTAAGTTTTCCTTGGCAGCAGCAATTTTTTTTTGTTAATTTAATCTTTCACACTGCATATCTAGTAAGATTGAGATTGAGTACAATGTGTAGTATATTTGCAGACATTGGTCATCAGTAATGAGGATAATAATGACTTAGTACTTGCTAAGTCATTTTTATCCTCATCTAAAAATGGCTACAATTGTATGATTGCTGACTCATAGTGTCCTACTATTGAATAAAATGTTTTTGATAAATGGAGAACCTATTCCCTTTTCCTATTATTTTCAAAGTCGGTTAGAAAGACTAAAAGAATCCTTGAGCTAACTCTTGTAGGATTCTTAACCAGTATTCAACAGAAAAAATGTACCCTCGTTATTACACAAAAGCACTATATGTACTTGGTGCGAGTTTTTTTTACGCAGACGAGAAATTAACGTTTACATAAAAACTTGCATATTTCACACTGAACCTTTGTTGACAGGTTAATTATCATTTAGTTTTCATATAGGCTGCCAAGTTTTGTCGGCGGGCTGGGTGTATGGCACTTAATAAAAATATAAATTTAATATGTCACAGGATGGTATTGAAGATCTCGATCTTAGCACAATGCAGCGATGTGAGATACTCAGTGCCAAGAATATGACTACTAGAATAGAACTAAGACTGAAGAGCAGTGATGACAAGAAGGCAACATGTTTTGTTGAAGGAATATGGTGAGATTTAATACTTCTTTATACAGGGGTCACACCAACGTTAAATACCGTTAATTTTCGCGATAATAGACTTTAAATATTCGTATAAACATCCCATCATCGGGATAATTGACGGCATTTCCCGTTTGTGTGTTCGTTGGGCAATATTAATAATGGCCGGTCAAAGTGATAAATTAATCACTTTGCCCATCACTCTTGGGCATTATTAATAATTTCCGGTCCTTATTAATAATGCCCAGTTAATCACGTTGCTATACGCTTCGGTCACAAAACCTGTTAGCAGCGCGGCCAAAGACCCAAGAGCCAAGCTGACCCGACACTATACCGAAGACATCCCGGACATCAGCCTGTACGAGATTAGGATGGCCCTTAATCAGCTTAAAAACAATAAGGCGCCGGGTGAAGACGGAATCACTTCAGAGCTTCTGAAAGCGGGTGGAACACCGGTACTTAAAGTCCTTCAGAAGCTCTTCAACTCCGTCTTGCTCGAGGGTACAACGCCAGAAGCATGGAACAAGAGCGTGGTGGTTCTATTCTTCAAGAAGGGTGACAACACCTTATTGAAGAATTACAGACCCATCTCGCTCTTGAGCCATGTTTATAAGTTGTTTTCGAGGGTCATCACGAACCGTCTCGACCGCAGGTTTGATGACTTCCAGCCTCCCGAACAAGCCGGTTTCCGAAAAGGCTACAGTACCATAGACCACATACACACGCTGCGGCAAGTTATACAGAAGACCGAAGAGTATAACTTGCCCTTATGTTTAGCGTTTGTGGACTATGAGAAAGCCTTTGATTCGGTGGAGACATGGGCAGTGCTTGAATCTCTCCAACGATGCCGGATTGACTATCGGTACATCGAAGTGCTTAGGTGCTTGTACAATAATGCCACTATGTCGGTCCGAGTACAGGAGCAGAGTTCGAAGGCGATCCCTTTGAAAAGAGGCGTAAGACAGGGAGATGTGATATCTCCGAAACTGTTTACTGCCACTTTGGAAAACGCCTTCAAGCTCCTGGAATGGCAAGGACTCGGCATCAATATTAATGGCGAGTACATCACCCACCTTCGATTTGCCGATGATATTGTTGTCATGGCAAAATCGATGGAAGATCTCAGCACGATGCTCGGCGACCTCAATCGAGTTTCCCAACAGGTGGGTCTTAAAATGAACATGGACAAGACAAAGGTAATGTGCAATGGCCATGTTGTGCCCACCCCATTGTCGGTTGGGATCTCGGTTCTAGAAGTTGTTGACTCGTATGTCTACCTGGGACAAACCGTCGCACTAGGTAGGTCCAACTTCAAGAAGGAGGTCAACCGCCGAATCCAACTCGGCTGGGCAGCGTTCGGGAAACTGCGTAACGTTTTCTCGTCCAAAATACCTCAGTGCCTCAAGTCGAAAGTTTTCGACCAATGTGTGTTACCAGTGATGACGTATGGTGCCGAAACGTGGTCCTTTACTGTAGGCCTCATTAGTAAGCTCAGTATAGTCCAACGAGCTATGGAGAGGGCTATGCTTGGAGTCTCTCTGCGCGATCGACTCAGAAATGAGGAGATTCGTAGACGAACCAAAGTTACCGACATAGCCCAACGAATTAGCAAGTTGAAATGGCAGTGGGCAGGCCATATAGCACGCAGAACTGATGGCCGATGGGGCCGTAAGGTTCTCGAATGGAGACCACGCACCGGCAAGCGCAGCGTGGGACGTCCACCCACTAGGTGGGCAGACGATCTTATGAAGGCCACAGGTTCACGCTGGATGCAGGCCGCTTACAACCGGTCCTATTGGAAGTCTAAAGGGGAGGCCTATGTTCAGCAGTGGACGTCTTGCGGCTGATATGATGATGATGATGATGATGAATCACGTTGCTCGTAACATATATACATTTTAATAGTAACAATGGATTTTGTACAATTTTTCTGTGAATTATTATGAATTAATAAACTTCTCAAACAAAAATATTTCAGGCTCGACACTCCTCTACTGCCTGGCGATATAGTCAGTGTACTTGCAACTCGTGACTCTTCTGGTCACTATAGCGTGAACAACACGTCCGGGCTGCTAGTGTTGCGCCCAGACCACCTGGTGTCCAGCACTAGTGTTGTAGCTGGAGTGTTCTGTAAACGAAAGGCTGTGCTGCAGGAACGGTGGAGGGGGATTGACTCTGCAAATATGGCTGTAAGTAGGGTTTCTTCAGATTTATGTTCAAAATTATAAACTTTCATACAGCTGCTCTCGCTTTCTCTAGATTAGGCTCCTTCCTTGCCAATAAATGATTATGTGTCTTCATTAATAAAGATAAATGAAAGCTTTGTCTCAGTTGCTGTGGAACATAATATAATATAGTTCTATGCGATTGCGAGATCGCTTATCTCAGTGCGAACACTTTCGCGCGACCTTATTACAAAAAGATTTTAAAAATTAAAGATCTTTGCTAGCCTTTCTTTCGATTAGATTTTCCTGTAATTCAAAACTAGCTTTTCAAGTCGCAAAGCTGCAGCCAGCCATCACTTTATTACGTTTTATTTTTCAGATGACTACAGGAATATTAATTCACGAACTAGTACAAAAAGCTCTAACTGAAAAGATAACATCGATAGAACAACTTCGTTCAGTGACTGACAGTATTATAAAAGAGTCTGTGGAGAGACTGTACGACGCTGGGCTCAGCGAGGAAGAGGCTCGAAATAATATATACAACTATGTACCGCCACTGGCTGACTTTATGAACACTTATATTACTGATAAACCTCCTACAGTTGCGGTAATTATTATTGTAATACTTGTTCTTTATCATCAGACTATCATCTGCCCAGGTGGCCTACTAAGTCGGCTTAAAGCCTGAGTCTTAAGGCTGTGGGAAAGGGACAGAGCTATACAAGTCGTCTAGCGCCATCTCGTTCACTGTGCGGAACTACTCACATTTTAAGACGTCGTGGTAGGCCACTTGGTCTTTGCAAACTATTGGGGTCAACTGCGAGTGGAACCGGATGCAGCTGAATATCAGTATTTTACATGGAGCGACTGCATTATTACCTATCAAAGGGTATATTAACAACCCAGTAACTGGGTAAATTACTATACCCTTTGGTAAGATGGTAAAGGGTTATTTATTTCTTTGTAGTGCCAATTAACAGTCGTCAAAGTTACGGCGCGGTAATATAACGTTAGAACGAGACGATATACGAGATCCGCACTTGCGAAACTGTATTTATTTGTTTTCAGACCGTCAAAAAAGACAAGAACAACTGGTCAGGACACATTGATAAAATATTAGATATTGAAGAGAACTTGTGTTGCCCTAAACTGGGGTTAAAGGGTAAAATTGATGCCACAGTACAAGTTACAATACATGAGAGAAATGGTAAGATAATGGTACCTGTTTATGATTTAAATGGCATCTCTAATTTTCAATAGTATCGTCTCGCTTATTGATCTCGAACTCAGATTCAACCTTATTCAGACTCAAAGAGACTCAGTCAGTCTCATAGTCAGTCTCACACCAAAATCCCACAGAGTCATACCACTCCCACAGAAGTGATATATTTTCTTATAGAGGGTGATAAAAAGTAGAGTGTCCACCTCGGGAGCAACATTATTTCAAGCTCGAGTGAATTAAATTTTATCCCTCGCTGCGCTCAGGATTTACCTTTTAAGCGCTTGGCTAAATATCAATTGCCGTGCTCCTAGCGCGCGGCTACGAATCGTTGAAATAAAAGCTCCTCACTTTCCGCTCCTCTTATAGCTCCGATTTGTAAAATATCATAGTGTACAATAAAAGTATTCTATCTGTCCATCTACATAAATAGAGAGATATAGAATAGATGCAATAAAATCGAACAAACAATCTGAATATTCTCTGTCGCAGAAATACGACACGGGCGGTAGGGGCACGGAAATATTTTTCACAAATATATACGACTCGCGAAGTTAAAATTAACGAGTTTAAAGTAGTTGTTTGTTTCATCGGTTAACAATGTAATATTTCCCAGGTCGCAAACGCGCCGTAGTTCCTCTAGAGCTGAAGAGTGGCAAAGCGTCCATGTCAGCGGAGCACCGCGGTCAGCTGGTGCTGTACGGCATGATGCTCAGCCTGCAGAACTGTGAGGACCCTGCCCAGGCAGCACAGCGCGGGCTACTGCTGTACTTGAAGTAAGTTATCATGAATTTTGGTGGCGATGTACAGACGCCAGCACATCAAGCTACCACAATCTGCCAAATTTCTTCAATCGATTTTCAATCTTATCAAGGAAGGTTAATTTTCGATTGGTAAAATCTGACAGTTTCGGGTAGGTTGACCTGCTGGCGTCTGTACACTAAAATGTACAAAAAATAATAATTTTAGTATGAGATGTAGTTTTTGAGAACTTATGGTAGTTTACTGCATAAATAAATTGAGAAACTGTTTAGACCGCCAGTTAAAGTATTGAAAAATAATGTACGCGTATTTTTTGTTTTTTAAATCAATGAATTGACAAAGATAAAACGATTGGAAATTCGGCAGTGGGGGGTTTGTGACGTCATAACGCTTGTAAAATTATACCGACCGAGTGACGTTCTGTAATTTTTAGAAGCGTTGTGTCTTCGTAATTTTTGGTTTACGTAAGAAAAGAAAAATTACGCGTCAAATATTTTTTGAAAATCTTAACTTTCGGACGAATTTTTTTTTGAGTAAAACAGCCTATCTCTTGATTCTGCCCTAGCCTGATACTGATACTGATACTGCTAGCCTACATCATCCCACTGCTGGGCAAAGGCCTCTCCCCATGACTTCCAATTTTCACGATTCAGGGCCAAAGTGGACCACTGGTCATTGGTTTTATCAAGTTCGTCTCGCCATCTTCTACGAGGTCTGCCGCGACGCCTTCTGGCTGTATCAGGGCTCCACAAAGTGGTTATTTTGGCCCACAGCTCATTAGGCATGCGGCAGACGTGGCCAGCCCAAGCCCATTTCAGTGCAGCGGCCTTTTGACCAACGTCAGCAATTTGTGTTTTGGAGCGCAGTGTGGTGTTGCGTACGCGGTCTAATAGTTTGACGCCTAGAATACTGCCCTAGCCTATTCTTATTAATTTGTTTAATTGATATAATTGTCTACCAGGTTATAACAAGTTGAGTAATAGTTGCCTGGTAAAGACAGCCATGACTAGTCGTAGTCAATCCAATTAAATTTTACTGCTGCTTCTGAATGGACATCTTTAAAACTCGGACAGAAAAATTCTGTCGTTGATTGATTACAGGCAACGATCCGATCGAAGATAGCAACAGACATAGATTATTAATTTCCAACGTTAGAGTCATAGGTTTTAAGCTAGATGGCCACTATCAAAGTTTTATTGCCTCCATTGCTCTTAAAAGAAAAGCGTCATGAGAAAATTGGCATTCAAAACTGAAACATTTGTGCATCTTACATTTAAATACGCGGGGCAAAATAAGGTCTATTCCCACGAGGCTCGTCCCAGCTGTGGGAATGTTGTGCTATGTCACAATACATCCTTTTGTGCGCAGGGATCGCGTGGAGTTGCGTGAGGTAAGCTGTGGGTACCCGGAGCGCCGCGACTTAGTGATGCTACGTAATCAACTAGTGCAGTACCTTACTACTTCGCCGCAGGATATTGATCCAGGTATGTTATTACTTTTTAATAGACTTCGAAAAGAGGATAATGTTTTCAATTAGTTGGAATCTTTTTTTATTTATTTTTAATCTGTATTTCGATGACTCCTGGACTGATTTGGGATTTTTTTTTATTTGAAAGGGTTCACATTACTGATGGTCCCATGGTAATCAGGTCAGGATCTGATGACGGGTGATGACGGATTCTTGGAGAAATTGAGGGAACTCCTCAATAAATCACATATCATTGGTGATTGCTGCTATCGCATATCTTTGCATTGTTTACGCAATCACAAAACATACTATTACGCCTGTAAAATAAAAAAAAACCTTTTTGAAAAAAAAGGAAACCTACTTTTTACAGTACGATTCAAACTTAATGGCGGCTCGGAACATCGTGCGTTCCGATGCGCAAAACGCAATTTTGGGTATCAGCGGGGTGTAGACGGGCGGGGCACATCCCGCGCACCCTCTGTCTCACTCGCACTCGCGCGACGCGTCGTGCTTTTGTGCTTTTAGTGTATGTTTGTTGTCAACTTGACTGTACCTGCGCGCAACTGCACTCGCAGCTAACTTCCGAACCTTCATTAAGTTTGAATCGAACTGTAATTATCTCTTCTAGCTTTTACCTGTGTTTCATTATTTTTCGTTTTTTGATTATCATTGCATTTGTCCAGAGAATCTGGTGGACATCGAGGAGGCGTCTATAATGTTACAACAGAAGCTACCGGAACCCGTGGATCATCACAACGCCTGCGCCAAGTGCCCCTACCTTACTCTATGCTCCTTGCATCTATGGTAAGAAAATACTGAAGATTTCAGTAATATTACATTAGAATTGGAGTCAACGACCTTATACGATGTAGTTCTTCCGCTTAATTTCTAAGTCGATGTCTGCACAACTTTCAACTTTAAAATACAGTAAATAAAGCCTGTAATTCAAATGCCACAATGTTAAACAAATATTTAAAAAATATATAATTAGTTACCTAAATGGGAAGAAGGCGTGGGTTTATATTTATTTTATAATTACGAGTAGTTCGGGCATGTTTCTCGGCGAGGAGTTTCGTCTGTAGAACGCCTTGTGGTACAGGGCAAAGTTAATGGTACGAGAGCTCGAGGCCGATCACCAATGCGCTGAACAGACCTGGCGCCTTACCACAAGCTCTTAACGCGACCCAGTTTAGACTGTGGGAAAGAGACAGAGCTATACAAGTCGTCTAGCGCCATCTCTTTCCCACGGCCTAAACTGGATCACGTTAACAGTTCATGGTAGGCCACCTGATCAAGGCTGCATTGAATGCCCCCCTACACGAATGTACCAGGAAGACAGTGGTGCGATAAGAATGGCGGCGAATTGTGAAGCGAGCCACCACCCCTGATGTGACGAACACGACCAAGAGTGTAGCGACTGAGAAGAATAATTAGTTATCTTGTTATCATGAGAAAACTTTTACATCTTCTCGGTCTTACTTACTGGGCTAACATAAAATCTTACAATTATTATCGTTTTAAATTGTTACAGGCATACAAACGGTCCAAGTGTGTCCGAGTCCCACCCTTTATCAAAACTGCGCACGGAAGCAATGGGTCATCTGTCACCGAAACATATCGAGTACTTCCTGCATTGGACGGCACTACTGAGGATTGAAGAGAGAGGCCAGATGGTGACGTCTCCCTTACACGCGTTGTGGACGGATAGCGTTGAAAAGAGGTGAGAATATAATTATTATTCTTGAGAAATTCAGAAGGGTCTAACTTTGATTAGCTGGTATTTTGTAGAGCAATTTCTATTGTATTTACGGTGTTTATGATCCAGTGGGTTGATTGTCTGTATATCTATCTATAGTAGGCTGTTTTATCCGAACTGATATTATAGCAAAACTGGGTTTGTTCTTTTGTTACGCACATATCGCTGAACCGATTTTTATGTATTTTTGGTACCAATATATATGGGATGGAAACCCAAAAGACGGTTAAAGCCTAATTCTGCACAAATATTGAAAGGGGAGTAGAAATTAGCAGAGGGGAGAGTGAAACCAAGCCACGAATTGCCAAATGCTGACTTGATTATATTGTATTTCACTTCATTTAGGAAATGATATTGAGTTGCCATGGAACATTCCCATACAAAGGCAAACTAAAAATACGTTTGTTTGAAATATTTCAGAGAGAAACGCGGCACATGTGCAGCTAACTTAAAATTAATAGCAGTCACATATTTAGAAGATCGATATCTGCACATATTTCATCGGAAAAATGAGGATAAAGGTAAAAATCTATTTTTAATTTGCCCATGGCTCGCCAAGTTGAACATTTCAATTCAAAAAGTATAAAATTGTCTTTTTCATTTTTTTTTTCTGTAGCAAAAGGCCCACAAGAAGGCGAATTCTCAATCGTCAGCATAGAGAATCGACCATGGATCGCCGCAGGAGTGGTGACTGTGTCAAATTCTAAAGAAATACACATATTTTTAGAAAGGTAGGACGATTCTTATTCTTTTGAGAAAAAAATCTGTGGAAATCCTGAGTTTCTGAAAAGCACATGCTATATCTCAAAATAATAACAAGATCTCTCGATGTCGAGAACTCACGCAAGTCCACCAGTAGACAAAATTACAGAATTTATAACGATTTCTATCACCCTAAGCGAGGTGATAGGTATTTAAAATTTATTAAAATATTGTTTCTCGGGCAGAAATTTCGAATCGTATAGAAAAATAATTTTGTCTATTCTTGGTAGAATAGAGATAGAATTGGTCATGCTACACGTGGTGGGGCGATGCTAAAATCTTCAAGATTTCTTTAAAACTTTCACTTATTTACTACATTATTTACAATGATAGTCTTAGTACTCGTATCTCAATCACTACTTAGTCTGTATTCTGTTACTGTATGTACCTTTTTAAAAATAAATACTTCCAGAGATGTTGGTAGTCGCCTGAACAAAAACACAGTGTACCACATCGATACATACGAGTCATATGCGACCACTGTACAGAACCTGACCAACTTGGGAGTGCTTATGGAAGATAGTGACAGAGCTGATAGACTTCGGAAGTAAGTACACTCTTTCCTAACTTCTCTCTTCTACAAGCTGCTTTTCAACACTGCTAGTGTATTTGTTAAACCTATTTCTAAGTAATCATTTTATAATTAACTCTTATAATTATTATGCTTTTTCTAATCTTGCAAATTTCCTATTTTTTTACTAGCCTATTCTGTCCCACTCTTGAGCAAAGGCCTTCCGTATTCTTTCCACTTCTCTCAATGGTGTGCCTCTTCACGCCAATTCACAAGGAAGCCATCCAAAACATCCCGCCATATTCTCCTAGGCCTGCCACGACACCGATTAGCTATCTCAGGGCTCCATTCCTGTGAAATTCGAGTCCAGAGTTGTGACTAAATTTCAGAAAAGTACCATGCAACCTGGCACTGGAAGAACGAAACTAATGGTGCCATATTGTGACGTCACGCAGGCTTTTCTATCACTTTCACTCTTAAATAAACAATAATTATTATTCTTATTGTTTATGCAAATAACAGATAATTACGATAATTAATTAGCACAGACTTTTTCTACATACAGCAGACTTCAGACTAGCACCTGTAGATCGTTTAAAAGTTGTTGTAGGGTAGTCAGTAGCCCGAAAATCTGACGACCAGTCTTACCACAAGGTACAATGATTTTCAAGACAGAGAAATAGGTGGTCACTCCAAATTTTTTGGTATTTAGTTGCAAACTGGAAGTTGGGTCTCAGCACGGCTGGAAAAAGGCTAAGCTGGCTATATTTTATAGGTGAAAAAAAAATACAACTGTCAATGTACTTCCAGGTTAATAATAGACAAGGAATCTCCACAATTCGAAGCCAAGTTACCTCGCGATGTGGGCCGCATCGGCACTCGTCTCATGAAGTCGCTCAACATACAACAACAACGCGCTGTGCTCAAGTCTCTGGCGGCGAAAGACTATGCACTTATGTGTGGCCTGCCCGGCACTGGTAAATATGCAAAGATAAATATTAATAAACATAACTCACAATTTTATTTTAGGGATATTTCCTCTTGACTATCAAAAAAAAATCTCTCTAAAAAAGCGTGTTATATCTATCCTTGAAGCCATTCAGGTTGTATGCGTTCGGTATATCTGTTAAACATTTACCTGTCAACATTTAAAGCAAAGTGAACTAAATAAAAGTGCAATCGTCAGACCTCACCCGTTGCTTTTCACCAGAAGAAATAAAAGCAGGTCAATAAAGCAATAAAAAACTTCTGACATTAGTCAGAAGTTTTAACCGTTGACCCCGTGTAAGTGACTTAAAAAAATATAAGCTTAAATTAAAGTTTAGTTAAATCTTTATTTAGATTCCTACCTAAACAACTAATTTTATAGTGCAAAGGGTGTTAATTGAATTTACAACCTATGTTCACTGAATTCTGGATCCAGAATCAATTAATTTTCGAACCTTAACATCTGGGTAAACCACTATAAACTTATACATACTTCTTGCAGGTAAAACGCAGACGATCACCGTGCTCATACAGATGCTGGTCGCGTTGAAGCAGCGCGTCCTCGTCACTGCGCACACGCACTCCGCGGTCGATACAGTGCTTAGCAGGTCGGTATTCAAATTGTCATGTTCTTGAATAATTTTGTAAGGTTATCTTGGATTTTATTGAGACTTTTTAAAGCGGATTTCACCAATGAAACTAAGGTCCGTATTACAGAATGTCACTCAATACGTAAGCACTACTTAAAACTAGATTCAAGCCATTTGATTGGTTGAATAAGTTACGCTTGAGTTTTGAGGTGCGTTCTGTAATACGTGCCTAAAAGTTGTACTGTAGATAACGCCCTTATTCGAATTGAAACTGAAAACTCTTGAAAAGCAGATTGACGCCCATTTCCTCATCATCTTTTCAACTAGACGGGTGTTGTGGCTGGTTCTAGAACTTTAATTGCGCGATACAGGATTTGATAGTTCTTCTGTTGCTGTACAGCTGGCGCTTTAGGGACGCGACTCGTGCGATATCGAGTCGATTGCCGATTCAAGTCGCACGTATTTGCTAATGGATTGATGCAATGCAATTCGACCCGTGAACTACAAAAATCCACCTTACTACTACGACATAAAAGCTGCTGCAAACAAAGTACAAAAAATGTCGGTAGTGACGAGTAGTTGCGCAATCGAATTACGAACAGAGAATCAAGCGCATTAATTAGCACGTACATGAAATTCGACATCGACTAGATCTGTGAGCGATATCGTCAACACGTGCGACTCCATTAGCAAACACTAGCGATTTTCCGTCCATTTTCTTCGGCCGGAGCTTTGATATCGTCAATCAATGCAATTCTGTATCGCGTCGCATAAGCTCCCTTAAGGTGCCGGTTCGCGAGCGAGACCGCGACACGAGACAGCGACAGGAGATCGCGACAAATGTCGCGCTCTCTTTTGCATAGGCGGCGGTTCGCGCCGTTACAGGGAAGACCGAGACAGGAGACCGCGACACTTGTTATTGCCTATGTTAAGTAGTGTCGCGGCCGCCTGTCGCGGTCTCCTGTCGCTGTCTCCTTTAGTCCACCTTTAGTCGTCTTTTTGCTGACGACTGAATTTATGTCACCAACTTCGCGCCCACGCCTGGTGCGTTTTCAGTCCTCATACATGTTACGGCCAGTTCACGACCTTGCCGCTGTGAGCGGTGACTTAGCGCAGGTCGCCGAGTGGTAAGATCAAAATAATGTATAGAAATGTTTGACACACGCCACGAGGCACCGCCCGTAGCGAATTCGCGTACTTACAAAGTAACGAATGTCTTATTCGCCTCCTCCGTCGTACCGCTCACCGCTTAGACCAGGCCCTATAGCCAAACAGCAGACGACAGCTAGCAGACGACAATCGTTATCGCTCAGCAGTCACTAATACATTTTCAACTTTATACCCCAGCGTGTAAAGTTGAAAATCTATTGAAGTTTAAAGATCGTTTTCGTTTGTTTCGTTCGTTATCGCTCAGCAGTCTTTAATATGTTTTCAACTTTATGCTCTAGGGTATAAAGTTGAAAATGTATTAGTGACTGCTGAGCGATAACGATTGTCGTCTGCTGTCGTCTGCTGTTTGGCTATAAGGCCAGAGTCGTGAACGAGTCGTTATTCTACGAAAGCAGCAGCTTTACTTCATCAGGTTACCAGAATCGTTGCGTGTACTACGTCTGGGCACATCTTCGCGAATCGCTCCCGCGCTACAGAAGCGAAGCGAACAGACGCTAACTGCCGACTGCGACACGCCTGAGAAACTTGCTGCGTTCTATGATTCTATGGTAGCTAACTTTTATTTTATTTATTATTTTATTATTTATTTATTTTATGATTTCTGTGGTTTTACACCTGATGCAGAATTTCTATAACACTAGAGCCACGGAAAATGTCGTTGGTTATCGCGGCAATGGACGGTTATACGAATATTTAAAGACTACTATCGCGAAATTCAACGGGAAATGCCGTTAGTGTGATCCAGCTATCAAAGTTTAAAGCGATACCTGATTGGTTCAACTTATCAATTTCAAGTGGAATTTTTGAAGACGCCATTGGCGTAGTGGCTGTACGATTGAATGTTGCGCTGCGTCTTGTGGGTTCGATTCCCGCACGGAACAAAATATATCTGTATAATTTAAAAGTGGTTGTGTAGGGTCTGGCTCTTCGCGTATGTGAGTATAAATGTTTGAAGGCACCAACAACACAGGGGAAATTGTGGGGCAACGTTTTATATAAAGAAAATAAAAATCGATTATGAAATTTTTATGTTGCAGGAAGTCGTCGGAGTGACATGTTTGGGAGCGTCTCACGCAATGCTCTCCCGAACTACTTTCGATCTCTGCATAGTTGATGAGGCTACACAGGTAATATTTGTAAAAGCTTGAAATAGAAATACAAATACAGGGTGTAAGAGACATCGACGCACAAACGAATACCATGGGTCCATTTAAAATTTTTTTTGGAGTTTTTTTTTACTTTAGACTGTTCATAATCGATATTCTTACCTAACCCAATGAGATTTTTAATAAAAAAGTAATTAATTCACTACTTTCACTAAAAGTAGCAATGTAAATAAAACTAGAAATGGTGTCTTCTTAGATGTTTATAATGAAAGGTCATCGTATTCCTAAATACTGTGCACAGTACCACAGTACCTGTAGTACTTTAAGCGCGGCTCACTATTAAAAAAAAAAAAAAAAACTTATAAAAATAAAAAAAATAGGAAAAACCGACGAAAAATTCCAACACGGGGGAATTCCAGAATCATGTCCTGGACCCATGGTATCCGTTTGTGCGTCGATGTCTCTTACACCCTGTTTATGACATAGACTTACCCCCTTACTTATAAAAACTTTTGTTGCTTAGCTACCGATTAAATATCACCTGTCCTTGTCATTTCTATTTTAATTAATAGAGATGGCAAGTGACTTAAGAGCTATTTAAGATAAGTAACGTCTAATCAATGTTTATAAGTAAGGGGGTTAAGGTTTATAATCTTAAAACTGGTTTGATTTCAGGTATTACAGTGCACTGTATTACGTCCGTTGTTCGCGGCAAAGAGGTTTGTTTTAGTGGGGGACCCTGAACAGTTGCCGCCCGTAGTCAGGAGTCGAGCAGCAAGGTAAATACTACATCTATATGCTTTAGGAGGGCATATTCTGAAAGTTGGCAACGTCGCAAATAGTTGTCAAATATTAACAAGTTCTAATTAATTTAGCAATGTTACTGTATGGATACAAGAAATATGGCTCTGTAGTGCACTAAAAAATTGATAAGGGAATGCAATAAGTAATATCGCAACACCGATAATTTTAGATGTAAAAAAAGTATTTGGAAACCTTCCAAATGCCTTTTTTACACCTGAAACGGTGACAACATCAAATTCAGTGTTTTAATTGCATTCCTGTATCAACTTTGTAGTGCACTACAGAGCCATATTTCTTATTTTCATACAGTAAATTTGAAAAATTAATTAAAAGTTGTAAATATTTGACAGCCATTTGCGACGTTGCCAACTTTCAGAATACGCGCTCTTAATTTAATAGTACTGTGTAGATTAGAATACTCCGCCAATATTGCAGGTGGCCTACCATGACGTCTTAAAGCGAGAGTAATCCAATGTGGGAAAGAGACAGAGCTATACAAGTCGTATAGCCATCTCGTTCCCACACCGGAATTATTCTCACTGGAATTAAGACGTCATGGCAGCAGAGATGAGAATGTTAAAAACAGGGTAGATGAAGTAAAATACGAATGTAAGTTTGAAATTAGAACCTGTTACAGAAATGTTGACAATGAATCGTTTGGCTTGGTATAAAGCAAAGAAGACGAAAGGAATATGTATGGGTGATGATGATGGTGAAGTACCAGATTAATACTACTTTTTAACTTTTGGTTAGATGGTTTGGTCACATTGCATTGAGAGGATGAGTTTAAGGCTACTAACAAAAGGAATTTATGAGGCAGATGTGACGCCGGGAGGGGAAACTCTAGGAACACCTACACTGCCCTTATTAGTGTGCTTCAAAAAGGCCGGGTGCGTACTACTCGCAATCGGCGTGCTTGTATGACCAGATGTATGAATGTGGATGTGGCGAAAGGAGTATACATATAAGGATCGTAGCAGGTGGCGCTCTGTAGTTTCTGCCACCCCCATGGGAAAAAGAGTAAGTGTATGTTTGTTTGTTTAACTATCATCACCAGAGGTCGGAATTAGGTAGAGTTATTTTAGTACCGGAGTCACCGACATAGCTCATAAAATTTGCAAGTTGAAGGCAGGGCAGGCCACATCGCTCGTAGAACTGACAACCGATGGGGAAGAAAAGTTCTCGAGTGGCGACCACGGACCGGAAGACGCAGCGTAGGTAGGCCTCCCACTAGGTGGACCGACGACATCGTGAGGGTCGCGGGCAACCGATGGATGCAAGTGGCGAATTGTCGTTCGGCGTGGCGGTCTAAGGAGGAGGCCTATGTTCAGCAGTGGATGTCTTCCGGCTGATAATGATGATGATGATTTTAGTACTTGCATCGAAATGTTGATAATTAATATGGATCTTCCCGGGATTTCTAATTGAAAATCTCTTGTGCAAAACAGTTTTACAAATAAATAATAATAATAAAAACAGAGATAGATTAGACAAATAAATTACGGGATGTAAGTTTTGTACTACTTTGATTAAGTTTACTCCTGTAAAAGCACGATGTGATTGACATCGTCACATATGTGTACAAGAATCCCTTAAATAAATAAGATAATAAAAAAAAAATTACGGGATTTTTCTGCTCTTTAAAAGTAATTCCGGGTTTTTGGGGCATATCCACTTTATTCTTTCGCTGTATGAAATCAGTGTAAGTACATGAATAACTCTACCTAATTCCGACCTATGATCATCCTCACAATTTACCCTCTTTTCAGACGCCTAGGCATGGAAGAGAGTCTATTCCACCGCCTCATGTGCGAACAAGCGACGTCTACCTTGCAGCTACAGTATCGTATGAACCAGGCGCTCGCCGACATCGCCAACCGAGTGGCCTACAGTGATCGGCTCAAGTGTGCCGATCAAACCATCGCGGCGGCTAGGTTGGAAGTAGATGTATTGGTGAGACTTTTATTCTTTTTTTTTTCGTCTTAAACGGTTTAAAAACATGAGTTAATGTTGACCGCGACTAGGCAAACGTAGTTTAGGCCAGTTGGAGCGACGATCTGCGAAAGGCAGCTGACAGAGACTGGATGAGGAAAGTTCAAGACAGGGCTCAGTGGCGGACATTGGGAGAGGCCTATGTTCAGCAGTGGACGAATACAGGCTGATGATGATGTTAATGTTGAGTGCATCCGGTTATGAGAGCAGAGAGGTATATGAGAGCAGTGGTGGCCCAGTGGTATCGGTCCCGACTTACGAGTTGGAGGTCGTGGGTTCGAACCGCGCCAGGTGCATTACTATGTGTAATTTATTTCATCATCACTGCTCTCAAAACGGTGAAGGAAAACATCGTGAGGAAACCGGCATGTCCTAGAACCAAAAATTCGAAGACAACTGCCAAGCTGCACTGGATCAATGTGGTGGATCCAATTATAGCCCACTTCCTCTCACAAAGAAATCAAGAGAAGAGGCCTGTGTCCCAGCTGTGGGAACTTTATAAACTGATGATGAATGAACCGGTTATACATTACCTCTGACATATTGATCGATGACGTTGTTTAAAAAAAAAAAAGTGATTGGGCATATATGACATACACATTGAGTATATTCGACAAACAGACAGCCCCTCTTGCCAAGAAGCAAGCGACAAACGTAAACGCTTAGTAGTAGTCTTTGATACATTTTCAATTGAATACTCAAGCTTATAAAGTTGTTAATCGCTTGTCACTTGTCTTAGGGGGCTGGGCTGTGAAGGATTCGTCATTAAAATTTGGCTAGCACTGGCATTGAAAATGCTTTTTTTATTGACAATCTTTCTAACCCAGTCGTTCAATGTGTTGTGACCCATAGACTTAAGCCCGTATAACAGAACGCACCTCAAAACTCGAGTGTTACTTAAAACTAGTTTCAACCAATCAACTGCCTTGAATCTAGTTTTAAGTAATGCTGAAGTATTGAGTGACGTTCTGTAATACGGGACTTAGAAATGAAGTTCATTGTGGTCTGTAGCTACTGTACAAGTACATAGTTTGAGTGAAATCTAAAGTTCGCTCCACTCCGCCTCAACCTACCCACTGCTAAGTATAAACCCTTTTAGCTTTTACACAGTAATGACCGCACAGATCCATAATAAAAACAATTCGCATTCCAGAATGCATTGTGTTGCCATCTGGCATTATGCTGAGCTATCCCTTTGGCATTAAATTGTTAAGTTTTTATTTCCTCTATTTTTACTACTCTCTTTATAACTGTATTTGTATTGTTTAGTTTTAAGTTTAAGTGCCAAGCACAATTTTCTTTCTTTTCATTCTTTCTTCTTTCAGAAAATTCCCCACCTATCAGACTCCCCCTGGCTCTCCACGGCATGTAGCCCTGACCCTCAGCACGCAGCATTGTTCCTAGACGTGGAAACTGTTGAAGAAGCTCTCGAACTTACTAATAACAAGAACTCCTGCGCAAATCCTGTTGAAGCGTGTGTGGTCATCGCCTTGGTGGACGCTTTGAAACAGGTTGGTGTAGCTTTCCCTTTTTAGGCGGCATTAAGGGGTGTAAAGAGGGGTTATGGGGGGGGGGATTTTAAGGAAGGAGGCTATTGGGTTACCTTTTTTGCGTGGCAAAATCATCAAGTGAGTGCTACGTCCTGGGTTGAGCGGAACGGACTGTTACACTCGTACTGACTTAAATCATCACCCTTTGCGTTCCGTCTTTCGCCCTCTATGGGGGCTCCGTCAGATTGCTGACAGCTCTTGGAGGCGCCGTCGAACCGGGCATGGTCCATGATCGGACGGCGAGTCTCCCATTAATTGCCGTCCGCATGGCCGCCAAAAATCGCAATGTTGGGATGCCTTGAGGAAATGGCAATAATGTTTGCAATAGACAAGCATTTAGTGTTGGTACGAGGTAAACTGAGTGAAATACACAACTACTTTTTAAAAGAGAAACTGTTTAGTAAAATTGAAAACCGTAATTACACCCTTATTTTGAATTAAAAAAAAACAGAACTTCATCAAAAATGTTATATTTATCAACAGGGTAACGTAAAGTCATCGGACATAGGCGTCATAGCGCCGTACCGCGACCAAGTGTCCCTCCTGCGCCGCTCTCTGTCACACCTCGCGGTGGAAGTCAGTACCGTGGATCAGTTCCAGGGGAGAGACAAGTCTGTCATCATATACTCGTGCACGAGACGCCCCGATAAGAATGATGACAAGAAAGTTAAGGTTAGTCAAAATCTTACATGCGATTATTGTCAGGACGGGACTACCAGAGTTGTCAATAGCCCTTTAGGTTCCGGAGCCAAAGTTACTCGTTAGTCCCGCGACCCAGGAAGGCTTTGACCGTCCAAGGGGGCCCCGTCATTTTGCTGATAGCTCTTTGAGGCGCTATTTATAATAAATAAGTGACCGTGTCTGAAATGATTATGTTTTATGTTCCAGGAAGGCGAGGTACTAAACGATCAGCGTCGTCTCGCCGTGAGTGTAACTCGAGCGAAACACAAACTCCTTATAGTAGGCAACTCGACCGCTTTACGTCGTTATGCTCCGTTTCAGAAGCTCATACACACATGCACTACCGTTCATTTAGACAAAGATATTGTGAACAAATTACGTAATAGATATAAGATGTATGTATCATGATAAAATACTGGTTAACTATACTATTAAATTGTGCCGTAATAAGCCTGTATTTGAGCCTTGAATATTGTTTTATGTTAGTTTATTTTTTATTATTAAATAATGATTAATTTAAATTAAAATAATTGTTCTTTTGCTTTCAATTCGGTTATTTAACCGACTTAAAAAAAGTAGGTTCTTAGTTCGACACACGGAACAGAAAAAACAGTGGAAGTGCTAAGTAGGCGTGGCACGCGTGCCAATATTAAGCGTTGTTATGCTTAACCGATCCCAGTCGCGTTCTGACATCGCGTCGAGTTGCTAGTCTCGCGAAAAATCATATTTCCCTAGCTATGCCGTATTGTTCCGATTTAGAGTGCAAAAATGATAGTAGGAGAAAAAATCACAAAAATGGAGGTATTTCGTATCATCGGTAAATACGATTTTCACTGTTTTTAATAAAAATCTTATTTGGTTTCAATTTCCTAATAATTAATAGAACAGTTAGTCAAAACCAACCTTATACCATTAAGAGAAAGTTTATTTTGGATTGATATATTTCAATAGAACATTCTCGAAAGCACTTCGCTACTCAAGTAGTGATGTGGTCAAGTCGAATATTGAATTTGTCGATTGATTCCACCATCGATCGATCGACTATCGATCGATTGGTGTGGTAACACCCTTAGATATCAATAGAATAAATATTCATGCATATATACCAGCACTTTTATTTAATTTTAAATTTACGTGTCTGTCTGTGTGTCTATTAATTAATGGTTTATAAATGAACAGCGGTTTGTGTACCAAATAAATAAATGTACTCGCAACAAGTCTTACTTATGCTAATTGAACAAAATATCGGGTATCTATCGATATCGATAAAGAATTTTAATGTGCTACGTGGTGCAGCCTTAACCGAGTAGCGGCAAAACTCGACCGATCACGCAAATGTCAACCGTGTGTCCAACGCGATTAAGTTGAAATTGCGACCCCTGAGAATAGCGCCATCTATTGCCGAGTAGCGGAATTGACTCATCAATCGAATCTTAGTGCGACTGTAGACCGTAAATACGTTTTGCCGTTAAAGCAAAATAAATCTTATTTGTAATACGCCAGGGTTTATTTCCAAATCTGTGATGTAGGCTTATAAAACTACCAATCAAACGAATTGTTTCTTTGTAGTGCAATATATGATTATCGACAGCGGTTCCCATATTAAGTTTGGTGCATTGCATTTCCACTGTTTTTTCTGTTCCGTGGTTCGACCTGTATGTTTGTCCGCAATTATCTCGCATTTGGAACCTTGCTGTGCGAATGGGCACTTAAAAAAGAGCTGAGTTTGAACAAAAAGGTAAATAAAACTTAAATGTCACCACCCAGTACTTAGAATCAAATACAGTTCGAAAAAAAGCGCCGCTCTTTAAAAGCGCTGACGTATGAACAGATACATGGGAATGCACTTTTTCTATTTCGGCGCTTTTTAACGCCGGCAAAAAAAGCGCTCGTGTGAATGGCCTCTAAGCCACGTCTAAAGATAATTTGGCTTAGAGGCCATTCACACGAGCGCTTTTTTTGCCGGTGTTAAAAAGCGCCGAAATAGAAAAAGTGCATTCCCATGAGTCTAAAGATAATGTGACCCTGGTACATAAAGGGCTATTGAAGGAACACCGTGGATTTTAGTCAGTACAAGTCTGACAGTCCCTCCCGCCCCACCCTCTGCGGGAGGACTCATTTGATGATTTTACCACGCAAAAAAAAAAAAACAAAAAAAAAGTTTAAAGATAATTGAAAGCTAGAGTTACGACTACGATTCGACTAAAACTTTTAAATAAAATTAAACTGAACGCATTATTTTTGCCGTGCGGTTGCCAACTTGCTGATCTGTCAACGTAAAAAAACAGCTGACAGGTCGTATTAAAAAAATAGTTTGTGATTGATGAGCGCCGGTGTTGGACTGCTGAACCATACTGAACCTCCTCTATTGTGTTTTTATTACTGCATCACTTATCAGTGTGATGTAATAAAGTCGGTTGGATCACTCACTAGCGTATCAGTTAATTTAACACAAGTTATTCACCCGGTGGAGTTAAAAGGTAAACAACTTTTTATATTTACGTTCAAACTTATTTTTGTGTCACAACCAAAATAACCTGTTGCATATTTGCGATAATGCTAATTAGAATTGTTTATTCGAAACTTATTTGATTGGTTGTGACTTTGTTCACTATTTTTTTTGGCAACCTGCTTACATAATGGTTATATTCAAAATTATTATTTTTAAATTGCATGTAGCCAAAGACATTAAACTATATACGAGCAATAGACGGGACATCACGAAGAAAGTTGTGATCCACAAATTTTTACCACTCGGTAAAAACTCGACTAGTCTAGTTTGAGACGTCCGCCTGACAGGTCGTGTGACCGTGCGTCAAAATTCAAACTTCGTTGGACGATTATAGGAAAATATGCCTAGTTGCGCTTTGCGTAACTGCAAATCAAGATATAAGAAAACATGTGGACTTGAAATCAATTTGTTTTCCTAAATATTTTTTTATTTTTACCTGGTTTTTAAGAGTTTGTCTGATATTATTCTAGAACTCTTGCATTTTTTAAATAAACGCCATCTGTTGCTCGGTAGCTGTAGGACAATATGCTAAAGAATTAGAGTTGTCTATTTATCGATATGTGTTATCGATATTTCAAAGTCAAAGTCAAATCATTTATTCCAATTAGGCCATCATAGAGGCACTTTTGAACGTCGATTATTAAAATTAAAGGAAATAGGAAGGGATGGGATTGATTCTACACCCATTCGCAAAGGTAGGTTTGTATGGAGAAGAATGGGCAAGAAACTCCATACTTACTCTTTTTCAAAAATGTTTCACAATGTTTTGAAATTACAAATTTAAAAAATAAATAAATGTGAAAGCTATGTACTCAAGTGAAGACAATTTAAAGGATAAAAAAAAAACAAGAAATAATTATACAGCTAAAAAGGTACACGGTGTTCACACTTTCACAAAATAATGTAATCATAACTTTTATACAAATATACACCGTGTTCTTCACGTTATCCATAAACTTTAGCAAATACTTCTATGGCTTTTACAAATCAAATCCAACAAAGGAAGTAGTACTTAAAAAGGCTTCGTTACAAAGATATTTGTAATTTCATTTAATGAAATTTAATTGAGCTATGCAGTGAGAAAGTATCTTAATTTGGCCTATGTTGCCGCTTAGTGCAATTAAAATGATAAATCTATCAAATACTATTTGCATTTCATTTGTTTCAGCCCGCCAAATGTTATGAATGAAAATACGACGTTGCCAATTCGGATAAAGAGGCATGCATATCGGGTTATTTACGTCTAGGTATTTAGTTTGTATGAAAATTAACAAAAAATAAAAAATAAGAATTTATTAATGTGTCCATAATGAAAAATGCTTACTTCCGTGGTTTGAACATCTGGTCGAAGTTTATGTATATCGTCCGGAACACGGTGTATATAGACAGTGTGTGAACATTAAAAATTTCAACAAAGTTTGATTCAGCTCAAGCCTTACATTGTACTATGGAGCAGGACCAGCATGTTTCCAAGCACTTTTATCTTGAAGATAATCTTCTAATTTATAATATGCTTGTTTACTTAGAGTATTTTTTATATAAGTTTTAAATTTTCTTTCATTTAATTCTAAGACCTCACTAGGTATTTTGTTGTAACATTTAACACAGTACCCCATAAAAGATTTTTGAACTTTTGACAATCTAAAATAAGGTTGATCAATTTTATCTTTATTTCTAGTATTAAAATTATGTCTATCACTTATTTTTTTGAAAAGATGAAGATTTTTTCTAACATACATTATATTTTCATAAATAAATTGACAAGGCACTGTCATTATATTAATCTTTTTAAATAGTTCCCTAAGAGATTCGCGACGATGTAAATTGTAAATTGCTCTGATGGCTCTCTTTTGCAAAATAAAAATAGATTAGATTAGAGATTTATTAAGTCGAAGAGTAATTAAAATACCAAACGATTAATTTCGTATACTGACTTGTTTATGAATGAAAGAGATACTTACGGAAAAACTTTTTTAGGAGACTAGCTCCCTTTTGAAACATTTTTATTTTGTTCAAGGGCGAGCTGTCCACAAAAATTAATTAAAACATTTATTTTCATGCCGTTTGACACATTTAATATTAGGATCATTTTATGACACGGGAAGAATAAAATCGAGATGGTGGAAGTTGGTCAAAAGAAAAAGACGTTTTCATCAAATCATACGAGCGAAAAAAAAAACATTTTTTTATGTTGTTCAGTGCCGTCTTAAATATATTCTGCGCCAGGGTGCGGGATTCAGCCTGCGCCCTCGTTTTTTTTAAAATGAAATGAGCTAACGAATTCAATTACTCGGCAAGGTCCACGGTCGGGCGGCGAGTTGCCCATTACTCGCCGCCCGTATGCCCGCGCCTACGGTGCGGTTGGGGCGGTGGGAAGACTCTGTCCTCTCCCTCTCGCGGCACGCCTCCTCCTTCGCGAGCATGACTGCTTCGCAGAAGGAAGCGGCCGCTTTCCACTCCGTCTCGCCCCGCAGCATGGCCTTGAACAATGCCGGGCGCAAGAGGTCTCCGCCTATCGCTGCCGTGAGGACAGGGCGGTGCTCTGCCCAAGAGGAGCAGTCCTGCACCGTATGTTCTACTGTGTCCTCCGGGCGATCTACGCAGTGGTGACACCTAGGCGTGTCTTCCCTCCCTATCCGACACAGGTACCTCCCGAAACTTCCGTGTCCGGTGAGGACCTGCGTCATGCAGTAGGTCAGGACGCGGACGCCGTGACGCCTATCCAGCCACTCCTCAAAAAGGGGTCTTACCGCCGCGATTGCGGCGTGCCCGAACCTCGATACACTTTATTGACTTAGAGATCGTTTTACTTCAAGTGCGGGCGACCGGGTGACAATGTCAAAGGGCGCAATTGCTCGCCTGTGACAGACGCACTGATTCAAGTAGGAAGTACGGTCTAATACGTAGAATTCGTGCTAGTGCCTCATTAGGTGCCGCGCCGCGCGCCCATTTCAAATGAACTTACACTCTATTGACTTAGAGATCATTTTGCTTCAAGTGCGGGCGACTGGGCGGCAACATGTCAAACGTACATACATAACATACACTATTCTCAATTTTCAATGAAATATCCAAAAATTCAGCACTTGACAGGCGCCCCCGAGCGCTCCGCGCCCGGGTGCGCCGCACCCCTTGCACCCCCTGGTAAAGACGGCCCTGATGTTGTTCATTGACTAAGTTAATGACGATAAATTAATAACAATACTGTTGAACATAATCGTCAAATTGATAATATAGGATTGTATTAATAACTAATAATTTAATTTCTGTTCTGCCCTTACACACTTTTTAATTTTTTTCTAATATTTAAATCCTAGTTAACTTTATCGATGTTTATGTATCGATAATTGTGCCATTCTAAAATGTTGCACCCCTATCACAACATGCTCAGTTCTGCCATCTATTGTGTAATGGCTGAAATATATTCTGATGAATTATTTTAATACGTGGTTTTGCTATACAACGCTAGATAGCGCTACTGACGCCCGACATCAACATTTTTGTATGACAATATTCCCAATGCCCGCTCTATAGTTCTTTTAAATCTCTTTGCATGTAGCTCTTCAAGATGGTGAAAGCAGTAGCAGTGATCACCATCAGTGACACATGTTTCAAAGACAACACAAAAGACACGTCAGGACCTGCGCTGGCTGACTATGTCAAGGAACTATTCCCTGAGGCCAACCTTCACACAATCATCATCCCCGATGAAAGAGAAATCATTGAGAGGGAGCTTAAATACTTCTGTGAAACTAACCTAGACCTAGTGTTGACTACAGGAGGGACAGGATTAACTCCTAGAGATGTCACTCCTGAAGCTACTAAAGCAATTATACAGAGAGAAGTGCCGGGTATTACTACAGCGATCACTCTAGCAAGCTTGAAGAAAACACCTATGGCACAATTATCCCGTGCTGTCGCTGGCATTAGAGACAAAACCCTCATTGTAAACTTCCCAGGCAGCAAAAAAGCAGTCACAGAATGTTTTGAAGTTGTGAAACCAATCTTACCACATGCTATATCTTTGATACACAATGAGGTTGCTGAAGTGAGCTATATTCACAACAACATGCAGTTTAACCACACATGCATGCATAGCAGTAATGTGGATATTACTAAAGTAGCCTTAAGACCAAGGGAGTCTCCATTCCCTATGGTAGAGATGGCTGATGCTTGGAAGGCAGTTGACGATGTGATGTCGGAATGGAAGGAGAGATTGGAGATAGTGACCATTGAAGAAGGGCTGGGCAGAGTGGTGGCACAAACACTTCTTGCCAAAGAGCCTATGCCGCCGTTTCCTGCATCTGTTAAAGATGGTAAGTTAAATATTTTCCATACTGTCAATCTGTCTTAATCAAATAGGTTTAATTATGAGACAGACAAGATGTTTCTTTTTTTACTTTTGAACTCACCTTGAAACATTGCCTTGAAATGATAAAATTGTCTTGAAATAATGATGTCTAATTGATAGCTAAATAGAGATAAATGAGTATTTCCTTTTGCATGATCTTGAAATACTTTTATCTTTATTCAATCTTAGTAGGTGCATTCATCTTTGATAACTAATTAATACGTCGCGAAAACACATCTTAACTTTTCGGCGCTTTTCGAACACCATGTGTACATAACGAAAAGTGAAGAGAGAGGAGCTATTATTTCACCAATTCTTAGCCGGGTGCTAAGGGCACGGCAATTGATATTTAGGCTATTGTGTGTGCCACTCGATTAATGGGCGACTCGCTGTCCAGTCATGGACCATCCCCGCGTCGACGGCGCGCAGTGTTCCACTTGCGCCTCAAAGAGTTTTTTTTTTTAGTGTTGTAAAATCATCAAATGAGTCCTCAGTCCTCTAACCCAGGGCAGGGCAGGAGGGACTGTCACACTTGCACTTACAAATCTACGGTGTCCTTCAATAGCTCTTTACGTTCCGGGGTCACGGTATTCGTTAGTCCCGCAGGCTTTGGCCCTCTAAGGGGAGGGCCCGTCATTGTGCTGACACACTTTGAGGCGCGCGTGGAACATAACGCGCCCCGTCGACCCGGGCATGGTCCATGTTCGGACAGCGAGGCGTCCATTAAAGCGAGCCATGTTATGATATTAACAGGATTGCAAGGCCCTGGGCTCACAGGACCCTCTGGAAAAGATGGTTCAGACAGTGCCACTATTTCAAAAATTAAATAACACAGGGACATGTAGAAAAGTTGAGTATTTCACTAATACCAATTCTATTTGGTTGCGTAAAATTACAAATCAACAATGTAAATTGCATAATCATTAAAGCATTCCGCTACTTTCAACATAATTAAATGTACTACAGTATCCGATCCGCACATAATAATGTACTACAGTACATCAAAGATGTTGCCATGAAATTACTTGACCCTGAAGCTATAATGAGTATGCGTTTTCTTTCTTCTTTTCTTTGTAAAACAGTAGCCGGTTTTTATGTTATCACACCTGTTTTCAGAAGTTATAATACACCTAATTAAATATATGCAAGTGATAAGTTTTGTCAAGAATGTTATGTATTATCAAGTTAATTAATTAAAATGCAAGCTGACGGAGTTTGGATTCCGTTGGCAAGACTAATCAAGAGCATTTTAATTTAAATATTAAAAAAAAAGTACCTACGTCACAGCCTAGGTACAATTCCTTTGAAAGAAGGCCCATATTTCAGAACATCTCTTAATACTCACATTACTTAAAATTAATTTTAGGCTATTTTATTGGTCGAAATTACATTTATGGATAACAAAACGGCTTTCTCTCCTAGGTCTTTAATTATCACA
Source organism: Agrotis exclamationis (assembly GCA_950005045.1). Classification (NCBI taxonomy): domain Eukaryota; kingdom Metazoa; phylum Arthropoda; class Insecta; order Lepidoptera; family Noctuidae; genus Agrotis; species Agrotis exclamationis. The sequence continues at coordinate 8,206,281 of OX465437.1, forward strand.
ATTTTTTTTATACTACCTTGCCCGACACAGAATTTCTCCTTTATTGTGAATGCGTTTAGAAACTCACATACAAAACACCGAGCCCTGAAACAACTACTTGTAGATCATAAAAATATATGTTCCGTCCAGAAATCGATTCCCGACCCGCTGCGCTGTAGTCGATTGCTCAGTCACTGCGCCAGCTTTGGTATCCAACAAGTCCTTAATACTGAATGTCATAGCTTGCGTTCTTATTTTCCTAATCTCTTTGCCAGGATACGCCTGCCTCAGCATAGATGGAGCGGGCGTCCGCCGCGTCCGCACGGCGGTGACGGCCGGCGACGCGCCCACATCGCCGCTGTGCTCGGGCCAGTGCGCTAGGATCAACACCGGCGCGGCTCTGCCCGCGGGAGCCGACTGTGTTGTACAGGTACGAGTACCAGTAACAATCTTTCAGCATCATTGGAGGATCAGTCGACATAATGCCTCCCTATTCACCGTGAATGTATCGGATTCTCTAACCAGGTTCTTCAGAATAATTGAGATTTTCAGTGTCAACGATTTAGTCAAAATAGGTTGTTTAAATAAGAACTCGTTTCAGTCCAAAGAGCCTAAAATGCGAATATATGTAAATGTAACCTGAAACCAAAAAGGGGTCCGTGGTGAGATGTTCTTTTTTCCTGTCACGCGTCGGTGCTTCGTTCAAGCGTGGTAGACCTCCACCGTATATTCCATGTCCTACGGGCGGTCTACACAGCGGTGACGAGTGGACGTTTCCTCCCGGATATGCCTTGAGTCGCAATGAATTACAAAACGAAGAAAAACCCCGCAAGCTAGTGAAGCGATTTAGGAAACTATTTATTTATTTATTTATTTATTTATTTCATGGAGGACTTACAGCTAACAAAATCATAACAAAAAAGGGGTAATAGGCATCAGACAGCCAATTACCAGTCCTCACGTATAGAATTATAATAGAAATATCTAAGTTATGATGCGAGCACAGACAGCAGCACACGACTTAAATTAAAGTTGTCACATTAAAAATTGAGACAGAAAAATGCAGACATCTGCTTGGCAGCAAAAACATAAAAAATACAGACAAAAGTAAAATGAAAAAAGCTTAAGGTACTCTCACTTAAAAAATTGCAGGCTCAAGCACCTTCTGGCTGAGTTCACACTAGTTTCAAAAGGATCCAGATCATGTTGCTTACATATATCATTAAAAGTTTTGCTTGCACGCACAATATAGTATTAATATCGTATACAATATGATAAGGTTTAGGGTCAAGTCACGCCAAGACGCGACGCTGCGCCCACATTTCAATAGAGCTACTCAAAATCTAACCTTATTTACAACACTAAAAGGTACACAATTGCAGTATCTTAGCGTCACGTCGCGGCACGCCGCGTCGCGTCTCGGTGTGAACCTGACCCTTAAGGTTTTTTTTTTATATTTATGTTTGTCAATTACTTCTATGTTATCGCAAGCGCTAAGTTCTTCACACCAATATTCCTAATTAATATGCAAGTGTGTACGATGGCATACAATTAACGATCGTGGTGTTAATAAATAGACTGACGACGGATGTACCAATGAAAACGTGTCAAAGTATGAAAGAAGTTACGTAGGTACGTTAGAAGTTCAACAGGCCAGGGCGGGTATTACAACGTCTTAAGACCAGGCTTGTTCCAGTGAGTGAACGAGATGGCGCTAGACGACTTGTATAGCTCTGTCACTTTCATTCGCCGGAACAAGCCTAGGTTTTAAGACGTTGTAATACCCCCACAGAGCTTCAAACTAAAATATTTTAAGCCGATTCCAACAAGGTCTGTGTTATGTAGTACTAGAGAACCACCGTGACTTCGCACAGGTATGAGGTACTATTCTACGTCACTTAAGAATAGTGATGCTTTCTACTGGTGAAGGATTTCCAAAATCGGTTCACTAGTAATAGAGATTACAAAGTCAGAGAGTTACATACTTTACCTTTCGATTTATAAATGATACATGGCGGCAAAGCAGTCAAAACAAGTAAATTATGATTATACGAGTATGTATCTGTTACGCTTAATTTCTCGTGTGCTACAAATAAATTGGCGCTCTTCCGACAGTATGTAGCCAATTGTAAGTGACCAGACTAAGAATTAAGACACGCCTGAACTTCAAACCCCTTTTACTTTCGAATCTTCTTACCTACGTTTAAATGAAGTCTATAGTAGATATAATATAGCTTAGTAATAATCTTCGAGATGTTGTTGATCAACAGAAACTGCTCAATTAAATGTGTGGCTTGGCAGTGGCTGAGTGATTTTCTGCCACACTACGTGTCGCGTTCGATTTCCGCACGAAGTTAATATTTGAATATACGGTAGTTGTTCCGTTTGCCCTGTTTTTTTGTCTGGCTGTGTGAGATAAATTATTTTTAACGCACCCACCACGGTACCTCCTAGATAAATTCTTAGAGAGACAGGTGACTTTAATTTAGTTATTATCTATAATCTACCAGGAAAAGTAGCACATTTTATGAAAATAAAACGCTGTATTGTTAAACCGTCCAATACTAACAAATTCACCCTGTAGACTGATGTGAGACTTATAGAGGTATGTACAAAAAATTGAACAAGTGCCTTAGTTTATGGTTTTTAATAAAGTAAAACTTTCCGTCCCTAGGTCGAGGACACGAGACTAATCTCAGCGTCAGATGACTTGATGACTGAGCTGGAAGTAGAGATCCTGAAGGCGCCCGAGCCGCAGCAAGATGTCCGGAATGTAGGCTTCGACGTTGCTATGGGAACGGTGCTGGTGGATAAAGGTTGGTCTTATTATACGAATGGATATAACGGCCATTAGGTTCGGTGTTGGATTGGCAAACTTCAGCCAAACACCGAAAGTATAAATTCAACAGCACACACAAGTGATAGTAGGGTTTTTAAAGACTTGTACGTACGATAAGACACTGAAGAGTTACGAAATATAAATATATTAACAAAAAAACTTGTTATTGCCGGCTAGCTTTAAATACAAATACTTAGTTTCGGGCCAGTTTCCAGCCATGCTATTCTCTATACGACTTAGCGCCACGGCAGCGCTGAAGATTTTCTTTTATAAATAAGCCTGTACTAGAGCATGAAGTTATAAACTATGTTGTGGGAAGAAATTGAATATAAATGAATACAAGCAATATTTTTCCGTGTAGTCGTATGGCCTACAGTTGAAATGTAACATAAATACCTAGCGACTAATTTGATAACACATTTTGTCTTTTTTTGACTTGCAGGTCAAATACTCGACTCTGCCAAAATCGGGATATTGGCGGGCGCTGGTTATCAAAATGTGACTGTTCGGGCGCCTCCTAAGGTGGCGCTGCTGTCCACTGGCAACGAGCTACAGGAACCTTCGGAGGTCAAGCTCAAACCCGCGCATATACGGGACTCTAACAGGACCATGCTTAGGGTGTTACTTAAGTGAGAAATTATTAGTACTTAATAATTATATTTTATCCAGAATATTATACAAGGTGTTAAAAAATAAACTGCAGGAATTTCGTGTGCGTAAACTTGGTATCAAAAACCAAGTACAATCCGAGCATTTAAAAAAAAGTTTTTCAAGCGTTTCTTTTGACCATGTTAATGAATTTGATTGCTCTTTGAGGTCTTTCACCCGTGTGTAGCGTTCACAGCTGATTCCAACTTTCCCATCACATTTTGCAGACTTTGGACTGGCAATTTATCGAAATACTTACAAGTAACTTATTTTATGGCCATATTAATCGGCCAAAAGAAAAATGCTCGAAAAAAAATTATTTTTTTTTGGAATGTACTTGGTTTTTGATACCGAGTACACACACGAAATTCCTGCAGTTGATTTTTTAACACCCTATATTATACGCCTTTGCCCTATACAGGGTAAATTTCTCAACTGGGCGTGGATGGCTATATCCAAAACTATGAAGAATATCGAAAAATGCTGAAAAGAGTCTCGAGGCCTATTTTGACGAAAACTAAAACTGCATCATTGGATTTTAGAAAAATCATTTAATTTTGTCCTGACCAGGAATCGAGCCCGCTGTTAATATAACATTCGATAGTGTCGTTAACATGGATCAAATTCTGGGAAGTCCAGTGTTGGGTTCCGTAAAGGGTTTAACCCTTTATGTACGGAACCAAAAAAAATGAATATAAAAAAAGAAGAAGCGGCGAATTATGCATATTATTTTTTCCATAGATAATTTTCTTCTTCCTCATGTTGTCCTTAATTTATCGAGTGCAAGTACTAAACCATTAAATGCAGTAATCACAAAACAATACCGTGTATTTTACGAGTAATAACTTCATATCGCTCGACGCTCATTAAAGATTTTTGTTCATACAATTTTCACGTAATACGTCGTGTGCCAAGTATTCATTACCATTGACAGACGAAACAGTTTCATACAAGTATGATAATGTTCTATTTTGAGACGCCGCGTGTGCTTCGAGACAGATCAAGACAAAAATATGTTATTTACTTTTATTTCTTTTTGTAACTACAGTCCGGTCCAATTTCCTGACCTGGGAGTCGATTTTTTCAAATTTAAATTTTACGTTTGTAATATGGATTTCTGGATATTTGCCATAACGCTTCAAATATCGAATTTACGATTAACTGTGAGTGGAACTCATGTCTACTTAAACCTCTGTCTACACCTTTCTTTTTTGGGCTTGTAAAATTCACCAAATGAGTCCTGTCCCCGCCCTGGGTGGAGTGGAACTGTCAGACTCTTACAGATTAAAAAACGAGAACAGGAGGAACAGGCTGCAGACCCCGTAGCCCTTAGCGTTCCAGGATCACTGTAACCTGCTTAGACAGTCCCGCTACCCACCTTTTTTTTATTTTACGTAGTAAAATCTTCAAATGAGTCCTCCCACCCAGGGCAGGGCGGGAGAGACTGCCAGACTCGTACTGACTAAAATCCACGGTGTCCTTCAATAGCCCTTTACGTTCCAGGGTCACGGTAATCCGATAAGTCCCGCGACCGCCCGCTATACCCACCTTTGTCTACCTTTTAAAGGAATACCATGATGGTTTGTTTTTATTTTCCCAGAGAACACGGCTTCGATAGCATAGACTGTGGTATAGCTCGCGACACTCCGCCAGAGATAGTGGCAGGCATATCCGCGGCGCTCAAGTTAGCCGACGTGCTCGTGTGTACCGGCGGCGTGTCTATGGGCGAGAAGGATCTGCTCAAACCTGTGCTACTCAAGGTAAGAGCGTAGACAAGTAATTCAAACTCTAACAGAGTCTATGGGCGAAAAAACTGCTCAAGATAAGAGAGCATAGACAAGGCAGAACTCTTTATTAGAACAGCCTACAATGAAACGGTATCAATTTAGGCCTGAGGCCGAGTATATATTTTTATCATATTGCAACTTATACATATTAATACATCAACTTGGGATGACCTGTAACTAGGCCTGCATGGTGGATATGGATCAGGCCTTCTCCCACAACAGGCCTGTGTCCCAGCTGGTGGGAATCTGGGACGTTTTATGTTGACTACCAATCTGTATTGTATTATGGTTATAGGACTTCAACGCGACCCTGCACTACGGCCGCGTTCGTATGAAACCAGGCAAACCGTGCACCTTTGCTACCTGCGAGTTCGAGGGCAAGAAGAAATACATCTTCGCTTTACCAGGTACGATATACATTACATAATACATTTATGCGACAATTTACAATTTTAAAAGTTTGAAATATAACTGAGGAACAATGGTGCTTCCATAATCAATGACTGCCTTGATTGGGACTGGTCCAAAATTTAATTGCTAGTTTTGCCTCCTTGGTTAGGCAAATGTAAATTTGAGCATTCTAAATAAATAAATTTTGTCCAACCCGGAGTCTTATTACATCCGCACTACTCAAGATGATAAAAAACTATACCGTAATGTTATCATAAGTACGTTAAGTGTCTAAACACACTATGCCGAAGTTACGCGACCGAAGTTCGGCACAATAACGCCTGCAATGCTATTTGAATTACTGACGACACACTATGCCGAAATTACGTCGCGTCATAGCGTACAGCGTAACTTCGGTCGGGCGTAAGTTCAGCGGCAACTTATTCTGTGACCCAAATTATACGCGAAGTTCGGTTCGATTACCGACGAAGATCCGGGGGCGGGGAGCAGCAGGAAGCCGCCCGCGCCACCCGCGCCGAATTTCTGCCGCGTAAGTTCGGCACTTATGGTGTGTCATATCAGCCAAATACGTCGGAACGTGAAATCAGCCGCCGAACTTCGGTCGCGTAACTTCGGCATAGTGTGTTTAGACACTAAATCATCTTCCTCCTGCAGCATATCTCCTATATTATATTCTCTATTACTCTTTCCGTCACCTCCTTCCTAGCCATAACATCGTTCGGTCCTTCTCAAGTCATAAATGTAATTATGGTACATTTCCAGGCAACCCTGTGTCGGCGTACGTGTGCGCGCTGTTGTTCGTGATCCGCGCGCTGCGCGTGTCGTGCGGCGTGCGCGGCAGCTGGGCGCGTCTGCGCGTGCGACTGGCACACGCCGCGCAACTCGACCCACGACCAGAGTACGCGCGCGCGTCGTTGGAGCTGCACGCTGACCGGGACATGCCTTATGCTACCATGCTGGGGAGTCAGGTGTGTACGGATTGGTTGATCAATTTCTAATAGAAATGGGCCGACTATGACTTCGGTCGAACGGCCTTTTAGTGTCTAAACACACTATGCCGAAGTTACGCGAACGAAGTTCGGCACAATTACGCCTGCAATGCTATTTGAATTACTGACGACACACTATGCCGAAATTACGTCGCGTCATAGCGTACAGCGTAACTTCGGTCGGGCGTAAGTTCGGCGGGAACTTATTCTGTGACCACACATTATACGCGACCGAAGTTCGGTTCGATTACCGACGAAGATCCGGGGGCGGGGAGCAGCAGGGAGCCGCCCGCGCCGAATTTCTGCCGCGTAAGTTCGGCACTTATGGTGTGTCATATCAGCCAAATACGTCGGAACGTGAAATCAGCCGCCGATCTTCGGTCGCGTAACTTCGGCATAGTGTGTTTAGACACTTACGTCGGCTGTAAAATGGCCGTAATTCGGCGGCTAGTTGGCACATCTCTTAAGTTATAATTTTATATCAATCAGCTCAACCCACTATTAGACACTTTTCTCAGACTTGTCGGCCTATCTTTAATTTCTATGTCGATTCATTATTTGAACTATTATGAACATCTTCGAGAAATTCTTCTTCAACCCTGTTTTTATTTTAGTAGATAGCAATTTTACTACCAATTGACATTGATTGAAAAGACCTGTCTCTAGGTGCTCTAGCAAAGAACTTCTTTATGGAGACAGCGATGTGATTCAAAATAACTTTAAACATTCACAATCACATCCTAAATCCCCACTAATAAGGTGTATATTCGCTCAACAGTGCAGCAGTCGTCTGCTGAGTGCTTGCGGTGCCAACGTCCTGCTAGAGCTGCCAGCTGCCACGCCGTCCCTGCAGCGACTGCCGGCCGGCGCCGTGGTCCCGGCTCTCGTTACTGGTAGACTAGACATCTATTCTTAGAAAACCTAGATGTTTTTTCAAAATCCCCTTTTGCGGGCAATGCAGCTGTAACGTGGATAAGCAAATAAAATACCTCCTTTAATAAAAACTCAGAAAAAATCGGAACTATGGCCAACTATAATCTTTTCTTGCTCAACTGCAGTAACACTCTAATTGAAAGTTTTTTTGTCATACTAGTTATTATGTAGTTTATAAATATAAATTCTAGTTGACGAATGCTGTGACGTCATCGAATGTATAAAAATGTAACCTGTTTACATTAGTTTGGTCATGATTCTGGACAAATCTCATTTATCATACTTAGGCATTGTTTCGCCAAGTGTGAATCTCAAAGTAAATAGCAAATATATTTTCTCAAAAAGATCTAGCTGTAAGTAAAAATGTTGAATATTATTTTTAAAATTGAGAATTGTTAGAATTTACAGAGTGGCAATTTTATTGCTTTTAGATGGTAAGCAGAAATCATAGTTTTTCATGGCTATCAAACATTGGGTACATATTGTAGATTAAGAATGTTCCTGAATTATTTCGTACTTCGAAATAACTGTTGGTGCTGCTAAACTTTAAATGTTACAATTTTGTGTAATAAATTGTTTTAAATGAATATTTGTATCAATTCTACCACCGGTCTGTTCCCAGCCTGCCCAGCCAGTCCATCCGCCACACAAACGGACTTTGTGTATTTTATGTAGATTTTTGTAGTATAATATTATGTACTATGGAAAGACCGATCCTGAAGGTAACAAAAAAACACGATAATACAAACAATAATTAATTTATTTAGTCGTCAAACGCGTAACTACATACATCTCACAGGCCCACACACACTTCAGATCGCGAAGAATCCACTCTGTCTCGCTCCCATATCTACTTTATAAATAGAAAAACTAGCGCGCGTGTACATACGTTTTATGTGAGCACGAATGTTATATGAAATGAACATATAAATACATGACATTAAAATATGTATAGTCTGCGCCATTCTTTTGAGCAAAAGGCGTGGGCGCTATCGTCACGAATTCACGATTACTTAGCACTGGTTTTGAAATATTTCTTTTTGACGTAAACTCGTCGCCCTGTTCTGGGCTACTATGAATTTCAGTGCAAACACTATCCATTCATTCCATCATTTATAATAGCATTCGGACAAAATATGACAATGTTTTATTTGTACAGGTGAAGTTCTTCACTATGTGATGAATGAGACATAATGTAAATATGGGAGAGAGATATTTATAAAAAAAATAGGATATATTTCTCAATAAGTGTAATTTACACTAAGTACTTATTTTACGTCTTCTGTTGGTGATAAGAGTTTCAATTACCTTACAAAAAAATATATCCGCTCTTCGGCTGTACCTACAAATTTCCTTGTTCTGCTGAAATTTACAGGTATAGTTGTAAATGCTTTCGGCACTTTTATACGACGCGTTGAACTTCGAAGAATCTTTTAAGGTAGTACACTTGTCCGAGGGTCATGATGAGGAGGACGGAAGCTTCAAAGATGGACCACATCACCACTCGCGAGTTCGTGCTTTCGTTGATAGCGCGATGGATACGATCGCGCACCTGTAAAACACACACAAAATAAATAGTGATTGTAATCATCAGCCTCTGCTAAAGATTTCAATTATTACAACTGATACATTTGATTTATTATACAGAAGTGATAAAAGTTTGTAAATTATTAGAGATTAGAAATAAAAGATTCCAATTATATTTATTATTTAAAACATACCTGCATGTATTCCTGTTCATGTTTGACAGTTTTGAGTGTGGTGGCTAGCTCTTTGATCATATCCTCCAATTTGTTGTGATTCACCTCCTCATCTTTGTTACCAGTCTGGCCCTGAGGAGCCGCTCCTATCTCCAAGTTGAACATCACAACCTGGAAGGAAATACGTTAATTAGCTGTCGGCTCATATAAGTCACTTCAAAATAAAATTGTACAATTTGTACTTGTCAAATCATAGATAATACCTTGCCTCAATATGCACCACATCCTTAAGAATAAAATAATTATCATGTGTGTACTGTCCCTTCTGAAGTCCTAATTATGCCCAAATCCAGTGTTTTCAACCTTTTTTATGCCACGGCCCCTTTAGTATGAAGAAATATTTCACGACCCTTTGCTTACTCGTTGCTTTTTTTTCATGTAGGTACCTATTTTATTTTGTGACAAATTAATATTAAATCCAATATAATTATTCATTTTCATAATAAAAAAAACATATTATGTCCTTTAGTTAGCTAAGCTATATTCTTTTTTTTTACTGCAGTAGCTTTCCCAACCTTTTAAAACTCCCTTATAAAAGCTTCGCAACCCCCCCCCCTAAAGAGGCACTGCGACCCTCCAGGGGTCGCGACCCCCGGGTTGAAAAACACTGCCCTAAACAAAATGGCACATTGTTTATTTTATTGCTGATAAAAGAATAACAAAATACAAATGTGGTTGTAGGCTATGAATATAAAGGAAGGCATAGAGAAGAGAAACAAAAAAAAATTGCTTGTAGGCAATCTAAATAAAAATTCAAAAGCTTCCATTACTGTTAACCAATTGGGTTATTGAAAACTTAATACTGTCAATTATCTGTAGTGTAGGCCAGTCTCTATATGTGCAAATAGTTTCAAGTGGAACAAAATGGAAGAATATAAGGATCCTTTTTCAGCTATAAGATAGTTATAAACAAAAGATAAACTATTATGATTCCATAGACCTACGAGTAATTCAAATTTTAGTGCCTTTTAAAAGGCAAAACATCATTTAATACTTGCCTTAGGTGTCATAGTGGACATCTTATTGCTGAAGCAGTAAGTGTACCGTCCAGATGTGGGGGCAGAGAATGTGTACATCCCTGAGGACTCCCGCTCTCCCTTGTAGATCACGGCACCATCAGGCCCTGTTATTGTTACATCTATGTCTAGGAAGCCGCCCTCTGCTATCTCAAATGTCAGACCTGGAAGAATTGGTATCAAGAATTAAAAAAAACTGAGCCACAGCATTTGGCCACTGCTAGAAATATGAAGAGGAGACATATATAACAGTGAAGATTGTTAATAGATGGACGTATACTTAATATAGTGGATTTCAAATGAACAATAACTAATGTTTCGGATTGCTATTGACTTAGTTATGAGATTCATTATGTTTAAGTTGTACAGTTATACCATGGTATCAGCTAATTAGCATTATAATTTAGACAATGTACATATCTCAGATGTGTACAAAAAGGTTATAAAACCAATCACAAGTAAAATAAATAAGAGTTTCAAGTTTTTTGTAAAGATAGGTAATTCTATAAAAGATAACTGTGTTATCACCACTTGACATTTGTGCAACATACATTTTATCACCGGTGAGAAACTAAGTATCTATCCTATTAGAAAAAAAACATTAGGAACAATTAGAAGAAATACATCGCGGAGTACAGTTGCTTGTAGGACAATCTCAATTAACGGCGCAATGTTTACTGGTCGGGAGTCGTATGCTATTAGATGCTTACCCATTTTAGTCTCTGCTTCAACATTTTCGAAAAAGCACTCTTCGGCATGGGCATCGACTGTGATAGTATAACAGTTAGCTGTGTTTAATAACGCTGCTGCTAGTAAAATAGCGAAACTAAGCGATCTCCACGAACTTTTCATTTTGTTTAATTGATAGTAATTTGCCTAAAATATGTTTTTCTATAATCAAAAGCGAACGCTTGTTTTCCCTACGTTACAGCCACGTAATTTGACAACTCACAAGATGACAAACTGTCTATGTGACAAACTGATCCAAATGTGACAGATGTGTATTGATGCGTTCAAAGAGTTTTAATTTTTTTCTATTGACTATTATTGACTATTAGTAAGAACTACATTAAGCTGTATTCATAAAAAAAATATGGGTGTTTTTATAGCTGTAGAAAAACTAAAGCAATATGTTTATTGCAGTTGATGATCTATATAGTTACTGCTACTCACCGACAGATGGCACTGCACATTATGGGTCATTCCCGCTTGTAATACACTCGGCGTTGTTACTTTTTAGCTTAGATAAAGGATCCTACTTTTCTCTTTCTACGCTTGTTAGCTTATAAATGAACTTTTGCAAACGTTTTATTAAAACTGAGATTAAAACTCTTTTATTCATCGGCTACTTGATTTTACCACTTAAAAAGAGCCCCCTTGTTGCAAGATGACTTGTGAGTCCGTCATCAACAGCTGCTTCAACAAGTATTAATGAGGTTCGTACAACTCCTCATTACCTGTATCGAGGCTAAGATGGATCAAGATGGCTCTGCTAATAAGTATCTAAGGATGGAATAATACCCCTGACAGCGTAGATTAATTCAAAGGGGGTAACCATAACGCGACGCTATCAGTGTCAGTTACAGTGCTCTAGAGCCTTATAGCGGCCATACACCATACAGCCTATCGTACAATCGGCATGACGCTGCCGATTTGATCAGTTAGATTTGACCGTGTGTGGGCGTGGAATCCATCAAATTGGCATGACAATAGGCTTGATCATGCCGATTTGATCATGCCGATTTTAATCATGCCAATTTGATCAAATCGGAATGATCAAACTTCAAATCGGCAGCAGTGATACCAACTTAGCAACTTTATAGTTAGATCTAGCTAATATTCGGTAGCTACTTTTTAACCGTCGTAAAAAAAAAGGAGGAGGTTCTCAATTCGAAACGTATATTTTTTTGAACGAAGCCTTATGGCGCGTTGCGAAAGGGGGCTAGGCGGAAAAAATTGTAACGACACTTTTTACAGACTGCGCGACGCAAAGGAGGGTAATGTGTGTATTACCATGGAATGGAATGGACTGTAATGGAGTGGAGTGGAATGGAATGGAGGGTCGAAAATCGCCTGACCCTTTTTTAACTTGCTATCGTTAAGCAAGTTAAAAAAACAGGTTCAAGCGATTTTCGACCTTATTGACATTCATAACTTAGTTTGTTTTTTCTATAGCTAAGATTGCTCCTTCATTAAAATCCGGTGTTTGCATTATTATAAATAAAATCCCATTTCTTCTTCTTTGCGTTATCACTACAAAGGTTGGTATCCAATATGCATAAATGTCAATAAAGTCGAAAATCGCTTAAAGGTCGGAAAACATTTGCTTAACGATAAGCAAATGTTTTCCGACCTTCACTTGTATTACCAACTGATTCCCACTAGTGGGATAAATCGGTAAAAAAACAAGTCGGTAAAAAAGTAGCTAAAAAGTTAAGCCACAAGTTTTATAAAATTGTAGCTGTCGGTCACCGAATAATAGCTAGATCTAGCTACTTATAAAGTTCCTTAGTTGGCATCACTGCTGCCGATTTGAAGTTTGATCAAATCGATCGTCATGCCGATTGTACGTTAAGCAGTATGGTGTATGGCCGCTATTAGAAGTTCCAAGAGTCCTTATACTGACTTAAAAACAAAGATTCGCACTTGAATCGCAATTAATTCCCAATCATAATTCGTGTTGGGCCGGGCCGCACGCGCACAAATTATGTCATGACTAAAAAAACGTGGAAGTAGATTTCGGCATTCGGCACAAGGAAATAGATGACCAGGATACACAACAGGCCATACGACAAACTGGTTTAGATAAATATAAAAATGATGGATAACAAACGCGTTAGACAACATATTTACATATTTTTACTAATATTAATATAGATTTTGATCGTATTTTAAATCCCATCATGGGCCTCGCTAATAAGGGTCAGAGAGGTTACAAAATCTGTAGGGACAGAAGGTATTAATTAGAACAATATACCGGTTCGTAGGCTGCTACCACAGTCAAACAAGTTTTTTCCATACTTCACCATGGAGACTAATATCAAGGTGAATGAGTAAAAAGTGATAATAAAGTGATATATGGCAGGTGCTAAATGATTTTATAGCGTGATCAGCGCTTTTTATGGCATACCTACCATATTGTATGAATGTTTAATTTATGCTCAGTGTCTCGAACGTCAGCGACACTAAAATGAAAGTCTAAGAAAAAGTTGACTCTTGAATACTGGTCCATATGATGATTTGAAACTCCAACATTGGTTTCATGTGTTGCCATTCATTTAAGTGCAGCTTAGTATTAGTGTAAAGGCCATTTGACGACTGCCAGGGTCGCGGGACTGTCTACACAGGTAACCGTGACCCTGGAACGTAAAGGGCTATTGAAGGAACACGATAGATTTTAGTCAGTTTGAGTCTGACAGTCCCTTCTGCTCTGACACAAGGCAGGAGGACCAAGGGAGGACTCATTTGATGATTTTACCATGTAAAATGAAAAGCCGGAGGTTTGACAGTACCTTTTCGCGTGTTTATAAATGCTCCTTACCTTTGTCGATGATTATACCAGATCTGCCGAAGTAATACTCGTATAACTAGTATTTCTTGATCTGCTAGTTACATAATCTAATCACCTGCTATATGCGATGCTAAGAATTTTGCAGACCTCATCGGTCATTGGCGATAAAGGCGCCTTATTATACAATATTGCCAGCGATTTAACCTTCGTGGAAGTTGAAAATTATCCCACAGGAACGTGATACTGAGATTAATAATATCCTATGTGTCCCAAATTTCATCAAAATCCGTTAAGCCGTTTTGCTGCGAAAGAGTAGCAAGCAGCCATCCTTAGATTTCCAATCAGTTTTACACTACTGCTATTCTCTAAAAAACGTAGCGCTGACACAGCGTTGAAACCGCAGCCTTTTTTTTAGTGGATTTTCAACTTTATTCTATCAAAGTCAAATCATTTATTTTAATTGGGCCATCAAAGAGGAACTTTTAAACGTCGATTATTAAAATTAAGGAAATGGGATGGGATTGATTCTATAAGCATGAATTTAACGTCAGCTGTTTACTATTAGCGTCAGCGCTGCGTCGCTTAGAGAACAGCAGCACTGCTGATCTGGTGGGCTGTAGCTTTTCCCCACCAGCTACCCTCATAAACGTTTGTTTTTTTTTTATTGCGTTTTTTTCTTTATTTTGTCTTTAATACTAGGATTAAAAAAAACTCGTCACATTCTACAGCGCTTTATTCACGAATGAGCAGACATATTTCCAAAATATCACAATAATTATAACCTATAAGTAGGTACAAACTTATACACTAACGTTGAGTACTTAAATAATAAGATTAAGTCTACCTTAAAAAAAAGACAACATCGATACACTGGCTTAGAGAAATACTATTGGCCTTCTTTCTTTGGTGGTCACTCAAAATCTTGTTGCTTCAACTACCCACTTAATTAATTATATTGATTCCTCTTTACAAAAAAATTATTCATTGTACCACAGATTGTACAGAAACGACAAAAGTTTAGCTAAATCGTGTGTCAGAAGTTGTAAAAGAGTTCATTAAAATCGTAACATTTCAGAGACCGTATTTCGTCAGCGGATCATCATCTAGATTTCTATCCATTTTCACATAACTTAGCCTAAGACCACAAACTATGCCTAAGACCTAGAAGTTAGAACTTAGACCCCCTTAGACGTGTATATCCAAGATATATAGTTGTCCTAGTGCGTCATTTTAATCGATTTCTAGTTTTCTGAAAGCTCCAACTGTGCCGTAAATGTCGACGTCGTTGATGGGTGTGGGGGCCGCGCAGCAGGCTTCGTTGAACATGCGCAGGTACGGGCTGACCTCGTCGATGCGCCGGCGCCATTTACTCGCGAGTTCATCTATGGTGTCTTCTTCTCCGCCCCATTCTCTGGGTAGTACTCGCGCCGAGATGTGCTCCAGGAGTTGCTCTACTTTCGGATGCAGGTAGTACTGTGGGAGATGGTGAAATTAGCATGACGCATGTAATTCCTGAAGGGTAAGGCACGTACCTATCTAATATAGTAGTTCAGATTTCCTAAACATAGTAGTGGGCGAGCCTACTCTTGCACTTCGGGCGCAAATCCAGACTGCTAGAAAATCCTGACTGAAAACTCTAAAACTTTATCCAACCTGGAAATCGAACCCCGGAGCTCATACTAAGCAGTCGTGGTAATGATCACTAGATTAACGGGTCCGAATTATGAAATTAGTTGAATCTATAGGTACTATTATTATGAATTTGAAGAGTTTTTTAGTTTATTTGGTTGAACGCGCTCTATGGCTCAGGAACTACTGTTTACAATTGAAAAAATGTCTTTGTTTTGGATAGGTTTATTCATTTATGAAGGAAGGCTACAGGGTAAAAAGCATCACGATAGGACCAATAGGAGCTGAGCAGCGGAGGTGAAACCATATTGATATGTTGGTCACTAATCCAGTGCTCCTATATCCAGTTCACTATACAGTGATGACCTGCATGATTAGTAGTATATGCCTAAGCCAGCAGATTACAAGACTATTAATTTAAATGAAGTCGAGTTGTTATTAATTTAAATCATAAAATATTAATCTTTATTTATAGTAGTTTTCTCAAGGTAAAGAAGGCGGTAATTTTATTTCTAAGTTTCCTTATGTGCAGCAAGCAGTATTATGACACCGTATTACGAATACTTCATAACCGAAATAAATAAATTCATCGCGGAAATGGGAAGTAGAAAATACTAGTAGGTAGCTAAAATCAGGCACAGTTAATTAGGAGCGGTCTTTATAATTAAATTATCTATGGATCTAAATTACACTAAATTTAACCGTGCCCCATATTTGTATTTTTTCCTGTTTCGTGGGTGCATGTGCGTGTACAAAACATACATTTTAACACCCACACACACAAACAACAAGACACGGAACCAATTACCTCAGCGGGCCATAAAAATAATTGCACAGCAGCTATTGCGCTAACCATGCCGAAATGAAGAAGCTAAAGATTTTCTCTTCAAACTTGATATACCAGGCCCTGTAGCCATGTTACAAACGATAAACGCAAACGCTGAGTAGGCTTTAATAGATTTTCAACTTTATTTGCTTGAGTATAACGTTGAAGATCTAGTGAAGGTTACCTATCGTTTTCCATCTTTCCTGTCGCTAACGCTCAGAAATCTTAAACAGATTTTAAACTTTAGACTCAAGGCTATAAAGTTAAAAATCTATTGGGGAGTACCGAGCCTTTACGATTATCGTTTGCGACTTGTTGTGACTTGGCTAGGGGGGCAGGTTAGAAGGAAATGAGTAGGTAACAGTATTTTGATTGTTATGAATAGTAATTACCCTTTTCTTAATCTTCTCGTTGACGCAGTTCCGCATGAGTGCGAGGGAGGAGGCGAGGAACGGTGGGGAGCCCACCACGTGGATCCTCTTCAGCCGCTGAGGATAAGCGGCTTGAGCCAGCTGGATGGACCGCCGCACCGCGTTGGCAGCCGCGGCCACGTGGGCCACTATCGAGCCGCGGACATTTGCCACCTGGGTCATATGAAATAACAACGATAAAAAAATAAAAGAACTTTTAATGTTAGTATCATAATAAGCTTTACTTCTATTCAGTCCAAACGAAAACAAAAAGATGTGGTCTAGCCATCGACGAATAGAATAGATTAGAATCAAAAGTATATAAGTATATTTAGTATGAAAATAGTTAACGTTTTATGTAAAGCCTCCTGCAGACACACGCGATTAATCGCGCGGAGCGACATGTCGCGGACTCGCGGTCCATTCGCAGTACATTTAGAGTGGAAATTAGCTTGGCTCGTTGTCGCAGCGCGATTAATCGCGTGTGTCTGCATGAGGCTTAACTCGGTTGAAAATACGATGATGATAAGATTTTATTTTATTGTTGTAGGAGTTGGGGAAAAAACAAGGCTCCGGTTCTTACTGGTGTGCGCTCTGGTTACGGGTTAGTAGAGTAATTGACGTGAAAATAATGTGTGACGTATTCTTTGACGCCCTTTGAATGATTTTTCTTTTATTTTTTTTTGTACATATTACTAGTTAGTTTTTATTTATAGTTTCTACATTTTAATATTGTAAATATATTAGTAACGAATAAAAAGTTTCTTATGAGAATGAATTCTTTAAACGTACTTAGGTATATAGGTAACGCCGTAACGGTCAGTTCACACCGAGACGCGACGCGGCGCGACGTGACGCAACGATACTGCAAATGTGTATCTTATCGTGTATAGTCAATAAAGTTAGATATTGAGTCGCCAATAAAATGCAGCGCGGCGGCGCGGCGCCGCGCTGGGTTGTGACAGGTGTATTTTTTCGTGTAGGAAATAGAGTTTGAGTTAGATTTTGAGTAGCTGTATTGAAATGTGCGCGCAGCGCCGTGTCTCGGTCTGAGCTGACCCTTATGGAATATTTTTTTAACAATATCTATGACGGTGACGGTGGAAGAGGAATGTTGAAACTTGATTTTTAATAATAAATCCTAATAAATAAATTTACATAAATAAGTCATTAAGACATCAAGCGACATAAGAATTCGCATTCCTTAATCACAAAAATCTATTTTAAGAACAAATCTAAAGACTGTTAAAAAAAAACACCGTAGTATTAGATGCTCCTAAGTTGAATGACCGTGACATTAGAATGAACTACTAAGATTTTTTCATTCTGCAGGTAATTCAAAAGCAATGCATTCAAATGCAGATGATGTTTTTACATCAAAATGCAATTATTAATATGATCTTCATAAATGATCAACTAGGGAACCTCTTCTAGTAGCCGATGACGGTGTAAAGTTGTCTGTTTCGTGATTTAGACGAAATAGAGAATAAGATTTGACCCCGTTGCAACATGAAGAGATCTTGCAGTTTGTCAACGTTTCAAAAGAGAATCAATCAATATTTTTTTGTGTTTTTGCTACTATTTGAATCTTGTTTTGCGTATCTTTTTAGTTGATGAAAGGATGTAGAGTCCGCGCCACGTACGACTGAAGTCTTTAGGACGCGGCGCTACTAGTGTCTAGATCAATAATAAGATTGCATTGAAAAAATGATGTCAATAAAACTCTTGAAGGGTCCCAAAATCAGCTACTCCAACCTCGTGTAATGATGCACCCATAAGTAAGAAGGTATAGTAGTAACTTAGTCCTTAGATGCTACTAACTGGCCACTGAAACTTGTTACACGCCATGTGAAGCAAGATGTATGAAGGGCCATTGACTGTGGAGAGCTGAAGAGACACCACAAACGACTGTGGAGATTGTCTTTAGTACCGCCGACTTAGATTCGATTTCTCAATAGTCAAGTCCAAGTCGCTACGTCAAGGCGGTCCAGTTGGAAGGTTCTCTGAACATTGCTACTGACCTCGTAAATAAAAACGTCTCCTGCGATTTTGTGTTCATCGTACATTCTGACGTCACTGGTGAGGAGCACGGCGCGGATCGCGTTGGTCACATCCGCTGCACTTTCGGGGTACTCCGGACGTATCCTGAAGATCGTGATCCGGTAGCCTTCGTGAGTCAGTTTCGGGAGTACTACTGTGTCCCTGTATATAAAAATGACACGCTTATTTATAGAAAACAATTGACAAATTATAAAAATAATAAAAATATATTGTCTGACTTCTACTGGATCACCGTTTTTACTTTTTTCAGTTTTTTTACGTAGTAGGGTTTATTTTTATGAGAAGTTTAGAAATTGGCAATAGGCACAAATCACGATGATAGCATCATTAAATTACAAATCTAATTAGTTCGTCAGTAAAAGTTCTGAACAATAATGGACACGTAATTTTGTTTAAATCAATGAATTTTAACGAAGATTAAACTCATCAAAACTCGAAGGGGGCTACTGACGTCAGAACTATGAACAATTATAAATAGAAGAACTATGAAAAAATATACCTACACGACGCCGGTGAATTTTAACAACGTATACGCCGCGTGTCGTATCTTCGTAAATTATGGCTTACGTAACAAAAGAAAAAAACACTGGTTAATTAATTTTTGATAATTTAATTGGATTCTTCAGTAATCTTGCCTATTTAAATGTCAATATTTTCCAATTATTTGTCTTAAATCGATGGAGATACAATGGTCATTGGAAATGTAAAATTATAGGAGAAATCTAAATGATTTTTAAATGCATATTTAAATAAAATACCCTAGATAGCATAGTTTGCCGACTTTCACTTCTTTCTTTTCTGAATATTTATGGCGTGTGATTATGGCGATAACGATTTGTTCTCACTATAATCATGTGACAAAAAATTAAGACAAAACTGGCTAAGATGCCAAAGAAGAGAAAAAAGTAATTAAGAAAGATTGACCCTTGCCATGAAAATTGGTCCATGCTTTTGGTCCTTATAGTCCCACAAAGGAACAAACATAGAAAGTTATTTCTGAATATTTCACAAAAATTTGAGGCTCTGGCAAATGAACTAGCACAAGTGACTTACATGAACTTGCATACGTCATTGAGAGGTGGACAGCTAAGCGACCGATATTCGTATAGTTCCTTGAAGCGTGCTCTAGCTAAGCAATACGCTTCCAGCTTCGAGCGAGCTCGGTGCAGGTCCAAGCGACAACCCCACACGAACAGCTCCAGGATCCGTTTATCTGTAAAAAGAAAACCGTTAAAATAACAAAAGGGTGCGCCCTTTCAATGCCCTACTAGTACATAAAACAAATAAGAACTAGCAGTTCCACATACATAAATAGATCACACCAATCTCATAGGTTAAATCCGTTACGTAATTTTATCATCATAAATATCCCTTGCCAACCAAACCGGTAAGATACTACGCCAAACCAAACATAGGCGAAATATTTACGTATGACACCTGTTATAGTGTCTATTTCTCATAACCTTGAAATTATTATTGATAGATTACATACACGTGTTGTGTTTTCTAAATTGATTAAGGCTTTTAGCACTGTTTATATTATTATAGATAGATAGATAGAATAGATAGAATATACTTTATTGTACACCAAAATTGTTACACAACTATTATAAACATTACTAATTCTATGGTTACAATGGCGGTCTTATCGCTAATAGCGATGTCTTCCAGACAACCTTTGGATGGACTGTACGAACTTAAATTAAAAAGGTGGAGGTAGCCACTGGCGCACTGTATTTCTAAATAATTTATTTAGGAACATATGTATGTCAAATAAATAACAATATTTAAATAATAAAATATATATCTAGTTCAATAAATAACATATATACCGATATATATCATAAATACATATAATTACATATATACATATATATATATAATGTGTTTATAATGTGTTCCTTAGTATTAAGTGACAGAGGCAGCATGTCTACAGTGAGAAAAAATAGATAGATAGAGATAAAAAAAAGAGAAAAAAAAAAAGGAAAAGTTTGAAAGGAAAGATAAAAATGTCAGAGTGAAAGAAAATGATTTACAACTAATCTTTTAAATGTAACGAGTGACTGTGCTTGTCTTACCGAGACTGGTAATGCATTCCACAAACGTATTGCTTGGACTGTAAAAGACTGATCAAAATATTTGGTGGAATGAGCAGGCATTAAAAGTCTCAGATTCTCCGATGACCTCAAGTGTCTTAAATGTATGTCATGTAGGAACTTAAAACGTTCTTTGAGATAGAAAGGCGTTGAAGGATTAAAGAGGATATTGTACAATAATGATAAAATATGAGTATTCCGGCGAAGACGGATAGGCAGCCACTTGAGCTTAACGCGAAACTCTGAAACATGATCATACTTGCGCAAACCAAATATGAATCTGATACAAAAATTTTGGAGTCTCTCAAGTTTATCTAGCTGCACTTCAGTGAGATCTGGGTAACTAACATCAGCATAGTCAAGGATCGGGAGCAGAAGGGATTGTACGAGCGCGGTTTTAGTGGCAGTTGGTATCTACTTTGTGTGATCCTATTTTAATAGATAAAGTTCAATCAATGATAATAGGTACCACAAATTACTTCTCCAATAGTCTTAGACCTCTGTATTAGACTGAGAATTCTCGCGCTGTTTTCTATCAATTGCATTGTGTTCCCCAAGGAAGTATTTTGGGTCCGATCTTATTTCTTGCGATTTTGAGTAATCTAAGGCAATTTACAAGGCAAACGTGTTAATAAGAGATAAAAATACATATTGTAATATTTTTGGAGTATCTATAATGATAATATATGATAATAAATGTTACAAGTGAAGATTACTAAGTAGTTTATGTTGTGAACATAAGTGATGAGCACGTCTGCGTGGTTAGCGCTAATTGACAGGCTCGTGTATGAATTATAAACAGCTACGATTTAGTATAGATGTATCATTGAATGGAAATATTTATCTAAGTTAATGAAAAGAAGTTACCTCATTTGAATCAATTTCAAAACAAGTGACACATACGCACGCATATTCGTATTTATTAAACCATGTTTTTTCACGAAAATGTAATAAATGAATGCTCATCTAAATATTTGCGTCAATAACAGATCAGCAATTAATATTGATTCCGTAACTGTTGTGATACTAGTAATGTGCTGAGCTGTATGTTGAGGAAAATAGCCTCAGAGTCAAAAGTACCTACACTAATTATATAATTAGGAACTTATTGTTATCAATATGTTTGCGTAAACATCCGACTATTTGTGTTAGTTTCTAGCAGGATGCTTTTCTTCATTGTCTCATTTTAATTAATTAATATGAACGAAAAAAATAAGGCAGGTGGTGCAAAAAAATAAAAACAAATTTAAACGATATCGATCGGGGATAATGAAAAGCCGTGTCATATGGGTTTAAATACCAAGGTTTTATGCTAATCATGGCTTTAACGACATAAAGTAGCCAGTTATGGCAAACCAGTTCAGTACTACAATACTTTACTATTCTGACTTTTTGCGACTTATTTAATTTTATTATATTTCTGAAACATCATCTTCATCCATTGTTCTCTAGTTTGACTATATTCAACCGGTTATTGTTTGTTAAAAATTCTGGAAAATCTCGATCTGCAGATAAAATCAAACGAGTTTAAAGTATCTAACAATTCGTTTTTAATTATAAACAGTACTGTCTGAGTGTAGGTACTAATGCAAAAACAACTTTATGAATGGGCTCATTTTGTTATATAATTATGTATTTACGTAACATCGTTATTTTTAAAGTTTAATTAGGTTTATTAATAACGTGTAGGCACTTGGTTTGGTGGCATCATTATAATAACAACATCAACATTTTATGAATAATAATATTGTTGTTGTATTATGGAATTCTCTGATTAAAATTCACACAGTATAATTATATTCAAATGAATTACTTTATTAAATACCTACTTGTTGCACAAGTATTTAATAGCAATAAGTACCTATCTGTCTAAGTTTTAATACTATAATTATTTTTTTAAACGTAGGATTTTAATTAACGGTAGGTATGATAATTCTTCCTCTTGTCAGAAATGAGAAGAATAAGATTCATTTACCTATTGCATTTAATTCCTAGATATCAATGATATAATAATTTATTGATAACACTAAATAAGTAAGTACCGTTTATGTATTCAACAAGGAGTTACTCCTAGGCACGTAACTGCCATAATTCAGGCTGCACTTAATTTAAACACCGCTGCTACCGGTCCCTCACCTACAGGCATAATTTTATCAACAGTCAAGTCACTTTGTATTCCGATCTCCTTTCTAATTTCCAGCTAGGAGTACGCTAGAGGGTACGCTAAGCCCAATTCAGAATCAGTGTTTATTGTACATACCATACCATCGCGTCTGAAATCCCTGAGGTACTGCCTAAACAGATAACCGTGACCCCCCGGGCCGAGGACTTGATGATTTTACTACGATCAATTAAAGGGTTAGGCGGTAGAGGTGTAACAATTGTACAATAACGTTTCGTGTTTACAAATCTAAATTCCGAAGCTGCTGCCACACTGCTACTGAGAAATTCGCATCGAAAATTGCAACAATTAACTCGGGGATCACACTCGGACCTCAGGCTCAATATAGTCGCACTAGATCTCCTAAATGTGCATCTACCAAAATCTTTGAACTTTGACTGTTAGTAGTTAGGCTAGCCAAACTTTTCGGGCAGCCTAACTACTAACGGTCATTCAACTCAGGACCTTATTATCCACAACCACTCCTAGCTTTGCCATGTAAGTTCTCTGGTAATGAGATGTCCGAGTACTGTCACACAATATTATAGGCCTCTTCCATATAATTACACGAGTATCAGTGATAATAGTTTTGCAATTACACTTTTTAGCTAACTTGGTCAAGGAGCGTCGCTTGCGCACGTAATTTTACGTAGAACAACGTGCGCAGTGCGCAGGACGTATTGTAATGCGCCCGACGTTTGGGCACTATGAGGTAACA
The DNA here is from genome assembly GCA_950005045.1 of Agrotis exclamationis. NCBI lineage: Eukaryota > Metazoa > Arthropoda > Insecta > Lepidoptera > Noctuidae > Agrotis > Agrotis exclamationis. Next base: position 8,230,055 of record OX465437.1, read on the forward strand.
CTCCTGAGAAAAAGTGCTATTGTCTAAAACGATTTTTCACTTTGTTTGGTGTTCCTCATGCTTCTGTGTGTGATTTGGTTGAGTGATGAGGCGGGTTGTGTCAATTTGGTCATTGTTACGTAGGTCGTAGAGGCAGCTAAGGATTTATTACTTGCTATTACGTATTAGAGGAGCGTTATGGTGCTTGTTGATGTGTCATTGAAGAAATTGATGATGCCAAGTTCATAACAGTCGAGTTTATGACGTCTAGTTACTTTGGCATTAATAAAAGCTTCGCAATCTGCGTTATAGTACTTTAATCTGTAATGAACGAGATTTGCGGTCAGAGTCGGTAATATTAATTGGTATGCGTCTAATTCAATTCTCGTTTTTTATGGTTTTATGTCAACATAAAACCATATGCAGTTCTGCGATTTCTCTTTCCGTGGCTAGATTCTAAGCTGCGTTCTTCTACTATAGATAGATAAAACGTTATTCTGTTATGGGTTTTAGCTTATAAGTATTCATTCAACCCAATTATTTTGAATGTAATTAAAACCGGTCATCTTTCGGTCATGTGCGAAAATGATCTTCCTTGCCTAATTGATTAATGATTCATCAAGTATAGTCCTAAAACAGTCTAAGTAAGTACTGAGATCGCTGTAATCATAACTGTGTTTTTGTGATCTACATTTAGAACATGAATATCCAGGTTATCAAAGAGTGCAACCGTTCAATCTCGCTATCTAACATCCCTCCTGTTAGAAGCCTTTAGTATTTTGTAATAAAATAATAACAAATTATTTAACTATGTAACTTAGTAACTACATAATTAACTAATTACGGATGTATGTTCCGGTAATTTATTCGGCTGTACAATAGATTGCAACTGCAACATACATTATCCATTTATATTATTATACCTATGCCTATGTATAAAATCGGACCATGGCCTTATATGAATAGGTACTTATTATTGGGTCGCTAATCCAATTATAGCTTGTGTTTTTTTTTAGCATTGAAAAATACAAAATAATATATGTATTTACTAGAAAGAAAACATCCATGAAAATAAAATAAAATAAGTACCTAATGAAAAAGACAAAAGCATGTTTTTTTTGGATTTTGTTTCGTAATTGTAGTCTGGGCAGTAACGGGGATAAGTAAGGGGGGTTTGGCATAAATTCCTGAAATAAATTGATAAATGTTGATTTCAAAAATATATATATTCTATATAAGGATCCGCCAATATAAATATGGTTCGTTCCAGTTAGCTGTGTGTGATAGACGGACAGACAAACACACGAATTATATTATAAGGGTTCAGTTTTATCATTTGGACAGATGGAAGCGGAACCCCATAAACTAAACTGATTTATTTGGAAAACATATTGACAACAGTCGCAACTTGGCTAGTAGGGAAACTGTTTTTAATATTTCTTGGGAAAAACCGGATTGGGGCCCTTAATATTTTGTTTTATTATTAGGTTTATATAGCAATAAGTAGTTATTATCATATTTAACAAACTTGTTGTATAATCGTGTTTACGCATCTAAACTAAGTACCTACCTATATGTAGTTTTTTTCTGCATAGCGATACAATAATAAATAACATACCTACCTACCTACCTACTCGAATATCATTACGCCTGTAATATAATGGCATTTACTTATGTTGTAATCTGGAGTTGGAGTTATTGTCATGTATCAATATAATTAATTAAGCTACGTCTAATTACAAACGGAAGTATACATTATAATATAGCCGTGCTTTTTTTCAAAACTGATATCAACAGTAGATAAGTGTAGTAGGTAGGTATTAGTGAAAACGGTCCATGGGCGACGAATTATTTAAATTAATTAAGGCATTTTCAATAATGACAGACGATTATCAACAAACAGGTACTTAAAATTTAGAATAAACGCATTAATGGAATAAAAGTTGTAAAATAACAATAGTTTAATTACTGCATTGTGTGAATTGCTGAAAATAAATGTGTGTGAAAAATTTGAAGGCGGCAAATGATTCTCACGGTATTAATTTTCATAGACGACCATTCTAGACTAATCTTATTTATTGCGTTTCTTTAGGACATTATGTATATTTTATTGTACTTATTTACATTAGCTAAGCACACTGCATAGTTACTTCGTTCCACCTGTCTGTTGTACTGAGAGCTGTACTAATATCGTTAATCTACCTCAGAAACTTAAAACATTACTGGTTTTGTTTACAGTTCTTGTTTACACCTAACTAGCAGTCCGCCGCGGCTTCGCACTGTTTCTAACTAATCGCCCCAACCCTTTGAGGAAGTTTCAAAAAAAAAACTTACATGCGTACAAGCCTTGTCCTGATAATAACGAAAACAAAAGAAAAGAAACGATTTGGTACAGTCGTTGGGAAGTTATGTTAGCTATATACGCGTACAAACAGATAAAAGCGACTTTTTTATATGTATATTTTACAGGCAGCTTCAGTGAAATCTCACCCCCTTTGATAGTGATGTCACTGACAAACTTTTACTTTAAGAAATACCGAAATAAGTACATCGAAGCGATAAACATGGGGAGGTGATCATTTTTCCATTATTTGCTTCATAATCCCATCAATACAACTACTATACGAGTAATAAGACCCTGGGTTGGAAGACCGTTGTATCAGTTTTTGGTTTTCAGTGCAATAATGCGGGTTTAACTTTCACACGCAATTTTCTGACGCAAGTGAACACAAGAAGGATTTTTTGGACATTCAACCCCTAATCTACATACCTATTCTAATTTTATAAAGAGGAAATATTTGATAGTTTGTTTGGCTCCTAAATATTTATAAACCTTGCTCTTGAATGACTGTCTGTGTCTACTCGTAAGTATATCGAATCCGTGGCGTAGTTTGAAAAATCTAAGCATACAGATGGTGGGAAGAAACTTTGTTTCAGAATTTGTGTAGAGTTTGAGACTATTTATATTAGCCCAGTTGAAACTTCATATTTATTTAGCTAGATGGAAACGTGGAAAGCCAACACGCCTTTCCCGTGAACGGACGCGGAATAATAACGCCCTTGTCGCACGACTAATATTACAGAAATTTTGTTTATGTACAGCTAGCTGTACATTGAAATTACCTAGTTATGTAGATAACTAATTAAATGGCTAGTTTTACCTTCACTTTATGTATGAGGCATATACTAACCAATTAAAAATCCTCATTACCAAAAGCGAACCTTAAATCTTTAAAGCGAATTAAAACTTTGAAAAAAGTGGAGGTTCTCAATACGCCGGAATCTTTTTATTTTATAATGTTCCCCGATTTCTCTGTGATGTCTGGACTAATTTGGAAAATTCTTCTTTTGGTGTAGGTACTTCACAGATAATCCCATGGTAATCAGGCCAGGATCTGATGACGGAATCTTTTAAATGAAAAGTTATTGGAAATCAAGGAAATAAGAAACAAAGTCACCGACTTCCAATAATAAATTTTCATTCAAAAACTTATTTTATTATACTTTATTGTGTTTTTTAGAAGTCAGTATTATTTTTTCAATTATTACCTACGTATTATTATCAAGAATTCATCTCAAATTTAATCACATAAATATCCGTCTAAAATTCCAGATATTTATACATAAATGCCGGCTATAAAGACTGGTGATTTACAAAGTTTCTTTTTATAACATGTTTTCAACTGCAAAGTCGAATTTATAATATTTCTTTGTCTGCTTAGATATTAGAAGGTCAAAGACCAATTATTTAACAAACTATTTTTTAAATGGCATGAAATCAAGTCTATCCTGATTGTTAGTAACGACTACTAACGTTTAGCATAATCAAATTCATCTCATCTAAATTGTAAACAACTTTTAGACGATATAGGTACAATTATCTATTATTTATAAATTTGACATACACAGGTCGTTCTGTGGCACCGTAGCTTCTAAACGAGCGAAATCCATTTGAACGAAGTTTTTTTTAATAAGAAAGCAAGTTTTCTAGAGATGACTCTTAGACATGAATTTTTGTAAATCGGTGCAGCCATTTCAAAGTCAGCTTTTCTTTTCTTTTTATTATTTAATAGCGTTGTCCCACACCAGGAATTTCACCTGTATTGTGGGTGCGTTTACAAACATATAGACTCACTACACAAACGCCCAGACCCGGAACAGCCTCTCGTAGATCAAACAAATATTAGCTCCGTGCGGGAATCGAACCCGCAGCGCTCAGCCACTGCGCTAGTATGGTTCAAACTCTTTATTTGGAAGTAGCTGTTCCTCCGCAATTTCTCCCGCTGCTAGGCTGCTATTGGTTGCAGCGCGTTGTTATATAGCCTATAGCCTTGCTCAATAAATGGGCAATCTAACAAAAGTATTTTTTTCAATTCGACCAGTAGCACCAATAGTTCCTGAGATTAGCGCGTTCAACCCGTTCAACCAAACAAACTTTTTAGCTCATATTTAATTAAAGCTGTATTCATCATTTCTGCTGTTTATTTTCAAAACTTCACTGTTGACTAATACGGTCTAATTTTTTTAAAATCATAATATATAAATTCATGCAGTATTGTAGGACTTGGACTTACATAGGCTGACATTAATTTAGCAGTGTTCAGTATCATAATATTTAGGCAAAGTTTCAAATTTAATCGATTGTCGTGTGATTTTAAGTTATTAATTATTTATTTGCAAATAGTTGTTACAAACTGTCAAATATATGTATAGCATTCGTACAATTTAATCTCTCCACAACTTTTAATTTTAAAACTAGTTAGGTACCTACATACCTACATAGGTATATTTATTACAATTCAAATTTTTTATGAAAACATAGTTTTCAATGTGACCTACCAACGTTTTCAGGATCGGGCAGGTAGGGCGACGCGGCCAGCATGCTGCGGAGGTCCCGCACGCCCCGTTCCAAGTCCCCGGGGGACTCTCCTACCTCCTGCGAGATCATTTCCGCCTGCTTCGGCGACGGGGCTTCCAGAAACGCCATCGCACTTCACTTGTACACGACTGTTGCTTTAAATACTAGCTCTATTCTACCGCTGAGTCGTTGCTCTAATTCCGACCGCTGAGATTGCGCACTCCAGCTGAGTAAGGACAAAACTGCGCCTGCGCCGCGCTCACCACCTTTTATAAACTACGCGACGACGACGTTTGAAAACGTAAGGACGAGAGGAGTGTTCAGCGGCTGATGACAACCACACCGACTGCTACGTCACTGGGTACCAGCCGGATTGAAAGCAAATGTAACATCACACGCATTAATTAACATCATTCATCTAAATACTTCATACAATATCGCAAACTGTTATCTAGGTACCTACAATAATACTGTACTTTTTTGGAATCAAACGTGAATCAGCGGAAAATTAATTTCGAAGTTATTACTGAATCTTAATTCTTTTGTTTCAAACACTCAATACGTGAGATTTTGTGCAGTTTTTGTTTATATTGGCTTGAAGTGTGTCAATGTAAAGTCAAGAACATCGAAATGTGCTGGGTGAGCACAACCCGCACAACCCGCACGTGAGCCGCTTTTACGACAGTGTTACATTGCATAAAATGTGTAACTAATGAAACAAATAAAAATACTTTGTTGAATATTTACATAACAGCCCACATAGGCTAAACACTTAATAATCCAAGACTCTTCGAAAATCCTTGGCAAAGTCGCATGGCATACGTTATCTAAGTACATATTTGAACTTGCAGTCAATCGGTCATGCCACCTTGTGGCTGCTATATGCTATTACAGTTCCGAAGTTACCGTTTGTCTGTAAACTAAGTAGGTATATTGTATAAGCCGTAAAATCAGCACAAGGTTTTGTAATTCCTACTGTAGGAAAACGTTTACAAAAGAAAGCAAATTCTAGAAATGGGAACTAAATAAACATTAATTGGTGTATTCTCGAACGTTGACGCTATCATAGAGCTATGGAAGCTGTATCAAATGGATGACAGCAGTAATTGTTTAGATAGTAGGTACTTTTTAATAACATTAAGAGAAGACGTGACTCTTTGCAGTGATGCAATTTATTGTATGTACTATAGGTACCTATAGTAGATACAATCCCGGTAGGTAGGAATCTAATAAAATAAACAATAGAATTAAGATAAATTAAACATACATGGCTGAATCGATAGTAAACCTTAACTATGTTAGCATAGGGTCCAAACAAGTCTATCAATAGTCGGTCGATTAATTTTACTATACACATGCGACGTCGAACGTTGAAATTTTTTAATTTTGAAGGAGTTATTAATTTGCATCCAATAAAATTGCAATGATTTTATTGGATGATGTATTCATTAAAATATAGTAATGAAATACCTAGATATTAGACAGAACTTGAATAAAAACTTGTACCTACGTTGATCTAGTGGTTACAAGCGCAATTGTTGAGCATGAGGTCCCGAGTCTGATTCCCAGGTATTTTAGGGTTTTTCCAAGTGGAAATAATATTTTTACCTTATCTGCTGTCAGATATCCAGAAATAATGCATCCATCGCTTTTCTTTCTGTGCTATGCCTATTTATTTACAAATAATATTTAGACATGAACGTGTAGGATATTTATTTTATACACCGCACAGGATAGGATTTAGAATAAAAATATGTATAATAAAAATATAATTTAACTTTTACTTTTCGAGCTTTTTGTTCAGCAAATAAATCTATGGCCTTGTCATAATTTAACTCGTGTGCAATTCGATTTTCTATCGCTAAGATTGCAAGACTCGATAAGCATTCCTGGCTCATAGAAGATCGCAAATAATTTTTAATTAGTTTTACCTTGCTAAAACTTCGCTCGCAGCTTGCGGATGTAGTAGGAAACGTAGAGTAAATTCGCAGGGCAATACGAATATTAGGATATCTGTTGCAAGTAGGGTTGCCAACTCTCGAAAGGACCAACCCGGGAGAATTTAAGTTTAGGGAGGAGGGGGGGAGGTAGACTGAAAGAAAAGCATTAATGAATGTTTTCGAGCAGCATCTAAATTTATCGGTTTTTCACCACAAAATCATAAAAGTTTTCATGAAAAAAATCAAAATAAACAGGGGTTTCTGTGTTTTGATTTTGTAAAGAAGTCAACCCAGCGTAAATCCACTCGATTTTCTGCAACGACATGTGGTTGCATCTCACGCAAAAGTCCAACCTCATCGTACAATTTGTCATTACCTATGACAATATTTGGTTCATGTGATTTAAAGAAAAAATTATTGCTTGGTATTCCAAATCTTCAAAGTCACACCATTTTTGTTGAATAAAGTTAACGAATTAAGTTTTGACATTTGTTTTTTGCGGTGTTGTCGACGACCAAGGGACGGATGCATTTAATTTTTAGAAAAACCGGAGAAATTATTGCTAAAGTATGGCGAACGAGGAATGAAAGTAGTTAGTTGAAGAGATGCGTCTTAGGGTCAGTACACATCAAGATGCGACGCGTCGCAAAGTAACATGACGATACTGGAAATGTGTATCTTTTAGTGAAGAAAATAAAGTTTGATTTTAAGTTCTGTTAAAATGTGCGCACAGCGTCGCGTCTTAGGGTCAGTTCACACCGAGACGCGACGCGGCGCGACGTGACACAACACAACGATACTGCAAATGTGTATCTTTTTGTGTAGTAAATATTTAGAGTCCGATTTTGCGAAAGGTATATCCTAACATGTAGGAAATAGAGTTATTTTGTGAATTTGAACTTACCACCCCTTACGATAAATTGAGAAATTATTTTTGGTTCTGCGCCATCTATTGACGAATAGCAGAAAACTAGCTTTTCCAAAAATAGTCTATGGTTATCGATACAGCTATCGAGAATATCTAACATTTTAATTTGCTGTCAGCTATTCGTCAATAGATGGCGCTTTTATCAATATTATTATTTTTGGCACAGGCAACACCAACTGTAATTTTTTAATTAAAAAATCCATAATTGTCTATGGCATCAATACAGCTAGCGAGAATATCGGAAATCATGATTTTTAATTAGTAATGCTACTAGACAATAGATGGCGTTTTTATAAATTTTGGACTTCATGAAATTATGGCAACACCAAGAAGTGCTGTCAATCTCAGTCGGCAAATCAAATTCAATTTTCAAATAATAACGACGAAAGCACTGGGCTCGATGCATTGTTGATATTGTTTCATTTGAGGAATTTATTAAATAGTAAACAAAGTATGCGTGTACTTAAATGAAATTTGTCTTATGTGGTAGTTTAATCTAAAATGGAGCCATCTAAAGAGGCAATCGCTGTTCGTATCACGCGGTTAAATCGTCTGATATTAGGGAAAGTGACAGGTGGGACTGCAAGGTTCAGCAGAAAGACTGTCGACCGCGAAGCTCTGCTGGATGCTCTCACAGTTCTTTACGATGAATGTAATGATGACCCTGTTAAGAAGAGCGATGACTTGGTCAAAACCTTCTTGGACAAATGTAAGTTATCGTTTCGGTATCCTTTGTTACCGGGTGGTAACCTCTGGGGGTAACTTTTATTTATTATCTGGGGATACTGAGTAAAAGTTCTGAAATAAGGGTAACCATTATAAGGTTTATTTTGAAATCTTCCCTAGCATTCGAGATTAACAATACAAAACTAAAAAAAACAGCTGTTTCTGATTTGGCAGCGTGTAAAATATACAAAAACCATATTGCAGCTGCCTTATGTAGAAATGGATTAAAAAGTTAACTAAATATTACAGTTATCGGTCAGTGGGTCGTCATCAAGTATGTATTTATTTTAAAAAATCTTTTCTTATCTCTTCATTTGTAGATCGCAGCACACTGGCAGAGTTACGTCGGACTAGAGTATGCATTTCTGACTTTGAGATGCTGCAAACAATTGGGAGGGGACATTTTGGTGAAGTTCATGTATGTTGGCTTATTATTTTATTCTGTTCCTTTTTATAGTGTGTTTAATTTAGCTACATACCTTTTAAAATTGAAATTGTAAAAATGTAAAAGTATTCTAATATTAATATTGTATGTTTTGCACATTTTATGATCAATTATTTATGAATGTTAGGAAAGTTGGGTCATGATAAATTCATAAAAAAAAGGTTTTCCCACAAACATATAAACTCACATACACAGACTCCCAGACCTGGAATAATTACTTGTAGATCATACAAATATTTAGAATTCCTTGACCCTTATTTATTTAATACTAGCTGACCCCGGCGAACTTTGTTCCGCCTTAGAGGCAATAAATGAGCAGATTTTCGATTTTTTATTAGGATATCAAATATAATTCTAAAAAATCTAGTCAAACATCAATGATTCTTTATTAGCCATATATTTTGGTGCATGGGTTGCAGTGAAGCACGTTGTGATATACGACATTTTTTGTTTTATTATCACGCGAAAGAACAAATAAGGCAGATGGTCATCCGACCCGTGAACATGCCACATATCTAACTGGCCATGTGAAAAACATGGATTTTCTATATTCAGACCACAAACTTTCAAGCATCGGCCTAGTGATTTGTTAATGGTCATGGCGAATGCAAGACGGATCGGAAATTGAGGTCGTTTAAACTCAAACGGCATATCGTTTGGGATCCTAGAAATAAGAACCTTCGAATTTTCCTTTGAGTATCGTCGCGTAAATCACAATGTTCATCAATTTACTTACCACCAAACGCGTTCTGTTGCACAGCTTTGGTTGGTTTATATTTCGAAGCATGATGACTACGAAGCCAACCTTCATTCGTAATTTTATTTTGTGCGATGGTAAGCCAGGCATATCCAAGGAGTTTTAATTCAATTGGAAAGTTGGTGGCTAAACGCAACTGACATTTTTTTAAGCGTGGTAAAATCATCATGTGAGTCCTCCCGCCCAGGGCAGAGCGGGAGGGACTGTCAGACTCGTATTGACTAAAATCCACGGTGTCCTTCAATAGCCCTTTACGTTCCGGGGTCACGGTAAATCGTAAGTCCCGCGATCCCGCCAGGCTTTGGCCTTTTAAAGGGGGGCCCCGTCATAATGCTGACACTCTTTGAGGCGCATGGTCCAAGGCGGACAGCGAGTCACCCATTACTCGCCGCCCGCATGCCCCGAGCCTACGGTGGCTGGAAGTCCGTCACCGTAGGCTGTAGTGTAGTGTGTAGTACCACTGCGGCTGGGGTGGAGGGAGGACGTGTCCTATCCCTCACGCGGTGCGCCTCCTCCTTCCATAGCATGACTGCTTCGCAGAAGGAGGCGACCGCTTCCCACTCCGTCTGCCGGGCGCGAGAGATCTTCGCCTATCGCCGTCGTGAGGACACGGCGGTGCTCTGCCCAAGCGGGGCAGTCCTGCACCGTATGCTCCACTGTGTCCTCCGGGCGATCCTCGCAGTGGTGACACCCAGGCGTTTCTTCGTCGTATGGTTGTATTGAATTTATGCAGTTCTAGTACATTTTTTGGGTATTCAGTATTCACCGAAATACTTTTTGAGCATTGAAGACCGGTGGGCGCCGGGCGGCATGAACATATTCTTCATGTTTTCCTAGTACTTTTTGTTCAGATCCCTTATTCAATTTCGGCACCAAGACCTTCATCGTGATCATGTTAATACGTTTTATATCACGTCTCACGGAAATAGGATAAAATTTGATCGTCTTGGTGGCGGCATGGCATTGATAATTATGATAATATCGACACAATAAGCTTAGAAAATCAATACAAACACATCGCCCGGTCAATTATTGATGTTTTGATTGATAAATTTTTCGTTTTGCTGTCATTCCATGTCAGTTGCGTTTTATTATACCACGTTTTATGTCACGTCCCACGGAAACGTGATAAAATAAAACGAAATAAAAAAAGGTGAAAAGTATCCTATATGTTGCTCCTGGTTCTAAGCTACCTCCCCACCAATTTTCAGCCAAATCGGTTCAGCCGTTCTTGAGTTATAAATAGTGTAACTAACACGACTTTCTTTTATATATATAGATTTATCTTGATAATCTTAGATGGTGCGAGAAAAGCAAACTGGAGATGTGTATGCAATGAAGACTCTGCGCAAGGAGCAAGCACGCAAGCGTGCCGATGATGAGCGTGATGTACTTGCCATGGCTACTGGACCGTGGTTACCTAAGTTGCAGTATGCTTTTCAAGTAAGGGAGTCACAGCCTGTTCAACTTTTATCTACCTTGCTGATTTTTTAAGTCTTGGAACAATATTATCATTGAAATAAGATGTGTAACTGAGTGTAGTAACAATTCTCAAGCCCTCTGTGTCTCTAAATTAATCATTTTACTACAGAGAATACTTCAGAACAAGTTTGTAACAATAGCCGTGTACCATTTCTTATTTGTTACTTGAATAGGATAGTAGCAACCTGTATCTAGTGATGGAGCTGTGTTGCGGCGGCGACCTGGCGGGCTTGCTCGCCAGACGCGCGCACCCGCTGCCCGAGTGCGACGCCGCCTTCTACGTGGCGGAGGTGACGCACGCACTCAAGGCACTGCATGGCATGGGTTATGTACACAGAGATGTTAAACCACACAATATACTGCTGGATAGGTGAGTCCAACCATTTGATAGGGGATTTTAAAAAAATACTGTCTTGCCTATAGAAATATCTAGCATGTTCACTGTCCAGCCACAATATCAAAATTATGTCACACATCCAATTTAGTTTTTCGAGATAATTGCCTTTATCCCACTTCAGGTCCATAAGGGCCATAAAAATGGGGGAGGGACACTTTATCCCCAATTTGCAGAGTGACCCACATGCATGTCTCGTATGTAGAAACAGATAATTCAGTGACCCACATGTGTGACATGGACGTCTTATTCCAACCCAAAATGAGTCACAGGTGGGTCATGTACAGTGAATGTGTTAGGGCAGCTATGTGAAGTCGGTCGTTGTGTTCCACATAGATGCGGGCACGTGAAGCTGGGCGACTTCGGGTCCAGTGCGCGGCTGTCGGAGGGCGGATGCTCGGGCGTGGCAGCGGCCACTGCGGACTACATGGCCCCCGAGCTGCTGGCGGCAGCGGACTGCGCGGCCCACACTGTGTGTCAACAGTACTGCGGCAGAATCGTTACCACTGCCATTGTGCGTCGCCTCACCTGCATGTGCTTATACTTACAATACGGAAAAGATTTTGCGTGTTGATGGACCAACTTTGGGATCCGAAATTGTCTTGCATAGCAGACAATAGAAAATAATAGTGAAATATTTAAACATCATTCTATTCCTGTTGGATTTTTACAGTAGCCAAAGACTATTATAATATTTAATATTTCGGGTATCATAAGCGCCAAGTCAATTTAACGATTTCTGGTGCGTAATTTATATGTATATTGGACTTGCGCAATATACTTGTTTTTAATATAATGAATAAAATTATGAACAGAACAACATGCAGAATCTCTGGTATTAATAAGATTGTTGTTAATTATATTAATTTTTAGTGAGTAGTGCCTCGATGCATTTTTATGTAATATCTTAGCATGACAGTGTTGGATAGTAATAAAATAACATAAAAATTTTTATAAACTGTATTTAGTGAACAATAACTAATGGATGGAATGGTAAAAATAACTAAATGGACTGGTAAAAAAAGTTGTTGTTAAATTCACTTGTTTTTAGATCAACAATGGTAAAAAGTCACTAACCAAAGTATTTAGAAAGTTGTTCAATGTAAATGGCAGTTGATTCTTATTTTGAATAGTGTAACGAAGTCTGCATTTTATAAATTAAATTTAATAATTTAATTGAATATAAAGCATGATATTTTATTTGTTATGTAGTCGTCGTGTGACTACTGGTCGCTCGGGGTGATCGCCTTCGAGCTGGTGACGCTGCGGCGTCCGTTCTCGTCGGGAGACGACGACTCCATAGCTCAGATACTTAGTAATATACAAAGGTAACAAAATCAGTTTTTTTTTCTTTATGCTGGCTATTTGATGATTTTGATCAAATTAATGACTTCTCATTTAATTTCATCATAATTATTATCAATTACTGATAATTTATTTATTAAATTTAAGGTCTTTCAATGTCAGAAGACATACAAAATTTGTAACTTGTTTGTCATATTTTAGACCAATCTGTATTCGTCCATCTGCTGAATTGAGGTCTGTGTCCTATTGGCTGGTTATGCTTATGGTGTGTTTCGTTTGTGTCGTCCAGTTACGAGCGCGAGTCCTCCCCGCAGCTGCCGTGGGAGGTCCCCCCCGCGCCCCCCTCCCGCGAGTGGCGCTCCCTAGTGGCGGGGCTGCTGCGAGTGCTGCCCAGCAAGCGGTACTCGTACCTGGACACACTGCAGCACGCCGCGCTCGCACACCTGCCCGCGCACAACATTAGAGACCAGGTACAACCTACACCAAGAGTGGCGCCCGCTGGTCCATAATGTGATTTGAATTTGGAACCTCAAATAAAACATAGTATGAAAACCTCATGAAAACTTTTACCAAAGAGTTTTATCAGTAATGGCGGCCGGTGACCGCAACAGCTGATCGCTTGCTGTGGTGCCCACTTCACGTTCAAAGGATGTCATACCACATCAAATTTCAAAAATCGAACTTATTTCCTCGCAGTAGGTTGGAATAGCAGAGTACGCTCCTCGGGAGTAAAGCTGCCTTGTCTTGGGCTAACTTGAATCCCTTCCTACACTAAGGAATCTTAACTTATTTCCCTCGTTTCTTGAACCTCCTCACTGCGCTACGGAGGTTCACCCCCCAGAATCCTTAGTGTCGCTTCGGGGTTCAATACGCCCGTGACATAAGGCAATGCTTTACTCCCTTGGTGCGTAATCCACTATATATGTGAGTATTAACATGTCCCTTCCTCCAGGCTCCTCCCTGGGTCCCGTGTGTGCGTGGCTCGGAGGACGCGTCCTATTTCAGTGTCCCCGCGCGTGTCCCTCAGCCGCCCAGCGCTGCGCCCTTCCGCACGCGTCCGCCCTTCGCTGGACAGCTGCCCTTTGTCGGTTAGTAATCCACAGCTCGTACTAACACAAATAATAGTAATGAGTATGTCTTTGTACCTATACAAAGCTATAAGGTAGCTATACAAAGCTACCTTTTTTCTGCCATTTTATTTTTACGTAAGTTTTAGTTTTCAAACGTTTTAGTCATTTATGTTTTGCATGACAGTGTTACGCCCAATTTCCAATCATCGTTAAGACTTAGTGTCTAAACACACTATGCCGAAGTTACGCGACCGAAGTTCGGCGGCTGATTTCACGTTCCGACGTATTTGGCTGATATGACACACCATAAGTGCCGAACTTACGCGGCAGAAATTCGGCGCGGGTGGCGCGGGCGGCTCCCTGCTGCTCCCCGCCCCCGGATCTTCGTCGGTAATCGAACCGAACTTCGGTCGCGTATAATGTGTGGTCACAGAATAAGTTGCCGCTGAACTTACGCCCGACCGAAGTTACGCTGTACGCTATGACGCGACGTAATTTCGGCATAGGGTGTCGTCAGTAATTCAAATAGCATTGCAGGCGTAATTGTGCGGAACTTCGGTCGCGTAACTTCGGCATAGTGTGTTTAGACACTTACGACTACTGTGTGGCTCACCAAAACACTCCAAAAATGTTGTGTATTTTGTATGATTGTCAACAAGCCTCGTATTTTGCTTGTTTTGGTGGCAATTCGTCCATAAATGACATAACTGGCCGCATCCACCGCCCACACATTTATCTTAGTGCTAGTGTAACAGCCAAGGTGTTCCGTGCAGGGTACTCGTTCGTGGCTCAGGAGGACAACGAAGACCACAGTGGTGGGTTCAATGCTTCACATGACTGCACTGCTATTGATTTGGCTACTTTTAAGTGAGTTTTTATTTTTTTCGTATTTCATTTTTTTTTACTATTTATTTACCTTCGTGTTTAATTTGAGTCTATAATTAATAATACTTTCTAGTTCGAATCCTAAGATCATTACACGATAAAGTAATGAATTCAACCTTTTGTTACAATCTTACTACAAATCCATACATGCAATAAAAATATTTCTTGATCTATGGAGCCACGAAAACGTCTAAAATAGACGTCAGTGTCGTCAGTATTTGACATTTAAATTCAAAATAATTAGGTGTAAAATATCTTCAATCCTTATTCATTTGTTGAACCCAGGTCAGCAGAAAAGCTAGCGGCGATGCGCAGTCGTGAGATAGCATCGTTGCAGACCAAACTGGCGGAGGCCGAGGCACTGGCCAGCGCTAGTGTGGAGCGAGTGAGGCAGGAGGCCGACATTGAGGCCGAGCGACAGCGCGTGAGGCTGCAGGCCGAGATCACAGCACTCAGTCTGCAGAACAAGTGAGGAGATTTGCTATTTATTTAACGAAAAAAGATACAAAAAGATTGCTGCAGCTCAGCAATCTTTTTGTATCTTTTTCACCGTCACTGATTATTCGGATCGTACGATCCGAAATGATTTACGGCTAGCTAGCGTCTGTCTGAACTTTCCATACTGTGATTTAGTTTTGATTGCTTCAACATTTAAAAATAATTATTTCCAGACGTCTAGAACGCCAAGTGGAAGTAGAACGCGAGGAGCGTATGGCTCTGCAGCGCACCAACCAGGAGCTGTCGGCGGGTATTCACGAGCGGAACAGCGCTGAGGTGCGGAATGCGCGCGCCGCCGCCGCAGCGCTGCAGGCCGAGCGGGACGCGCTCAAGGACGACCTGCGGCGGCTGGAGACCAGGCTCGAGCAGCTACAGGCTGACTGTAAGAGAGCTGTTGCTGAAGCTGAGACTGCCAGGTCGCAGCAACAGCATTATAAGGTTGGTTGCTTTATTTTTTTTAATTTTATTTAAAGATATAGGTTCGTGTTTGACTACTATCTCAGCTGATGGTAAGTGAAGATGTGGTCGACGGTGAAGCACGCTTGCCTAGAAGTAACCTGTTCACTCTTGACTTGAAGACCTCAAGGTTATAGCTGTCGGGAAATACAGACCGGCAGGGAATTCCACTCCTTAGCTGTGCGTACAATAAAGGTATTGGCAAAACGCTTTGTACGCACCGGAGGGATGTTTACCGTATATCGATGGCGCATTGCCGTAAGTCTTGTAGTCCCATGATGGAATAAAACTTTTTTGTATCTGGAACTTGGTCTTGAACTAAATTTTTACTTTATTATTAGATTTTTCCACAGTGCAAATTTGAGTTGAGTCTGGATTTATGCATGTAAATTACAAAAAAGAAAATTAAAAAAGGTGAAGAGCAACACGAAATACATTTGTATATGTAGCTTTTTCGCAATCCCTATTGACACATTTTAAAATTGAAAGAACGGATACAGGCATTTTATGTATATAATATGCCCTAGGTTTTTTCCTGTCTAAATTGTGTAAATTCTGAAGTGTTCCCTATACTTCAGGACATAATAGAGCACGTGTACGAGCTACGTCACCGGAAGCTGACGGAGATCAACGTGCGCGCCATTGTGAGTGCACCGACTGTGTCTGTAGTGTAGCGAGTAGTACTATGTAGGAATATCCAGTAGACATAGCATGTATGTTGTTTTGTGTAGTTGTTAGTCTTGTTATGCCAGGGCCAGTGCAAGCTATCACTTGTAACAACGTTGTATCAAAGTGAGAGATATCGTGATATTATTTCGTAAGTGGTGTTAGAAAAAAGTTTGTCATTGACCAGCATTGCTGAACGTGTGTGACACCCAATTTCAGGAGTATGTAAAAGCTGTTTAGCCGATTTTCTCTAGATTGTGGCGTCTGAATTTCCGCATTTAACACAGTCATTTATGTACTATTACCGGCATAATGCATCTTGAGCGCTGACCTTCACCTGCGCAGAAGTGAGTTATTAAGTCCCTTTGGTAGATGAAGTGAGAAAGGGGGCGGGGAAAGTGTAGTGATTGACCCGCGTAGCGTGCCGTAGCGCATCGCGTCATAGCCGCCACTTGGGATTCGTTGTTTTGTGCGTTTCATTTGTCGATAAGTGTACGATGCGCAAAGCGATCCCCACTCTTACGCCGAGCGCTCAAGATCCGTGCCGGTATCTGTACTTTGTTGTAAAGTAGGATTGTTTGTTTTTTTTTTTAATCATATTGCAAGACTCATTGTAGTAGTTAGTTTTGTACCTAAGATTGCCTTAAAATTTTCAAGGAATTGCCGTGTGGAGGCTTTGTGAATAAAATAAACTGAAGCGTGGTTGCAGCGCTACCTTCGCACGGCAAGTTTGAAGAAGCCCCAAATTCATACAAAAATTTATATTCCCAGGACACGATAGCGAAGGAGCGTGCGATACGTCGCCAGACACTGAGCGGAGGAGACGCGGAGTCCCGCGAGGCAGCCGCTCGAGTGGCGGCGGCAGAGGGCACCGCGGCCCGGGAGCTGCGCGCGCGGCAGGCGCTGGAGAAGAAGCTGGCGCAGCTCGAGGATGACAACAGGGGGCTGAGGGACCAGCTGGACGAGGCTACCAGGAACTTAGCTACCACAGAGGTATGAGTTGTTTTAGTTGTGTTACGCGAAGCCATCCCAACATTTGTTTTTTTTTTAAATTAAAACACTTGGAATGGGACGGTACCGTTGGCGCAGTGGTGACTGCTGCGTCGAGTGTCGCAAAAATGCTTAAAAAAAACTGCTCAACACAAACAGCCAAACGCAGAAAAAATATCTTTAGGCTCTTTATACATGTTTTCTTTGCCAGAATTGAATGATAAGAACCAAAAAAAAAATAGGATCTTTGAAATTAAGTCTTCCTCATGCAGCCTAGACAAGAATGTAACATAAACACAATGATTTAAAAAAATCTGTGTTATCATCGACACAGGAACGTCTGGGAGAGAAGCAGCGCGTGGCGAGCACGTCATCTGAACAAATGAAGCAGCTACAGGTGCAGCTGGCACACGAGCGAGTGCGGGCCTCCACGCTACTGGCGCAAGTACAGGTAACATACAGCATTTTAATTATGAAAAGTCAGGTGCGTAAGACTACGCTACTGGGGTGCTTGTATGACCAGATTTATGAACATGGACGGACCGTAGAAGTATATAAGGTCGAAATCCCACTGGCGTTTTACGAGTGTTGGCGTCTCACCAACGTCTACGCAGCGACAGCGCTGCGCAGACGCGGCGTCGACGTCGCGTAGCAAGCGTTAAACTCCGCTGAATCCGACGTTAACGACAGAGCAGGACGGCATGATTGTACCTGTTGCCAACAAACGCGACGTTACGTTGCGAGGTTGCAAGGCGAGCGCTTGCCACTAAAGACTTGCGGCGTCAAATTCGCGTCTGCGCAGCGTTGACGCTGCACTGAATTTTGAAAAACGGCCACACTCGTAAGTAAACAGTATTTTAGTTTATCCCAAATTATTATCAGCAACTGTGAACCAATCGTATGACATTTGACCTTTTAAAAAACCGGTACGTACATAATAGGTTGGGGAAAAAGTTTCTTCGCATTTTTTAAGAAAATTCAAAACATTTTTTAATAAAGTTTATTTACATTTAACTAAAGTATGTAGGTACCATTTTGTTCGATAACTTTTTGCCATCTTGTAGGTAGGGACATGATCCCATTGCTATAGAAATTTTGGGACTTCTGGTCAAAATACCGCGACAAGTGGTTTTGGCAGTCCTCTCGTGATGTTAACCTGACACTGCCTAAAGAATTCTGAAGAGACCGAAACAGGTGGAAATCTGAAGGTGCAAGGTCAGGACTATACGGCGGATGCATTAACACCTCCCAGCCAAACTCTCTTAATTTTTGTTGGGTGGCTAAAGATGTGTGAGGTCTAGCGTTATCATGATGAAAAACCACACCCCTTCTGTTGATTAATTCCGGCCGCTTTCTTTCAACTTCTTGCTTTAATCTCATCAGTTGTTCGCAGTAGAGTTCAAAATCGATGGTCCTGCCTGGTGGTAACAGCTCATAATGAATAATGCCCTTCCAATCCCACCACACACACAGCATCACCTTGTTGCGAGTTAACCCGGGTTTCGCCAGTCTGTGAAGCCTGACCGGCCTTTGACCACGACCTTTTTCGCACGTTCTTGTCATACGTGATCCACTTTTCATCACCAGTTATCAGCTTCTTCAAAAATGGTTCGGTTTCATTACGTCGTAATAAAGAATCACAAATGAGTACACGGTTCATTAGGTTTCTTTCAGTGAGCTCGTGAGGTACCCAAATGTCGAGCTTTTTTGTGTACCCAGTTTTTTTCAAATGCGCCAAAACTGTTTTGTGGTCAATTTCCAGTTCTTCAGCTACGTCGTAACTACTGATATGCCGATCTTGCTCCATTTTTTCAAAAATGGCATCCATTTTATCCGTAATAGGGCGACCAGAGCGACGTGCATCTTTGACATCAAAATTTCCGGATTGAAAACGCTTAAACCAAATTTGTGCTACTCTCACAGACACTACACTAGGTCCATAAACATCGCAAATTTTTTTCGCGGCTTGCGTTGCATTTTTACCTTTTTTGTAGTAAAATTTTAAAATGTATCGAATTTCTTCATTAGATTCACTCATCTTGATGGTACGAAAAACAAATGAAAATCACACATTTTCCTAATTTGAATTTGGAATTATGTTCTTTAAAATTTAAACTTTCAATGATACCAAAACCAGCCAGATACAAATAGTATAGCCAAAGAGACAGCAGCGAATCTCTAATACAAAACGATTCCTATCGAGTTCCCTTCCGAAATATGACAATTTGGCAAATACTAATCTTTTCAATTATCATTAAAACAAATTAATTACCTATTCAAGTTACTTTACAGTTATAACATTATTGCTTATGAAAATAACAAAGAAATAAATAAACGCCTACCATTTTTATCCGAGCAATTTCAACTCGCGCAAAACAGCAAGGAAGCCGCAACGCGAACCAGGAATTCAGTCTATCTAATTCATTGCATTTCTTTTAGCGACCGTGAGCTCATAACTCGGCTAGTTTAAGTAAGTTATAACCCGCGATTTTACGGCTTACGATAAGGACAGAGATATATGTAATGCGTACGCCAGAATGAGATGGAATGATACTGGACTTCGTAATTCGTTTAGATAGTATTATTTGGATGACAGATTCACATTAGTTTTTTTCGCGCTTATTTATAATTTTGTATGTTATTGTTTTCATCTGTACATTTGCATTTGATTTGGTATTATTGTTGAAATTGATAAGTTTTGCGTAGTGAGTGCAGTAATAACAAGGTTAGTTCAGTTCAATTGTATTCTTTGGTAAATGTTCACCGTAAAACGGTGTTATGTTAGTTTCGAAGTTTAAACTAGATGGCGTTGTGCAATTACGTCACGATCCTGAATCGCGGTGTTAAGATCTGTAGGCGATTAGTATAAGGTTTTGTGAACATGAATTTTATAATAGTGTTCAAAAATAGCGTCCAATGTGTTAACCGGCCACAAAAAAAGAGGTGACCCATTTCGTACACCAGGTCCGGTGTACAATGTTGTTTTTTTTGTTTGATTGTTCCTTGTTCGCGATATAACTTCGTCGTTAATGAACCGATTTTGATGATCTTTTTTTTTGTTGGAACTTGGAAAGAGATATTCCAAATGTGGTCCCATGATAAGAAAATCAGAGTTTGATGATGCAAGACCAGAGAAATCGAGTGGATCTTTTCAAAAATCTTAGGGGCGACTAGTGTGTTTGTAAGTTTTTTCATTAAGTAAGTATTTCAAAGCACCACAATTTAATATAGGTTATAGTATTTATGTATACTTACATACATTATCATCCTATTTATCATCCTATTAAATCATCCTTTTATTGATATTTTTCTTGTGACACTTATGTCAAATGTCAAACTGTCGTTTTCTTTTTCTGTCTAGCTTAGTCTATGATGCTGCTTTTTGGTTTATATAATTTAGTTTATTTTTATCAAATTGATTTCGTTGAAATATTGTATTTAATTCTAATTTAATTTTATATTATGATTGTACTAAATAACTTAATTCTAAATTTTACTTATGAAATTTACGCACACGAAGGAGGTCTGATATGGTCGGGTTCCTCTACATTTGAAGAAACTAATTTGAAAATAGAAAAGAAGACTTATTTTGACAACGATCTGATGGGTATAAAAGCAGAGGCCGTTGGCAGAAGTGGGCTCTTCTAACTCTTCTATCTTAGACTGTGGAACAGTGGGCTTTTTCGATCTCAGACTTCTGTCCAGTGAACACTCTATGTGCAGTGGAGACTCTATCTTAGTCTTTGTGCAGACGTCTGTCTAACTTAGCCTTCTTGGCAGAATACTATAACTTGCTGGAGTCTATCTCAGCATTTGTGGAGTCGACGGTCTACTTCAGTCTTCTCGCTACCTGCTGCTGTCCTGCCTGATGAGGCCAGTGCGTGCTGCATACCACCTGTCGGCGGCGGCGTTCTAACTCGGCCCTTTGTGCAGTCGACGGTCTACTCCAGTCTTCTCTCTACCTGCTGCGGTCCTGCCTGTTGGGGCCACTACCTGCTGCGGTCCTACCTGTGGAGGCCTCTTGCTGGAGGTCATTACCAAGGCCTAACCTTCTGTGCGTGACAGTGAACTGTGTAGTGCTGAACTGTGTTTTGATATCATTCTTGTATTTTATATTCTAAAATAAAGTTTAATTTGTTGTGTAAATATAAACTGTTACAGTTTGGCGCCCAACTTCCAACCCACCCCTCCCAAAATTCTAAATTACACTTCCTCAAGTGAGTACATTTGGCAAACATATTATACTTCATCATCTTTTCATCCACCTTCACCTTTATTTATTTATCTTATTATACTACATCCCTCACACATTCCGTTATCTAAAGATAATTGGCACCCTTTCGGCCTCTTGGGTGTGTTAACCCACTTGTGGGCACTACCAAGGTTGGAGATTGGTTACTCTACGACGGCTATTGGACAATATCCCGTAGTCGCTCATACTCAAATACCTACTTAACTCTTTAACAAAAACATTGCTATATACACTACATCCCACAGACTTGCACACCACAGCGTTTACCCTCGGGTATTCGTACTCAACGGCCGCTTGATGTGTTAATCCATTCGTGGACACTCCCAAGTTGGTTTTTGAGACACTTCACGACAGAAACAGGAGAGTATCCTGTGGACGTTTTTACAAACCTATTCATCTACATTACTCCTATTACAAATAATTCTATATAATTATATGTATACATCATCTGGGAATCATACTAAAATTGATTTATCGTGGGCTCGATTTTTCTGATTTATTAATCAACAACATTGGTTGCTAGGCAACGGGCCCATACAGCCTAGGCCCATAGAGTTCCTACTGTTTTGTCTTTTTGCTATGGCAAAATAAAGTACGTACTAAACTAATTCCAAAATTCAACACCTAAAGGTGCGTACAGACAATGTAACATAACATGTTATACAACATTGTTATATAACATGTTTCAGATTAAACAACTCTTTGAATCCTCTTATCTTAAACTGTCCTCGTGTTCTCTACTCTCTCTTTGAGTCCTCTTAAACTCCCTTTGGAGTCCTCTTTTAAGCACCGGATAGATTTTCTTTTGAACTTTATGAAGCTGAAAGAAATAATATTTTTATATTTAATTTTTACAACTATTTTAATATTATAATATTTTTTTCTTCATACTGATGACTCTTCCCTTTCTTCCCTAATAGAGTTCTTTTCGGTATATTAAAACTCTATTATTTTCTAATTCATTCATCGGTTCATTTTTCTTATACTTCTATACTATTGGTCTACCCCAATAGTCTCTACGGTATGATGGCCTACCCCATCATTACCGATATCTATGGCTCTAAACCATAGGTATCTTTTGGAGCGGCTGACAACTCCATAAAAATAAGCCCTTGTTAACTTCTATACTATTGGCCTACCCCAATGGTAACTACGGTATGATGGCCTACCCCATCATTACCGATATCTATGGCTCTAAACCATAGGTATCTTTTGGAGCGGCTGACAACTCCATAAAAATAAGCCCTTGTTAACTTCTATACTATTGGTCTACTCCAATGGTAACTACGGCATGATGGCCTACCCCATCATTTCCGTTATCTATGGCTCTAAACCATAGGTATCTTTTGGAGCGGCTGACAACTCCATAAAAATAAGCCCTTGTTAACTTCTATACTATTGGTCTACCCCAATAGTAACTACGGCATGATGGCCTACCCCATCATCAAGCCTTTGTTATAATCTCACCTCATTAGTGGTTTTAGACGAGAGCGGTTTACAACTCTGAAAATAAGCCATCAAGTTATTGATTTATCAGGTCGAGTAGTGATCATTGAATGTGAATCCTACCTGACACTTAACGTAAGATGTCGGTGTGTTTGAATGACCTAAGTAAGTTTTGTGAATGTTGTAATACTTTAACCTTAATAAAATTTTTGTTCTAGGCCAAAAATTTTCTCGGGGTCGTTGGGGAAATATAGTATTTATGTATACTTACATACATTATCATCCTATTTATCATCCTATTAAATCATCCTTTTATTGATATTTTTCTTGTGACACTTATGTCAAATGTCAAACTGTCGTTTTCTTTTTCTGTCTAGCTTAGTCTATGATGCTGCTTTTTGGTTTATATAATTTAGTTTATTTTTATCAAATTGATTTCGTTGAAATATTGTATTTAATTCTAATTTAATTTTATATTATGATTGTACTAAATAACTTAATTCTAAATTTTACTTATGAAATTTACGCACACGAAGGAGGTCTGATATGGTCGGGTTCCTCTACATTTGAAGAAACTAATTTGAAAATAGAAAAGAAGACTTATTTTGACAACGAGCTGATGGGTATAAAAGCAGAGGCCGTTGGCAGAAGTGGGCTCTTCTAACTCTTCTATCT
This sequence comes from Agrotis exclamationis, assembly GCA_950005045.1. Lineage (NCBI taxonomy): Eukaryota > Metazoa > Arthropoda > Insecta > Lepidoptera > Noctuidae > Agrotis > Agrotis exclamationis. The sequence goes on from OX465437.1 coordinate 8,253,807, forward strand.
TAGACTGTGGAACAGTGGGCTTTTTCGATCTCAGACTTCTGTCCAGTGAACACTCTATGTGCAGTGGAGACTCTATCTTAGTCTTTGTGCAGACGTCTGTCTAACTTAGCCTTCTTGGCAGAATACTATAACTTGCTGGAGTCTATCTCAGCATTTGTGGAGTCGACGGTCTACTTCAGTCTTCTCGCTACCTGCTGCTGTCCTGCCTGATGAGGCCAGTGCGTGCTGCATACCACCTGTCGGCGGCGGCGTTCTAACTCGGCCCTTTGTGCAGTCGACGGTCTACTCCAGTCTTCTCTCTACCTGCTGCGGTCCTGCCTGTTGGGGCCACTACCTGCTGCGGTCCTACCTGTGGAGGCCTCTTGCTGGAGGTCATTACCAAGGCCTAACCTTCTGTGCGTGACAGTGAACTGTGTAGTGCTGAACTGTGTTTTGATATCATTCTTGTATTTTATATTCTAAAATAAAGTTTAATTTGTTGTGTAAATATAAACTGTTACAAGGTCTGGAGTATAATATCTGATGATGGAGCCGAGAGACAGCTGATGGAACTCCTCAACGATTCACAGCAGCTACCTTGTGTTTGAACTTGATTAATTTGTATTGATAAGAACTTTTCACCTAGACGGGTTGCAACTGTCATTAGGGGTCTGATGGCGAAGACGCCTGCCATTTGGTCCCATAAAAAATCATAGTTTGGTTCAGTAGTTTTTATTTTATGAGCATTTTTAGCTTATTGTGTACATGGGCGATGTTATAACCGGTGCTACGGATAATAAAATTCTAGTTCATATGTAAGAAAGATATGTAGGTATTTGACAAGAATTTGGGTTGAATATTTAAACTAAAAAGGCTAATATTAGGCCAAAGCTGTAGTTACTGGAATTCACGTTTTGGTCCGGCTTCACTTTCAAGAATATTTACCCTACGCCACTGCAAAGAGATTTTATTACAAGTTCATACATACTATAATGCGAAAAGACTTTTTCCCCAACCTAATATTTTGTTGCACTTTTAGATAAAACAAGGATTTATAATGTTGTTGTCAATAACGTGTCGAAGTGAAGTGTTGTGCAAATATTATAATTATTTCGAAGCAGTTGTGCCACCACAAATAATAAAAGTGTCTTTCGAACATGAATCGTACCTTTTGTTAGGTCCTTGATTATACACTTTTCATCATCCATCATTCTTATGTCATGAGTTCAAATCCGGGCAAGTTCCACTGTGTCTTTTTCTGTGAAATCAAAATCATTACATTAATGAAGGAAAACATCGTGAGAAAACCACCACGCGTATCATGGCACCTTAGAAACGAGGTTTGTCGACAGAAGAAAAGACAAAATGACAGAACGTAGAAATATTTGAACAAACAGTATAAAGAGTCCAAAGCTTTATCTAAGGCTATGTTTATTAACGCATCAGACACTAAATTTTGGTCATATCCACACAAATAAATCTTATCCCCCGTTCCTCCATTACGCAGGAGTTAGAACGTGGAGTGGAGGAGTCGGTCCGTCGCGAGGCGGCGCTAGAGGAGCAGTGTGCGCGGACTGAGGCCCGCCTCAACGAGAGACTCAGGGACGCAGAACAACGCGCCGCCAATGCGCTGCACGAGGACGCACGACATCGGGAGAAGGTATGAAAGACATCCTCCGGGGCTTTAAATTTTAACGGTATTCCCTTAGACCCTCAACATCTAGTTGATATTGCCAACTTGCAATGATCTGACAATATTTTAGTTGCGTTGACCATTTCTTAAACTGAATTTTATTGCCATTCTTTCTATATTTTTATGAGACCAATATAACAATATTTTTTGTTACATAGGTGAACACACTAGAGCAACTAGTACGACAACTTGAAAGAGAAGTGAGCGCTTTAGAGAAGCGGTCATGCGTTGCATGCGCAGCCGCCGCGAATAGTGCCGCTCAGCCTGAGAGCGAGCGTTCCGCTCCCGAGCGCTCTGATCCTGAGCCCGCGAGCGCTCGGAGCGACGCTCGCAAGGACACGCACAGCGACACCGAGAGCGTCGGCGACATGCAGGCGCAGGCGCAGATATCCTTGCTAAAGGAGCAGCTAGAACGAGCTGAGGTTCAACTACAGGTATGTTTATTACGTTAAATATTAGACTTTATCATCAACAACAGAAGTTTTGTTTCTATTTGCAAGACTTCTTTACAATTCTGTTTTGTTTTCAGACTCGTGCTGAAGAAATGGCAACCCTGCGCCAAGAAGCTAGAGCGGCTAATCTAGCTAGATGGCGAAAGGTAAAAAAATAATTTAAAAAATATTGTCATTGCCAATCCTTGTTAATTGAAAAGTTAAACTCCCCGTTTCACCTTTTACCAGGAACGTGAATATAATGAACTCTCAGTGGAAGCAAAATCGACGGCTCGCGATCTAAAACGCGCAGAGGAGCGTCTAGCGCACGCCATCGAAGCGCGCAAGACTGCCGAACAGAAGGCCGGCGACCTCACGACTGAGCTCGCCAAGCTCCGGCCGGAACACGAGCTGGCCACGAAGGAGGCCGAGCGACTCAGGACGCAGCTTGAACAACTTACGAAGACTCACGAAGTAGTGCAGGCTGAAGTTGACAGGTAATAATATGTTATACTGGACTAACGAATACCGTGACCCCGGAACGTAACGGGCTATTGAAGGACACCGTGGATTTTAGTCGGTACAAGTCTGACAGTCCCTTCTGCCCTGCCCTGGGTGGGAGGACTCATTTGATGATTTTACACACTAAAAAAAAGCATAACGAGCCTATGTTATTTACACTTCTAGGATTCCTACCTTTCTTTGTACGAGGAACTAACAAGGGTAATGAAGAAACAACGTTGTATCGTATTGTTCTTCATTCATAGCTAATTCAATCATACAAAACTGGGCTTTCAGTGGTTACTATGGCAACGCTTTGTTTATAACTGAACAGAGATTGTGGTATTGATTTTATCTCACTCACACACACGTCTTATCTCGTCAGATTGTGTGTTGTCTGGCACAGCACACTTTATCACATTCACATAGCTTCCCTAACTAGCTAGTTACCCAGGCACCAATCATGTTTGATGACGTTACGGAATTAGATTATAAAATTTACAGATTTCTAGTAGGCCACTGAGAATTTTAAACCAAGAAAAAATATCCTCTTCGATTCCTACGTGAAACAAATGAACACTTTGAAGGAAAACATTTAAATGTGTGTGTGGCGCTCACTCATGCATTTATTAAAAAGTGGCTTCACGAAAAACACGGAATCTGGAGATTTTATCATCTAAAGGTCGGCTCAGACCGAAACGTGACGCTGCGCGCACATTTCAATAGAGCTTTTCAAAATCGAACTCTATTTCCTACACGAAATGATACACCTGTCACAACCCGGCGCGGCGCAGCGCGGCTCCGCGCTGCATTTTAATAGCGACTCAAAATCTAACCTTATTTCCGACAGGAAAAGATACACACTTGAAGTATCGTTGCGTCACGTCGCTTCTAGACGCGTCTCGGTGTGAAGTGACCGTAAGGTTACCCACATGTCTTCAGATTTCCAGTGTAGGACAGACCAGTTTTCTCATAAATCTTTAATTTGGTGGCAATTAATGGCATAATCAAAATCGCTTTTACACCCTATTTTTTTTTTACGTGGTAACATCATCAAATGAGCCCTCCCACCCAGGGCAGGGTGAGAGGGACTGCCAGATTCGGACTGACTAAAATCCACGGTGTCCTTCAATAGCCCTTTATGTTCCGGGGTCACGGTAATGAGATAAGTCCCGCGACCCCGGCAGGCTTGGTCATCATGCTGACAGTCTGAAGCTACTTACATCATTGCTTATGTTGTACATACTTTTGATAAATATAGTCTTTTTGCAAAAACACTTTTTTCTCACGAAAAGCACTCTGTCATAATCGTAAGATTTTATTGTAAAGACATCCGTGCGATAAGACATTCGACAATCTGTTTGAGAATTTAAGATGACTTATCAGTTTAACCCAGTTTATTAATAGTAATGCCGGTAGAATGCGTGCAACTATGGTTATTTTTAACTGAAATGTGTCGAGTTTGCAATGAATAGATCAAGATAAAGTTGAAGTAGATATCAAATATAATAAAATTCAAAATAAAATAAAAATGGTGGAGTGATGGCGCCTGTTTACCGAGTCAAAACGTGTGTATATTTTATATGTATTATTTATTTGTTTTGAAGAATTCGCAACATCTTTACTTCTTAGCGTGTTGATTATAATCTAAATTGTATATCCGTGAATTCAGCTATGAGTTTAATGTCTTCAATATTTTCATAGTTGTAAGAGCCGGTCCATCAAAGTCAAAATAATGTTTTCAAAACTACCTGAAATGTGGAAATAAACCTCACAATATAATCTTAGGAGTGTTCTGTTAGTCTATGCATGTCTTCTTCGTGTCGCTGACACGACGGTATTTATATTTTATGAGTCCAAAACATCGCCACCTCCATGGCGCTACGTAGAAAACGCGTGACTTTAAAAAAATGTGTGATGTGTGTTGTTAAAAATTGTTAAATCAGAATTGTGGTCACCAGTGCGTTTCGGAATATAACCATAATACGCAATTAAATATTCTCTTGATCTCGCACTAAACTTGTTTAGTTGCGCATCATTTGTGTGACAATTTAAATGACGGTGATTGAACCTGTTAATTACACACATCAAAAGTGTCTAGGGATCAACATATATTTTTGCAATAACTTTTCTCCTGATTGATATTAATTAAAATTTTCTTTAAGGATTCATCAAATAAAGTGACCTTTGCATTAATAAAGAAATCTGCCATTTTCCTAATAAAGGGATTTTTGACATTTGAACCACTAACACAAAAGTTCGAAAAAAAGACTGAAATAACAGTTTTCTTTAAAATTTTATTGGGTAACTTAAACAATTAATAATCCGTGTTTCTACCGCGAACACTAACAACACAAGAACATCGGTTTGGCATACTCAAAATGAGTTCATCCAAATCACGCTGTGGAATGGCCGCCCATGTTCGTTGCAACAACAAAAAAAGGTCTTCTTGCGACTGGATACCCTCCATATTCGGCAGAGCTCTTCTCTGTAGCATATCCCATGCATGCTCAATCGGATTCAAGTCTGGCGACTGAGCAGGCCAGGGCAGGACATTGATGTTAGCTGCGGCGAGAGTCTGTCTTACAACTCTTGCGGTGTGCGGTCGTGCATTATCATGCATTAACTGAAATAAGGGACCGATTTGCACTTGTAGAGGAACGATGACGTCTGATACAATCGTCTCAGCATAAATTTGAGCGTTGAGGTTGCCTCTGATCCAAATCAACTCAGTTCTTCCGCCGATCCAAATACCCGCCCATACCATGATGGTTCCACCACTATAAGGATGGACTTCCTGGCAGGATTTTAATCGCTGTTGGCGTCCAGGGGTTCTCCAGTGTCGTATACGTCTTGTATCCGGTCTCATACCGAAACGAGACTCATCAGAAAAGCACACGGAACGCCATTGTTCTTCTGCCCAATTTCTGTGTTCAAGAGCCCATTGATATCGAATCCTACGATTGTGCATTGCTATAGGTGGTACCCGTAGCGGTCTTCGGGAATGAAGGTTCACTTCATGCAAGCGGTTTCTGACTGTTTGGTCGCTAATTAAGTTCCCTGAAGAGTGATGAAGCCTCACGGCTAACATCATGGAGGTTATTGTTGGAGCTCTTCGAGTTAAGATTTGAATGTATCGGTCTTGTCTCCGTGTGGTGCAGCGATACCGTCCTCCATGGCGCTCAGCCACGGTACCAGTGCTTCGGTAACGTGTCCAAAGTCGACTGATAACACTCTGACTTGTATTCAGAGCTAAAGCCGAAGTACGTTGCCGGGAACCAGCTTCTATCATTCCCACGGCTCTGAGCATTTCTTCCCTGCTTAAATGACGTCGCCGCTCCATAATAACGTTGGTTTTAATCAGTAGTAGGGAAACAGTAGCACTAATAATGTCTTCAATGCGTTGTATGTTTTTATAGGGAAAATATTGACAGCTGATTTTCATCTTTTACTCGAATTTGATTCACAGTTCCTGATTCAAATTATGAAATGCACCAAAAAGGATCCATATAAATTTATAAAATCATAAATTTATTACAAAGCCACATCTCAATCTCAAGAAATCCGCATAAAAATGCTTGATCCCTAGACACTTTTGATGTGTGTATTTTTGACACTTTTTAATGCATACAAGACATATTTATGGTGCAGTCACAACCTTAGCTATTTTCAAAAGTTATTTTCTCTTGCTTTTATATTTTCTTACAAACATCTATTTCAAAGGTTCCGTATCAAAATAACTACGTTAATTAAAACTACTGTCTTTATAGCTACGGTTGACTCACATAAGTTCAAGCAAGACACAATTGGACGACTCAACTACTGTTCAACTGACATAATTTTGATTGAACTAAAATTGATTGCAATAAGTGTCTAAACACACTATGCCTAAGTTACGCGACCGAAGTTCGGCGGCTGATTTCACGTTCCGACGTATTTGGCTGATATGACACACCATAAGTGCGGAACTTACGCGGCAGAAATTCGGCGCGGGCGGCTCCCTGCTGCTCCCCGCCCCCGGATCTTCGTCGGTAATCGAACCGAACTTCGGTCGCGTATAATGTGTGGTCACAGAACAAGTTGCCGCTGAACTTACGCTCGACCGAAGTTGCGCTGTACGCTATGACGCGACGTTATTTCGGCATAGTGTGTCGTCAGTAATTCCAATAGCATTGCAGGCGTAATTGTGCCGAACTTCGGTCGCGTAACTTCGGCATAGTGTGTTTAGACATTAACGAACGGTTTAGCTAATGTTCTTTTAAGATATTGCGGTTGTTTTAACTAAGTTTGAAATACCTAATGGACGACTCGCCTACAGTATTTTTTTAATAAGTAAAACGCGCTCGTTTATTGAATTAACCGTAGGTGAATAACATCATAATATAGAATAAACATAAAAGTAAAAATTAGATTGAAAATAGAAATTGGTAAACTATTAGGAAAAATTAGTAAAACAAAATTCAAGGCAAACAAAAAATTAGATTACAAAGAGTTAATAAATTAAAACAGTGAGCCGCACAAATAAAATCAAGAAACCTCACACCGCACTGAATGTGGCCTCTCCGGCCGCCCGTTGACGCAAGAAACTAGAAAAACAGAGCAAATTAAGGTCTCTGCGAATTACGGCAGAGGGACACTGGCAGGGCAGGAGTGGGTTCTACATTACATTATTAAATGCGCTCGGTCGAACTCAACGGTGGGCGCGGCCTAAACGCTTGCTATTTCATCAAGCGGCACGCGAGAAAAGGATAGCGCCAGTGATGAACAGTACGAAACTATTGCGCACACACAGAAACGATCGCGTCTAGCGTACCGTATCCGTCGTGCCGCACACTTGCGCAAGCTCATTGGTAACCTTATCGAAGTAAGTACGCGCAAGTAAATCATGTACCTATTTTTAATTATGGTATAAGTATAAGGTGTAGTGTAGCCAAATGAAATGGCGGCTCGGTCCAACCAGTCAAGGTCAACAATAAACTAAAAAACCATAACGAAATAATAACAACAAAAACTTTACAGAACATAACAAACTATCTAAACTACGAGTATAATATGCTCGACTGTCCGATAGCAGGATCACACGCGCTGCACAAATGAGCCTCCAGCACTGTGTGACCATTGGTGGCCATCGATTATTATTCTTTTGCGGCTAGCCGCGTATGGCGGCGGCACGCCCGGCGGCGGCACAGCTGCTCGGCAAAAGCCGGCGACAGTGCCGGCGGCACTGTGTAGGAGTCATTAGAGTAGGTACCTAATTACTAATTCATCAAATAAAAATCATGTTATTTAGTTATATTTTTTTTTATTGACAATTGTTCCTTCAAAATAGCGTTTATATAGTGTAAAAGCAATCTCTTCCAGATTGTTAGCTCAGGTTTGATTGAAGGATGGTGTAGCCGTGTGTAAACAAAGTTAGAAGAAGAAGCCAGGACGGGTCGCTAGTATTGTATAATTAATTAATTATTGTTGTAAAAAAACTTTTTGTAAAAAAGGGAACCGAATTCAAAAACAGACACAAAAGAGCGTAAAATAACTTTTCTTTCGGAACTCGGTAGTTTTGTTTTTAGGGTTCCGTAGCCAAATGGCGAAAACGGAACCCTTATAGATTCGTCATGTCTGTCTGTCTGCCGTATGTCACAGCCACTTTTCTTCGAAAGTATAAGAGCTATCCTGTTGAAACTTTGTAAGTAGATGTTTTATGTGAACCGCATTAGGATTTTTACACAAAAATAAAAACAAAACAAATTTTGGTGGTACTTACACCCATACTTAGAATTGAAACTCAAAAAAATGTTTTCACCAAATCCATACGTGTGGGATATCTATGGATAGGTCTTTAAAAAATATATTGAGGTTACTAATATATTTCTTTTCTAAACTGAACAGTTTGCGCGAGAGACACTTCCAAAGTCGTAAAATGTGTGTGTGTCCCCTGTAACTTCTAAAATGAGAGAATGATAAAACTAAAAAAAACAACATAATGTAGACCTCAACAAAAACTTTCAACGAAAATTGGTTTGGATGCAATATAGTTAGCAGTTTTTGAGATATAGTACATTTTCAAAAACCGCAAATATAACTTTGCCATTCATACAAACACTATGAAAAACAAAGTTATTTTTATTGTTTGTGTATATTACTTACTAATCTCAATATAATTATATCCCTAATCTATGCTTGCTACTACGGAACCCTTCATGGGCGAGTCCAACTCGCACTTGGCCGGTTTTTGCCATTTGGCTACGGAACTCTAAAAACGGATCCCTGCTAGCGACGTCACGGGAAATCCATCCACAGGAAATCCATAAGGAAGAGTTTTTGCCCGCATCCCAGGGTGCACCGGCCCGAAAAACTGGTCTTCCCCCCAGACGTATCCGAGAGGGAACTCCAGTCCACGGGCGCACGTGGAGGTTACCTGTCTTAGCACCCCCCCTAATCTATGCTTGCTACTACGGAACCCTTCATGGGCGAGTTCAAGTCGCACTTGGCCGGTTTTTACACTTGGCCAACTGTAAAACGCGAAGTAAATCGTTCAATTCAATCCAATACATAGTCCAAAATTAAATGCAAGGGGTCTATAAGATCGGGCACGCCCCAATCGCGGCGGTAAGACCCCTCTTTGAAGAGTGGCTGGAGAGGCGTCACGGCGTCCTCACCTTCCGCTTGACGCCCTCACCTTCCGCTTGACGCAGGTCCTCACCGGGCACGGATGTATCGGGAGGTTCCTGTGTCGCATTGGAAAGAAAGAAACGCCTGGGTGTCACCACTGCGAGGATCGCCCGGAGGACACGGTGGAGCATACGGTGCAGGACTGCCCCGCTTGGGCAGAGCACCGCCGTGTCCTCACGGCAGCGATAGGCGGCGACCTCTCGCGCCCGGCACTGGTTAAGGCTATGCTGCGGGGCGAGACGGAATGGGAAGCGGTCGCCTCCTTCTGCGAAGCAGTCATGCTAACAAAGGAGGAGGCGGGATACGTGAGGGAGAGGACAGCGTCCACCTCACGACCAGCCGCCGCGGGAGACGCCCAAGGCAACGGACGTCGCAACGATCTCCGGCCAACGTAGGCGCGGGCGTGCGGGCGGTGAGTTATGGGTGACTTGCCGCCCGATCATGGGCCATGCCCGGGTCGACGGCGCGTTGTGTTCCACGCGCGCCTCAAAGAGCTGTCAGCAATCTGACGGGGCCCCCTAAGAGGGCCAAAGCCTGCCGGGGTCGCGGGACTCTCTCACCTGGTAACCGTGACCCTGGTACGTAAAGGGCTATTGAAGGTTTTTAATCAGTACAAGTCTGACAGTCCCTCCCGCCCCCGCCCCACCCTGGGCGGGAGGACTTATTTGATGATTTTACCACGAAAAAAAAGGGGTCAATAAGATAAGGCGAAACCAAAACAATACAAGCGCGAAGTCAACTATCAATGTAGAATCGTAATCAAAATCAAAAGTTCAATGCCAGGAGTCAATGTGATAACAATAATAAGATGCAAAAGATAAAATTTTCATAGGTAACGGAAGTCAACATACACGGCACGCACAACCTCATTACTGGACTGGCGAACGAAAGCGAAATATTAGGAAATATTATTTAAAAAAATACTGCCCGCGTTTGCACCGCTCCGCCCACTTCCCCCGTTCCCCGCGGGGGATGTGTGTTGAAGTGAGATGCACAATAATTGTTGTTAGAAACGGGCGCGTAAAAATTGATGAGTAGGCTTCTAGAATTTGTGTTCCAAAATAACTGAATGTTTTGATCCAAAGTAAAGTTATATAAATTCTTGAATAAATAAACTACGCCTGTACGAATTTGGTTTTAGAAATTTCATACTCCTTCTGTTATTTAATTACGTCCAAAGTTGCGTTAAATTACGGGTTAAAATATGGAACTTTTGAGGCTGATAACTTTAAAATGACTAAATATTTTTAAATTCTGTTTTCGTACAGGCATAGATAATAACAAGACAAAACAGTATTATGCCCGTCTTGGAACAAAAAATGTCAAACAATGGAGTAATCATCCTAAAAAAAATGTGTATGTATGGAGAAATGCGTGGCTTGTGTAGCCTTAAAACACTTGATTTGTTTCGATGGAAGACAAAATGTTCTTGCTGACGTCTTGTGGTGTGGTGGTTACAATAAAACGGACGAATGTGTCCTCAATTATATTTCAATGATATTCACATTACAATAACTTTAAATGCTTATGGGAGCATAAGCATTTAAAGTTATTGTAATGTGAATATCATCATAATATCATAATGGGCACAGGACTGGAGAGTCCTGTGCCCATTACTCTTGCAGGAACGCCCATACCAGTCTGTTCCGACTTTCGGTACCTCGGGTCGCTTGTCCAAGGAGACGGCGATGTAGACCGGGACATAACACACCGGATCAACTCGGGATGGATGAAATGGCGACAGGTCACCGGAACAACTTGCGACCCACGGATGCCCCTCAAGTTAAAGGGGAAAATATACAAATCCGTGATTAGACCTGTCGTATTGTATGGATCGGAATGCTGGGCTGTGAAAAAGATGGATGAGAAACGATTGCATGTAGCGGAGATGAGGATGTTGAGATGGATGTGTGGAGTGACAAGAATGGATAAAGTAATGAATGAGTTTAAAAGGGGAAGTTTGAAAGTGGCGCCTGTTACAGAAAAAATGAAAGGGAATCGTCTATCTTGGTATGGACATGTGATGAGGAGGGATGACACCCATGTGACTAAGATAGTGATGAGTATGAATGTTGATGGATGGAGAGGAAGAGGAAGGCCAAAGAAAAGATGAATGGATTGTCTAAGGAATGATATGAAAGAAAAGGGGTAAATGATACTGTGACGTCTGATAGGGGAGAATGGAAGAAGAAAACGTGTTACGCCGACCCCAAGTAGAATGGGATAAGGGCAGGAAGAAGAAGCTTATGCTAATGAATTATTAAATGCTATGTAATCATACAGACCCTGCTATGTTGACAGTACGATCAATACCAACTAACATAACTACAAATTCGTTATGCCCTCAGGTCTCGCAACGACATCCGCAAGTTGAAGAGTGAACTGCAGTACAGCGAGAAGAGACGACTGCACGCGGAGGAGCAGGAGGAGCTCTCCTCCCGCGAGAGAGCGCAGCTGCGCGACGAGCTGCAGGAGGTCAGGAGACACAACACGGAGCTCGTGCAGGTCAGATATTATACCACTTTAACACGTGTGGAAGAGACGATTGCACGCGGAGGAGCAGGAGGAGCTCTCCTCCCACGAGAGAGCGCAGCTGCGCGACGAGCTGCAGGAGGTCAGGAGACACAACACGGAGCTCGTGCAGGTCAGATATTATACCACTTTAACACGTGTGGAAGAGACGATTGCACGCAGAGGAGCAGGAGGAGCTCTCCTCCCACGAGAGAGCGCAGCTGCGCGACGAGCTGCAGGAGGTCAGGAGACACAACACGGAGCTCGTGCAGGTCAGATATTATACCACTTTAACACGTGTGGAAGAGACGATTGCACGCGGAGGAGCAGGAGGAGCTCTCCTCCCACGAGAGAGCGCAGCTGCGCGACGAGCTGCAGGAGGTCAGGAGACACAACACGGAGCTCGTGCAGGTCAGATATTATACCACTTTAACACGTGTGGAAGAGACGATTGCACGCGGAGGAGCAGGAGGAGCTCTCGTCCCACGAGAGAGCGCAGCTGCGCGACGAGCTGCAGGAGGTCAGGAGACACAACACGGAGCTCGTGCAGGTTAGATATAATACCACTTTAACACGTGTAGAAGAGACGACTGCACGCGGAGGAGCAGGAGGAGCTCTCCTCCCGCGAGAGAGCGCAGCTGCGCGACGAGCTGCAGGAGGTCAGGAGACACAACACGGAGCTCGTGCAGGTTAGATATAATACCACTTTAACACATGTAGAAGAGACGACTGCACGCGGAGGAGCAGGAGGAGCTCTCCTCCCGCGAGAGAGCGCAGCTGCGCGACGAGCTGCAGGAGGTCAGGAGACACAACACGGAGCTCGTGCAGGTTAGATATAAGACCACTTTAACACGTGTAGAAGAGACGACTGCACGCGGAGGAGCAGGAGGAGCTCTCCTCCCGCGAGAGAGCGCAGCTGCGCGACGAGCTGCAGGAGGTCAGGAGACACAACATATATATACTGATGATATTATACCAGATTAGCCTCATTTAGACGATGCAAGAACTCGCACGCGAGTTGCGCTACATTGTGGACTTTATAGGTACAACGAATTCATTCATTCGGTACCTCGGGTCGCTTGTCCAAGGAGATGGCGATGTAGACCGGGACATAACACACCGGATCAACTCGGGATGGATGAAATGGCGACAGGTCACCGGAACAACTTGCGACCCACGGATGCCCCTCAAGTTAAAGGGGAAAATATACAAATCCGTGATTAGACCTGTCGTATTGTATGGATCGGAATGCTGGGCTGTGAAAAAGATGGATGAGAAACGATTGCATGTAGCGGAGATGAGGATGTTGAGATGGATGTGTGGAGTAACAAGAATGGATAAAGTAAGGAATGAGTTTATAAGGGGAAGTTTGAAAGTGGCGCCTGTTACAGAAAAAATGAAAGGGAATCGTCTATCTTGGTATGGACATGTGATGAGGAGGGATGACACCCATGTGACTAAGAAAGTGATGAGTATGAATGTTGATGGATGGAGAGGAAGAGGAAGGCCAAAGAAAAGATGGATGGATTGTCTAAGGAATGATATGCAAGAAAAAGGAGTAAATGATACTGTGACGTCTGATAGGGGAAAATGGAAGAAGAAAACGTGTTGCGCCGACCCCAAGTAGAATGGGATAAGGGCAGGAAGAAGAAGATAGGTACAACGAATTCAGTTGATTAAACAAAACCTCAATGTAGTGAAACTCGCATGCGAGTTATTGCTCTAAATGAGGCACACGCACATGGTCGTTATTCGCCTCGCTTTTACATTTTTAGGGTTCCGTAGCCAAATGGCAAAAACGGAACCCTTATAGATTCGTCATGTCTGTCTGTCTGTCCGTGTATGTCACAGCCACTTTTTGTCGAAAGTATAATAGCTATCCTTTTGAAACTTTTTTTTTTTTTTATCGTGGTAAAATCATCAAATGAGTCCTCCCACCCCGGGCAGGGCGGGAGGGACTGTCAGACTTGTACTGACTAAAATCCACGGTGTCCTTCAATAGCCCTTTATGTTCCGGGGTCACGGTAATGGTATAAGTCCCGCGACCCCGGCAGGCTTTGGCCCTCTACAGAGGGGGCCCCGTCATTACGCTGACGCTCTTTGAGGCGCGCGTGGAACACAACGCGCCGTCGACCCGGGCATGGTCCATGGTCGGGCTGCGAGTTGCCCTTTACTCGCCGCCCGCATGCCCGCGCCTACGGTGGCCGGAGATCGTCTTGCGACGTCCGACGCCGTGGGCGCCAACCACCGCGGGTGGGGCGGAGGGAGGACATTGCCCTCTCTCTCGCGCGGCCCGCCTCCTCCTTCGCGAGCATTACTGCTTCGCAGAAGGAGGCGACCGCTTCCCACTCCGTCTCGCCCCGCAGCATGGCCGCAACCAATGCCGGGCGCGAGAGGTCTCCGCCTATCGCCGCCGTGAGGACACGTCGGTGCTCTGCCCAAGCGGGGCAGTCTTGCACCGTATGCTCTACTGTGTCCTCCGGGCGATCTTCGCAGTGGTGACACCCAGGCGTTTCCTCCTTTCTCCTTAGACACAGGTACCTCCCGAAACTTCCGTGTCCGGTGAGGACCTGCGTCATGCGGTAGGTCAGGACGCCGTGACTCCTAACCAGCCACTCCTCAAAGAGGGGTCTTACCGCCGCGATTGCGGCGTGCCCGATCCTTTTGAAACTTGGTAGAAAGATGTATTATGTGAACCGCATTAGGATTTTCACACAAAAATCAAAACAAAACAAATTTTGGGGGTGCCCCCCATACTTAGAATTGAAACTCAAAAAAAAAAAAAAAATTTTTCACCAAACCCATACGTGTGGGGTATCTATGAATAGGTCTTTAAAAATGATATTGAGGTTACTAACATCATTTTTTTCTAAACTGAACAGTTTGCGCGAGAGACACTTCCAAAGTGGTAAAAAGTGTGTCCCCCCCCCCGTAACTTCTAAAATAAGAGAATGATAAAACTAAAAAAAAATATATAATGTAGACCTCAACCAAAACTACCAACGAAAATTGGTTTGGATGAGATACAGTTAGCAGTTTTTGAGATATAGTACATTTTCAAAAACCGCAAATATAACTTTGCCATTCATACAAATACTATGAAAAACAAAGTTATTCTTATTGTTTGTGTATATTACTTACTAATCTCAATATAATTATATCTCTAATCTATGCTTGCTGCTACGGAACCCTTTATGGGCGAGTCCAACTCGCACTTGGCCGTTTTTTTTGAGTTATGTATTTCATGGAGGACTTACAGCTAACTAAATCATGATATCAAAACAATCATAAGTGTTGATCAGGATTCCGCG
This sequence comes from Agrotis exclamationis, assembly GCA_950005045.1. Taxonomy (NCBI): domain Eukaryota; kingdom Metazoa; phylum Arthropoda; class Insecta; order Lepidoptera; family Noctuidae; genus Agrotis; species Agrotis exclamationis. The sequence goes on from OX465437.1 coordinate 8,268,902, forward strand.
TTCTTTTATGAACTCCATTTTTTATACAGCCAATCCTGAAATTATTGTTCTACTGGGGACAAAGTTCATGCCTTATTTTGATGTAGTAGTTCCAAATATAATGGTCTACTTGTTTTATTGTCTTTAATAGTAGCAAAGATGTCTGCATTGATACCAGCTTATTTTTAATCTAGACATTGACAAGAATAGTTGCAGTATTTTATCTGAGCGCAGTCCCAAACAATAGGATTGATAATGTAATCAATATTTGTCTATTCATTTGGTAGGTTTTGTTTTACATCCACAGCCGTAAGTCAAAACTTGGTTGTTGTGTGAATGCCACAACTGAGCCGCCGTGTAAACATCATTGTCTGGGCTTCTGATGATCTGTGCGCGACTTATATCTCGTCAGTTTCGTGTCCGCGGTGACTACGCGTGCCCTTTCCGTTCAGCCTATATTAATTTGTGGCTAAATATTACAGTACTTTGTTTTAGTGCCGTGTGTCGTGTAGTGCGTCACTAATCAATCGAAGAAGAAAACAGTGTATTATAAATCAGTTTAAACAATAATCACTTACAAAATAAAAAACAAATCACAATCAATACAATATTTGAACAAGTGCAAAAGTAAAAAGTAAAGCGGGTAGTCGTTTTCTCAATACAAAACCATGGCGACATTTAAAATCCCATCAATACCACCATACTTGACGAAAGTAGTGAACACTGGTATGGAGACGCTGCCTCGTAATAAGCGTAAGACGATCGAGAAGCCGCCCGTGCGGCCCAAGCCTCTGTACCTGCGGCAGTTGTGCGGCGGCGCGGGCGGCTGGGCGCGGCGCGTGCGACTGGCGCTGGCCGCCGACCTCATGCAGGGTCGGTGTCGCGCCGCAGACTGCGCCATCACGGCCATTAACAAGCATTTTGTTGCGGTACTACTCTACTATATGACTACTATAAAGCTTCTCCTTCTTCTTAAAGATTTTCTTTGGAAAGAAAATTTGAACCGCGTGCAGTACATTCGACGCTCTTTCCAACCGAGCTAACGGGGTTCTTACCTACTGCGTTGAATTCTTCAATCCTTTTCTAACGTCTCAAGGTGACGTTTATATGTTGTATTCTTCTTTCGTGTCGACACGGAACTCATGAATGCTCATGTTCAGCCCTTAGCAGTCAGTAAGCTGGTAGCTAATTTGATAAGCCGATAACCGACACAGGCTTGCACTGACTGGACAGGTCCACTCAAATCTGTGTAGTTCTTTCTTCAAAAGACCATCTCAGACACCTGCATAGTTCTCATATAACTTTACCAATACAAAATTGTCTGGACTTTATAAGAGACTGTGATCTCGGGGTTTGTTTCGGATGTTTCTTCTCAGAGTAGTCATGAAAGGAATACCAGCCTAATGTTATCTGACTATTGAAAAATCAGCCCAAAAAATTATCAAAACTAATTTGCAGTTTTCAATTGTATTCGTCAGGCTACGCTGGCTGATACTGCGGGTTTAGCATTCATTTTTATAGGTACTGTAATACTCGTATGCTAAATTTTGAAGTCTCCCGGGGAGAAAATGTGAATGTGAGTTAATTAGTTCCTCGTGATATAATAAGCCAGTCTTAATAGCAGCAGATGTATGATGTTACTAAAGTACTGTCATTCGATAGATACTTTGGGATGTATTGTTTCCACGTCGAGACGATCGGTTAATATTTATATTTACTCGGAATAGTAATTAAATTGTGAGTAAGCATGCAGTATTAGGGTCCACAATAACATAAATTATTTGTTGACAGAACAACAAAGCTCTGCAGGAGGCGTGCGGCATGTTGGAGGAGCAGCTGACTGACCTTGAGAAGTTGGCTGATATACATGAACTCAAGAATAAGGAGCTCGAGGTATATGTTTTGTTGTGTATTTTAAGATCTATTCATGATAAAATTTACTTTAGTTCAGCAGTGATCCATGTTACTTTAGTAACACAAATACGAATAAGTTTTATGCTTGTGTTAGTATCATTCTTATGAGCCACTTGTGTCCTACTGAGTGGTGCAAAGGCCTTCTTTCTGCATTTCAATTTATTTTAAGCCAATTGAATAGGATCTCCTATACTGGTAGGGCTAGAGGAGCACAGAGTTTGTTTCTGAAGACATGTTTTGTTCAACAGACACAACTAAGCAGCGTGCGAACTGAGCTAGAGGGCACGCGTGCGCGTCTGTGTGAGGCGGAGGCGGCGGCGTGCGAGCGTGGGGCCGCGGCCACGCGCGCCGCGCTGCAGCACGAGGACGCGCGCGACCAGGCACGCAGCGCGCGGGACGAGCTGCTGCTGCTCAGGGTATGTGCTGACCTGTGTGGGGCGGAGGGGGCGGCGTGCGAGCGTGGGCCGCGGCCACGCGCGCCGCGCTGCAGCACGAGGACGCGCGCGACCAGGCACGCAGCGCGCGGGACGAGCTGCTGCTGCTCAGGGTATGTGCTGACCTGTGTGGGGCGGAGGGGGCGGCGTGCGAGCGTGGGGCCGCGGCCACGCGCGCCGCGCTGCAGCACGAGGACGCGCGCGCGAAAAAAAAAACAATTCAATTCCTGATATTGTAAGTAGAGGATCTCGTTTTGAAACATTTATCGTAGATTATACGAAGGAGGCCAAGATGATGAAAACCTCTTTGATTATTATCATCTTGGCGTCATTTGTGTGTTCATTCGTGTTTGACATTGTATGTTTTGTTGACAGTATAACGTCATAATTGTTACGTCATCGAAAAAAAAAATGTTGTAATTATCAGTCGACAATGGATCGTACGCGAGTAAACACGGGTGTAGAATCATCTCCATTTGCATCCGGATGGATTTCCTTACGGAGAGTTTTATTATATAAACTTTTGAAGAGGAGTAAGCAGCTAGGGAAATTAAAAGCGAGTTATATTTTTCGAAGAACTTATATTTGAGTAATTCATGTAAAAATGAAGCTTATTCAGCTTAATTTTCTTCACTAACTGTACCTCCTTCCTCCCTTCTTGTGTATCAGTTGCATCTGACAAAGAATTTACAAAAAGCACTGTAAATGTTAATACGTATTGTTTTTTCTAGGAGCGTCTTGAAGCTCGCGAGACGCGCGTGGCCGAGTTGGAATCGCTCGTTGCGTCGCTGGAGAGTGAGCGAGCGGCCGGAGACGCGGCGCTGACGAGTGCGGCGCGGCGTGTGCGGGAGCTGCAAGAGGAGTGTGCGACACTGCGCACTCGCGCGCATCAACATCACGCGCATGCGCTGCAGCTGCAGGCCAGCCTCGCTGATGTACAGGTACTGGAGCTTTTTTACATTGGAGGATGTCATTGAGAATACTACTCGGTGTCGTTCGAATTTCAAAATAAAATATAAGGTCAAGGTCGTCACTTATACCACGATACGTTTGTTTTGATCATGATACGACTCTTTCTTTACATTTTTTCGAATGGTTTTGAAATATTGGAATACATTGGTACACGGGGGTCAACGAATTTTATTCCACTCTTATCTGGTGGAAACTTAGAGAAATTAATAGCTTTCCCTAAGATAGCAACCTCAATGTAACGAATGTATTTTTATGGGATAAATAGAAATTCGTTTACCAAACATGTAGCGAAAAATACAGTTCATTAAAATACACAAGGCAGTTCAGAATTTGTTATGCATGATGATTTCCTTGTTAATTCTTTATTTACTTAACAGAATACAATATAAAAGCTTGTAACAGTAGCTAAAAGGTTTGATTTGACAACATGATTCCGTTCCGATGCAATGCGGATCTCATTAGTGGCAGTGTAGTTTCATAGGAAGATTCAGGTGACCTACCATGACGTCTGAAAACGTGAGTAGTTCCGCTCAGTGAATAAGATGACGCTAGACGACTTGTATAGCTGTGTCTCGTTCCCACAGCCTAACTACTCACGCTTTAAAACGTCATGGTAAGCCACCAGGAACGGCTCGAGCTGATGCTGACCCCGTGCAGTGTTAACTGTGCTCAAGCTGATGCTGACCTCGTGCAGTGTTAACTGTGCTCGAGCCATAGACGATATATTACTAGACACCTCATGCACGATACCGAACGAAAACTATTCTACCAACTTGCTGAGGTACGACGTAAGCGAGGGGGACGGGGTACTGCGTTCTGATTGGCTAACTCAAGGTCAGTGCGACCATGGTATAATAATATACTTCGCCAGGTATGGCACTCCGAAACACGTTGGTCACGTGGGAATCACTAGCCTACGTCATCATCGCTATCAATGGTTCTCAAACTTTACAGTTTAGGGAAATTCAACCTAATAAAAAATTGACCTAATTATTACATTACTGCTAACTTTTGCCCGTGGCTTCACCTGCGTAGTAGGTTTACAGTGACAAAAAGCATTATTTATCCATCCTAGGGTTCCAAGCCAAGTCTATTTGTGAGAACAAACGTGCACACAGCTAAATATTATCAAGCTAGATACTTCCAGTATAAGCTGATCCCGCATTATATATGATTTCCGTACAATGAGAGGTCAGCTTATACTGGAAATTTATTGCTTAATATGAAACTATACTAAAACACATTGTGAAACAGTCGCCTTACGAAGTGTTTTTTTTATATTGAAGATAGGTTCGCGTTAGACCACTATCGCGCGAAGATGTGTGATGTGGTTTAAGAAAAAATATATCAAACTTGTTAGACGTTCACAAATAAATGTTTGGGAACCACTGTTTACACTGTCACTGAGCGAGACAGGCTTATGCATAAAACAAGAATAGCGATACACGACAAAATGGCGGAATGACAATGAGACAGCCCGTTCCTGTGTTACCAGTAGTGTGTGGTTATAACTCCCTTACCACATTTATTACCTATGCGAATACGATAAAACGTTGTGGTTTTATTTATCAATTGTGTTGGTATACGTATTGAATTGTTTTGTTTGCTAGACTAAACACAATTTAAATGTTTTATATATTTTTTAAACAGAATGGTGACTGAAAATGTTTCCTCATTTTCGTATTTTGTTGCAAAAAAGTGGCAACTGGAAAGTGACGTAAGCAAGTGATGCTGCGGGAGTGTCAGACCTTGTTTTTTTAGACCATGAGTGCGACATCTACGGCTCACAGGAGTGGTCGAAACTAATACGAACTTGGTGAGTGACGAATGGTGACGACGGATATAAGACTTTTTTTTTTTGCCTAATGTGTTGACAGACATCGGTCGCCTGTGATTAGTAGTCTAGTAATATATCGTCTATGGCTCGAGCTGATGCTGACCCCGTGCAGTGTTAAGGTTGATGCTCAAGGGTAGCCCGCGAAATTCAAAATTTCTTGGGTTTTTTGCAATTTGCAGGCCAGTGCTAGGTCGTATGTTGATTAAAATATTGATCGCGACTGTAAGACGTATGTAGTTACAGAATTATTATCATCAAAATCACCAATACAACCCTCCAGGTTCATAAAGCTTCAGGAACAAAAAAATAACATAAAAAGTCATTCCTGAAGCTTTATGAACTTAGAGCGTTATATTGATGATTTTGTTGATTATAGTTCTGTAACTACATACGTCTTACAAGCGCTATCAATATTTTAATCAACATACAACCTAGCACTGGCCTGCAAATTGCAAAAAACCCAAGAAATTTTGAATTTCGCGGGCTAGTTGGAGCATTCCCCTTAAGAGTGAGTTGTGTGCAGGAGGAGCTGGCGGCGGCGCGGGAGGCGGCGGAGGCAGCGTCGGCCTGGTGGCGCACTCGGGAGACGAAGGCAGACGCCACGCTCAGGCAGCAGGCCAAGCTCATCGACTTCCTGCAGGTAGACAACTGAATGTCTCAGCCTCATATAAAGGCTGCCAATAAATATTCCACATCGACCTTTAGAAAGAGATAAACAGCTGGTTCTACTTCGTAAATGTAACGTTTGTCGCTAGTTCTTCGTGCTTCGTGTGACAAAGATCTCTATGTATCCGAAACTAGCCAATTATATTTTTCTCCAACGATCGATGTGCAATATATTATTGCCATATATGCCACCTACACACAGTTTGGTTCTGATAGTGTGGCTATAAAGTCGGCTTTGCAGCATTTCATTTCCGCCACAAAGTTTTGTAGACAATACATTGAATTATTTTTAAAGAAACGAAAAATTCAGTTGCGAGCAGGGTTCGATCCTGCGTCTTCTGGATAGGTACTCTAGACGCCTTACCCACTCGGCCATCGCAACCACTACTCGGTGGCAAAAAAAGATAATGAAATAAAGTAAACAAAGACACCGACTTCCGAAAGAAAAGTTATTTTGTTGGTTTTTTTACCGTTTTTTATGGTTTATTTTGAAGACGGTTACATTTTTTTTTTTTGAAAAAGTTTTTTCAGTATAATGAAATTCGAACAAACTAAATTCGGTAAAGCTCTTGACCTTAGTCTAGGTCAGAAATGATTAAGACAAGGTCGACGATGGAGCGAGTTGATCCCATTATTTTGATATGTACCTTTCAATGCAGGCTAAGGTGGAGGAAGCAGGTCGCAAGAAGTGCTCGCTCAGTAACAAGTTGTTCGGCCGCTCGGGACGCAGGCCTGCCGCCTCGCCGCCGCTCAGGAGAGCTAACAGGTCATTGTTTTAATTATTTATTCAGTAATACGTGTAAAAGGACTACTGTGACTAAGAAACATCAACTACGACTAAGAAAAATAGTTGCTAAACTTTATATTGTAGTTGGGATGGGTCAGGTTCAGTGAAAGAGCTTTGTTACACGATAAAACTTTAATAAGATTGAACAAGTCGCGCCATTTGCTTTATAAACTACTTGGGCATTAAGACGCGGACTGACTACGATTTTAATCGCTTATGACCGCGTAAACTATTGTCACCACTATGGAGCATCAATAAGATTGAAAATTGAAAAATGATATTTGTGTTGAAATGTGACGTAAGCTGCGAATGGGCATTTATTTTACTGCTTTTCTTTAGATTATTTAAAATATAGACATAAAATTAAATAATGGTTTGGTTAAAGTTTAAAAAAAATGGAAAACCTACTAAATTCTTAAAAAAAAAACTGTTGTTATCGCTGGAAATACAGAGATCTTCGACGTCAAAGTTTATTTTGGTGCTACAACTTCCAATTTTTTATTGGGAATATCAAACTATTATTTATTATTCTGTTCGGTTTAAATTCTTCTTTATACCCTTCTCTGTTCACTGTATTTTTCGCGTTACTTATTTTTATTACATTACGTCATACACGACGTTCTAAGAAACCAATTTTTGGGAATATTGAGATAACACCGCGCCTTAAGGGACTTTACTCATGGCGCGATGCGACACAATGAACGAATTCCAACTACAAGTGAAAATCAACCTTGCCACTAAGAAATAATGATGCAATTCGATTGACATGATGTTGTCATGACCATCGTGATTTGTTTTTCATCTACCCATAGATAACAACGTGTTTTATATCATATGTCATAGTGGTAAGGTTGATTTTCACTTGTAGTTGGAATTCGTTCGAATCGCGTCGCATTGCGTCGCATCGCGCCATGAGTAAAGTCCCTAACTTATGACTAATGTGAAAACACATATTTAACCTGATTGATTCTAACAATATTCAAACTGACTACGCAGTAATCAGTAAGCCGTGTCTTTGAAGTGACCATGACCACCATTGGTCAGAGCGAACATAGACAAACTCTACGTCTATAGGTGCGTTCGGAAACACGCTACCTATGCTGAGAACATATTATCGGACGCGTCCGTCAGCCGCGGCTGAGAGACGCAGCTTATTGATATCTAGCCAGTACATTTAGTACTACACTGTGCAACTATCGGTCGTAAGACGCGGACGTGACCTTGAGTCGCCCTTGAGCTTTCGGACGTCCGAACAGAATCTGGCCGGCTGGATGTTTGTGCGTCCGCGGACGGTGTGTCCGAAATATCGTGCACACTGCTAAGCCGCGGCTGACGGACGCATCCGATAATTTGTTCTCAGCTTTAGCCTGGCGAGTAACGCCTAGGCGGACACCTTTGCCTTTGCGACTAAGGAGTATTCGACCATCCGCTATAATATGCTTTTAATTAATAAAAAATGTGTCTCTTACAGAGAATTACGTGAAGAGGTGGAGAGACTGCGCGCTAAGCTCGCCGCCTGCAACGGGAACGACATGAGGTATATAATGAGGCAACATTGATTACGCTTTTAAACGGGCCATAATGATTATTTTTTAAATGCGTGGTTTTCCAATGTTTTATGTATTGCTGCCAATGTTGCCGGAAACTTTATTGTAGTACAGTTATTAGCATTTATAACGCAGCTAATTATGGCCCATTTGCAATCGATTTTTGAAACCTACACGACGTTGATCATTTTTAAACTTAATAAAAAACTCTTTCCAGCTATCCATCTACACCGAAGCGCGAAAAATCCAAGCAATTTAACGGGTAAATATACAATTCTTTTAAATTACTTTATGTAACATCAAATTGAAAGTAAATTTATGATTACTTCCGTGTTTTAGAAAGAAAAGTATCGACTTGCCTGATGGATCTGAAGATAAAGGACTGCTAGTAGTTTGGTAAGTTTCCCATTATATCTTTCGTTACTTTGCGGTTGAGGTGGCCTGTAGACTATAAAGCCAATTAAAAAAAAACAGTTTAGGGCCTGCGCACGACTTTGCTCTTAGCGGTGCTTGCGCGGCAGGCGTGGCGGCGAAGCATTATGCGCTTCACGCATCCACAGCAGCAAATGGCGACAACAGCAGAGTTCGTCAATCTCGCACCGCCATTCCGCTCTGTTGTGTGGCGTCGCACTCATTCGCTTGTATTTTTGTTCCCGCCGCTCAGAAACGCGCCGCCGTCGCGATTCGCTCTGAAAAAATTCAAGCGTTTTTGCTATGAACGCCGTCCTGTGACGTGTTTCAAACATTTCTATAAATTTGGTTTTACTGCTCGCCGCCCCGCGCTAAGCTACAGCTCACAGAGGCCAGGTGGCCTACCATGACGTCTTAAAGCGAGAGTAGTTCCAGTGTGGGAACGAGGTGGCGCTAGACGACTTGTATAGCTCTGTTTCTTTCCCGCACTGGAATTAGTCTCACTTTCAGTCGTCATGCCACTAGGTCGTGAACGGGCCGTTACTAAAACATTTCTGTTTTAAGCTGGGTCCAGACTTGTGTGACGTGTAATGTAATCCACCGTGCTCGTAGTGCCGTCCACACGAAGAATTCGCGTTTACATTACACGGTGGATCACTTTACACCAGTCTGGACCCGGCTTTAGCCATCTTATTGCAAAAGTTTACAATATTTACGAAAACTTACCTCTCACTAGCTAGAAGGACGTTAACTTGCTCCGTCGCTCGCTATACTGACACTTGTGTTCTCTATTAGGAAGGACGGCAGTCGCGAGCGCATGCGCGCGCGCTGCGTGGACGACTGCCTGGTGCTGACCAGCGGGAGCAGGGAGCTGCGCGGGCGACTGCTGTCTGTGGACGCCAGGAACTTGCCGCACAACGAGGCCAACAGGGCTTTTGTTGTGAGTCTCCTCAAATTGATTTTATTATAATGAGGACTAATCTGATTGATAGTTCGACAGGTCTCCAGAGGCAGTGGCGCTGCCCAAGCGGACATTTTTGGAACTGCTCAGATTAGTCCTCATTATTACGATCTCATTGTTATCCCAATATTAAACCAATGCTTGTCTCCATTATTTTTTTATAGATAAAGCTAGACAACAGTGACCGAGGCTCGTCAGCTGCGGTTGTATGTGACAACATATCAGACCGAGCGCAGTGGGTGTCGCGCCTGCGCCTGGCCGAGCCCGCCTCGCCCGGCTACTCGCCCACGCTACTGGCGCCAGTGGCCAGCGAGCCCGCCGCCGCGCTCTACGTGGCGCCCAACGCTGTCGCTATCGGTATGTCACACTCTCACTAGCTGGTACTGGTACTGGCCGAGCCCGCCTCGCCCGGCTACTCGCCCACGCTACTGGCGCCAGTGGCCAGCGAGCCCGCCGCCGCGCTCTACGTGGCGCCCAACGCTGTCGCTATCGGTATGTCACACTCTCACTAGCTGGTACTGGTACTGGCCGAGCCCGCCTCGCCCGGCTACTCGCCCACGCTACTGGCGCCAGTGGCCAGCGAGCCCGCCGCCGCGCTCTACGTGGCGCCCAACGCTGTCGCTATCGGTATGTCACACTCTCACTAGCTGGTACTGGTACTGGCCGAGCCCGCCTCGCCCGGCTACTCGCCCACGCTACTGGCGCCAGTGGCCAGCGAGCCCGCCGCCGCGCTCTACGTGGCGCCCAACGCTGTCGCTATCGGTATGTCACACTCTCACTAGCTGGTACTGGTACTGGCCGAGCCCGCCTCGCCCGGCTACTCGCCCACGCTACTGGCGCCAGTGGCCAGCGAGCCCGCCGCCGCGCTCTACGTGGCGCCCAACGCTGTCGCTATCGGTATGTCACACTCTCACTAGCTGGTACTGGTACTGGCCGAGCCCGCCTCGCCCGGCTACTCGCCCACGCTACTGGCGCCAGTGGCCAGCGAGCCCGCCGCCGCGCTCTACGTGGCGCCCAACGCTGTCGCTATCGGTATGTCACACTCTCACTAGCTGGTACTGGTACTGGCCGAGCCCGCCTCGCCCGGCTACTCGCCCACGCTACTGGCGCCAGTGGCCAGCGAGCCCGCCGCCGCGCTCTACGTGGCGCCCAACGCTGTCGCTATCGGTATGTCACACTCTCACTAGCTGGTACTGGTACTGGCCGAGCCCGCCTCGCCCGGCTACTCGCCCACGCTACTGGCGCCAGTGGCCAGAGAGCTAATTCATACGCAGTACAATTACGTAAAATCAGATAAAGTTGACTATAGAGTACGCACCTGCTTCGACAGTCCAGAATCACGCATGTGTTTGAACAAATTTAATGTTGTTGCTTTAGGTTGCGCGGACGGTCTGCACTCGCTGCGGGGGCCGGTGCGGCTGCAGGGCGCGGGCGGGGCTGGCGGGGAGGGCGGCGTGTCCCTGCTGTGCTGCGCGGGCGGGCGCGCGCTGCTGCTGCGCGGCGCTGCGCTGGCGCATGCAGGTCTGCTGGCGCTGGGCTCGTCGCTGCGGCGCGCGCCCGGCCTGCAGCCCGCGCTCGACGTGCAGCACGTGCAGCTGCCCTCCGACACACCGCCACACTTCATCAAGGTAAAGAACAATTTATTTGTTTTGTCTTACTCTTTCTGCGGTCAAATCAGCTTCATATTAATTAAACTGGTTGGAGTTCAAACTAACTTCGCGTCGACAAATTTTTCAAGCTTTATGCTACTCGTATATTTAAGGAACACTCCTTTTATTATTTTAGAGATGACTGAATCTTTTTTTTTTTCTTTTTTTTACACTACATTTAGCAATAAATTAAATAAACTCACACTGCTTCTCAAATTGCAGGCTATCGCGGGTGACAGCGTGGAGGGTCCATGCGCGGCGGTGGCGTGTGGACGTCGCGTGTTCCTGCTGCGATATGAAGCTGCCACCTCGGAGTTCAAGGTGGCGCGCTCGCTCACTGTGGACCGACAGGTCAACTCTCTGCTCCTCACCACCAGGACCCTGTACATCGCCGGCGAGAAGCCGCTCAAAGTGAAGCTACCCTCTGGCGCGCTAGAAGCGTTCGGTATGGACGAGCCCACTGTGGCTGCTGCCGCTAAAAACCGCTCCCCGCCCAAGGCTTTTCTACTTATAAAAGATAAACCTACTGAAATACTCCTCTGTTACGCGGAATGCGGAGTGTTCGTGGACGAGAACGGCAAACGAACGCGCAACGAAGACCCCAAGTGGAGCTCCGCCGTACACAGCTGGGAGTTCGTCAACCCCTTCCTGTACGTGATCGGAGACGACAAGATAACCATCGTGTACCTGAACGACGACGCGTACCGGATGCCGCCTTGCACCTGTGACACTACCTCGCTAGCGTCTACCGCTTCCGACTGTTACTTGCCTGAAATATACACGTTGAAGATAAAGGAGCCAGTGCTACTGGGCACGGCACCCAGAGGTATAATCATAGGTTCTAAATGTGACGACGGATATAACGTGTCCATAATAGAAGGACTAGCGGCTTTCCGTAGTATCGGTGCGTCAGTCGAGTCCCTAGCCACTATATCCGACTCAAAGGGAGGCTCCTACACTGACCTACTGACAGCGCCGTCGATGACAGATTTAACGCCACAAGACGTATCGCAAGAAAGTGTAGAAGTGACGACAGGATTCCTGGCAGACATCAGGAAGCGAGCGCGGCAACTGCGTAACAAACACCGCAAAGAGCAGACGCCGGATGACGTCATCAAAGAAATATTGACAACAGAGGTGGGTTTGAAACGTGTGTCGACGGGTAGGAAATCTCCCGCGACTATTTCAGAGTTTGATTCAGACACGGAGTCGGATGACGAGAGTGAGGACAAGCCGGCCTCGCCCAAGGGCCCGGCGGACTTGTGTGCAGAGATGTTCACGCGACAAGTACGCTTCCAGTGATATTTATATTGCCAGTCGAACTCCAGAGAGTAGTGAGTCTGATTATACAGTCGTATATCATGTATAACGGGTGAAACAAGATTCATCACCAAGCCGAGGGTTTGCACAAACATGTAGCACTATTAAACATTACTGTTTTAAATTTTCATACCAAAAAGATCGTTCTAAAATAATGTTCAGTCGACTTCATAATTGCTTTGTCGCACTAAGGTAGAATTTCACTGCACGTCAAAAATTATCCAATGTGATTCGTTGTTCTGACAGTTTAGGTAAAACACCTCCAAGCAATTCAAGAAGTTAGCTAAAGACTTCGGCTAGGTGGTGGGTCTTCTTACAGCCTGTATAGAGCTTGTATGATACAGGAGAACATTTGAATGTACCTGAGAGATGAATGTTTAGTGCAAGAGTGAAGTCAACCGAGTAGATCTATTGTTAGTATTTTAATAGTATTTTTTAATTATAGGCGTTAATATGTTTGATAGGTAATATTATTTAATTATTTATACCATGCATTAGCTGCTCAACTTTTATAAAACAAAACCATTTGCATATTAGTTATAACATACTAACAGTATGACATTTTATTTATTACATAATTTAAGTTAATTTTCTATGGTAAGAAACGCATAAGTGGTTTTAAAGCCAATTTTAATTGGACCATATAAACTTTTTTATAATATAATTACTAGTGCATTGTCTACTTATTTTACTGTGATTTTATAACTGACTTGATTTCTGTTTAGATTAGTTTTGTATGTAAGCGAACTTTGTTTACGTAATTTGACATGTTAAAATATATATTTTTTTAAAGTATTAAGATTTTCATTTCGACTGACCTTACACTACACTATGGCAAACGCAGCAAGACCTCTACTCTGTACTGAAACACCTATTTACCTAACATTCGTCAAAACTACCTAGTACAATATCGCAGCATGACCGCAAACTTTATAACCACGACTTTTTAGCCGTCTTAGAAAAGTGGTCCACTCAATGTATCCGACATAAAATACCTCTAGGCGCGATTATTATTTTTTTATCATTAATAATATTTTTTATTTATCATTAGTAAATAGGTACTTACATAAGAAATAATTATGAAACACTCTGTTAAATGTTGAACTTTCATCAAGGTGAAACATCTTGATACTTTTTCACTTATTTACAAAATAATACATTTTTTTTCACAGTGTTTCTATTTTTCAAGATATTAACGGCGAAGACGAGGTAACAAAACTGTACAGTATCAGGTGTAGAGTATGTACTTGAAATCTGATTTCGATTATGACTCCTAAAGTCCTAACCCCTGTGTTGTGACGATTTAACTACTGTTACCATAGAGTACATCTGTTACTTATAGTCCTCGCCAGATAAGTCTGGAATAAAGGTTCGTTTCGTTCGAATTTCATAATACCATCGTTCGAATTTCAAAATAAAATATAAGGTCAAGGTCGCCTCTTACCACGATACGTTTGTTTCGATCATGCTACGACATTTTGTTAACATTTTTACCGACTTCAAAAAAAAGGAGGTTATCAATTCGACCCGTATGTATGTAATATTATCAGAACTGCCCAGTTTTCATATATGTTAGTCTATATCAGCGTCTGAACAAATGTGCCAAATTTCATAAGTGTATGTATGTATGTATGTATGTATGTATGTATGTATGTATGTATGTATGTATGTTTTTATGTTTGTGCACGCATATCTCCGGAACTACAAGTTCGATTTAAGTAATTCTTTTTGTGTTGTACTAGGTATTGTTCAACTTAGGGTACACTGCAAGTTTCATCAAAATCGGCTCAGTAGTTTTAGAGATATGGATTAGTGCATATGTAAGAAAATTTTGTATTTTTACAAGAATTTGGTTTGAATACTTAATAAATAAACTAAAAAGGGTAAAATAAAAACTTTTTCAAAAAAGTAACCGACTTCAAAAACAACAACAAAACAAAAAAGGGTGAAATAACCTAATTAATAACTTCTTTCGGAAGTCGGTGGCTAAAAATCAATGAAATATAAAAAATAAAGCCACCGACATCCGAAAGAAGTTATTAATTAGGTTATTTCACCCTTTTTTGTTTTGTTGTTGTTTTTGAAGTCGGTTACTTTTTTGAAAAAGTTTTTTTTCTTATCGTTTTGAAATATTGGAAAACATTGGTAAACGGGGGTCAACGAATTTTATTCCAGACTTATCTGGCGGAGACTATAATCTTGCAAATGTAATGTTACTATTCCATCAAATAAACGTTCAGTAAAACACTTTTTTAACCGACTTAAAAAAAAAGTAGGTTCTCAGTTCGACCTGTATATATGTATGTTTGTCCGCGATTATCTCGCGTTTGGCTGAACCGATTTTGATGCGGTTTTCAGGAAAGTGTTCATTACATTCTGGAGAAGGTTTTAGTATATAACACTAATGGATATCCCGTGACGTTGCTCGCGTGGATCCGTTTTTGCTTACTTGGATTGTAGATTTTTAAAGACGCCGATTAATAATGAAGATTTGTTGAATATCTAAACTAAAAAGGGAAAAATAAAAAACTTTTGTCAGGTTGTCATATCCTTCAATAAGACAACCCTGCCTTTTCTACACTATCGCTTTAATTTAATTTGTTTTGTGGGGGTAATTTTACATTTTAGAATTTTAATTACAGGTATGAAATAAATATCCAAACACGGTTTCGCAAAATTATATTTAAAAAAAGAAATAGGGACATTTAGAATTACAGCAATATTTTATTATTACATTATTATTATAACAGTATAAATAAATAACCAATCAAAGTACTTACAATTTAGACTCAGTCCAGAGGTGTACACTGTACAAAAGTTCGAGCTCAACTGAAACGTTTGCTTGTGCGACAATCGTTTTTATACGCCTACTAATGGCGGTAGTTGTGAATCACAAGGCGTGCGTTTGCAATTGCAAACGTACGTTTTATTTTATGATGAGCTCAAAATTTACTTAGTGTTTACATTTAATTATTTTATATTTAACTAGACACAATACATATAAATTTAATTGTATAAACACATCTACAATCGTATAGGGTTAGGCAGTTCTAACCTAATATTAAATTATACATTCTGACAGTCGGCCATCCTATGTTAAGCACGACCTCGTGCTTTAAAAAAAAACATAAATGTGAATATCGTATAGATGAATATAAAACAAAAAATAATTGAACCATTCATAAATACATGCCACATAAAAACGAAAAAAAAGGAGACATTCGTCATAATTAATTATCATAATAATTATACAATATTTAATACATAGTATTACACATAATTATGCTGGAACCTTTCCTCACAATCACGTATAATCAACAATATAATCATCATGGAACACTTCCGTCTTCAACAAAGTGACAACTCTGTCGTCAACACATTTTTAAGGACCCTTCCGTCCAATTCGATATGTATGACACATTTGTCAACGGACCCTTCCGTCCAATTCGATATTTATGACACATTTGTCAACGGACCCTTCCGTCCAACTAGATATGACACTTTTGTCAATGGACCCTTCCGTCCGACTAGATATGACACTTTTGTCAATGGAACCTTCTATCCAACCAATAGAGTATGACACCTTTGTCATTGAAACGAATGTAATGGACCCTTCCGTCCAATCAGACACATCCGCCAAGAATATATTTGCTAAGACCCTTTGGTCCTTAGTAGTAGAACCACATTTTTGTGAAAACATAAATTCTGTAGAAAGTATTATTGACCATAACGTAATAAAATCACAGGAGTAAAGGCTCTTGTATGTATGAAACAATTGAATCTACTTTTTTTTTTCTACATGTTTATTAATCTGACTCATTGGACAAACCATCGTCACTAGCGTGTGGTCTATTAAAATTTAGCCAGGGTTTTAGCTTGTCAACCGCGACTACCGCAGAATAACCTCTACCGCCCTTTTTTGTGAGGGGTGTATCTTCGACATGATATCGGTCGTGATCGAACACTTTCGTAATTCTGTATGGACCTTGAAATTTTGGTATCAACTTTTTACTATGCCCTGTGGAAGGAACCTGACGCTCTATACGTACTAAATCTCCTACCTGGTATTTCACTGGGGTACAACGTTTTTTATCAAAGTAAGACTTATCTTTTTCCTGACTAATGGCTATTTGCGTACTGATTTCATCGCGAATTTCCGTTATATCTTGCTCATTAATGTCCGTAATATCGCCCTCTAGTTCAGAAATAACCTTACTTTCAGTACTACCTGTCAACCGCTTGCCAAACAAAGCCTCCGCAGGGGTCCGATTGATCCCCTTGTTTAACGTATTATTAATGCCCCATTGTACCTCTGGTAAGTAATCGTCCCATTTGTTTTCGGCCATACCAACAGTTTTCGCCGTTAACGAATCCACAATTGTCTTATTGTATCTTTCTACCTGGCCATTCGCTCTGGGGGTAGCAACCGCATTTAGTATATGCTTGATACCCTTTTCATTGACAAATGCTTTAAAACTGTCACTAGTAAATGAGGATCCCCTGTCCGAAATTATTCTTCTAGGAACCCCAAAGATGCCAAAATACTCCTTAAGTACCTTAATGGATGTACTAGTTTTAGTATTCCTAACTGCTTTTAAATAAATATATTTCGTAAACGCGTCTATTAAAACTGGAATATACATATTGCCTTTACTACTCTTAACAAAGGGACCCGTATGGTCGACGTGGATTGTGTCGAAAGGAGTAGCTATTTTTGGTATGGGATTAAGGTAGCCTGGTTTTTTACCACCGGATGATTTTGCATAAGCGCATTCTAGGCAAGAATCTACGTATTTTTTTATGAATCTTCGCATTTTATTAAACCAGTAAACAGATTTAATCTTGTCCAAAGTTTTGTCAAAACCAAAATGGCCTATATCATCATGGTTTTGTTTTACCACTTGCCAACGTACTCCCTTTGGCACAACCCATCGGTCGCCATCCGCAGTTATCCGAAACAATTTATCATTCTTCAGTTTGTAATTAGATTTTATGTCGACAATGTCATCAAATTTTGGATCCTTAAGTATGCCTATTATTCTTTGAATATCATCATCGGCATTTTGCACAGTAGTCAACCATGAGGACTCGGACACCGTGAAAACTTTGCCTTCCGAACTCTTAACAGGGTTCCTACTGAGCGCATCAACGTGGGACATGGATGGACCTGGTCTATATTCTATTGAAAAATTGAATTCTTGCATTTGTTCCCACCATCGTGCGACACGGGGAAGCATGTCCTTTTTTTGGAAAGTTGCTTTTAAGGAGTTGCAATCTGTGACTATCTTAAATGTTAATCCAACCAAGTAAACACGGAACTTTTGAAGAGCAGATACAACCGCTAGCGTTTCGAGGTCATACGACGAATAATTCTGTTCTTCGGCGGTAGTTTGTCTACTAAAATAGGCAATTGGTCTGAGAACTAAATTTTCATCCCTCTGCAAAAGAATTCCCGCTATGCCTATCTTACAAGCATCGGTATGTAATTCTGTTAACGCTTTAGGATTGTATAATGCCAAAATAGGTTTTTGAGATAGCTCTTTTTGCAAAGCTCTGAATGCTGTCTCCTGATCGGGTCCCCATTCAAACTTAATATTCTTTTTTAACAAATGAGTGAGTGGTTTAGCCAAAATAGAGAACTTGGGGACAAATCTCCTAAAGAAACTTGCCAGACCCAGAAACTGACGGACATTATGCTGGTTTTGTGGTACAGGAAAACGCTCGACAGCTTCGATTTTTCTCGAGCCTGGTCGAATGCCGTTTTCAGACACTTCGAACCCCAAGTAATCTACTGTGCGTTTAAAGAAAAAGCATTTGGATGGTTTAAGAGAAAGTCCAGCTTTTTTGAACAAGTCTAGTACAGATTGCAACCTTGTCATACCTTCTGAAATTGTTTTGCTGGGTATAATTACGTCATCTAAATATGCCAAAGCTTCCCCATGTCGAGCGTTCCCTAATATTTGGTTCATTAAACGCTGAAATGTCGCTGGCGCATTAGCAAGCCCGAATGGCATGCGATTAAACTCATAATGCCCATCGGGTGTGACAAATGCAGTTTTGTGCTTATCTTTTTCAGCTATAGGCACTTGGTAGTATCCAGATGCCAGATCCAAAGTAGTAAAGAATTGATTTCCCGCTAAAATATCTAATTGATCGTCGATGAGAGGCATTGGATAGTTCTCTTTAATGGTTTTTTTATTGAGCGCTCGATAGTCAATACAAAGTCGGTACTCGCCAGTTTTCTTTTTAACAAGAACTATGGGACTCGCATAAGACGAAGTAGATGGGCGTATGATACTAGTATCTAACAACTCTTTTATCATCTCCCTAACAACTTCCTTTTCCGCGATTGCCAATCTATACGGCCTATAAACAACCGGTTGATCATCGTTTAAGTCTATTTTCATGCTACCGACAGACGTACTACCCAATTCCGTAAGGTCTAGAGCAAAACATTCTCTGTAATTATTTAATAACAACAATAGTTTATTTTTATCTTCAGCAGACAGATCGCCAGAAATATGAAATTGAGTTTCTGTCAACGTTAAGGGTACACTGGTCTTACAGTTCGAGACATTAAGCACCTGACTAGTTTCTTCTTCATGAGGTTCTACGCCTCGCGCAATTAAAAAGTTTGCTTCGAAGCATAATCTCGAAGAAGGGGCACAAGTAACAACTATAAGTCCAAAGCCATTTCGAACGTAATACAGACCGGATAAAACTGAGTATCGTGCTTGTTCTTTATATCGTACGCTACCTTCTACGAATATTTCTCCATCAAAACTGGGCTCATCACTATATACTTCTACAAAAGTAAGTCCTGACACTTCAGTTTTGTTTTTACAAAATAATTTAATCTTGTGGTTAGCGTTATCGAGTATTCCCAGACTAGATATATCTAAACAATCGCTTGTTTTCTTTATTATTATGTGTGATTGCTCTGTAAACGTTTGACCAATCATAAGGGGAAAAGGCATTACATTATCTGGGACTATAAGCAGATCTACGTCGGCTGAAGCACTGTCTATAGTAATGTGAACATTAAATTTACCGATGGCACTAACTACCGAATTACCGAAACCACTCAAGACTGGCAAGTTCCTAGTGTCGAACTGATCATTGATCCTTCTAAACTCCGACTCTTTAATCATAGTACACTCGCTACCCAAATCAATGAAAGCCTGCATAATCAACCCATTGACAACAGCCTGCTTAAAATATTTTTGATTAGGCTTTGTCAATACAGAGGAGTCGGTTGATGTGCCTACTTCGTTACTGGCAACTCTTAAAACTGTTTTATCAGGGGCTGGCATTTTTGAGTAGCACTGTTCGGTTTCATGGCCAACTTTATTGCATTTACCGCATTTCTTAATTGGGCGCTGACACTGAGCAACGAGATGACCTTCCTGTTTACAGTTTAAACAACGGATTGGTTTGCCATTGCCTGAATTTCGTGCTTGCGCGTCATTGTTTTTATTCAAGGGGCCTTTAATAGTTTTCCGATCGTTTAATGGTCTTATATTTCGTACGTTACGCAAATACGATAATAATTTGTCTGGGTCTGAAAATTTTACAGCTTCTGCGCCTAACCTTACGGATCGATCGTCTATTCCGTGTAAAATGCATTCTACCGCGCGAGAACCATCAATACCGCATCGATTTATTAACCCTATTTTCTCATAGAAATATTCCTCTAATGAATCGTTAAATCGGGCTCTTTTGGCCAGCATGTCGCTAAGCATCTGACCATAATTCTCCTCTGGAGGAAACGCGGACAAAAGCTTTTGTTGCCATTCGCTCCAGGAGAAAAGGACAGACGATAGACCCTCGTACCACCTTTTGGCAACGCCTTTTAACTTAGGCAAAGCAAAGTGCACAATCTGTTTCTCACTTAAACCGTAAATAAGCGCACATTCGTTTACCTTATGTAGCCACATGGTCATCGTCTGTTCCTTTCTAGCTGGGTCGAACTCGGGAATGGTGTTTTGCATAGACCCCAACCTATCCAATGAATCAGACTGGTTTACCGATTTTAACATATTAAAAATCTGGGCAATATCGTCAAATTTATAAGATCGTGAGGACTCACCCGAATTCCGGAACCGCTCCTCTCCATAATGGTGATGCTGCTGGCGAGTCTCCGAAAGCTGATTACGCGCACCAGAAGTACGCTGGTCGCGTTGACTGCAGGACTTCCTGCTGCGTTGAAGACTGCGTGACCTGGACTTCCTGCTGCGTTGAAGACTGCGTGACCTCTCGGCATCGTGGCCACGCATCGAACGCTTGTGTTCGTTCCGTGGTGACTGGTCATCACATCTACTGCGCTTTGCTGACTCTGCGTCGCGTAGACTGCGCCTTGGTGACTGTTCATCACGTCGGCTACCCGGTGACAGTTCCTCGCGTCTGCTACGCGACGACAGTCCATCGCGTCTGCTACGCGAAGACTGTCCATCACGTTGCTCACCCGGCGACACTACATCGCGTACACTGTGCGGCGACGGCCAATCGCGTCGACTACGCGGTGACCGTCCATCGCGTCTGCTATGCGACGACAGTCCATCGCGTCTGCTGCGCGACGACAGTCCATCGCGTCTGCTACGCGACGACGGTCCATCACGTTGGTCACCCGGCGACACTACATCGCGTCTACTATGCGGTGACGGCCAATCGCGTCTACTACGCGGTGACCGCAAATCACGTGAACGACTAGGCGTTCGCTCATTGCGTTCACAACTGTTAAGCCGCTGAATGCGCTCCCTGAAAGTCCCTGTTGTCAATACGGGACTTGGAGTGCAATTTATAGGACTGCGCGATCGATATGCATCAGATCGGGCCACGGAATGTCGCGAGGGTGTTTGCCCCGTAGCAGTACTAGCCAATGCTTCCATTTTATCTGAAAAATAGAAAAAAAAACGAAAGCAAACTACGTAGGTAAGCCGATCAGCTATTCATTTATCAAGAGAGAGAGAAAGGAGAGAAAACACACAAAAACAAGAAAAAAAAAACAGATGAGAAAAAAAAACAAAAGCAAAAAAAGAAAAAAAGTTAATTACAATATATTTTTATGTCAATTTTAGACATGAGTGTCGCTCGAATCCCACTTCTGAGATGTCAGGTTGTCATATCCTTCAATAAGACAACCCTGCCTTTTCTACACTATCGCTTTAATTTAATTTGTTTTGTGGGGGTAATTTTACATTTTAGAATTTTAATTACAGGTATGAAATAAATATCCAAACACGGTTTCGCAAAATTATATTTAAAAAAAGAAATAGGGACATTTAGAATTACAGCAATATTTTATTATTACATTATTATTATAACAGTATAAATAAATAACCAATCAAAGTACTTACAATTTAGACTCAGTCCAGAGGTGTACACTGTACAAAAGTTCGAGCTCAACTGAAACGTTTGCTTGTGCGACAATCGTTTTTATACGCCTACTAATGGCGGTAGTTGTGAATCACAAGGCGTGCGTTTGCAATTGCAAACGTACGTTTTATTTTATGATGAGCTCAAAATTTACTTAGTGTTTACATTTAATTATTTTATATTTAACTAGACACAATACCGGGAACCGACTTCAAAACCAAACACAAAAAAAGTGTAAAATAACTTTTCTTTCGGAAGTCGGTGGCCACTCGCCACTCGGTTTCCGAAAGAAAAGTTATTTTACACTTTTTTTGTGTTTGGTTTTGAAGTCTGTTCCCTTTTTTTCAAAAAGTTTTTTTATTTTATTCAACCTTACTATATAATATTTATGTCGTGCCAGGATGTTGTAGGAGAATTTTGTAGGTAAGTTGGTTTTAATGTTTTTAGAATAAGTAAGATAAGTAAAATTATTTTTTGCCGATTATGATTAAGATATTTTTGAAGACAGTATTAATATTTTGAGATAAGAAAGAAACATAGGAGATAATGGAGATTTTCACATTAAAGAACACGAGTTAGAAGTTTTATATTATGATGATTATCTTACGTGTATGAAGTTAAGATGTGGGAGAGTTTTAAATTGCATTAATTTGTTGCTGTTGATCTTACGTTTAAGAAGTTAAGATGTGGGAGAGTCGATTATTATAAAATTCAGAGGGGATGCTGTAGGAGAATTTTATAAGTAGGTTTTAATGTGAAAACCTCTTACAAAAAGGAAGTTTTCACATTAAAACTGTGCTGGCTGTTTAGAATGAATAAGAAAATGTAAATTGTATTAATGACGTGTGTTTTTCAGACTTTTTCAGTTTCTAATGTGAGAAGACATTTTTGGTTATTATGGTATATTTTTTTCTAAGAGTTTAACTGTTTACTTTATTTAAAATGTTTCTGGTGCACCATATTACTGTGTGTAATATTTAAAAAAATAAAAATAAAATTAAGTGAAAAATAAAAGTATACTTAATGAAGATATAAATTGGTAGTTTTCATATTTATTTTAGGGAAACTTACAGCTAAACAGTCACAGTAAATAACAATTTAGACAAAATATGGCCAATTACAAGTTTCCACATGTAATCAGAAAAATTGGTAACGAGTATTATAAATAACAGGAAACAAAAAAAATATCTATTCACGCTCGAAGAAGCTGTTAGTTAAGATCTCCTTCAAATTAGCAACACTTTTGTTGAAAATGTCGATATCAGCTTCCTGGCAGATTGCATTGCACATACGACTCGCTCTCATCATGAACGAGTTCCGTCTGTACGTAGTGACCACCACTGGGGTGTATAATAAATGAGGTCTACGAGGGTCTACGTAAAAAAGCAGACGGCACTCGTAGCCCGATTTTATGCAACAACTCAGTAACACCAGTTGTCCCATTAGCAATTTTAAAAAGAAACACAAAATCCGATATTTAACGCCTTTCATAAAGTGGAAGGATATGAAACTTTTTGCAACGGTAGGTATAATTCGTTAAAAACGCTTTAGACCGATATTGAATGTGCCTTTGGTACACAGATGGTTAATAACCTGGATTTACCCATGTGATAGTTATATCCGATTTTATATTCGTTGACGCTGGCAACAGTTAGTTTATAATATATTATTGCTATATATATTGAAGACTGAAATTGCATGCCAATGCCGAATCAATTCTGATTCAATAAAACCACGATTAAAATTGTTGGAATTTTTTATTTACAATCTTATTACATTTACATAATATGAAGTGGAATTTGGAAAGTTCATGCGAGCACACATCAATACTTATTATTTAGTTTATATTCGTCACAATCACTACTCGCACAACACTTATGAGACAGTATCTAACTGTAAACAGTAGTCGTAACACCCCATATTATTTGGTTACGAATTCTCTTCGAAGTTATTAACAAGATGATGTACTTAAAAAGTGTACTACACAAATCTGACGTAATAGCAGAGATCTCTTTACACACATAATGTACAACACAAATAATTATACAGCTCGCTATCTGACATTCTATGCCTAGTGAATCATATAGTTAGACTCAGTCAAAATATCATAATATAATACAGAATCAGTTGCTGCGGCTAGTTTAATAATTACATCATATGTTCACTGGGTCGCACATTAAATACAATAAACAAACACTTCAGAGCCATACAGACACTCATATATTACATAAAATGACAAAAAACGTAAGTTGAGGCAGTCTTCATAACCACGAGAGGTCCTGCAGACTTGCGTAGCGGCTGTTACAATATACGTAATAACGGAGGAGCCACGCTCCACCAGTGACCGAAAAGAAACTTGGCTAGTCCTTACTTTAATATTATGGAAGATATGAAACTGAACCCTGAACACGCATATCTTTATCTGATATTGATCTACTCTGAGAGGTAGGTAAGGACAGAATCGAATATATTCTATTATCTTACCTGGTCTAAATCACAACACTAAAAGTTAATTCCAATCGTTGCCGTTGCGCCTTCACATTTACAAAGTACAGCTTGTATAGCTTATAAATATACTTATCAGTTCATTGTTCATGTATTATTGCGATATCCTATTATTGCCGACATTACGAGATGATTCCAACACTTCTTCAGCTACCCTGCCATACACCGATCAATTTATCGTCAGATAAATGAACATGAACACATTGACATACATCAGATCGCTTATTTGTAAGGAACTAAATTCATTAAACTTCTACGTTTGAGAACAAACTGACGGATGTAAGCTTGCTTCAGACTATCAGACTTGTCCTCGTGATCCGATCCGGCAAGTTGTAAGCTGAGCAACGGAGTATGTCCAGTCAGCCAGAGAAATAGGCATACAGGCTTGAATATTTACATTTCCACTACACGCCAACACTCCCTCAAAAAAGTAATATAAAAGACTTCTTATTGTAATAGAAAGTCACAACATTTACGGATAGTATGTTAGCTGCCTGTTGGCCGATCTCTCTGCCGCCGTACTCCCCACACAGTAGTATCCCCGCACACAGTCCTCCCGTTCAGTTGAGGAACCCTCGACACTGCGGCGCGCCACACAGACATGGTATCTTCTCGTCCTCGAGCGGGAACTTGTAGTCGTACGTGATCTCCTCGTCGACGCCTATCGGCTGCTTCGAATATATCACGATCTTCTTCTGAGACTCTATTGTTATTATTTTCGCGTAGCAGTTCGGCTGGTAAAAGAAAGGAGTATATGAGAGATTAACAGTTTATTTGTAGAATTGATATAAAATTCCAGGTATCGGTTTCCGCAAATTAGAGATGTATCCAAAGGGAATGAAGCTTAGCAAAGATATGCGAAAATAACGCGATTTTTAAAGCCATTCAAGATCTTCGCAGTCGCAACTGGGGTCTTATCAAAGTTTTCATTACATCTAATTATGTTATGAATGCCAAAACAAAATGTGAAAATGCTTTCATGACTGTAATCAGTAGTGGTAGACGCCCACGGCGACAGACGTCGGCAGACGATCTCCGGCCAGCGTAGGCGCGGGCATGCGAGCGGCGAGTAATGGGCGACTCGCTGTCCGACCATGGACCATGCCCGGGTCGACGGCGCGTTGAGTTCCACGCGCGCCTCAAGAAGTGTCAGCATAATGACGGAGCTCCAGCCAGAGGGCCAAAGCCTGCCGGGGTCATGGGACTCACGAATTACCGTAACCCCGGAACGTAAAGGGCACTGTGGATTTTAGTCAGTTCAAGTCTGACAGTCCCTCCCGCTCTGCCCTGGGTGGGAGGACTCATTTGATGATTTTACCAGTGGTAAGCTGCACTGTTTTATGAACACTTACATTGCAGCTGTGGTTGATGAACCGCGCGAGGTTGCCGCACTTGGTGGCGTCGATGATGGTGTCGAGGTCGATACGGAACAGGTAGGAGCTGCCGATGCCGGTGGCCTCGTAGTGTGCCTCACGTACATCTGCTACGATGGGTCGCACCATCTGTCCCACGTACTCTATCACCATCTCATCTGCTGCTATCGGCTCCTGGGGAAGCAATGTCGCGTATAGTTATTTACTGACTGTTCTTTATACATGACTAGCTGACCGGGCAAACTTCGTACCGCCTCACCTTTTAAACCTTCCCTGGACTTCCAGAAGTAATTCAAGACCAAAATCAGCCAAATCGGTCCAGCCGTTCTCGAGTTTTAGCGAGACTAACGAACAGCAATTGATTTTTATATATAAAAGAGATAAGAAAGATACTAGCTGACCGGGCAAACTTCGTACCGCCTGACCTTTTAAACCTTCCCTGGACTTCCAGAAGTAATTCAAGACCAAAATCAGCCAAATCGGTCTAGCCGTTCTCGAGTTTTAGCAAGACTAACGAACAGCAATTGATTTTTATAATATAGATAGAAGAAGAAGATAGATAAGAGAAGATAGATATTAATAGAATAACTAACCATCTTTCAATATTATATGTCATATTTGTTTATAATCGACTACTTACTTGTGCGAACAGTCCCCAGTCGTGGATGCCCGACTTGGCGAATTTGAGCTGCTTCTTCCTGAACTTGAGCTGGTTGAACTTTAACAAATCAGAGTCTGTATCGGTACCTGTAAATGTAGAAGAGAATAATTAATCAACAGAGATGTACTATGGGTTCTCACGCATACTGTATTGGTTTGGGGAAAGCCATTGTTACTGCGCAGATAAAAAGATGTTGCTTTTTCCACATTTTTCAAACTATAAAAGAGGATGCACTCTTATCCGAACCGAACGCGTCGAAGGAGTCGAAGGAATTTTAGAATTCTGTATATGAATTCTCATGAAACCTCGCACACTTATCCGCGCCAAATCGAACGAAAGGATTTTTAGATTTCTTTTACAGAATTCTAAAATTTGACTCCTTTGGCGCGTTCGGCTTGGATAGATGTGCGTCCACCTTTACACTCCTGTTTCTAGGAATAACAATATTTCACATTATTCACCTTTTACGCGGTCTGAGGCTACCTTTTTTTTTCGTTATAAAATCATCAAACGACGACTCATTTCACGGCCCAGAAGTGACTGTCAGACGCGGTGTCACTTTAGTAGACTTTACGTTTTAGGGTCACGGTTACCTGTTTAGACAGTTCCGCCACGCCATCCAGGCGTTTGGCACTCTGTGACGCTGACGCTATCTCGCTTTTGTACAAGCTGGTACTTACCAAAGGCAGTAAGAAGTCTCCTCTGGTTGGACCTGGCTTCCCGGGAGAGACCCTGCATCTTGGCCACCTTCTTGTCATCAATATGATCGTGTAACGCCGTGGCGGAGCTACGTCCGTGATGGTACTTGTACTTCGCCTTTAGCCGCGCGTCCATTTTATAGTAGCCTTCTGTTCTCGCTGAGCCACTCGAGTGACCCTGGAATATTGGCAAGGAAGGTTGATGATTAGCTCATATTGGACTTAGATTGTTACCCGTATTCTCCAAATGGAGTAGAGTTTTCGATACAATTGGTGATTTATGTTCAAATGTCATGTAATAGATGATATCTACTGCAATCAACCAGGCAAAAATCCAGCCTCAAAGCTGTACTTACAACCTTTCCAATGAAGAAATGATAACATAGCCTAAGTTAAAAATTAAACCCCACGAACAGGAGATGCGCTTGTCACAATTAGGCTAACAAAACAGTCATCCAGATAAAACGATTCTGGTGTATGTAGATAAACTATGATTTGTTTTGGCGCGATGTCAGCGATGCCGTTAGAATACTTTTGTCGGTCAGTCGTTGTTCGAACGTCAACCCGCAAGCACGTGATGGCGTGTAGGCGACCCAATGTGTTAATATGCAGTAAATACTTCAACGATCATCAGCGTAACAACGTACTGATGAACATATTTTCTAAATGTGTCGAACTCATAGCCTAGGTCTGGGTCAACTTAATTTCCATCGACACACAAAGAGAAGGCGTTATGACAAAAATCATTATTGATAACTTGAAAATAAATCAAATCACCTGTAGATCCTCATAGATATTATTATGCCTCTTGGACTTCTTCTTAGGCGGCGAGTAGCAGACGTCAGTGGGCGGGTGGTCGACCCAGTGAGTGTCGTTGAGCCAGTAGCCGTGCGCGTCCTCAGCCAGTAGTGCCTCGTATGCACGCCGCAGGTAGCGCACGTCCTCGCGGTCGATGCCGCGTGTCAGGAACTCGTACATCACCTGCATCTCCGACATCAGGTCGCGCGCCGGGAACGACACGGACGAGAACGGTGCCGGCGAGTAATCCAGCTCGCGCGGGGAGTACAGTCTGCAGAAAAAAATGTTTAGTTTTAACCATCATCAATCATCATCAGCCTATAATGTTCCCACTGCTGGGACACAGACCTACTCTCTGTGAGAGGGAGTGGGCCATAATCCTTGTAGGCCCAGTGTGCGTTGGTCACATATCTTCGAATTTTTGGTTCTAGGACATCAAAAATCAGCGCGCGGAAAAAATTGCAGTGCGGCCGAGCTCTAATACAAAACTTTTCCGTGTTTTAAATAAAATATAGCCGTAATGTAATACGGCGGAATCTACAGACCGACTGCGATATAAACTTTAAAAAATTGTTGTTCAATACATAAAGTAGGTACGTACTTGTTCTGTATCTCGGCCAGTTTCTTAGGCTCATGTTTCCTCTTGTACGGTCGTTTGACGTCCTTCTTGCTAGTCTCTCGCGGCACCTCTCTCTCTTCTCTTTCCCTCTCATCTCTGTCTTTCTCCTCCATTGGCGGTGACATCGCACTCTCCGGTTCCGCCATCCACGTGTAACCTGTAATAATGTTATTAAAAATGAAGCAGATATCATTTTGATAATAGTTGCCGACTAGTCATGCTAGGGAGGGAGGAGGCGGGCGCCGTGAGGGAGAGGACAGCCTCCCACCACACGACCCAGACGCCGCTGGAGACGCCCACGGGATCGGACGTCGCGAGGCGATTTCCGGCCACCGAAGGCGCGGGCATGTTGACGGCGAGTAATGGGTGTCTTGCCGTCTGATCATGGACCATGCCCGGGTCGACAGCACTGTCAGTAATCTGACGGGGGCCCCTTATTAGCTGGCCAAAGCCTACCGGGGTCGCGGGTCTGTCTCATCAGTGGGTTCTAGGGTCATTGTTACTCGTTTGGACAGTTCCGCTATTTACCTAAGAAGTGATATTATTATTTCCATTAAGACGGTGATAAGGATCATTACAAGTTGGATATTGGGGCCAACAAATGCATGAAACCGTCAAAACTCTAACATAATATAAAACGCTATCAGGTTAAGTGGAACTATAATTTTCGCGAAAACAGAAAACAAAAGCCAAGAATGCTAATTTTAGGAGACACT
Source organism: Agrotis exclamationis (assembly GCA_950005045.1). Lineage (NCBI taxonomy): Eukaryota > Metazoa > Arthropoda > Insecta > Lepidoptera > Noctuidae > Agrotis > Agrotis exclamationis. The sequence continues at coordinate 8,298,124 of OX465437.1, forward strand.
TGAAGTTGTTTGAGTCCAGCAGTGGGCAATTACTGGCTGCTAGCGTGGACTTCTTTGTTCTAAGATCTATCAGATTCCGCAGTGGTAGACGCCCACGGCGACGGACGTCGGCCGACAATCTCCGGCCACCGTAGGCGCGGGCATGCAGACGGCGAGTAATGGGCGACTCGCTGTCCGACTATGGACCATGCCCGGGTCGATGGCGCGTTGTGTTCCACGCGCGCCTTAAAAAGTGTCAGCATAATGACGGGGCCCCCCTTTAGAGGGCCAAAGCCTGCCAAAGGGCTATTGAAGTACACCGTGGATTTTAGTCAGTATGAGTCTGACAGTCCCTGCCGCACTGCCCTGGGTGGGAGGAGATTTGATGATTTTACCACGCATTTTATCAGATTAATGTTAATACCGTGATCATGTTGTAGATGGTTGGACGGTCTCCTCTCGCTGGTGTCGTCAGGCGGCGGCCTGCAGTACGAGTGGTCCAGCGCCACCTGGGACGCTTGCGACGCCTGGGACGCTTGGGACTGAGGTGATGACGTTTCTGATAGCGCGCTGCTTGCCTGAAGATTTTAAAAGTTACTAGTTCAGTCTTTCTTTTTGGATGAGTACAAACTTAAGAAATATCTGAAAAAAATACGCTTCTTTTTATATTTGTTACGAGTGCATAGAAGCATGTTCATGCCTTTGCCACTGTGAGCGGTGGCTTAGCGCGGGGTGGCGAGCGGAAAGACCAAATGTTTAGAAATGTTTGAAGCACGTCACAAGGCGCCGCCCACAGCGTTCGCAGTTTTCTCTATGCGAATCGGTTCAGCGCGAGCGGCGCGCGGAAAAAGTTGGTGGCCCAGTGGTATTGGCTCCGACTTATGGTCGTGGGTTTGAACTTCGAACCCAGCGAGGCGCATTACTTTGTGTAATTTATGTCATCACCACTGCTCTCAAAAAGGTGAAGGAAAACATCGTGAGGAAACCGGAATTTCCTTGAACCAAAAAATTCGAAGACATGTGACATCCACCTATCCGCACTGGGCCCGCGTGGTGGATTATGGCCCACTCCCTTTCCGGAGTCGTGGCCCAGCAGTGGGAACATTAATAGGCTGATGATGATGAAGGAGCTTTATACATGAGAGCAGGAAATATACTCACATCTTTAACCCCATTAACGCTGACAGCAGTCTCAGTAGTACTATGATCACTGAAGGACACGACCCGCTGCCGCTTGTCGGGCTTGTCAGCCCGCTCCCGCTTCCGCCTGGCCTGCAGCGGGGCGGAGTCGTCGCTGAGCTCGCCGTCCTCCAGCGACATGTCTCGTTTGCTCTTCTCTCTGTCGGGGGACTTCGTGTGGTTTTTGATGGGTGATAGGGGTTCTTCTGGTGTTGCGTCCGGTTTGCTGGTAAGGGAGATTCAGTAGAATATAATGATTGGGTTGGACTAGGGGTCTTGTACACAATTTTTTCAGTATTGCTATTAGATGTTTTTTAAAATTGAAGTGTTGGTCAATAAATTCAAGCACATTAAGAGCGCGTATTCTGAAAGTTGGCAACGTCGCAAATAGTTGTCAAATACTAACACGTTTTATTTAATTTACTAATGCAGTAAGTATGGACATAAGAAATATCGCTCTGTAGTGCACTACAAAATTGATTATGAAATGCAATAATTAATATCGTAACACCGAATAAATGGTTTTAGATGAAAAAAAAAAGTATTTGGAAACCTTTCAAATGCTTTTTTTATACCTGAAACGGTTACAATATCAAATTCAGTGTTTTAATTGCATTCCTATATACATTTTTAGTGCACTACAGAGCAATATTTCTTATTTTCAGACAGTAAATTTAAGTACTAAATTAATTGAAAGTTGTAAATATTTGACAGCTATTTGCGACATTGCCAACTTTCGGGTTATGCGCCCTTAAGACCCATATTACAGAAAGCACCTCAAAACTCAAGTGTGAGTTACAAGTACTTACAACAGAACTAGTTTCAACAAATCAAATGTCTTGAATCTAGTTTTAAGTAATGCTTGAGTATTGAGTGATGATCTGTAATACGGCCCTAAGAGCTTTAAAATAAATAAATCTACAATCCAATAACCGGATTACCGATCTTTCAGGCCATAAGTAGCCGTACCTGTCGTCGGGTGGTTTTTCAGGCAGCGGGTGCGTATCCGGCTCCATCTTCCGTCTCTGTTCTTCGAGGAACTCCCGTTCGATTTGCTCCATATACTCTGTATTGCGTCTTCTTCTCTCCTGTCAAACGAAATTAAATATGCAAAATGATGACTTAATAAAAACAAAAAGTCAGCAATATGATGCCGTGGTTTAAAAGACGTATAATGTAAATAGTTCCAAAACAATACACCGCACGGACCGCCGCAGTACGCGCCTCATTTTAAAATTCGTTATATGAAATCGGAAAATGCTGTCAGTATCCGAATATTGAAGAAAGAATGCTGAAAATACTGATGACGTCATATAAAGCGGTGCGTGTTGTGTACGGTGCTGATATTTATGGGCGACCACCTTTAAAAATTCTGTTCTTACCTGGTATTCCCTCTCCTCTTCCGAGTCTGAGTACACTCTGTCCAGTAGAAGGTCGCGTGGCGGGCTGGCAGCCGCGGGAGCTTCGCCCCCCGAGCCTTCGCCCTCCCACGGTTCCATTTGGGGGATAGGGGTTTTTTCTAAGATCATAAATTATTTGTGAGGTAATATTTACAATGGTAAAATAATCATACAATCAAGAACTTTAAACTGTTTAACTTTAGCGTGAGAAATTGGTAGTCGAGGTTTTAGAGGCGGTCATTTTAAACCCGTTCATAAAAAAAGCAGAAAAGTATAAATGTCACAGCTATTTTATAATTTTCCACAAAATTAGCAACACTTGTTAGGTTCATCATCATCCTATAAATGTTCCCACTGCTGGGACACAGGTCTCCTCTCTGTGAGAGGGAGTGGGCCGTAATCTACCACGCGGGCCCAGTGCGGATTGGTAGATGTCACATGTCTTCGAATTTTTGGTTCTAGGACATGCCGGTTTCCTCACGATGTTTTCCTTCACCGTTTTGAGAGCAGTGATGTTGAAATAAATTACACAAAGTAATGCGCCTGACGGGGTTCGAACCCACGACCTACTACTCGTAAGTCGAGGCCGATACCACTGGGCCACCACTGCTCTAATGTCTAATTGTTAGGTTACGTTAGCTCTGTTCTTTGTCTTGACGCATTTGCCGTCGTGACACGTTTTTTCGTTAAACATTGCCCCACACTAGTAATTTTTCCTGTATCGTGGGTGCGTTTAAAAACATATAAACTCACATACACAAATGCCCAGACCCGAAACAACTACTTACAAGTAGTTAGTAGTAGTTAGTATGATCTACAGATTATACAAATATTTGCTCCGTGCGGGAATCGAACCGGGACACGCAGCGTAGCAGTCCAACCACTCAGCCACTGCGCTAACCGTGCCGTCGTATTAAGATAGCTAAGTGTATATCACACTCACCTCTTCGACGCTGCTCCTCCTCACTGTCTGACGACGAGGAGTACACCCTGCGCAGACGCTCCTTGTTGGACACCACCTTGAGCTGCAAACAAAGTACACTCACACATGTAAGACTACCGCATGCACTGACACTAGTGGCTACTTACTGGATCAAATATCTGTGGACCTGTCGACTAAGGGAGTTTACTCATGGCGCGACGCGATATCGAATTGCATCGATTGACGATATCGGTCAGATCACACAAGCGTCTGGCCGAAGAAAATGTATGGACAATATCGCTAGTGTTTGCTAATGGAGTCGCATGGGTTGATGATATCGCTCAGATCTGCTCGATATCGAATTTTGCATGTACGTCCTAATGATAATGCATATGATTGTGTTCGAAATTCGATTGCGCAACTACTCGTCACTGGCGACATCTTTTGTCTTTTGTTTGCAGCGCCTTTATGTCGTAGTACTAAGGTGGATTATCGTAGTTTACGGTCGAATTGCATCGCATCGCTCCATTAGTACGTGCGACTTAAATCGGCAATCGACTCGATATCGCACGAATCGCGTCGCGTCGCATCGCGCCATTAGTAAATTCCCTAAGGGAGCTTCCCAATGACGGGATGCGACGCGATTCGACCGATTCCAACTACAAGTGAAAATCAACCTTACCACTACGACATATGACATAAAACACGTTGTTATCGGTAGATGAAAAACGAAACACGCTCGCCACGATAACGTCAAGTCCATCGAATTGCATCATTATATCGTAGTAGCAAGGACTATTTTTAGTTAGTAGAAATTGCAAATAGTCAAATCGCGTAATGGGGAAGCTCCCTAAGGGATTTTACCCATGGCACGATGCGACGCGATTCGAACGATTCCAACTACAAGTGAAAATCAACCTTGCTACTAAGAAATTATGATGCAATTCGATTGACTTGGCATCGTCGTGGCGATCGTGTTTTGTTTGTCATCTACCCGTAGATAACAACGTGTTTTATGTCATAATTATGTCGTAGTGGTAAGGTAGATTTTTCACTTGTAGTTGGAATCGGTCAAATTGCGTCGCATCGCGGGTATAGCGGAAGGGACTGTCAGACTCGTCCGCTCCTCTCTGGGCGAGAGTAAACGGCTATTGAAGGACACCGTGGATTTTAGTCAGTACAAGTCTGACAATCCCTCCCGTCCAGCCCCGGGTGGGAGGACTGTTGATTTTATCACGTAAATTAAATTTTGTCGTTTGAGGCACTTCAACAAGTCAGGGTCTTAGGCGCCTGCATCTTCACGAGCGAGAGAATCGCGGCGATATTATCGTCGTGCCACGTATTTCCATATACTCTCTATGAACGCGTCTCCACACAGCGATGTTATCGCGGCGAGAGATTATATGGAAATACGTTGCACGACGATAATATCGCCGCGATTCTCTCGCTCGTGGAGATGGCGCCTAAGCTTTATAACTGCTTTAATAGAGGAAGACCATGCACAATTGGATATTTTAAGTGGTGTGTATAAAGCAAGGCCGATAAAGACAAGAGAGTTGATAGCCCGGATTTACAAAAAAAAAAAAAAACCTGAAGTGTAACAAAACGAGAGGTGTAAGGATTGTCAACTATGTTAGGTATTAATAATGGGCGAGTTCATCACTCTCATCTTTTCTACGAACGTCCAAATACGACACACAACATATCTATAAGCAAGCCTGTTGCAGTCAAGTCCACTGATATTTCCTCCAGCTACCTAAAGGTCACTGAACAACATTCTACGATATCCAAATCCAACACAACTCTGACTATGATCATCTACGTTACAGTTGGCAGCCGAAAATATGGCACATCGGGTTTAAAGGGAGATCGCCCTGTAGAGCGTCGTATGGAGTCAGGTGGCCTACCATGTTTTAAAGCGACAGTCAACGACCATTTATATCCTCATGCACGATCTGACTAACGAAAATTTTCTGCAAAGTCGCTGAGGTACGACGTAAGCGAGGGGCACGGGGTACTGCGTTCTGATTGGCTAACTCAAGGTCAGTGCGACGAGAGGACTCACAGGAGTGGTCGAAACTAATACGAACTTAAGACTTTTTTGTCTAATGTGTTTTGACAGACATCGGTCGCCTGTGATTAGGAGTCTAGATATAAATGGTCGTTGGCGACAGTAGTTCCCCTGTGGGAACTAGTTTAACTGTGGGAACGAGATGGCGCTAGACGACTTGTATAGCTCTGTCTCTTTCCCACAATCTTACTACTCTTGCTTCAAGTTCCACTGCGAGGATCGCCCGGAGGACACGGTGGAGCATACGGTGCAGGACTGCCCCGCTTGGGCAGGGCACCGCCGTGTCCTCGCGGCAGCGATAGGCGGAGACCTCTCGCGCCCGGCATTGGTCGAGGCCATGCTGCGGGGCGAGACGGAGTGGGAAGCGGTCGCCTCCTTCTGCGAAGCAGTTATGCTCGTGAAGGAGGAGGCGAGCCGCGAGAGAGAGAGGACAGCGTCCTCCCTCCGCCCCAGCCGCAGTGGTAGACGCCCACGGCGTCGGACGTCGCGGGACGATCTCCGGCCACCGTAGGCGCGGGCATGCGGGCGGCGAGTAAAGGGCAACTCGCCACCCGACCATGGACCATGCCCGGGTCGACGGCGCGTTGTGTTCCACGCGCGCCTCAAGGAGTGTCAGCATGATGACGGGGCCCCCCTCTAGAGGGCCAAAGCCTGCCGGGGTCGCGGGACTTATTACAGTGACCCCGGGACATAACGGGCTATTGAAGGACACCGTGGATTTTAGTCAGTACAAGTCTGACAGTCCCTCCCGCCCTGCCCTGGGTGGGAGGACTCATTTGATGATTTTACCACGATAAAAAAAAGGGGATGGCGGCTTCGCTTCGGCTCCGGCCTCGCTTCGCTCGCTCTTGCATCCTTAGTCAAATTGCTGATTACCGCCTACCAAGGTAGTTCGACGGAGCCCCGCATTTTTTGTAAACTTTTCATGAGAATTTTGTAAGTTTAATTTCATTTAATAAACAAAAACACTTCAGTTCACCATTTTATTACTATGCCCAAGATAGGATGGGCATTATTCATAATGGCCGGGAAAAGTGATTATTCATGCAGTTTAAATCACATTGCCCAATTGAGTCGAGCATTATGAATACAGACTGGCCATTGTTAATAGTGCCCGGAATTGCCCGTAACATATACATTACCGCGCCGCTCTAAGTCACCGCTCACAGCGGCAAGATTGTGAACAAGCCGTAAGGGTAGACGCAGAACTGACGGAAATTGCGTTGTGTATCATTGGCGCGTAACGCCAGAAAATACTAATATTACAAGGACGCAAAATTTGTTTGTAAGTAGGGGGTATCTTGGATAAGGAAAACTTGGTCCATTCTCTGTCTTACATACTGGGTGTAAGGGACAGCCCTCCGCAAACTTTCAGGGCTTGCACTAGTAGACGAAACTGAACAACCTTCCATAATTTTTTTTGTTCAGGAAATGAAAATAAAAATCAGCATCTCCATACAAACTTTCCAATCAAGTTTATAATTTTCTATGGTGAGGCTGATTTTTTTTTTCATTTCCTGAAACAAAATGTGGAAAATTGTTCAGTTTCGTCTACTGAGCAAGCCCTGAAATTTTGCGGAGGGCTGTCCCTTACACCCAGTATAGTATGTCAGATCTAATTTGTTCGAACCAACAATATTAGTAATTTCGTCAACTGTGCGACCACCCTTAGCCCTTGTCCAGCAGGGGCGAATTCGCCACGATCCTCTCGTGCGTATCACGTGGTGCCGTTGCGTTCCTAAGGAGCGTAACAATGCACGAAAATATGGGACGAACACCGGGTGTAAGAAGACACTTAACGAAGCCGAAAGCCACGTATTCTACCCATTATTTGGATCATTTTTTTCCTTTAGACCATACCTGGGACTCCACGGGTTCTCGAGATATTGAAGGTCAAAGTTGCATTTTTTTTAAACTTTTTTTACGAAATCGAATTCTAAGTATTATTACAAAACTTTTTTCCAAACAAACATTACCTAAATTTTCGATTTTTCTAAAAAAATTACGCACGCACGTCGATACGTTCTTATCACAGCGCGTTCCAGCATAGGCGCGCTTGTGTGCGTCAAGGTTTCGTGTCGTTGTGTGCGTAGGCGGCGGGCCTACGCACACAACGACACGAAACCTGTTTGCTTTACATTGCGTGCAATAATTTTTTTTTGATACCTAAAAATAAAAGTCGGTTCCCAGCGATAATTTTAGCGTAAAGCTACTTAGATGTACAGTATTCGTAGTTAACGGCTTTGTGATGTGTCTAATTACACCCTGTATAGTCAGTCATATGTGCACACGCTCTAATAGAGTACACATTAACTGGACGCAACAAGGCGTCTCTAGTATCTCGACTTGCGTGCGAGACGCGCGAATCAAGTGCGAGTCGAGAGTCTGGCGAAGTGCTTGCGATTTACGCGCGTATTTTGACCTTACGAGACCCACGCGCCTAGTATCTCGCTAACCCACGAATGTTCGCGCGAGATGTTTCGCGGCGAATTCGCCCCTTCATGATAAGGTCTTAAGCTCGATGTGTCATATGATCGGCCGGCTACTGCACATGTAAGGTCTATTTATGATATCTGTTACCATTTTTCTCCAAAGCGGCTTATCGTTCTCAACCGCCTCGGAAGGCTGCAATATAATGTTAATTGTTTGAAACGTTAAGGGTTATTGTAGCAAATGTGAGGTTGTGGTCGTATTTGAGTTACAATAATTAGCTTTAGAAATCAAAATGTGTATTTTACTTCGTACAAAATAAAATAAAAGACGCACATTTTCCGAAGTTTCCAATTTACGTTCAAAATTAAAGTTACAAAGTTACGTTAAGTTATAACGTTACGGCATATATTATTCAATTCTCTCAACTTAAAAATCGCATAAAAAGCCAGAAATACGCCGAATACCAAATTGAAAGTACATATTTTGCACAATCATATCTAGCAGATCGCTGAAGGCAGGTTTTTCATGTAATTTTTGCCCATAACTACAAAGTTAAAAAAAAGCTTTCTGGGATATGACGACATACTCCAAATAACATAACAAACTAAACCCCCACAAATCTTAGCTGAAACCGGTGGTAACTTTCAACATGAGTAACTCGTTTGCAACACAGCCTCATAACGACAGCAGTAAGTAATTACCTCGGCCTCGTCGAGATCGGAGTCGTCGTCTGTGTCGGAGTATATCCGCGGCGCCGGGCCCTTGCGCTCCGAGCCCGTGGACGATGATGATCTACTTGATGATGACGACGAAGATCTAGACCAAATAATTGATTCGGGTTAAATATTTTTCGGTCCTTCGAGCCGGATGAGTGGGGTCCTCCGCAATAATTATATCTTTAGGGTTCGTTTTTAGGATGATTTTACGCCCATATTATGCAGAGTGATAAAGTTTACACACACTTAATCACAGATGCTGTCGACTTAGAAAATAAGCCTGAATAACGATTGAAAAGAACTTATAAATCTACTTTGATAGCGTAAAGCGTTATGCAACACTGAGATGCATAATGTGAAAGTGGAAAGAGACTGTGCCAGCGCACATGTACACAGGTACACTATAATATCTTCTGGATCGAAAGCATTTGTTGACCTCTATCACCATGATCTGGTGGCCTACGATAACGTCTTAAAGCGAAAGTAATTCCAGTGTGGCAACGAGGTGGCGCTAGACGACTTGTATAACGTTGTCTCATTCCCACACTGGATTTACTACTGCTTTAAGTCGTCATAGTAACCCTTCAGGTTATGAGTATGACTCATCATCAGTCTCCTGCCTAATATTCGTATGCGCAGCTAGTCTTCATTCATTCCTCTCTATTACTCATTCTCTCAGCAGTCAAGGTCAGAACGACTATTATTTGATTCGTCGACACCTATTTATGTCTAGAAATATGATTTACTAATTGTTCCCCGTGGTATTACTATCCCTGTTCGGCTCCTATTTGTCGTAGCGCGATGTTTGATAGCCTGTAAGCTTTCCTCGATAATGGGGATGGCAACTGGGGAACTAATGGCGCTAGCATAGCTTGTTCCAAGCATCGTCATTGGCTCAAATCTTATAGGTACTTCAAAATAGTACTACCTCATTGGTCGGATTAGGACTTACCTATGGTGGCGCCATCTACAATTAGCTTTGACCGGCCTTCCCCATTGTACTTTCAAAATATTTTTTTTAATATTTCACTGCGAGTTTTAGCCATCAGTCATCAGTGGCGCTACAAGCGCATCACGTAAACAACGTTCAAGTGTAGCTTCGAGTGTGTAGTTATAGCTAGTAGCGCCATCTGAGCCGAGCTTTGCGTGAAACCTCCCATTGGAACCGGTCGTTTCTGAGATTAGCAAGTTCAACAAAACAAACAAAAAAAAAAACTCTTCAGCTTTAAAATATAACTATAGACACAGATTTAAGTAATATCAGTGTATCTGACCTGGAAGAGCTGCTGGACGGCCGTCGTCGACTCCGCGATAGGTACGAGCCCGTCGTCCTGTTGCGAGGACTTGTAGGGACCTCCTTCTCCTCGTCAGAGTTCTGTACCATCTCCTCCTACGAACACAACGCGATGTTACAAAATCTTTTCCGTGGAAGGTAATTATCAACAGGCTTTGTTTTTTATTTTCTTTTTTTTTGGCGTCACAAGCACCAACTCTCAAATTTTGATACTTTTTATCTTAAAGAATATTCATTGATTTAACAAGAAAAAATACGTGTCCTTTAAATTTTAAACTCTAACTAACGGACGAATTAAATTTGCAATATACTGTTAATGAAAACGAGGCACGTAGTGTGTCTTTAGATGTTACGACGAAGTAAGTAATTAAAATCCATACCTGATCACTAAGCCTCTTTGAGGAGTCGTCATCCATGAACACAGGTGATGGTATCTTCCGTTTCCGCCGGAAGCTCGGCATCTTGGGTATAGTGGCCCTCAGTCCCAGTCCGATACCGGAACCATAGCCACCTAATTCTAAGCCTATCTCGCGAGACTCCATGATACACTTTATTGAGTCCACTGCCTCTTCCTTCTTGTTTGAAATGTCCTGAAAGTAGAATAATAATTTGTTAAGCAATCTATCAAGCAAATATCGACTTTGCATTCGTTGAAATAACGTCGCAAATCAATAAACAAAAGAGAACAACACATTGAAGTTTAATTTCGACTCTATTTCAACGCCGTTTAAGCTTCGGACACACACGGCGACTAATCGCAGCGAGTAAAATAGAACACGCTCAATTCAATACGCGGCTACAACTCGCTGCGAATAACCTGTCACATACACCGAATACTCGCGGCGAGTAATCGCTGTATGTGACCAAAGTTTTAGGTAGATACTTATTCATCAGCTCGCGTGTCCGCAGGTTGATCCTCCACCAAAAAAGTTGTACAAATACCGGCACGGTTCTTGAGCGCTCGGCGTAAGAGTGGAGATCGCTTTGCGCATCGTACACTTATCGACAAATGAAACGCACAAGAAAACAAATAAAACGCACAAAACAACGAATCCCGAGTGGCGGCTATGACGCGATGCGCTACGGCACGCTACGCGGGCCAATCACTACACTTTCCCCGCCCCCTTTCCTCACTTCATCTACCAAAGGGACCTAATATCTTACTTCTGCGCAGGTGAAGGTCAGCGCTCAAGATCCATGCCGGTAACTGTATCTAAAGATGTACTTACAGTAGTGTTCTGTACCTGTAACGGTTGGTTAGAGTCCTCCTTAGGTTTCGGCTGCCTGATCTTGCGACTCTGCTCGTCCCACCACACCTCGAAGCTCTTGAACGCAGTACTTTCGATCATCTTCTTGTTGAAGTCCTTCTTTAGAATCTGCTTCAGTTCTGCCTTCACTCGTTCTATGACGCTGTTTATTGTGGGGTAGTAGGGATTGTCTAGCTCCTGAGAATTGTTGAAAATGCAGCTTTATTTATAATTATATTCTTACCAACTAATAAATATTAACAGTTTATAATTTTCTATAGCTCCAAAGTCAAAACAAGTCACCTGACACTAAACTAAACACCAGTTCTTGTCAGTTTGATAAACATCTGATTTGATAAACAGTTTGTGCAACACAAGATCATGTTGCTGCAACAACGTACTTTAGAGAGAGATACGGGTCTTGACTGTTACGATAGGATCCCATTATTTTATTTCGATTTAACATTTAAAGACAAGACAAAACAATACAAAATGCTGATTCGTCAATGAAGAATTTATCATTACAAAACAATAGATTTTTGGGGTGATAAAATCATCAAATGTATTCCCTCCCTGGGTGAAACGGAACCAATTATCACTTTTACTTAATAAAAATCTACCCTGATCCCGTGTACAATAACCCAAAAAAAATGGGCATTGAGACAAGAAGACATTTTGTATCTACATTACCTGTGCGGGTTGCGCAGGCTCCGGTGCGTAAGTCGCGTAGTGCGGCAACATGGCGGGCGGCGCTGTGAACGGACCTGAGTACGGTAACACGCCCAGCTCCGGACCTGCGTAGCCCGGCGGAGGATACGCTGAACAACAATATGACATTATTAATTAAGATGACCATTTTATCTACAACTCGTCAGGGTTCAGGCGTCAAACAAAAAAGAATCAAAGACATTGGTGTTCTATGGGGAAAAAGAGATACACATAGCTCCATCCCTATGCATGAAAACTTGTTTTCATTGTTCCAAAACAACTTCACTTTTTTCTCAGTCTTCAAACCAACAGGATACTGGATTTTAACCTGTAAAAAAATGGACCCAACGGCGACGACTGGAGCATTGACTAATGTCAAAGTAAATACGTATGTCAAAGTCAATACGAATATGTGTTTCGCTTGAGGATTTGTGCATGTTTAAAATAAAAGTTAATCTTACCAATCATTTATTTAACTTTTGACAGCTAAATGATAAGCCAATTGCATATCCGACTCGATTATTAAAAAAAAAACAATCGATTTTATTTACAAAGTAATTTTAATCAATTTAACAAAATGATATTCCTTTTTAACTCAACGTTTATATAATAGAAATATCATCCTGCAATTTTGGTTATAATCAAGTCACGTCACTATAATTAAAAAAAAAATGCACATATTATCATTTTGTCACTATGGTTTTTAATGTAATAATAACGCAACTTCGTAAGGATGTATATATGTCAAAAATTAAATAAATAGTTGGAAATAGTATAGTAAAACAATAAGTTACCTGTATGCGGCCACATAGGTTGGTAGTAGGGATGTGGCGGCGGCGCCGTGGTGGGCGGGTAGAAGTACGCCTCGGCGGGGACCTGCTCCTCGATCTTAGCCTCCGTCGACGACAGCGACGATAGCGACATCTAGGTTGGTATTCAAACATGAAGGATACTTGATGGGAAATAGAGATTAAACTAATAAAACCATTAAAAATATTAAGACAGCGCCATTTTGATTTGTTCGATTAAGATTTCATAATAAATGTCGATTCTGCCACTATCACTCGCTTGTTTGGAGACTATTCCACAAGAAAGTATAACGGGTTGATGTTATGCATACTGTACTTCATTTCATGTCAAGATGCGATGCCGACGAAGACATAAAACGCACGGCAAAGTAGCGTAATTATTTAAATACTAATATTATATTTCTCATGACATCTCGCGCCCACATCTTATAACTGCCGCTATCAAGAAAACTAGCGTATATATAGAAGTTAAACTGCATATAAATCTGCTAATTAATGGATAATATGGTGTCAAACAATCAGAATAAGTGTCAGAATTGGAGAACACTCCCTCACCTGATCATCATCCAAGTTGTCCTGCAACCGGTTCTGTTCCTCGGGCGACCTCTTCGGTTCCTCTCCGGTCAGCAGTTCATCCTCAGACGACGATATGTCCGAGCCGATCTTGTCTAGCTGAGGTATCTGAGGGAGCTTCCTCCCGCGAGGACCAGGCTGAGGTATTTGTGATTCCTACAAATAATGTTTGTATAGGAGTCAAGTTAAGCTAGCGGAACTTGGCAGAGACAATAATTTTGAATCGATACCTAAACATGATAAAATGAAATACGACTTGTATGCTTAAAGAGTTTCTGTGAAAAAATAAAAACATACGAGATGGTCGCTGATGATATGACGTCGTTATTCTAGACTTAGGATCAAAGTGATCCTAAGTCTAGAATAACGATAGAATATAGTTAGCCAAAATATTCAAGTTATATATTTATACGCAATAAGGCCTGCGTCGCGTCTTCACAAAGATATTTTGAGGTTTTATTATTAGGCTATCGCAACCACACATTTCTAATTGGTAAGGCGTCTGGAGTACTTATCCAGAAGACGCAGGTTCAAGCCCCGCTCGCAGCTGAATTTTTCGTTCCTCAAAATATCTTAGCCAAAATATTGTTAAAAAACCGGCCAAGTGCGTGTAGGGTCACGCACAGTGTAGGGTTCCGTAGTTGCTCTTAACTCACTAAACTGATTCGCTGAATTTAATTTACGTACATTAACATTTATTAGGTACCTAAGTGATTCAGTAGCCAACTCATAACGTCTAAAAACGGGCTCATATAGGACGATGGTAACTGTAGAAAGAGTTATAAAAACCAACTTCACAGGTAAAGTTGGAAAAGATGTTGTCTATTTGAGTACCACACCGCGTGAAGAGGAAAGCGGCTGTAACAAAGATTTAAAACCAGCGTTACGTAATAATTCGAATACATCGCTTCAAGAATGATTTAAAATTTAAAGAGTTCCCACGATTCCATCATCAGATCCTGACTTGATGATCATGGGACCAATTGGAAGGTGTACTCTTTCAATCAAAAGAAGAATTTTCAAAATCGGTCCAGGCGTCTTTGAGAAATCCACTCCACTCCATTCCATGGTAATACACACATTTAACCCTCCTTTGCAGTCGGTAAAAAGTGTCGTGACATTTTTTCCGCCTAGCCCCCTTTCGCAACGCGCCATAAGGAACTTCGTTCCAAAAAGATTACGACGAATTGAGAACCTCCTCCATTTTTTGAAGTTAGTTAAAAATAGTTGACAATAAAAACCTACCTATCCCCAAAACATACCCACCTATTATAGCTGTAAAAATAAAGTTGACAAACTTACATTTGCAGTTGAAGAACATGTTCTCCGATACATTTTGTTTAGGATAATATGTTATACAAGTACGTTTTATAAGTTGGTCGACTATTACTCGTGGTAGAGGGGGGGGGGGACATCGAGTCAAGCAAAAATTAGCACTTTAAAGTTTAATATTTCACAAACGAATACTTTTATCAAAAAATTGTTAATGGAAACTATCAATATTTTTAAAGGCCTATTTAATGAAACCCCACACTAAGGGGTACGCGAGAAAAAGAAACATCCCCACTTTACGTGACTGTACAGGAGGTACCCTAAAAAAATATCTTACGAGATTTTATTTTACCACGTTTTCAGCGCAACAAATCCGTATATTTACACCAAATTACAGCTTTCTAGTACTGGGCGTTTCTGAGCTAAGCTGCGGACAGACGGACGGACGGACATGGCGAAACTATAAGGGTTCCTTGTTGACTACGGAACCCTAAAAAAGGCCTCAATAAAAATGAGTCTTAAAATTTTTTATAAGAGCATGTCCATCTTACCCGTTCTATCGTATTCTGAAGGCATTCGAGGTAGTTCTCCCGCGCGAGGAAAGGTGACGGGGTGTTGGACAGCGGCTCCGGGTCAACGTCCTTTGTGGAACGCATGGATATTATACTCTCACGGTCTTCACTTATTGAACCTAAGGTGGAAAAATATACGAAGATTATAAAAAATTGTGGCATAAGCAAGTCAACTGATGATTCAGTTTTTATTCGAACAGGAAAGTCTGTTGTGCAGCGAGTGCTTTCATAATGATTTGTCAAAAGAGCATTTTTTTACATTGACGTCACAGATACAACATGAATTCTCTAATTTATGGAAACAATCTTGAAAGTATATCAGTGAATCATGACGAAATGGGCATAAACTTGATATATTGGGCATAAATGCCCGGTCATTGGGGATAAAAACTCATAACTTTGTTTACTACAATATTAAGCAGAAACTTAACTGGGCAAAAAACTTAGACAAAAGGTATTTATTCGACGTTCACGGGCATTTATTCTTATTCAGTGCAGCAAATATATGTTCAGGGCATAAATCCATCTCCAATCATTACACACATCAGCTGCAGTATCAAGTAGTTTACCATCATCATCTGACGGCGGGTTATGCGTGTCGATGTCGGGTATGTTGGGCGGCAGTCGGTCCTCGTCCTCCTCCTCCGAGCTGATCCCGAGCGCCAGGAAGGGCGGCGCTAGGCCTCCGCCCGTGCTCGCGCCCTTCAACAACATCGCTATTCTGTGCGACATACGTGATAATGTTACAACCAGTGATACAGGCAGAAAAAAGGGACCAAAAAACAAAAAAACGCAATTAGTAACAAGTGCCCAATTTTTGTTTTTGGGGAAGTCACCCAGTTTGATTATAAGAGTCTAAGAAGAGGTCTCGTCCTTATTCTGTTATAGCCTCTAAGGGTGCTCCCACATTTATCGACGCGGAATCGTCTTAAGCCGGTCGAAAAAACCTTTATGTCAACGTACATACTATTCGCATCGGCTCGGCTCGGACGACGTGTCGACAAATGTGGGAGCACCCTAAGGCCAGTATTACATAACGTCACTCAAAACTCAAGTATAACTGGAAACTAGATTTGAGCCATTTGATTGGTTGAAACTAGTTTTAAGCTATGCTTGAGATTTGATTGCAGTTCTGTAATACAGGGCTAAATGTTTTTATTATCGTGATAAAAGCATCAAATGTGTTCATCCGTCCTGAGTAGAGTGGAAAGCACTGTCAGGTACTGACTAAAATCCACGGTGTTACTTCAATAGTCCTTTACGTTCCAGGGTCATCTTATACCAGTTTAGACGTGTCAGTCACGCGACCAAATGTAGTATCCTAAATTGGTAGCTTTTGAATGTTTAAACTTACACCAACTTTCACAGGAGATGCCTGAATTAAAAGGCACCCGAAGGAACAGGGTAGACTTACACTGATACTGCTAGCCTACATCATCCCACTGCTGGACAAAGACCTCTCCCCATGACTTCCAGTTTTTACGATCCAGGGTCAAAGTGGACCACTGGTCATTGGTTTTGTTAAGCTCGTCTCGCCATGGGCCGTGAGAGAGAGATGACAGCGTCCTCCCTCCGCCCCAGCCACAGTGGTAGACGCCCACGGCGTCGGACGTCGCAAGACGATCTCCGGCCACCGTAGGCGCGGGCATGCGGGCAACGGATAATGGGCAACTCGCCGCCCGACCATGGACCATGCCCGGGTCGACGGCGCGTTGTGTTCCACGCGCTTCAAAGAGCGTCAGCAAGATGACGGGGCCCCCCTCTAGAGGGCCATAGCCTGCCGGGGTCGCGGGACTTATACCATTACCGTGACCCTGGAACGTAAAGGGCTAATGAACCGTGGATTTTAGTCAGTACAAGTCTGACAGTCCCTCCCGCCCTGCCCTGGGCGGGAGGACTCATTTGATGATTTAACCTCGCTAAAAAAGCTCGTCTCGCCATATTCTACGAGGTCTACCGCAACGCCTTCTGGGTACACTTAAAGTCAGTAATAATATGACAGTCCCGATTGATGTCACCCAAAAAAAAATGTGCTAATAAGGGGAGGCCTTTATTATTTTATCCGTGCCTTTACCCAGAAGTGGGACACAAATTAGGCTATCAAAAAAAAAAACCCATGTGGTTAGGTCCTCACTAGGTAAAAACCTACCTCAGCTAGTGCGTACCTGGTATCCAGATCGACGCTCTTGGGTTCTTCAGCGGGTGGCGGCGGCTTGGGCTCGGGCTCCTTGCTGTCCGTGATGTCTTCCGGTGGCCGAGGTTCCACTACCTCCGCAGGTTTAGGTTCCAAAGGCACTTCCTGCGGTATTTACCAATACTGATGATATAACTGTGACGGTAAGGGTGGATTTTGGGATGTGAGGACTGATTTTTGCTCTACGTGTACTCTAAGGGTGCTCCCACATCTATCGACGCGGAATCGGCTTAAGCCCAGCTCGGAAGACGCGATCCGATGCGAATGGCATTAGTAACACCCTTATTACGTTGACATAAAGGTTTTCTTGACCGGCTTAAGCCGATTCCGCGTCGATAAATGTGGGAGCACCCTAAATCACCAGAAAAGATAAAAAATAAAAATAAATAGTGAGAATTTATGTTTTTCTAGATATCTGCACTATTTTTCTAAAACCTGTGAGTGTAGATGACAATTACTCGAAAAGTTGAGAACGTTTTTCTACAGCTACAAAGGTTGAGTTACTGTACAAAGACAACAAATAATTTAATTTTGTGTTTTTTTTTTTGCAAATTCAAATAAGTAGGTATATCGATTTCACAAAGTGTATTAATTTTATCAAAATATAAAACATGACATGCAAACGACACAAACGTATACCCATGCATGCTAATGAAATGATAACATGCAGATGAAATAATTTATGAATTTAAATCATGCTTGAACCATGCAAGCAGACAAAATGAGATGTGCATGTATACACTAACTACATACCTATTTCTAAACTTAAAACTATTGCAGGAGGTGCATTTACAAACATTTAATATTACATTTTGTGCACATGACACCAGTGCACCTACATAACTACAGAAAAATGTGAATTCTAAAATCACTCAAGAAGTTAATTGATTTAAATATCTATTTTTTTTAAACAATCACCAATTTGTTTCATACATTTATCACCATATTATATATATAACTATTTATTCAAAAATAAATTTCAAACAAGAGCTTTAGCAGTTCAAGTAACAGTTTATAAATTAGATCAAGCTTAAATATGTCTACAGTGACACCTACGCCCACTACAGTGCAATAACAGAATATATAGTACACGGATACTCTACCGGAATATCTCATCATTTAATTATTATTATGAACTAGTGGCCCGTCCCAGCTTCGCACGGGTATATTAAGAACCGCTCGTCCGATTTTGTGCAAACTTCACATAAAGCATCTGCTAAAGAGTTAGAACAAAGCCTAAACATTTGGTTTGGATAGGTGAGCCCGTTCTTGAGTTATAACATTAGAACGAAAAGTGGCATTGATTTTTATATATTAGATCTGTGTGTTCCACTGTTGGGCAAAGGCTCGCCTTCCCTCTTTCCACCTTTAGCGATCTTTTGTGATTGCAAGATAATCCTTTGAAAATGAGTCCAGCTCATCCCGCCATCTTTTGCCGGCGTTGTCTTTTACCGTCAGTTGGGTTCTAATGAATGGTTATTTTTGGTCCTCCATATATGTACATTATTCAAAATGATGCGGTTTTGAATAATGTACAGACACGAGCAATGAAATATACATATAAGTCTAATAAGCTAAATCAACAGAGATTTTCTACTTCTATATTTACGTTTGAGATAGGAGTTTGGATGTCATGCACAAATAGGTGTAATCTCAAAGTGGAAACCGTTGTACACATTTCATTTTTCGTGATTGTACTACTATATTATATCATGGTTAAATGTCTACATAAGAGGCACATCAAGGATAGATGCTGAATGATATAGTATAGTTTTGTATTCATCGCATGGTAACCAGACATCCGTGTACTAAATACTCTGTGTTGTAAGCATGTTTGCAAGTGGCATCCGACCTTTTCCTTCTCCTTGCGCTCCTTATCGCGCTGTTCGGGCGAGTGCTGGTCCTTGGACGCTGGCGTGGCCGGCGCCGCCCACGACGGCGTCGCGGACGAACGACGCTCCGACTTTACATTTCATCAAGTTCGACTTTATTTGTATAAACGAGGCACTAATGTTGGCTAAAGGCTAGCGTATTGAGTCGCGTCGGACCGCAGCGCACCACATAGCAAAATAAAAAACTTAGTAGAATCGAAACTCAAAACAAATAAAAATCATGGTTAATGGGCCCATACACTCCTGGCTAAATAATTACAGCCGCACGGGCCGATCTTCCGGGCTAAGCGCGCTAGCCGAGGTTGGCCTGTGGATAGGTGACCATCTCCCATAGCGAGTTTCCTCCGTACCTCGGAAAGCAGGAAAAGCCGTCCGGCGCACTATGGGACGAAATGGTCATTTTCTGATTAAAAATCTATAACTTTTTTGTTTCTTAAGATATAAAGTTGAAATTTTGCATAAGCATAGAATATTATATAAGAAATTTAAACGCTTATAAATTTCTTGAAAACTATGTTTTTCACGCGACTTTACTCGCGTTTGAATTTTTAATTTCGTCCAAAAGCTTTACATTATTTGAGTTTCGCGGATAAATCATTTCTCTATTCTCAATTATAATGTAGAAAACGTTAATTTAAACTTTTACATAGTTAAAAACACATTTATTAATTTTTTTAGGCATTTTACCAAAGAAAATAAATAAAAGTTGTAGGCACACGTTTTCATCTTAAAAGCTAATTTATCGAATAGAAATAAAAAAAAAAACAAATTAATAATACTACGTAATAGTATGTTATTGTAAAATATACGGTTTAGGAATATTTGGGTAAAAAAATATTGGTTTCTTCGAACTAATCTGGACTCAGGATCTTGAGTTGATTAATTTTGAAGAGGAGCAAAGTAACTTCGTCAAGTTCTTTGATATTTTTTCATAAACTATTGATAATAATATATTTGTGAGGAGTAGATGTGTACAGTAACATAACACATCATCATTTGTTGCCCTTCTCTCTTTTCTTAAACATTTTCTTGCATGATGTAGCAAAGAGTAGTAGATTATTTTGATACTCTTGATCATCTGCCGAGAGGTATCCAATTTAAAAAACAGCAGAATATTCGTCAATAACTTCTTTGAATAATGATCACAGTCATTATTTCGATGTTATCTTCGAACGTTTCTACTTACGTTAAAACGTTGACAGTGCTGAAACACTTTTACCGTTTATAATATGAAAAAGTAACAATTAACGTCTTCAATAGTTAGAAGAACTCATTATAATTGATATTATATTATTTATCGCCCAAAAATAATCATTGAAAATGATAGAACATTTTTATGAGTAAGCTTTATAGATGAATACAATAAATGAGGGTAGTATACAAAATATAAATGTACATACTCTCATTTGCTACTTAAGTGCAAAACATTATCAGTATCTACACATATTGATAGACAAAGTTGATAAAACTATTACAAAACCGCAAAAAAACCCTTATTTCTTAAGATCCCACGATAATGCATTTTGGACGCCTCGCCACATGATAGCTCATAACTTCTGTGGTTGTACATATTTGCAGCTGATTTCTACATATATAATAGACAGATAGTGTACGCATAATTCAAAGGCAAATTTACGTGGTAGGCAAACTGAGCTAAGTGTCAAAAGTCTCGTCAAAGTTGTACAAAAGGATATTTTTTATGAAGTTTTTTATAAAATTTATTGCAGCAGTATATTACATCAAAATATAATTTTAAAAACTGTTCTTAAATCTGCAAGCCATATACTTCTTAAATCAGTATCACATAATATAACTTTTCTTGGAAGAAATGCTCCAAAACTTACTCTGAAAATTCGGAACCGCCAGAAACAAAATCACAAAATTTCCATAAGTTCGAAATCTAACGTCATTTTCTCTATATTATATGTAGTAAAAACATAAAAAAACTACGTGTTTATATAAGAACAACTTCTTAACAATAAAATAAAACCAAAAACATGGTCAATTTTTGACACTTCGGAAATGTATTTTTAATCAGGTCATGTACTAGCGCGTTCCATAGTGCGGCGTCCCGGCTGACATTTTTCGATCTTTGACAGTCGTTATTGTTAGGGCCTATGCACACTACGTTTTTTAAACGCGCCGTCGACGCGCGTTTTAGAAACGCGCGTCGACGGCGCGCTTTTGTCAAACAGAGCAGTTTGTTGTCGCGATACAAAGCGTCAAACGCGCGTTTGCATCGCGTCTGTATCGCTACAAACGCGCGTCAACGGCGCGTTTAATAAACGCGGTGTGCATAGGCTCTTAGTCAGAAGCTCTATAGTCTGACAACCAGTCTTAACATGAGGTATCGTATTACCCAGTTACTGGGTTGTGGAGTTACGATAGGCGCTCCATGTAAAATACTGATATTCAGCTGCATCTGGTTCGACTGGAAGCCGACCCCAATATAGTTGGGAAAAGGTTAGGCAGATGATGAATGGGCCCATACAAAATCTATTATAGCGATGGAGGAGAAAGTTTGCGATGTGAAACGTTACGGCGCGGCCCCACTCAAATATACGCTACATTGAAAAATAAGGGTACAATACAGCAGAGTAATTTACCAGACTAACAATTAAATGTTGCCCTGATTGCTTTTCTATTAATATAAAGCAGTCAAAAATATGGCTTCTGTTTGGCCATTGTCTTTGAATTTCAGATACCCAAAAACGCCAGAAAATATTTCAGCGATGAAATTTAACAATGTATGAATGACATTTCATAATGAAATACTACTAGAGCTGATATGAACAAGCTATAATGAATTCATGTACAAATGAAAGATGATAGAATAAAGACCGCGTTATAAGCCCTGGAGCTGTTAGTATTGATGTACACACGGTTATGAAGACAACAAACGGCAAACAATTAATTTTATGTACATGTTTAAAGCAGTCGCAATGCTTTTTGAAAACTTAAAAAAGAATATGAGTATCTTTTTTATAACATACAATTATCACGCCAGGAATCCCCGAAGGGCAAGGCAGAAGTGTACCTAATAGTAAACCCACATTTCGCCAGTCTGTTGTTTCAATCCCATATAAAAGGGGGCAAGTCTATTGCCATCAACTGGGCACAATCTGTGGCTGCTAGTAAACAACCCGATAACACTGAAATCTGAACAATCAAACCCGGGATGACCCCTTATCCTTGCGACGACTAGCCCAACGAGAAAGCACTTTTTTTTATTTATTCATATTACATTTAAAAGAAAAACACTCTATGTAAATGATATTCTAGTTGTTGTTAGGTCAGTAACTCACATGCGAGTGATGGTGCGGTGTGTGGTGCGGATGCCGCCAGTCTCCCCACCACACGCTGCTGCCGCCCGGCGTCGCGCCCGCCGTGTAGCTGTAGCCGTAGCTAACAATATCATTGTTTCTTTTTAATAGATAAAAAGAGTATTTCTCTCTGGTATCATGACCAGAGAGGCCAACAAGCAAGGTTCATAGAATTGACTGGCTAGCAAGTGACAAGTTATAGAATTAAAAACCTAAGTAGTTTATAAGTTTTCAAACGAATATGCCAAATTAAAATCTGTTATCTTTGAAATATTGATTCAGATATAGGCACTTAAAGTTTTCTTAAATCTTCTTAAGACGCGGACTGACTACGATTTTAATCGCTTATGACCGCGTAAACTATTGTCACCACTATGGAGCGTCAATAAGATTGAAAATTGAAAAAATGACATTTGTGTTGAAATGTGACGTAAGCTGCGAATGGGCATTTATTTTACTGCTTTTCTTTAGATTAGTCAAAATATAGACATAAATTTAAATAATGGTTCGGTTAAAGTTTTAAAAAAATGGAAAACCTACTAAATTCTTAAAAAAAAAAACTGTTGTTATCGCTGGAAATACAGAGATCTTCGACGTCAAAGTTTATTTTTGTGCTACAACTTCCCAATTTTTATTGGGAATATCAAACTCTTATTTATTATTCTGTTCGGTTTAAATTCTTCTTTATACCCTTCTCTGTTCACTGTATTTTTCGCGTTGCTTATTTTTATTACATTACGTCATACTCGACGTTCTAAGAAACCAATTTTTGGGAATATGAGATAAGACCGCGCCTTAAGTGTTTATCATATTACTGAATTACGATGCACTAAACCTAGACACATAGGTTTTAGACGATGATAATCGCAAAAACAAGATGAGTAAATTTTGATCGTTTTAAAAACATGGATATTACCTTTGCTGGTAGTAGGGGTCATATGGTATGGCGGCGGGGGGCGGGTGCGCGGTGTGCGGGGTGTACGGCACCTCAGTGGCGTGGCTGGAGCCCGCGTACGGCGTCTCGCTCGTCTCGCTGGTACCTCGCGCGTACCGCTCGCGGTACCTCTCTCTGTTACACAATCATACGTAAGACAAGGATAAAAAATCTACAGGAACCTTTTGGTAACGAGCTCAAGCGGAACAAGTCTTGCGATAGCCACTGCAAAAAGGAAGTTGTCATGCTAGAATCCGGTCGTAGAGCAGGAGGAATTTCGTACATTGACCTGTTATTACCTGTCTCTGTCACTCCCGCGTAAATATAGAGTCTCGCTTGCACAGATGCAATGGCCGTCGTCCTCAGGGATTGTAAACATTTTACCGATAGTATGCATAACCGCATACTGTCACACGGTACCGGTTACCTTTTACTTAAAAGAAAAATGTTTGTGATCACTGTCAGTAGGTATAGAGGTTAATGTACGAAATTCTTCCTGCTCTACGACCGCACTTTAGGAGTCACCACGACGTGACTTGTGGAGTGATGGTACTCAGTCACAGCACGCGTTTTGTATGCCGCATGTCGAAAAAGTCTAACAAGGCCTAAGGCTACGCTCACAGTAATCGTATAGGCAGCGGTCATGAGAGTGCCATAATATGTTACTAAGTAACCTTAATTATTGTTTTTCTAATGGTACGATTGCACCAAAATGCACATTTGTTAGCTCACTTCAGCAGTGTACATACGAAGCTGGTATCGCGTTTAGCCGCGCACAATTTGTTAGTGTTTGCTTGAGTGAGTCGACCAGATCAAATACTTGTGCCGCACACCAATGGAATCGCATCTTAAAGGTGCTCCCACATTTATCGACGCGGAATCGAGAGTGTTACTAATACCATTCGCATCGGCTCGGCTCGGACGACGCGAGCCGATACGAATGGTATTAGTAACACCCTTATTACGTCGACATAAAGGTTTTTTCAACCGGCTTAAGCCGATTCCGCGTCGACAAATGTGGGAGCACCCTAATTCTTCCAGCAATATTATTACTGGTATTAGAAAAACAATAATGAAGGTTTACTAAAGATGCAATTACAACTGAAGTTTAGCAAAAAAGACCTGTTAACAATATCGGTTTTCACGTTTAATATAATAAATAAGAGCAATAAGATATAATTCCAACTGTAATAAAATATAAATTCAAACACAGCATCACTAACACAGCAATCTAGGAAAATCTTATAAAATAAATAAAAATGAAAGAGAATAAAAACATTTTCACTCTGTATAGTAGAGTAGAAAAGTAAGAAAACTGATTCACTACAATAAATGTTAGTATACCTTCGCCGACATTTCCTCTTGCATCGTTTGCTTGTGAAATAGTAAGACACATTAGAAACAATAGTAAGTCATTAAAAACTTATTTTGATGTTGTATTTACATGCAATGCATTATTGTTTATCAGCATTCAATCAAGGAACAGTTTCTCCTAATTTAATGATGTCAGATTACACTAATTGGTAGTAAATTGATAACACTCCAAGTTCAAAATGCTTTCTTGCATATTATTTAACTAAATAAGTACTGAATATGAATGTTTTTTTAATCAATAACCTATTCTTGTTTTGTAAATAACCTATTCTTCATAAATTGGTTTCTATAATTAGTTCTTCAAGATGATGGAGTGTATGAGCCAAGGTGGCCTTTGGTGGTCATTTTACGAATAAGCATAATTGGTATAACATATAGCTAAGTAGCTATAATGGTGTTTCAAATAGTTTAGAGATATTACCAATAATATGCTGTGCTTCTCATCATGGCTATAAACGGTAACAGACTTTAAACTCCAAACATGAATAATATAATTACCGTTCGCCACCTCTCTCCCGGTCTCTATCCTTGTCCCTGTCTCTCTCACTGCGGCTGCGGTGTCGGTGTCGGTACTCTCTTTCTTCGTCAGACCAACGTGTGTTGCTGTCACTGTGCTGTGACACTGCATGTTCTACGGGCTCCTTGAAACGGGGGTACGGTTCCTAAAATAAGTATGAAAAATGTACCAACTAAACAGAAAAAGTTAACCCCAAGAAAAAAGTGCTTCTTTATTGGACCAAACAAATTATATAAAATGATTTGCCATCAACACGCTAAGAAGAAGATAACAGCGGTAGGCAACCTTTTGAAAGGCAAGAGTCACAAAGTGGCAAAATCAAGTAACAGCAGGCTGCAAATTTCATATTTAAAATAAATTTCTCTGATTATAAAAGCTAAGAATCTAGATTTGGATGAACCAAACTGCGACGATAGTAATCATTTAATGAATAGAAAATATATTATGTTTAAATCAATTTGCCTAGAATTTTTCGACTATCTTGGGGATTGCTTTCAGTCAAACTGGATGCAACTGAATATATCAGTATTTGGATGGATGTATTTGCATGGAGGGACTACCTATCTGATGTGCACAACTTATTTGCTGGCTAATACAACACCCCTTGGTAAGACTTTCCCAGACTTTCAGGCTTCTAACAAACAGTAACAACTGTCAATGATCTCCAATGACAGCCGAAAGCAATAGCATTACGTGCTTTCAGAGGCATGGAGGAAACCAGTTAAGAAAGATATTCATCCGTCCATAGAACAACCTGTGCGGCTGTTGTTATTTAACCACAAGCTCCTATATTATATAATAACAATACATTTTCGGCTCAATATTAAATACACAATATTAGGATATTAGTTACTTACTTTTTCAGTAATTTTAGTTTCCTCTAATCTTTTGCTGAGTGTAGGGTCTACCTTAAGGGGCCTCACTTCTTCAACTATAACTGGAGGTGGTTTGGTGATGATTGGAGGTGCCACCAGCTGCGGCTTCTTATCAACAGTCTTATTTTCAAACATTTCCTGACATTTCTTGCCAAAAGCATCATGGAAGACTTCAAGCACCTGCAAGCAGAGAAGAAATGTTGTGCACATTGCAAAATATTAAGAATTTTTGCATATACAAAGAAAAAAATGTTTCAAGTTTTCCACATACCTGGCCCATAACTGATTTTCCATTATATTTTTCTATGCATAACTTTGAATATTTTACATCTTGAAACACTACTCTTGCAAATCCCAAGTGTCTGTTTGTAACTGGATGGTAGAATATTGTTAATTCCTCACATGGGCCAACTTTATTCATCATGTCTGCCAAAAATGCTTTATCAATGTTGTCATTTAAATTTCCTATAGTTATTTCCAGCTGTGGAGGTATTCCTACATAATTTTTATCTATTTTGAACCTGAAAATAAGATTGCATTAGCACACAGTTTGAAATTCCCGCTTCACATTAGATGTCAAACTAACAGGCAATGTTGGCACTACTGTAACTATGGCTATAATAAAAACAATGAAGATTATAACCAAAACTCCGTTTTTTTTACTAAATATTTATATTTCATTCAAGATTTTATCATTCAAAGACTTAATTATATGTAAAAATAGAATATATCATGCACAAATTGTATGTAAACAACTTTTGTTGATGACCGAGTTACCAATAAGATTTCATGCTGTTTATTACAATATAGTGAATTCGGCATTGTAAAAACTAATTTCTATGTTTTAATTCACTGTAATACAACGTTATAAATAGTATTTCATAATTCCTAATGCATTTATTAAGGATTGCAAGACATTTTGGTTATGTCAATATGCATGATTGTAAATACAACAAATCAGTGTTTGGGTACCTAGGGACAGGCAGATCAGCTGGTTCTAGTCTACTCCACATTCTTGAGAGCTGAGACCGAGGGTCTCTGCACTGAACAGGTGGATAAGTTGCATCTCCAGGAACAGTGCCATCATATCTATACACTTTTGCTACTCCCTTCACCAGGAATGGGTCCATGAGCAATTTATAGTTTTTAGGCGCTTTATGAAGCACCACATTGTGAGCTGGCGTTTTATGCTCCATTCCTCCATTCATCCTGCAAGACAAAACAGAAAAATGTTTTATAAAACATAACCTATACTTTTACAATAAATCAACAACTCTTCTCTAAAATCAACAATTGGTACAATATTTTTGTATCACTAAATGGAATAAAATCGGATAAACATGTAAAAGTATTTATTTTCCATTAGAACGAACCTGAAATGTTTTAAAACAATATGTTACAAAATCGTATAGTTTCCAATTTTTTGCCGAATACTGGCAGTATGAAGCGATATCATTTTAAACCTTATATAAACTCAAATTCCTTTATTACAATGAGCATAGCTGCTATGAGAATTGCACAATTTTAACACCACATTAACGAATTATAAAATAATTTTCTACAGCAAGCTCTCTCCATGGTGACGACCAGTTCGGAGCTGACGAGTTTATAAAAACATACTCACATTCTATACTTTTACTCCAAATACAAACAACACGTATAATATGTAAAATTATAATGAAATCATTAGTAAGTGTATTTTTATTTTTAATTCAATAAACACTAAAATGAAATATTCAGTTGACTACTGGCACAATGTTTATTCATAAAGTATACAATTTAGAGAGCTACTATTTGTACGCACTATTTCGTTAAAAACTTCATACTTTATAGACATGTATTAGTACCGTTACGTTGCCAACTTGTTTAATGTCATTGTCACTATATTTTTTTCTGTTATATATTGCCATTTTGTAAAACAAATTTTAATATTTTTAAGAACTTGGAAAGGCTCCCACTGAATTATTTGTTAATATTCCTTTAGAAAGACCTTTTTTGATTGTATTGATAATTAATCGTCTAGATCAGGTTAGAGATGTTTATCTCAAGTACAACTAAACAAAAAGATGCAATCAATATTTGCATTTGAAATAAATGGTTGTGTATTACTGGCAACATTGCTTTACTTGCTATCGGTCGTTGCATCATCGATTTAGGTAATTTTTCGCTAAAAAAATACGGTTCTCACTTGAAATTAAGTGATCTATACTTATAAATATCATATCGTCGTATGTTGAAACTTGTGTCATACAGTGAATCTCATTTTCAGGCAAGATGTCCGAGAAAAAAATTATTCCTGTAGTCAAGGCTGAGGAGGAGGCAGCTGAGGAGGAAGAATTAGTTGACCCTCAGGCCGCACTAAGGGTACGTCTTAGATCTTCAGTCCTTACTTTTGTATTATATAAGTTATGTCTGACACAGTCCTATTGGGTATGATCATACCCAAAACATAACCTCTATTGGTGGGAGACCCTGTCTTTCATCATCTGCAAGACTATTAGTTTTGCCAAAAGCTTATGGACCATAATTAGTATATGAGATGTTGAATTACTCTCAGTTTTTATAACCAACTTTTAACACTAGGCTTACCAAAATAGGAAAAACCCATTGAAAACTACTTTAGGTATAGAAATGTTCAGAATATTATTACAAATGCGGCGTTCAGAGTTCAGACGGATCATTTAAGTGTAGATGAACGTGAGATTCCATATCTTGGCTCAAATTGTCAGAACTGACTTAGGTACTAGGTCTAGTATTTTATAAAGTCCAGAAGCTACAGATTGAGTTAATGCTGAATACCAGGGAATATGCTTACCATTTCTTATCTGTTTCATACATGGTGTGAGTAGCTGGTCCATAGAAAAAATGAGAACTACTCAATTAGATGGGTGTTGGGAGAAAGAGGGAATTCATTTTCCAACCAGACAGAGGCGTCTCTAGCCCTTGTGGCGCCCGTGTGCAATGCAAGCAGTACCCTGGCGCCCTCTAGTCTAGTAGGAGCAGGGTCAAAATGGGATACCAACATTTATATTTTCAAACGGAAATTCGGATGCAAATGGTGCAATTTTAAATGGCTCAGGTGCAAAAGGTCGCTTTCTCAAAATGCCTCTTTCGTAGAATATCTCTTTCGCAAAATGTGTGTGAAAGTGAAATAAATAAAAAAAAGTGAAATAAAAAAAGTCCTTTACAAGAGCTGTTAGAGTGGTATTATTTTTTTTATACAGGGTGATTTGCAATTCGATGCGGTCCTTGAAATGGGTGATACTAGACCTTATTTGCAACAATTTTAACCCCGACAACATGGGGTCTAAACTGACTGGTTTTGAAGACTTCGAACTTTAAAGGTTTTTCGAAAAATTTCTACCTCTCCATCATTAAGTGCTTATTGTTAGAAAGTAACGATGGTCACCACTTAGAATTTATATTTTTCTGATAGAATATGAACGACTGAATCTAGTGAATACAAGTTTGTTATAAAACTAATCATTTCTTGGGAAATTAAGTGTCATAAAGTTTCTGTTTTGAAGTTTTCTGAAAACTTCCCTTGTGTTTCAAAGCATATTTAAAAAAATAAATTTATGACACTTGGTTTACAAATTACAGGAAAAACTTTATTGTCTCATTACCTTTCTAAAATGGTGCCACAGTACCCACTTTTAGTTAGTGTCTGACCAGAAAATTAGGGTTGTTACTGACAAGGTAGTAAATCAACGAAAATTAGTTGTAAAGTTTTTTCGACCCAACATTTTTTTTCTGTGGTTTTTGTCCAAACTGTTATGTGATATTAGCTTTTTGAGTCAATGCGCTAAATCCTGGTCGATGACATCAGGCAATATCGCGCTTTATCTGGAATATTTTTACCTATCCAACCAGTAGGGTGACCTAACTTTTATGCACGCCAGTTTAGTTTTTTTGTGAAACCAGAGTTTACTAACATTCCGTCATTGTACTTATGTTTGAAGTAGCTGTTTTAAATGGAAGAGAATTGATGGTTTGTCTATCTGGTCCATAGGTAAAATACTCCAAATAAAAACCGAAATTGCCTGATATGATTATGTGATTACGGCCAGGATTAAGCGCATTGACTTAAAAAGCTCATATTAGATAGCAGTTTGGACAAAAACCACAGAAAGAAAATGTTGGGTCGAAAAAACATTGCAACCGATTTTCGTTGATTTACTACCTTGTCAGTAACAACCCTAATTTTCTGGTCAGACACTAACTAAAAGTAGGTACTGTGACACCATTTTAGAAAGGTAATGAGACAAGAAAGTTTTTTCTGTATTTTGTAAACCAAGTGTCATACATTTATTTTTTTAAATATGCTTTGAAAGACAAGGGAAGTTTTCAGAAAACTTCAAAACAGAAACTTTATGACACTTTATTTCCCAAGATATGATTAGTTTTACAACAAACTTGTATTCACTAGATTCAGTCGTTCATATTCTCTCAGAAAAGTATAAATTCTAAGTGGTGACCATCATTACTTTCTAACAATAAGCACTTAATGATGGAGAGGTAGAAATTTTTCGAAAAACCTTTAAAGTTCGATATCTCCAAAACCAGTCAGTTTAGACCCCATGTTGTCGGGGTTAAAATTGTTGCAAATAAGGTCTAGTATCACCCATTTCAAGGACCGCATCGAATTACAAATCACCCTGTATATTCAATGTACAGACACAGTTTTTTTACTGTTTTATTATATGTATAGATGTTTCAAATACTATACCACTTTATCAGATCTTGTAAAGGACTTATAAATAATAAAAGTATTTTTTTTTAATTATTAATTTCACTCGAAAAATCGAAATTACAACGTTGCCATAAAATATGTATTAACAAGAACCAGAACAGAATCAACCAACAAGACCAAGAAATTGAAAAAAAACAACCTTTTTTTTAAACCTGGCTAGAGTCTGACACACGAAACATGAGCCTGGAAAATAGCGGCAAATTCAAAAAATCTACATTTGGTATCACTGCATATAGTAAGAAAAATACATTTTGATACTTGAATGAACGATGTAGATTTTTTGAATTTGCCGCTATATTCCAGGCTCATGTTTCGTGTGTCAGACTCTTAACTTTTTTCTAAGTTACTAACGCGACATTTTGCGAAAGAGATATTCTACGAAAGAGGCTTTGTGATTGTGAGAAAGCGAACTTTTAAGGAGTCATTCTGAGAAAGCGACATTTAACGCCTGAGGGAGTCATTCTGGGAAAGCGACATTAAGAGAAAGCGATATTTTGCGAAAGAGACATTTTACTACCAGGAGACATTTTGTGAAACAAACCCACCACACTATTCCCAAACCACTGCAACTCCTGAGAGGCAGAATCAACAGTGGCAACCACCAGAAAAGCGCCAAGACAATGAAGCTCGACGTGTCCCGGAGAATGAATTTACCTGTCTTGGATCCTGCACGAAATTAATCAGAAAAGAATAGTGGAGGAGTAGGAAAAATATGTTTCCACTTCCCTCCATGCAAGCAGGAGACAGAACAAAGCAAGGCCAATAGGCACAAAGGGACATTACAACTGGGAGAAGCCCAGTTGCCTTGCACCACGGGTAAAAATGACTACTAATATTAATGGGTCCTAAATTGTGAGCTGCTATATTTGATTCCAATAATAGGTATGGCAAAAACGCTTGAACGCACGGAAGTTTGTTCGAGTTTCCACAAGGTCCGTATAATAAATGACTCCAGATGTAGTCTGAACAGTATCCAACATAATATTGCGTTCGTTCTGCCAAAGAATACACTCCCAAAGAATATGATGTGCTGATTGTTCATATTCACAGTCAGGTGACGAACATTGACAAAAAGGCGAGGGAACAAGCTTAAAGGAAAACAATTTACTTTTAAAGTTACCATGTCCCGTGAGAAATTGGGCAACACAGTGATCCACCTCCAACCACGTCCTAGCCAGCCGCTCACGAACGGATGGGAAGAACTGGTGGAGGTGCCGCCCCTTGGGAGAATTATCCCACCTATTTTGCCATTCGGATAAAAGTTCCTCCCAGACGTCGCTCTGGGGTTTAAATAATCTAGATATCTTATCACGGTCACGTTGCGGCAGGAAATCAGCGTCAGTGGTTTCTCGTGCGGAAAAATACATTGCAGCACGTCGCTGCACTTCAAGATCTACTGGAAGAACACCAGCAAGTACCGGTAAAGCT
Source organism: Agrotis exclamationis (assembly GCA_950005045.1). Classification (NCBI taxonomy): domain Eukaryota; kingdom Metazoa; phylum Arthropoda; class Insecta; order Lepidoptera; family Noctuidae; genus Agrotis; species Agrotis exclamationis. Next base: position 8,330,589 of record OX465437.1, read on the forward strand.
TCAGTACTGACGGTCCTATACGCTTTACTTAAGAATAACAAAGCCAAGCGCTGGCTTTGAAGCAATTTACGCCGTGCCGCCCCTATGGTGGCCCTATCGGCCCAAACAGGTGCTCCGTAGCACAAACAACCCAAGTAAGTAGCCCCATAAATAGTTTTTAAGGTTAAAAATGACAAACCCCAAGTAGACTTAGATATTCTCGTTAGGGCATAAAAGTTATTTTTAGCTTTTTCACCAACTGTTTTTATATGTTCTATGAAAGTGAAATTCCTCTCTAAGACTAAACCAAGATAGCACACGGATTGCTTTCTCTTCACGGGAACATTATTGAATTTAATACTAGGCCACGATTTTAGTTCACCTTTTAAAATAAGCTGATATGTTTTTTGTGGTGCAAACGTCAGACGGTTTCGATCGCCCCACTGAGATATTAATCGTAGGCAAGTGTCAGCCAGATTCTCGAGGCCAGCACGAGTGCTTGACTGAATGAGCAGAAGGCCATCGTCCGCATAACCAGTTAAAGAACAACCGCTTGGAAGTGGAATCGCGAGGAAATCATCGAAGCCTATATTCCATAAATGAGGACCGATAACCGAACCTTGAGGACAGCCCATGGTAAGAGGTTTCGATACGGAATAATGTCCGAGTTTAAGTTTCGCGGAACCATTAGAAAAGTACGAACAAAGAAGATTAAATATATTATTATAGCAACCACGAGCTTTTATCTTAAGTAGTAGCATTGGCCACCATGCGTTATCAAAAGCCCCGGAAATATCTAGAAAGATTCCAAGTACAGCTTGGCAAAAATGTCCTGAAACGGTACTAAAAAATTTCATCGTTGGCAACTTCACCCACTGTCACGTCTAGTCAGTACATGTAATGTCATTTCATGTTATCGCTGGCTGTTTTTTGTGTATTTTCTTATTATTGTGTTGAATTTGGTGACTCAAAGGGCTCAAAATGAACAGAAAAACCATTCGCAGCTCCGCTAGAGCGATAATTTATAAGTTGTACACCAGATGTTTGGCGGAATTTTTAAGCCGGACAAATTTTATCGAATATCAACGATGTTTATGAAAGAACTGCTGAAATGACAGGTAATATGTTATTTTATTTAAGTAATTTGATATATTATGTTTGTCCAAACTTGCAATAGATAGTATAAACCATTATTATAACTGTTATTTACATTGAAAAACATTGATGAATTAGAGGTTATGTTTATTTGCAAAAGATGGACGCTCATATAATTTTGATACTTTTTGTGTTACTTCCAGAATAAAAATAATTAAGTTTTTTTTTCTCTAGGTAAATCCGTAAGTACCATACGGTGAATTGCTAAGGAAGGGCAAACAAACAAGGGCGTTTTCTCCACTCCAGGGAAACATAAAACAGGGCGACCCAAAAAACAGTTGGATGATTTTGACTTGTGCGCGATCAGACAAAAAGTTCAATTCTGTTACACTGTCAAAAAGATTGTAAGTCGAATTTTTAACCATTTAATATGATATATACCTACAAAGATACAATTGTTTTTCTTGTCGAATTTTTAACCATTTAAATCATCTACTGTGGACGTCCATTTTGTAATTGTTCTTTAATTGTTATGCGGACCAATTGGTCCGTTCAACATTTAAAGGGTTAATATGACAAAAGGTTAGTTGTTGCTTCAGCAACAACTAACCTTTTGTCTTTAGACACATTTACTTTGTTATTAATAAAAACCACTTAAAAGAATCATTGACTTTTCTTTTCCTCATAATGAAAATCAATATACACACGTACTTACTTGCGCATTAACATACAAAAGCGAACGTGTGTAACTAGTAGAGAAATTTGTTTATTTGGTTTATTTTAATTTAAGTAATGTAAAACCCGTCAAAGACATCATCATCTGCCTAGCCTTTTCCCAACACATTTTGGGGTCGGTCCAGTCTAACCGGATGCAGCGTAAACATTAGCATGTTACATGGAGCGACTGTCTATCTGATCTCCACAACCAAGCAATTGAGTAATACAATGCCACTTGGAAAGTCACGTTTTCAGATTTTTGAGTCTCTAATGCACAGTAAAAATCTACAAATAACATACAGGACAATCTTCAATCATGGCTTAACCTTGAAGATTGTCATGAGCGGTTGTTTTATAGCCCCGAGGTCCTATAAAACCCGTCAAAACACATTTAATAAAAAAAATATTTGAAAAAAAAAACCAAAGTATCAAGATCGTTATTGCCGCACTATATAGGGTTACAATATGTACGATAGAGGCGCCACCATTATTTTCACGACTTTTTTGCCAAGCTGTACGTACTTGTGCTCGGAGGTATTAACTATTTTTCTAACAGAAAGTGCCGCGTCAACGGTTGATTTGCCGATAGTAAAACATTTTGTGAAAGCGACATTTTGCGCCTGAGCCATCGCGTCGTATTAGAGGGCGCTCGGCGCCCCCTTAGACCCGGCGCCCGTGTGCGCCGCACACCCTGCACTATAGGTAAAGACGCCTCTGTCAACCAGATGCATGTTGTGTCCAGATTTTGACGGCCGGTGGCATGATTTGCATTGTTCAATCATGCCGCTAGCGGGCATGCGGCTTTGGTGTGAAGACACCTTTATTCTGCCCCTGTGTACTGAAACATTGAATCTAGGGAAGAAAGTACATAATAACCACACTGTTTCTTCAATAGCACTTTACGATCCAGGGTGTGAAAACCAGTCATAATAAGAACATACTCATTATAATAATTACAAGTTATGGTTTCACAGATATTGACGGAATATAAAATACTCTTTTTCTTTTTTAGAGACAATGTCAGGACAAGTTTACAAAAGATCTAAAGGTTTAATTTGTTTATTTTTGTAACCTTGATTTCACTAAAGTTGTTACTTATTTTCATTTTAGTTAGCTGTTGTAGCTGTGATCATAGTACTATTTATGTCTGTTAAAATAATTGTTTGCAAGTTTTATTCCTTCTGCAGGTATCTCATAACTCGTATAGAAATAATGTAGTTGTATAAATTAATAATCTATTTCAGTACAAGAATTAATATGTGACGATTTATTTTCAGGAGTCATGTGCACAGAAGCCAGATGCCCAAAACCACTGGGCAAAATACCAGGAGTGCAATGACCGCGTCAACTCGCGCTCCCAAACTGCCGAGACTTGCGAGGAGGAACTCATTGACTACCTGCATGTCCTTGACCATTGTGTCACCAAGGACCTCTTCAAAAGGCTAAAGTAAATTAATATTAATTTCCTACCCTAAACTGCCATACAGAATACCTAATTTTATGTTACAACTTGATTTCATAGAACTTTCTGGTACAAAGGGTAGATGTAGTTTTAGCAAATTTATTTATGTACCAAGTGTGAAGAAGGAAGAGTTGAAGTTTATTGTTTATTTGTAAATAAATAATCGCCGTTAAAATTCGTGTTTTATTTAATAAATGCAATATAAACATTAGAAAATCTTATTATTAACTATAATCAACAATAAAAAGCAATTTGCATAAGTGTAATATTTTTTATTACAGCAAATATAAAATTTTGGAAAAGAAATAATATTAAATTTCGTAATAATACAAAAATAAATCTCAATAAAACAATTTTAGCTCTTTTTTTTAGAACATCACAAGTAAAATGGCACTCGACAAAAAAGATGTTCTTATAGTGTTAAAATATTTCCATAAACTCGTGCTAGATATCGGAATGTCAAACCAAATGCCAAATATATTAACAAAATAAATGATACCTTTACAAAATGTAAACATTGTATAATCATAAATGTGTCTTAACTTAAGGAATAGAAGAATACATTTTACTTTCTATAAAATCCCTACAGCTAAAGTAATAAAAATTGACTTTAAAAGTACGAAATGCATTGTTTCCATAAAATAATTTGTTTATAATGGTCACACAGAAAAATTGCAATAAAAACTGTATGTGCTTACATTGACAAAATTAGCATCATTGCAGTCATACCATACCTTTACAGACCCCCTCGACAAACAGGAAGCGATAAACCTTAACGCCCAGTGATTTATGACAATAACATAAAACTAAAATATCTTACACGACAGTGCCGTGTCAACAGCTGCTTTAAAACAATAATTTATATAAAATCATTTTTCAGTGAAATATTTAATGTGTGAACAACATAAACATCATAAAATTTCAACAATAATAAAACTAACAATATAATATAACCAATTTATATAATTTAAAGCTAAAATTGTCGGAAACAAAAGCACAGAAAACTTTGGCATAATTTAGGGATACAAAACTAGTGCCCGTTTTCGTTAACACTAAGGGACACCTAAATGACGATAATTTAGGTACTTAACACGTTCAGTGCCGGTGACACGCCTAGCGTGCTCTTGCGAATTTCTTTTACTATGCCGATAACACGCCAGGCGTGTCATAAATGTTTTAGTGATATTTCGAAAATTAACCAAAATTGCTTTTTGGAATTCTTAGTACATAATCCTCTAGCAATAACCTAAGGATTTTTGAGGTGGCCCCCGGAAAAATCTCTTAATTTTTTTTTATTGAAGTGTTTATGTAATGCCGATAACACGCCAGGCGTGTCTGAGTGTCAACCTAAGTAAATAAATCATAGATTGTCAACCTTTGTACTAAGACGTCAAATATATTTTATCTAAAATAATGTAGGGTGAGTGGGGCTTAGTTTGAAACTGTTGTCAAACGAAGGGATTCAATGGCAATTGTGGCAAACATAAGTACTTTTATGAAACATTTTGTTTTTGTAGTAAATAAGTACGCTATCTTCAACTAAAATAGGTTTCGTTCCGTAAACTTGCTATAATTGACTTATCTATGTTAATATTATGAAATATTTTAAAATAACCACAAAATGTTTATGATCTCTGATAAAATTACGATAATCACTTACCTAAAAATCTATTTTCAGCCATAAGCCATAATTCCAGATTAAATCTCACTACCGTATTAGAATCACCTTTATTCTTGCTTAGGAAATGACAAACTAACTAATACTCATCGATAAACCGAAAAAAAAGACGGATTTAGAATTACACTCTGTCGAGGTGCCACTTGACACGCCTAGCGTGTCCATGTTTAACAAGATGCAGTGCCGGTGACACGCCTGGTGCGTCCGCGTACCTTTATAGGGCGGCATCGCTATGAACTTAAAAAAATTGTGGTAGCAGTGAACGTGTTAAAAACTCAAGTGTTTATTCGTTTTTGTGTTAGTAAAAACGGGCACGGCTATAATCAAGATGTGTCGTAATAAAAGTGGAGGCACTATTATAAGCAATTTTTTTAGTGTTTCTTAATTTAAATATCTAATGGACGCGCTCTTGGCTTGTATAGATTACATTCTAGGCATTAAATAGTAGAGTATACTTCGCATCGAACCGTTAACTGTGACCTTAGAAGCTTCACTAAATCACATTGTATCTCATAACAATGCTATAGTAGAATACCATATTGCTATCTAACCCTTAAGGGTCAGTTCAGACCGAGACGTGAAGCGACGCGACGATGCGTGAGGAGGCCTGTCATTTCACGCTGCGTCGCGCTACGTCTCGCGGCGCCGCGATGCGTCTCGCTGCGCCGCGAGACGCATCGCAACGTCGCGAGGCGCATCCAGGCGCCGCGCGGTGCAGCAGAACGTGTCTAGATTTTTCACGTGCTGCCGCCCCGCCCCGCATCCTCCCGCAGTCCCATTTGCAAATGGCGGCCTCAGCTACATAGTCCAGGGGCTAGAGGTAGTTGAGTATGCAAAATCCGAGTAACGGCAACTATGACCGAATTCATAAACATAATATTATTATGCGCTTTATCTGTCCCGCAAAAAGCTATGATCTGATTTTTCTATAAATTATTACGGAAGTAATTATTAAAATGATTTTAAATCATGTACTCAATACATTCCGTTTACGATTAAGAGAAGAGGGCGAAAAAAAATGAACCAAAAATTGACCGGCAAGTTCTACATTGTTATTCTTTGACCTTTTCTTAACTTAAATCGGTTGGCGAAATTCATTACTCACAATTATGCATACTTAGTCACCTCTAGCTCCCGGTCTTCACCTCGCATCGTGGAGTGGCCGCGAGCGACGTCAAGCGGCGCCGCGCTGCGCCGCGCTACGTCGTGAGGCATTGAGAGGCGCAGCGCAGCACCGCTGCTTTGAGATGCGTCGCGCTGCGCCGCGAGGCGTCGCGCGGCGCATCGCTACGCATCTCAACGTATTCTAAATTCTCACAACGAAATTTGTATCTTTTGGTGTAGAAAATAAAGTCGTATTTTGAATGGCTCTTAAAAGAGTGCGCGCATCGTCGCGTCGCTTCGCGTCTCGGTCTGAACTGACCCTAACAAAGAGTCACTTCAAATCTGTGCCTTAACTTAAATGTCATTTATAAAAGAAATACCTAGGCATTATGTATACGTACAAAGATTTACAAATTATGGGAAAATATAAACGAAGCGAGTAGGGATAATCTAGCCTCATGAGCATTGTTAGGCCGGCCACACACGGACAGCTTAAGAAGTTAGCCAGAGATCAACATTATATGGACTATGCTGCAGCAGTCGGTACAATTTGCTCAAAAAAAGTGAGCAGGTGGGAAACGCTCGTTATGTGGAATGAAGAGTGCGGGCGGAGATTACTACGCGAGAGCAGTCAGTGCATGCCTGGTGACTGCTTGACTGCACGATGAAACTTTACCGCGCTGCTGACTACCCGAAGTCGCCCTTTTATATGTGTACGTAGAAAACTAGTTTGCTATGTAATCACAGCTTGAAGCAGCAGATACTTACTACTTCAAGCTGTCCGTATATGGCCGGCGTAAGTCATTACTTGTTCTAACTTCTAGTAAACAGGATGTGATGTTATCAATTATGCAATACAAAACTATAAAATCTCACGTTAAGCGGAGTACTAGCCGAGCTAGGGAATCGCAGATTGTGTGACAATTTCAAGAGCCTGACACACTTGTAACAGCACTTGAAATAGAACGCGCTTTCATTGGCTACATTGATAACGGTCAGTTTCTTCATTAAAAGTATCAGCTAAAGTTACGTTTTGTTTTTAAAAAAGCTCCCCACTATTATTTATAGTCATGCGAAGCGACTTTGATATTAACTAAAGTCTAGATTTGCCACAATACAAAATTGTGGCAAATCTAGATTTTTAGTTAAGCTGTAGGTAACTTGCATAAATGCGTTTGCAGAAATGGAAAATGGTCTGATGGTAATGATGAATAAACTGCCCGTAAATGTGACCAATGATCACGCGTTGTTTAAAGTGTCAGTAATCGTACACTGCGTCCGTTGGGGAAGAATACGAATCGGTGAAGTGCACAAACGCTTTTCCAACTGTTCAGCTAGAGCGTACTCCGTCAGTTCCGAAATCGACACAGTGTCTCTGTGTCACTAACTCGCGCCGACCTGGAGGACGTTGAAGCAGATCTCGCAGACGCGCTGCGGCTTGTTCATACCAAACTTGAGGATCGGGACGTCTTGACTGGAGCATTTGTTGCATAGCATGCGGCCGCAGTGACGACTGGAGAAATAATTATTCGTGTATGAAAGCTACACTACGAAATATTCATCGGAAGTATTACAATAAATGCCCATTTACACTGCGAGATACATGCAAGTTTCGACTACATTGCGTACTATAATTGGACAATGAATTCAGTTGATCAAACAAATACCGCAATGTAGTCAATTTTGCATGCAATTTCTTGCATCGTATAAATGAGGCTTTACACTACTTTTCCGTAAAGGAAGACTCAATCTTTTCACTCTACAGATGTGGGGATAAACGATGCCGACGGGGAAAACGCTATAGTTTAATTCTTTTTTAAACGCATTAACGACGCGCATCGCAAAGGTGATTTTTGAGGAAAGAAAAATTCAGCTGCGAGTGGGATTTGAACCCGCGTCTTCTGGATTAGTCTCCAGACGCTTTACCAATGGGGATGGCAACTGGGGAACTAATGGCGCTAGCATAGCTTGTTCCAAGCATCGTCATTGGCTCAAATGTTACAGGTACTTCAAAATAGTACTACCTCATTGGTCGGATTAGGACCTTACCTATGGTGGCGCCATCTACAATTAGCTTTGACCGGCCTTCCCCATTAGGATATCGCAACTCACACTCAACGCAGTAAATCAAGCTGGATCTTCTATTCCCTCGTTTGAACGCTATTGTGTTTTTTACAGCCTGCATCTTACTTCTTCTTCTTCCTGCCCTTATCCCATTCTACTTGGGGTCGGCGCAACACGTTTTCTTCTTCCATTCTCCCCTATCAGTCGTCACAGTATCATTTACTCCTTTTTCTTTCATATCATTCCTTAGACAATCCATCCATCTTTTCTTTGGCCTTCCTCTTCCTCTCCATCCATCAACATTCATACTCATCACTCTCTTAGTCACATGGGTGTCATCCCTCCTCATCACATGTCCATACCAAGATAGACGATTCCCTTTCATTTTTTCTGTAACAGGCGCCACTTTCAAACTTCCCCTTATAAACTCATTCCTTACTTTATCCATTCTTGTCACTCCACACATCCATCTCAACATCCTCATCTCCGCTACATGCAATCGTTTCTCATCCATCTTTTTCACAGCCCAGCATTCCGATCCATACAATACGACAGGTCTTATCACGGATTTGTATATTTTCCCCTTTAACTTGAGGGGCATCCGTGGGTCGCAAGTTGTTCCGGTGACCTGTCGCCATTTCATCCATCCCGAGTTGATCCGGTGTGTTATGTCCCGGTCTACATCGCCGTCTCCTTGGACAAGCGACCCGAGGTACCGAAAGTCGGAACAGACTGGTATGGGCGTTCCTGCAAGAGTAATGGGCACAGGACTGGAGAGACCGCCAAAATCGCAAAACAGATATTCTGTTTTGGTTCTGCTTAATTTCAGGCCAACGTTCTCCAGTCTTCGCCACCACACCTCCAATCTGCTCTGGACCTCTAGGCCGCTCTCGGCAATCAGCACAATGTCATCGGCAAACAGCATGCACCAGGGGGCCTCTTCCTGGATGTCCGACGTCAGAGCATCCATTATCAACAGGAAGAGGTACGGGCTAAGAGCCGACCCTTGGTGCAAGCCAACCGCTACATTGAAGCTGCCGGTAGTGCCCGCTGTAGACCGGACTTGGGTACTGCATCGGCTATACATTGCACGGATCAACTGTACATACTTTCCAGGTACACTTTTCTCCTTAAGGGCCCACCACAGAACCTATACCTCATTCAATAATCCAGCAGTTATATACAAAAGCGTGTGGTGTTACCAGTGGTGTTTCCTCATGGTGAGTGTGAACTTGGTCCCGCACTCCTGGCACAGGTCGGACTCCGCCCACGGCGCCTCCGCCGGCAGGACGTCCAGCAGACGATGCAGTAACTGTTTCGTTGCAACCTGCACGACACACATCATTTTTGGAAGGACCATTCACGAGAAGCCAACCACTTTCGGACAGACACTGAAGAATAGAACACATGTTGTGTCCCGAGGCGATATCACCAGATCATCATCAAATTACCAGATAATATCATCAGATTTCCGTATTTTACATACAGCGTACTTGAAGTATTTACGGCGTTTATTGTTTGGATAATAACTTTTTAACAAAAAAATCAAACCGACGAAAGATTGAACTGAAAAGCTAAAAATAAATTTTGAGGCGGCGCCAAACAAACATACAAACATGTACCTAAATTAATTATTTGAAGCGAAGCATAATTTATACCATTCCTACTCTAAAAAGTTACTTTTACTCACTGAAAACAGTGAATAAAAAGCTCTTTTACTCACTGTTTTGGTGTTTGAATTTAGAACACATTGATGCGGTCGACCCCCGTGTTATTAGGAAAATATTACTCTTAATTTAAGTCATTGTTCCGATTTTAATGTTAATTTGTTGACTGAGCGATTGGACTACTTCGTTACGTGAAGCGGGTTCGATTCCCGCACGGAGCAAATATTCGTACTATGATCTACAATTATTTGTTTCGGGTGTGGGTGTTTGTGTATTGTGAATTTAGATGTTTGGAAACGCACCCACGTGTGTGTGGAGCAGTATTAATAAAAAAAACTTTTTTTTCGTTATATACCTATATATTATCGCTCAAATCTTTCTTTTTCTCGTAGTCATGGTATAAAGTATCGTTTGCAACTCTTGAATAAAACGGATTTAAATCGAGGGCCTGAATCACTCGCGTCGCTCAGGATTTAAATATTTGAATCACTCGCTCCGCTCGTGATTCAATCATCATGAATCACTCCCTACGGTCGTGATTCAGTCATTAAAATCCTTCGCTTGCTCGTGATTCATATAATGGCCCTCGCTTTAAATCCGCTCTTTATTCACTAGTTGCAAAATATACTATTTATTGTAGCTAGGTTGCTTTTCGTTGATTGTTTCTTTGGCGCCGCCTCAAAATTTATTTTTAGCTTTTCAGTTCAATCTTTCGTCGGTTTGATTTTTTTGTTAAAAAGTTATTATTTTTAGCTTTTTAGTTGTATACCATGATTAGAGTGTTTAACACATGGAAAAACCCGTCTTCCCTTTTGTCATTGTCAACGTAACCGTCACAGTAATTAGTATTAACTGTTGAGGACCTGTAACTTGCAACTAAAAACTCCACTCTCAGACTGTCAACGACTGTCAAATCCCAACTATGTTTAAAGTTCTTATCATGATGAATGAAATGAGCCCAAATACGATATAGTTGCTGTTAACTGTTGAGGATCTCTTGCTACTGCCTTCTGTCCTCATCATCAGACCCTCGATGACAATTATACTCCAGCTAGGTCTAAAATTTTCATCAAGACTAATGAAATGAGCCCAAACACGATATAGGTGCTGTTAACTGTTAAGGACCTCTTGCCCCTGCTTTCCGTCACCATCCTCAGACCCTCGATGACAATGATACCTCAGCTGGGTCTAAAGTTCTCATCAAGCTGAGTGAAATGAGTCCAAACACGATATAGCTGTTGTTAACTGTTGAGGAACTCTTGGGACTGACTTCACAACATAACAGGGATCTGGAGTTGATCTGATGATGGTGACACCATCATGTTATCTTCTCCACATCTCTGCTATATAGTAATGTCCTCAGAACTACATATGTTAACTTTATTTCAAACCAATCGGTTCACAACTGAAAATTCTGTAGGAAAGTTGACAATCAATTCCTTTTTTCTACCCTTAGAGGCCGATTTTAGTTTTGAAATTAAAATGGGACCAACTTTGAGATATACTCTTTCCAACAAAAAAAGAATTTTTGAAATCGGACCACGCTGGGAAAAGTTATGCGTGGTCATACATAAAAAAAAAAAAAAAAAAAAAAAAAAATATACATGTCGAATTGAGAACCTCCTCCTTTTTTTTTCGTCGGTTAAAAATGAAAAAGTGCCTCCTAGTCGAATGAGGAACTAATTTTTTCGAATTAACGTCAATGTTCCCGTTTACAAAAACGTGAAAGTCGTGCTAAGGCCTCTGATATATGGGGTGCTAAGACAGGAAACCTCCACGTGCGTCCGTGGACTGGAGTTCCCTCTCGGATACGTCCGGGGGGAAGACCAGTTTTTCGGGCCGGTGCACCCTGGGATGTGAGGGCACAGCGGCGGAGCGGGCTTGCGGACGGTGAGTAATGGGTATGCTCGCCGTCCGACCAAGGACCAAGCCCGGGTCGGTGGCGCGTCGTGTTTCACGCGTCACCGACGGGGCCCCTTATGGGGCCAAATGCCTGCCGGGGTCGCGGATTTTTCTTAATCCAGGATACCGTGGCCCCGGAACGAAAAGGGCATCCGACGGAACACGGGTGGATTTTAGTCAGTAAGAGTCTGACAGTCCCTCCCGCCCCACCCAGGGCGGGAGGACTCATTTGATGATTTTGCCACACTAAAAAAAAAAAAAAAAAGGCCTCTGATATATAAATTCGCAAAAGAACAGAATTTGTGGATGTCTGGAAGTGATTTTAATGCAAAAAACTTTTTTTTTAAAAAAGTACCGACTTCAAAACAAATACAAAAAAGTTTAAAATAACTTTTCTTTCGGAAGTCGGTGGCAATAGTCAATGACACAACAAAACAAAGCCACCGACTTCCGAAAGAAAAGTTATTTTAAACTTTTTTGTATTTGTTTTGAAGTCGGTACTTTTTTAAAAAAAAGTTTTTATTTTACCCTTTTTTTTTAGTTTATTTAATACATATTCAACCCAAATTCTTGTAAAATACAAAATTTTCTTACATATGCACTAATCTTGTAATCCGTCACAACATAAAAAAATCCATATCTCTAAAACTACTGAACCGATTTTGATGAAACTTGCAGTGTACCCTAAGTTGAACAATACCTAGTACAACAAAAAAAGAATTACATAAATCGAACTTATAGTTCCGGAGATATGCGTGCACAAACATAAAAACATACATACACTTACGAAATTTGGCACATTTGTTCAGACGCTGATATAGACTAACATATATGAAAACTGGACAGTTCTGATAATATTACATACATACGGGTCGAATTGATAACCTCCTTTTTTTTGAAGTCGGTAAAAATAAAGACTTGGGTACTTATTTAAGTCAGAAGTGGTAAAACCAATATTCAGTCTAAATGTGTTTCACAATGTTCAAGTAGCAGCTTACGAAACAATGAATGAATGTCTAATATTTAAACCGGAACTTACCCGGACGTTTTTTCTTATTTAGCGATAGGCTCATCGCGCCTGATGGTGATCGGACTGTTAACGTTATGTTCACTAGTAACTTACTTGATAATTAAATATAGATATTCCGTCCTTATTCTCTTGAGCGAGGCACGCGTTGGCTCGCACTAGTACGCGGCACATCGCGCCCTGCCCGTTCATGTATGCTAGTAATAGCGGAGTGTTACCCTGTCAAAAAAGTCAAGTTTAATTTTAATCTATTTCTACAAGATGTTGTTAAACCTTGATGAGATATTTAAACCTTGTGTTCCCACGGTAAACAAAAGCAAATTTTTTTTTTTGTGTTGCTAGCACTTGACTTTGGCAACACACTGAGTAAAATGTTTCAAGCAGCAAACACAACATGTTTAAAAATATGTAATTAATATGGATCGGTAGTAGGTTTACTAAGTTAAAAATCGTTTATTTCATACAGTATAGCTTATATAAACAAATTAACACAAGAAATAATAAAAACACATTTAAAATATTATAATTAACGTACCTGTAAGTCAGTCCTATTGATCGGGTAGTTAGGCATAAATTCTAAGAATATTTCGCAAATCGTTGCCGCGTTGTCCTTTTTGCACCAGCATAGCTCGTGCAATGGATTTCTACCTGTTGAAGTAAATGAATTTTAATATATATTCCAGTTCAATATTCCAGTTTCCGTGGTAGGGGTGTACCAATGTTACAAAAGTCTAAATAGTCTTCAATGTTTTTGGTTACGACGGCTAAACCGAGTAGAGATAAGCCATCGTTGCGGGAGATGTTATAGTGCACTAGTGTGGTGTGTGACAGATATCTCTGTTTCATTATCCTCATAGCCTATCCTCCTACCTTTTAGACTCAAAATGGCAAAAACCACTTTTACGACCACTGGACTACCACAGTCAGTAGTCAAAACTAGAAATAAATAGTCTCCAAAAAATGCCCATGAGTAATTGCACGTCGTTCTTCTTAGGCATGACATATTTCCACCCGACTCCCAGCAGATCTTAGTGTTACCTTTGAGGTTGGTAGCGGCGGCATCTATATCCGTGTCGGCCAGCAGCGCCCGTGCGGCGGCCGCGTGTCCCTCCCGCGCGGCCACGTGCAGCGCGTTGTAGAGTGTTACCTTTGAGGTTGGTAGCGGCGGCATCTATATCCGTGTCGGCCAGCAGCGCCCGTGCGGCGGCCGCGTGTCCCTCCCGCGCGGCCACGTGCAGCGCGTTGTAGAGTGTTACCTTTGAGGTTGGTAGCGGCGGCATCTATATCCGTGTCGGCCAGCAGCGCCCGTGCGGCGGCCGCGTGTCCCTCCCGCGCGGCCACGTGCAGCGCGTTGTAGAGTGTTACCTTTGAGGTTGGTAGCGGCGGCATCTATATCCGTGTCGGCCAGCAGCGCCCGTGCGGCGGCCGCGTGTCCCTCCCGCGCGGCCACGTGCAGCGCGTTGTAGAGTGTTACCTTTGAGGTTGGTAGCGGCGGCATCTATATCCGTGTCGGCCAGCAGCGCCCGTGCGGCGGCCGCGTGTCCCTCCCGCGCGGCCACGTGCAGCGCGTTGTAGAGTGTTACCTTTGAGGTTGGTAGCGGCGGCATCTATATCCGTGTCGGCCAGCAGCGCCCGTGCGGCGGCCGCGTGTCCCTCCCGCGCGGCCACGTGCAGCGCGTTGTAGAGTGTTACCTTTGAGGTTGGTAGCGGCGGCATCTATATCCGTGTCGGCCAGCAGCGCCCGTGCGGCGGCCGCGTGTCCCTCCCGCGCGGCCACGTGCAGCGCGTTGTAGAGTGTTACCTTTGAGGTTGGTAGCGGCGGCATCTATATCCGTGTCGGCCAGCAGCGCCCGTGCGGCGGCCGCGTGTCCCTCCCGCGCGGCCACGTGCAGCGCGTTGTAGAGTGTTACCTTTGAGGTTGGTAGCGGCGGCATCTATATCCGTGTCGGCCAGCAGCGCCCGTGCGGCGGCCGCGTGTCCCTCCCGCGCGGCCACGTGCAGCGCGTTGTCTCCGGCTGCGTCCACTGCGCTGTACTCCGCACCTCCCGACACCAGAGCGGACACGATGGCCTCATGGCCCGCGCCCGCTGCTACATGCAGCGCTGTGCGTCTAATAACAAGGAAATACTACATTCTGGTACAAGTGGGGAAAGTTTGATATTGATCATTCGAGGCGGAATTCCCAGCTGAGCCATAGGCGAGAGCGTTATGGACCCGAGAACTGCAATTACAAATGCCCACGTATACATCCGCAGTTACTGCAGCCGGTCAGTTACAACCTCTTTAGAAAAACTCCATGTTTTTTAATCATCGATTACAATAATTTACATGGAATATGTGGTATAGTACAGTATATGGAGGTTATTTGAATTAATACTCCATACTATACGAAATAAGGTACATACTTGTGTGCATCCCGGTCGTTAGGCCTGGCTCCGGCCAGTAGCAGACTCCTGAGCAACACTTCGTGTCCCGCCGCGGCCGCTAGATGCAACGGTGGCGCTAGTGAGGCGTCCTGTACGCGCGAGTTGACGTCCACTTCAACTGACAGTAGGAACATCACACTTTCAACGTCGCACGTTTGGATCGCCACGTGGAGGAAGTTGCGACCTTTTTTGTCAACCTGTGGGGAGTAAAATAGTAGTTTATGAAACTGTCACATAATGAGGGGTATTATACACGAGTGTGAGTTTAAAAAACGAGCGAAGCGAGTTTTTTAAAAGTATCACACGAGTGTATAATACCTAGTTATGTACAGTTTCATACACTACTTTATCTACTCTCATTGAACACGAATATAATTATCAAATAAAAGATAAAGATTGTTAATAAGTGTTCATTTTGTATTTATAATTGAGTATGAAATTGAATATGGAATTGTGTATCGTTGGCGTTAGACGTACTCCCAAAGCGCGCGCAGCCTCAGATAAAAAATCAAATGGATGTATCTATGATCTGATATCTGTATAGTAATGAAAAAACATTTTATTATAACATTATTTTGTTAGAGAAATAGTGTCATAATTTAATTTTTTAATTTCATTTCGATATACTGTGTGTAAAGTACGTCATTATAAACTCGTTTTTAGTTTTGTATTTTGAATTTAACGATATGAGAGTAGATAATAGTACATTACGATATAATTATGTGGGGAAAGTTTGTCATTGCATTAGAGGCGTAATACTTACCCAAGCCGATTAGGCGAGAGTGATAAGTAAAACAGTAATACGTGAGTAAAAATCTAGGTAGGTAATATCGAGTAGAAAAACCAACTCGTCATTTACCCCTTTGAAATGAATACATCCGATTTTTAAACAATAATAATTATGATTTTTCCAGTCAAAATGAGTTGGTTATATTATCTTCTTTTTGTTCATTAGGGCTTATGAGAGTTCGGTTGTCCATTTGCGCTCGTTTTCCTACTTCTATTTGAATCTTTGCTTATCCCTTCAATAATAGGAAATATGTTATATTACTATACAGGGTGTAAGAGACATCGACGCACAAACGGATACCATGGGTCCAGGACATGATTCTGGACCCCCCCGTGTTGGAATTTTTCGTCGGTTTTTTTCCAATTTTTTTATGTTTGTTTTTTTTTTTAATAGTGAGCCGCGCTTAAAGTACTACAGGTACTGTGGTACTGGACACAGTATTTAGGTATACGATGACCTTTCATTATAAACATCTAAGAAGACACCATTTCTAGTTTTATTTACATTGCTACTTTTAGTGAAAATAGTGAATTAATTACTTTTTTATTAAAAATCTCATTGGGTTACCTAACCTCGTTATTCTTACCTAAGAATAACGATTATGAACAGTCTAAAGTAAAAAAAACTCCAACAAAAAATTTAAAAAATCTTACACCCTGTATGTATGAGGTGCTAAAGTCGATAAAAAATTACCTGTTCAGCAGCCGATGGATTCTTCTCCAATATAGCCTGCGCTGCCTTATTGTTCCTCGCAGTGAGAGCAGCGGCGAATGGGGACACACCTCTGTTGTCCCGGGCTGACAGTTCGATGCCCGGTTGAGACAGTAGCAGTGAGATAATACCCGCATGTTGGTTCTCTATCGCTATGTGGAGGGGAGTCTTGCCTTCTGCGTCCTTTGAGTTTATGTTTGCGCCGTGTTCTAGAAGTGTCTGTTGGAAAGGAGAGCCAATAGTCATCGTTTGATATGTCTGATGTGAAATAGCATTGTTCCGAGAAAAGATTAGGGAAATCTTAATCTCAGCGGGTCTAAGGCTTTCAAGACGCATGCCCGTAACTTGCATAAAAGTATGCAAGTAGCTGGCATCCCATTGTATCATTCAATAATCAGAAACATACAGCTTAATGACATGCAAGCTACTAGCTTAATTTTGTGCAAGTTACTGGCCGCTTTAGGCAATATTCCTAATGATTCACTCCTTGCATTTCCAGCAACGACATTGGCTATTTTTCTTCTTTTATTCATTCAAGAAGTGAATAGTAAGGAATATTGCTAAGTGGCCGTTTTATACCCGCACGTTTTCTGATATAAGTATTATACATCGACTTTTGGAAAGAGTTTATCCGATAATTTCGGCTTCGTAGAGCGTTGTCTCTGTCCGACAAAGCACTAGCCAACCATAACGAACGACGAACCAGCGACAAACGTCACATAGGTAGCCTGTCTATGTTTGCTCAGGTCCTATAGCCAAACGGTAAGCGATAAATGTAAACGTTCAGGAGTCTATAAAAGATTTTCAACTTAATACCCAAGCTGATAAAGTTGAAAATTCTTTAAAGACTGCTGAGCGATAGCGAATAAAGACGCTGTATATTTTTTTAAACGATTTTCAATTTTATGCGCTAGTGTATAAAGTTGGAAATGTATTAAAGACTCCTGAGCGTTCATGTTTATTTTACGGCCAGGTGCAATTTCGGGAGTTGAGTTTACAATAAAAATACAATTATGATGAATGGCAGTTCAATAAGACAACCAGGTGGCCTACCATGACGTCTAAAGGCCGATCCGCACACAACAGTTCCGACACGTGCCGTTCCGTAACGTATCGATCAGTGTCAGTGAAATATGATATTTACTTGACTTGACTTAAAGTCCAATGTCCTATGTATGCTGTTCAGTGATCACTGAACAGCACGGAACGTCACTGTCACTGAAGAGTACGGATAGCGTCGTACAAAATGTATGCGACAACATCATATATTTCACTGACACTGATCGATACGGTACTGATCTGCACGTGCCGGCACTGTTGTGTGCGTATAGGCCTTAAAAGTGTGAATAGTTTCACTGAGAGAAAGAGACAGAGTTATATAAGGCGTCTAGCGATATCTCGTTCCCTGAGCGGAACTGCTCACGCTTTAAGACGTCATGGTAGGCCCTCTGATCAAGAAGATTCAGCAATCTGTATAATAAAGACTGGTACAGCACCTGTATGACGTCAGTGAGACCCCAGGTACAACACAGATGCAGCGGCGAGTGCTTCTCGTTGGCCACGTCGGCCCCCTCACCGTTGGGCCCCAGTCGCCGCGGGGACTCCACGTCGCAGCCCGAGCGGATCAGGAACATCGCCAGGGACTCTTTGTTCTCGTCGATCGCTCTGGTGGGATAAAATGGATTGGAGTGTTGGGTTCATCCGGCTCGAAGGACCATAAATGTACGTGTTTTAGTACTCAGGACACTGATTTATCGCGGATATTTGTTAAAGAAACAGTTGCCATTACGATGCACAAGTTATGTCATTATATTGGTATAAGTATTAGAATGGAAGGTGATCATTTGTCTCAGTTGTTCATAGTCTCACAGTTATGAATACTCTGTATTTAAATTCGCTTGTCGTGTTATTTTGTTTGGCGAAAATTATGACACTCATCATTTGAAGTTTATTAAAAAAAATTCTTACTTATGTAATAACGTTTGTAAGCATCCATCAGGTCCTGTGCCCCAACAGTCTGCGTCTGCGCCATTTCTGACCAAGATCTACAAAATAGTAAAAATAAACTTGAACAAAAAAGTTAATTCCACTGGGGTTGCTTTCCTTACTATGAAGGTAACTGAAAATAAATACACATAAGTGTGTGGGGTATTGTTGGATTGCATTTTTCTAAGCAAATGTTTTATTTATGTCAATAAGTGGTAAGATTTTAAAGTAGGAACTTTCTATATCTGGTTTTTTGCGCAATTTATAAAATGGGTCCTCGTGAGTCTCTTAGGGAGAAATTTAAAGAAATTGATATTTTAACACTGCCTTCACAGTACATTTTAGAGAATATTCTGTATGTTCGCAAAAATCTAGGACTCTTCAAGACTAGAAGCGATTTTCATAATATCAATACACGCAGTAAACATGAAATTGTAATACCTAGATTCAGACTAGCAAAGACGAGCAAGTCGTTCCTTGTTAACAGCATACGTTTTTATAACAAATTGCCTAAGTCAGTTACTGAACTAACTGAGGGAAAGTTTAAAACCCATATTAAACGTGTCCTTATCAAAAAAGCATATTACAAAATTAAGGACTACGTTGAAGACAAGGATGTGTGGCAATAGTACATTCTGCACATGTGGCTTCCCTGGCAGCTCAGCAGCAGCACTTATTTGAGGTATTTAACTTCTATAATCCACGTGTTAGGATAACATTGTTCTATTTTATTTTATTCTTGTATACAGTTTTTTTTATTTTTTTTTTTTTATTGTGTTCGTTTTGCAATATTATATTGCCTTAGGTTTTACTCTTTTTGTTCAGACTAGTTACAGTTTGTAAGATAGTATAGAAGTTACGCAGCTTATATAGCTTTCTTTTTTCTATAGATTCTTTCATACTTCTTTTTTGTGAATGTGAGAACATTGTAGGTCGTGTGTATATAATTATATGTATTTCTTTTTTTGTAGTGCTAATTTTCTTAAGGACTTCTCCCTTGTTACTAGGCCTACGTTTTTCTCACATATTTATGTACCTATTCAAAACTGTAACAATCATTTTGTAAAACATACCATATTTTAAAAGAGTAACCATGGAGTTTCTTGCCGGTTCTTCTCCATGGAATCGACCAACCCGAACCGAGCACCTGTTGTCGACGTTTTATAAGTGCCCTCATGGGCCTATGTGAAATAAAATTTTTTGATTTTGATTTTTCAAATTGCATTAGCGTCCAGGCGGCTCATATCCAGTTGTGAGTCTCCCCTGTACAGTCATACATACACTGGCGACTTCCTCCTGCGCGGAGTCGAGCGCGGCCCACAGCGGCGGCACTCCGTTGGCGTCCAGCCGGCTCATGTCTCCCCTGTACAGTCATACATACACTGGCGACTTCCTCCTGCGCGGAGTCGAGCGCGGCCCACAGCGGCGGCACTCCGTTGGCGTCCAGCCGGCTCATGTCTCCCCTGTACAGTCATACATACACTGGCGACTTCCTCCTGCGCGGAGTCGAGCGCGGCCCACAGCGGCGGCACTCCGTTGGCGTCCAGCCGGCTCATGTCTCCCCTGTACAGTCATACATACACTGGCGACTTCCTCCTGCGCGGAGTCGAGCGCGGCCCACAGCGGCGGCACTCCATTGGCGTCCAGCCGGCTCATGTCTCCCCTGTACAGTCATACATACACTGGCGACTTCCTCCTGCGCGGAGTCGAGCGCGGCCCACAGCGGCGGCACTCCGTTGGCGTCCAGCCGGCTCATGTCTCCCCTGTACAGTCATACATACACTGGCGACTTCCTCCTGCGCGGAGTCGAGCGCGGCCCACAGCGGCGGCACTCCGTTGGCGTCCAGCCGGCTCATGTCTCCCCTGTACAGTCATACATACACTGGCGACTTCCTCCTGCGCGGAGTCGAGCGCGGCCCACAGCGACGGCACTCCGTTGGCGTCCAGCCGGCTCATGTCTCCCCTGTACAGTCATACATACACTGGCGACTTCCTCCTGCGCGGAGTCGAGCGCGGCCCACAGCGACGGCACTCCGTTGGCGTCCAGCCGGCTCATGTCTCCCCTGTACAGTCATACATACACTGGCGACTTCCTCCTGCGCGGAGTCGAGCGCGGCCCACAGCGGCGGCACTCCGTTGGCGTCCAGCCGGCTCATGTCTCCCCTGTACAGTCATACATACACTGGCGACTTCCTCCTGCGCGGAGTCGAGCGCGGCCCACAGCGGCGGCACTCCGTTGGCGTCCAGCCGGCTCATGTCTCCCCTGTACAGTCATACATACACTGGCGACTTCCTCCTGCGCGGAGTCGAGCGCGGCCCACAGCGGCGGCACTCCGTTGGCGTCCAGCCGGCTCATGTCCACTCCACGTACACACAGCGCCTCCACCACCAGCCCCAGGCGGCAGTGGATCGCTAGTTGAAGGGGGGTCTCTCCTGCCTCCGTCCTGTGGGAGATAACGATCAAGTGTTCGGTATAATCTAGATACAGTTATTTTACCTCTAACAGCAACAAGTATCAAGTCCAGTTACCCTATAACAACGAGAAAAAGAGAAGAGAAAACTGTGATTACGACAGACTTGTCAGTATAAATGAGTAGTATAGTAGAAACAGTCTGCTCCAAACTACCAAAGTCGGTCCGTCGGCAAATTGAAGTTAGGGATTTGTACCCGACTAGCTGGTTCTCATCAATACAGTATATTTCGTTACGACAGCGATGTTGCGTTGGTTCGTTCGTTACAAATTAATTAATCATTAACTTTCATTTGCCAGTTTATTAAAAGCTGCCAGTCATAAAACATATTAACAGATTAAGAACATTTCAATTATCATATAATTCACATAGTATACTAGTTAATTAAAGTTCATGGCTGATTTTTTTAAGAAACTTCTTCAATTTTTTATGTACAAGAATCCTTCTGTCAAGTTCGAAAATTAAAGGATGGAGATGGAAAACCGAACATTTGTGCCACACACCGATGAAATCGCATCTTCATGGAGGCCATAATGTAAGGGTTTGCATGCTGGTTTTAACTTTGCATGCATAACCGACAGGCAAGTCCTAGCGGTGCATCCACACCGCCGGTAACATTTGTAGCTCAACGTTTCCAAATGTTGCTCGGTAACATCCGCCAACAAAATGTTACTAAGTGTTGACGTGTTACTGTAAGTCGAGTAACGTTCCTCAACATTCGGTAACATCCGCCAACAAAATGTTATTTAATGTTACTAAGTGTTGACGTGTTACTGTAAGTCGAGTAACGTTGCTCAACATTCGGTAACAATGTTACCCCTATTACCTATCTAACAATGTTGCCGATTGTCGAGTAACGTTACTCGACATACAGTAACACGGCAACATTTGTTGTCGGATGTTACTGCGGTGTGGATGAGTAGTAAAATTACAAATAGTAAGGCTGCTTTTCCACCAGAGATGCGCTATGCTACGTTGCTGCGGATGCGTTTGATATCCACCAATCATATTCACTGGTTTACATAGCACAGCACTGGTGGAAACGGATTCTTGTGACAGCACATCTTCGTAGCGCAGCTACGCATCTTCATAGCGCAGCTACCTTGTGACAGCACATCTTCGTAGCGCAGCTACGCATCTTCATAGCGCAGCTACCTTGTGACAGCACATCTTCGTAGCGCAGCTACGCATCTTCATAGCGCAGCTACCTTGTGACAGCGCATCTTCGTAGCGCAGCTACCCATCTTCACAGCACAGCTACATAGCGTAGCATCAGTGGAAACGGTCACACAGTTTCGTAGCTCAGCTTTTACATCCTCGCAGCACAGCTACATAGCGCATCTCTGGTGGAAAAGCAGCCTAACAAGGAGCCACAAAAGTTACCGAATGTTGCCGAAGTTACCGTGTTGCCTTTTGTTGCTCCACAAATGTTACCGGCGGTGTGGATGCACCTAGCGTGTATGTGTTAAAACTGTACAGTTATCGGTGCGTGTATCCGTTATGCGTGCACGGTTAAAACCGTCATGCAAACCCTGACGTGTTTGGCCTCCAAAAGACTAATACCTACAATTTCTTACTCTATAATGTACTCACAGTGCGTCCATGTCAGCTCCATGATCGAGCAGATAAATCGCCGTCCTCGAGTCTTCCTCCACGATAGCTTGATGTAACAATGTGAAGCCCTTTCCATTGCGGATGTTAGGGTCTGCGCCGCCTTCGATCAGCGGGGCCACGAGGTTCTTGTGACCTGAAGCAATGCATTTGTGATAACGATCTGTTTACAGGCAAAGACGTTTAAGAATATTATTATCTTTCTAACCGACTTCAAAAAAAGAAGTAGGTTCTCAGTTCGCCCTGTATGTATGTTCGTATGTATGTATGTTTGTCCGCGATTATCTCGCGTTTGGCTGAACGGATTTTGATGCGGTTTTCAGGAAAGTGTTCATTACATTCTGGGGAAGGTTTTAATATAACAATAATGGATATCTCGTGAAGTTACCCACATAGATTTGACCCGTTTTTGTTGCTTACTGGGATTGTAGATTTTCAAAGACGCCCATTGTATGAAGATTATTGTTGCATATCTAAACTAAAAAGGGAAAAATAAAAAACTTTTTGAAAAAAAGGGAACCGGCTTCAAAACCAAACACAAAAAAACTGTAAAATAACTTTTCTTTCGGAAGTCGGTGGCCATAATCAATGAAATAAAAAAAAGCCACCGACTTCCGAAAGAAAAGTTATTTTACAGTTTTTTTGTGTTTGGTTTTGAAGCCGGTTCCCTTTTTTTCAAAAAGTTTTTTTAAAACTTTGCCCCACACTAGGAATTTCTTCCTGTGATGTGGGTGCGTTTACAAACATAAGAACTCACATACACTAACACCCAGACCTGGAACAACTACTTGCAGATCATACAAATATTTGTTCGTGCGAAATATCTTTGGTCAAAGGCAAAAAAACTGCTAATAAGATTAAACATTTGAAGTTTTGGTGAAAGTGTCTCTGAAATGATGTCAATTTTTCATAATGGCTTACTTAAGTTCAAAGAGTATAACGTAAACACATTTATTTTTAACAATGTATGGAATTTTAAGAAAAATGACCATAACATGACACGGCAGAATAATAAGAAAAAAGAGTTTTTTTTGTGTTATCTAGTTTCATAATAAAACTGGTGTTATGTCGGTCTATGGGTGCTATGTCGCCTAACGGACGTTCTCAATATTCAATTTATCTCTAGTTTAGCTTCTCTAGACACAGAAGCATTATTTCCATCTCTAGTAAAGCAAAACCAGAGATAGAGATAGAAACATTTTTTAGTCTTTGAGTCTTACCTTCAGTGAGCGCTAGACTGACGGGCGTGTCTCCGTCCGAGTTCTTCAAGTTAAGGTTGGGCAATAGACTAGTGTTGCTTCTGTCTGTGGCCGCCATGTCGCCTTTGTCTATGAGCTTCTTGTGCTCTATGATCGCCAGTACCGCGCCTTCATGGTTGTTGAGTACAGCCAAGTGTAGGGGCGTTTGTCTGCACACAAATATTGAAGTTTTATTTGGGGAAAATATTCATCTCTTCCAAACCACGCGGATGCGATAAACATTTCAGCTAGTGGTAAAATTGCTCTTCTAGCTCTAGCGTCAGTTGGATCTAATATAAGTGGGTTGTTGGAGCTAATATAAGTCGGTTGTTGGAGCTAAAATATGATAGTAAGAGAACTTAATCAAAAAATTATCATAATTTTGATCAGTGCTAGCATTTTAGACCTCGTTGCCATGAAATTGATCTACAAAGATTTAAAGCAAATCTAAGTAACGGCGACATACATATCCCTATGGAAAATTACAACTTTTTATACATGTAATTCAAAAAAATTAGTTAGTGATCAATAGATCAGATTGCCTGTTACCGAAAACAGAAACCCGTTACAACCTTCATAGTAAAATTCTTACCTATAAACCGTATCCTCTTGTTCCCCATACGCAGTCTGCAAGTTAGGCCTGGCGCCGTGCTCAAGTAAGGCCGCAGTGAGTCTCGCGAGGCCGTTGGCACAGGCCGCGTGCAGCGCGCTCATGCCGGCCTCGTTCGTGTGGTTCAACTCGCCGTTCAGGTGAGACACCAGGAACACCGCTGATTCCTTGCAATTATAGCCAAGGTTAGAATGATTTGCTCTGAGAATCTATAGGGGAATGAGGTGGGCAAGCGTATTTGAACAGAGCATATAAATAAAGGGGGTGGTTTATATGAAAGATTCCTTCCTTCCTAGTCATGCCCCTTGGAAGAAAGTACCTAAGCTTTGACTGAGATGATTGTTGAATAAGACTTGAAAAAATAGGAAATACTAATATAAGGGCAGAAATGTGATATTACCAGAGCTAAAAACAACTTTAATGAAATTCTAAATAAAAGAGCACATATGTCTCATCACTCGCCTCAACGTTCGACTTCAACAGTGCGGTTTTATTTTGGCATTCAGGTTCCGCTTAGTCTGTAAAACTGAAATAAATGAAACGGTAAATTCTATCTTACCTCAAACCATCCCTGCGCCAATATATGGAGCAAACTGTCCCCCGCTCCAGAATACAACGGATTGGCTTGACATCCCTTCTCTAACAGTTTAGCAGCGAAACCTCTTTCGACAACGCTCTCAGTTTTGCCTTCCACTGGGTCTTCAGTAAAGGCGTTTTTATTCGTCACCGGTGTATCGAAAGGATTGGATCCGTTCATGACTAGAGTCTCGCTTGATGATATCGACGCTCTTCTGTCGTCGACTAGTGCGTAGTATAGGGGCGGGTGTTCGTCTGCTAAGGTTCGAAGATTCGCGTCTAATGTTGGCTGCTTGAGCAGAAGGTCGAATATCCTTTGGTTTCTTGCTATTACTGCTTGGTGGAGAGGTGTGCTACAAGCAATTATAAACTTTATACACAAATATCAAGAGTGAAAGTATAAAAGATGCTTGTCATTTAACTGATTCGGCTTCGAAGGGCCATTCAATTAAGTTTAATAAGGACATGCATAACTTAAGGTCCGCAACACTTCCGCTAAATATGCACGTAATTGGTATACGCACGGAGCATAATGACGAATTTTATTGGCGCATAGGGCTTCACAAATAAATAAAAGGGCACAGTATATTTTAATACAGACGTTACAGCTAAAGCAACATGTACTGGAAAGAAGAGAAGATCAAGACAATAATTCCTTTATTTTCAAGAATATTCGCATTTATAAATGGTTTTTCATAAAATGTTCTGATTAATGTTGTTTGACAAGATTTTTAAACTGGTTGTCACTGAGTAGATATTGAATTTGGATGGTTTTTTTACTGAACCCCCTATAGAAAGAACAAGAAGAACGAAAGAAAGATCAGCTATGCTATTCTCTCTAAGAAATCTCATCCCTGGACTATACGATGTGCTCTTCGATGAGGCGGCTTTCTTTTGAGATCGTCTGATCTTGCAGCACGAGCGGCTAAAGCTATAGTATCTCTGTCAGTCTATAGGGACTTTACCCATGGCGTGATGCGACGCGATGCGATTACAATTCGACCGATTCCAACTACAAGTGAAAATCAACCTTACTACTACGACATAATTATGACATAAACACGTTGTTATCTACGGGTAGATGAAAAACAAAACACGATCGCCACGGCGACGTCAAGTCAATCGAATTGCATCATTATTTCTTAGTGGCAAGGTTGATTTTCACTTGTAGTTGGAATCGCGTCGCATCGCGCTATGGGTAGGCTCCCTTAGTGATACAGGTGGAGTGAGCGCTGCGGCAACGCTGTCACAAGGCTGTGTTTATAGAGAATAGCTTTTCTGATAATACTGACTGCACGAGAATATGCATTCTGAAGAGAATAGTCAGAATACTTACAATCCCTTTCTATTCTGTCGGTTGATATCCGCACTCTTCTGCACCATGACGTCAGCTATCTCTGCCATCTGTTCCATGGTCTCTTCATCACACGAGCTGGACGTGAGCGATGCTATCAGATGTAGCGCCGTGTCACCCTCCTCTCTATACGGAAACGTAGGATGAAATCATTACATGATTGATGATATCAATGAAGTTGTTTAAATGCAGTGAGTGTAATGTAGCCGTCATAAACTTTGATGCATTTCAGATCGGGTAAACATATGACAGGATAGCTAGAAATACTTCAGCTATTATCCATTTGCGCAGTTTGTTTAAGGTAATTTTAATATTAGTGGTAAGACAAGTACTTAAGGCGCGGTCTTATCTCATATTCCCAAAAATTGGTTTCTTAGAACGTCGAGTATGACGTAATGTAATAAAAATAAGCAACGCGAAAAATACAGTGAACAGAGAAGGGTATAAAGAAGAATTTAAACCGAACAGAATAATAAATAAGAGTTTGATATTCCCAATAAAAATTGGGAAGTTGTAGCACAAAAATAAACTTTGACGTCGAAGATCTCTGTATTTCCAGCGATAACAACAGTTTTTTTTTTAAGAATTTAGTAGGTTTTCCATTTTTTTAAAACTTTAACCGAACCATTATTTGATTTTATGTCTATATTTTAAATAATCTAAAGAAAAGCAGTAAAATAAATGCCCATTCGCAGCTTACGTCACATTTCAACACAAATGTCATTTTTTCAATTTTCAATCTTATTGACGCTCCATAGTGGTGACAATAGTTTACGCGGTCATAAGCGATTAAAATCGTAGTCAGTCCGCGTCTTAACTTGAAATAGTAGCAATCGCTGACACCATTTCAGAATTCTTGGGTGTAATGGCAAGAATTTGACAAGAAAATAGAAATAAAACTTATTATATTTAAAAAAAACGGCTTTATTGGAATAATACGAATTCACTGCAACCTGCTAAAAGAACATAGCGGCCTTGCGAATGCCATTACTCCCATCCTCCTCGACCCTTGGCTTCGTCTATGAGTCAGATCCGTTTGACACTTGAAACGCCCTGAATTGGGGACAAAATTATCGACTATCTAGAGAAATATTACTAACTTCGTGGTTAAATTTGGATCAGCTCCATTATCGACGAGAAACTTGGCTGAGAAGGCGTCTCTGGCATCAACAGCTCGATGCAGCAGGGTCCTCCCGCGGGGCCCTCTCGCGTCTGCGTCTGCGCAGTGTTGCAGCAACGTCGTGGCTATAGAGGAGCTTCGCCCCCGGAGTGCCAGCTCTAAGGGTAGCTCCCCGCGCGTCGACATTGCGTTTACTGTGTCTGTTAACTGTAACAAAGAAGTTAAAATTGAAATAAAATCTATACTTATAATATTACTAGCAGTTGCCAGCGGTTTCACCGGTTACAACTCGAAAAATATCCCACGGGAAAATCGGGATAAAAACTATCCCATGATTATAAACTGTGTATCAAATTTCCAAATCCATTCAGTAGTTTTTGTGTCGAAGAGTGACAAACATGTATCCAAACAAACTTTCACGTTTAAAATATTAGTAAGATAGGAAGTAGGCTAAAGCTGAAGAGTTTATTCGGTTGAACGCTCTAATCTAAGGAACTACTTAGACGAATGGAAAAAATGTTTTTTGTTGAATAGTCCATTTAAAGATCACGCTACGACGAATAGGAGCCGAGCAGTGGGTGAAACCGCGGGGAACAACAAGTAAGTAGGGGAACAGTATATAAGACGGGGACGTTAATAATCGCGAGGTATAATGGGGACTTACACTCTTTAGGCATACTTAACACAACACTAACGTATAGCAAGCGCCATCAGGACGTCATTTGCAAGCGGCCAGACGCAAATGGCGTCCTGTTGGCGCTTGTCCTACGTTAGTTTTGTGTTAAGTTTGCCTTAGGTGTGTGATTTCCCATCATACCTCGAGTTCCCCTTTTATACACTGTTCCCCTATATAAAAAAATATTAGAAGAAACCCAATAGGCTATTTTACTAAAAAAATCTAATTAATCCGTTAGTTAGATTTTCAAATAATATTTGACCCGTATTTTTTCTTTTTTTACGCAAACCAAAATTGACGGAGATATGATGCTTTCAAAATTGCCAATACGTCACAATTTAGTACATATTTTTACTGAATCCTGACGTCACGAGCCCCCACTCTCGAGTCTTGATGTGTTATATCTTGGTAAATATTCATTGATTTTACATAAGAAAAAATATGTGTCCGTTATTTTTCAAAACTCTAAATAACGGACTTATTAGATTTATAATTTATTGATACTGTCAAATAGCCTATTAGAGCGCATGGACCACCCTTTGACCACAGATATGCTGTCTCCCATTATCCCATACCCATGTAGGTCATATTTTAATGAGTGGCAACAATATTCGCGATGTGAATCATTCAAAGTTATATTAGTTAAGTTGAAGTCATATTCCCTGAATTCATTGTGATTACAGGATTTTTATGAGCCGATGACAAACAATACCGCTTGCTGGTACTCACATAAACCTCGCCCTGGTTGTATTGGAATGCAAGTGCTGGCTTGATATAAAGAAAGCCTATAAGGTATTTATTTGCCAACAGGCGAGTAAATAAGATAGTTGCCATATAATCCTGGCAAGAGACTGTCTAACATGAAGAAAATGATTACGAAACCTCGACAATATGAAGACATTGGTAGATGTTTATCAACCGCCTAGTGCATCATTCTACTGATCTGAAAATACATGTCCTGAAATCACCCACAGGTTTCAGTAATTGTATTGATAATATCTTTCATTCATTGTTGTTGAAGACTGACATCTTTTCAACCATTTGATTAACAGCAATGCTGCTCTTCTCCAAGTCTCTTTGTTAACCGACTTCAAAAAAAGGAGGAGGTTCTCAATTCGTCGGAATCTTTTTTTTTATGTATGTTCTCCGATTTCTCGAAGACGCCTGGACCGATTTGGAAATTTTTTCTTTTGTTTGAAAGGGTATACTTCCCAAGTGGTCCCATGATCATCAGGTCAGGATCTGATGATGGAATCCCAGGGAAATCGAGAGCAACCCTCAAATTTTATAGGCCCGCACATCGTTTTTCGCAAATTTTATGATGTAATTTAAGTACTTGCGTATGATTATCATCATCTCATGTAGTTGAGCTGATGATGGAAGGTACAACTCCTTAACAGTAAGGAGTAGGCATCGACTGATTTAGTTTGTGTTCGCATATCTCCGGAACTGCAAGTCCAATTTAAGTAATTCTTTTTTTGTTGTACTAGGTATTGTTTAACTTACGGAATACTGCAAGTTTCATCAAAATCGGTTCAGGAGTTTTTGAGATAGGGAATTTTATTAGCTTATTGTGCACTTGAGCGATGTTGTTACCGGTGCAACGGATTACAAAATTTTAGTGCACATGTAAGAGAATGATTTATTTGACAAGAATTTGGGTTGCATATTTAAACTAAAAAGAGTAAAATAAAAAACTTTTTCAAAAAAAATGTAACCGCCTTCAAAAACAACCACAAAAAAGGGTAAAATAACCTACAAAATAACTTTTCTTTCAGAAATCGGTGGCAAAAAAGACAATGAAATGAAAAAAAAACAAAGGCACCGACTTCTGAAAGAAAAGTTATTTTGTAGGTTATTTTACCCTTTTTTGTGGTTGTTTTTGAAGGCGGTTACATTTTTTTTGAAAAAGTTTTTTATCATGTCTTATACCGCGATCACCACATCGATCTATAAACAAGAATTGTTACGCGTTGTTAAGTAACAATGTAAGGAAAACAATCACGTAGCGGAAGCATCTAAATAAATTGTCATCATTCATTACTCATTTGTAAGCTGCAGTCGTCGGCTACGAAGACAGCGGATAAGCGAAGATGCATAGTGACTCATTTACCGAACTCGCATATAAATATGACACATTGAACTGTAGAAAGGGCTAGGTATCATACTGGTGGACATACAGACGAACTTTGCAAAGGCTAACTTTTTCGTAAATTCGATGTGCTATGTTTGGAACTGACTGATTAGGGAACCATTGTATTTTTTAAGTTTGAAAATCATAAAATTAGCAGAATGAACTAAAGACTTGACTGACTAAAAACCTTCCTTCAGTTCCCTATGCTTCCCTGTTCTACAACCGATTTAATCCTGCTATTATAAGTTAGTAAACGATTATAACAAGTTATTAAGGAACTTATATTTCGGTGACTGTACCCGAACATGAGTAAGCTCCATAACATTAATGGTGATTCAATTCGAACTGTTTTACGGGACAATATTGTTTTAAATTATCTTCCTGTTGCAGTAGGAACCTAATGCCGATTCCACGAAATCAGTCACATAATAATATTATTTGTTTGTTTACTGTTCGGAATCAAAATGATTTGACCATTTACAAAAATAAGTTCTTAGTTTGGTTTCGTTCAACTATTATGGAGCGATGTGGTCGCTATAATGACTGTAATATCACATGCAAATCAGAAAAGTAATTGACCGATAAGGCTGAACACCTGCGAACTAAATCCTTCATCCGCTCACTCAGTGGCCTTCACCTTACAACGAATAAGAATCTGAACCAACCTTCACATGCCGAGGAGCTGAATTAAAATACAGCGAGTGTGCCTCGCTAGTGATGCGTGGCACATATTCACGCGCTAATATTACTTGATGAATTACAATACACTTTCTCGGTTACATAATGCTGTGCCAATTTGTAACATAGTGGAACATTCGATTCTGTAATGACTATGGTGCACTGAAAACCTAATGATTTTGAATGTAAACATAATAAATTATGAGGGCAGGCAGTGTCCACATGAGGAATTCAATTTGGTTACTGCATAATAATTAATTTATGTATATTGAATATCCATGTTCTCCTAGCACTGAAAGGATTTTTTTTTAAGTAACTTTGTTTTTCTTACTTCTCCGCTCTTTTTTTTTGATTAATTTTGTTACTGTTAGTGCTTCAGTATAGTTTCATCAGTTCAATTTTTAATTTAATAAAGATAGTAAAACACACAACAATTTTTAAAGGAGTTTATTATTGGCTATAACGTTGAAATATGTTATTACACGTTGAATGCAAGTTAAGTTAATAAGTTATACCTATGTATTCTTATGTGTTATCTACTACTTGTGTGTGTCTTGTATTCTTTTAGTCTGTCAAAACTAAGTTAAATATAACTTTATAAGCAACGAATCTGTTAACAAATGTTGCGATGAATAACATCAGACACGAAAATAGCTTTATTTTTTTATGAATGTTTACAACGTATTTGTTCTACGAGTATTTTCCCGCACTAGTCAAGTATCTATTGATATGTATGATAATGTGTAACTGCCTAATAAAAGTTATGAACACTTTAAAAATATTGAAAATAACATGGGCTGAGTATATTCAACCACAGCTTGAATTTCGTTTATGTTTTATCACATACATCCAATTAAGTTAATCAAAATTATATCATCTCTACTTAACTACAATCAACTTTGCTCAAGCCTTTGCCTAGATGGATAACACAGGTAAGTACTCAAATCCAACCTTCCGACGTAACTATGGGATCCTGCACTGAAAGCTTATTTACTTTTTACTCTAATCGTACCCCACTAAACCGATACTTTGTATGATAAATATAATTATTATGGCTTTAAAGTAATAATTTGACTTGGAGTACCACAGGGCTCTATTTTTGGGCCGTATCAGCTTAATTTATTTCTTGTTTACAATTAATTTGAAATCAACATCTACAAACATAAATGAACTGACAATTTCTAAAAGTAATAATACGTTTGTGCAGTAACAGTGTGAGCAGAGATGGCCTAGTGGTAACGTAGGACGTGGACTTTTATCTATCCAGGCATGTTACTTCGTGATTTTTTTTCATCACCTTATCTCTCAAAACGTTAAATCCCCTTTAACTTTTTGACGACATTGTGAGGAAACCGGCATGTCAAAAAACCAAAATTCGAAGACACGTGACATCTACCAACCCGAACTGCGCCCTTTTAGTAGGTAATACATTCGGTATTACTTTCTACTCCCTCTCACAGAAAAGAGCCTTGTATACCAGCGGAACATTATAGTTTGATTATGTTATGCTTTACTTAGTTTAACGGCTTGTCACCGCGCCAGTTACTACTCTTTTCATTGTTTTATAAAGTTCACGGAAGAACCAGATCGCCAAAGTGTAATTATTTAATTCAAGACGCGTCTAAGCCAGACTGTGAACGTGGGATAATATCTTAAAGATTGATGACGTCATCGGAAATACCTCAATCTCTGCGATTTATTCAACTATATGAAAAATGCTTATTTTCCGGTTAGCATTACGCGAAATACATAACATGGGCTTCTTTTTTTACGGCTTACATTTATGAAAATTGAAAAGGGAACACATGAAATTATTTTGTTACTCTATTACACTTTGAGAGTGTTTCTGAATGATATCAAATTAACGGAACCGTAAACTGCTACAAAAAATAACTATTCGGTACTTTTTCCCTAGACAGTCCGAATCAAGGATAATAAAGTGAGTAAATAATTTAAGTATAGGGAGGTGCGACTTGCTTGAAATATCTGGAATCTTGTCAGAATGACGCAAGATGGAATGTAGTGAAATAAGGACCAGCTGTATGAAGAATTTCCCCTTATAGTATTTCTACGAAATCATTGTACAGCTACAATGTTGAGCAGGCAGATTTTATTGATTCGTGTGAGCAATTCTTATCAAAAAGAGGCTCTTTAATTGAAAACCGATCGATAGTCTCTCTTATAGCTTAATAGATCATGAACTTAAAATACACATTACGCTAGCCGCTTTCAAACAAAGTTCTTTAAGTTCGCTTTCAATAAAAGACGAAGGTAGATCCTACGTTGATCTTACGGGTATGTATAAATCTCTTACCTACGATGCTGACATTCTGACAAAAAGAAGAAAAGACATTATATTAAACATCCCTAGGACCAGGACTGTGTTTGCCAGTATGCAGTTCAATAAACGATCTGCGGCGCTATATAATAAATTCAATAAAATCTTTTTCATTTATCCCAAAAATTACTACGATAGTAAAAAAATAGTAATGGAATGGATACAATCACTTACCTACAGTGACACCGAAGCACTTTTGAAACCTTGATACACACACACACCATGTTCACTTCATCACACATGTTCATCACCACAATCATGTTCTCTTAATTCACATCTACAGTTCAGACTTTCACTCACATACCTACACTTACACTCATACTTACATACACACCCACTCACACACACATTGTTTATGTCTTCTTAGTTCATTCAACACTACATTATTTTTGTGTCTTAAGTTAATGTTAATTTATAATCTAGTTTAAGATTTATGCGTCCTGTTTTTGTACCACGTTTTTGTTATGGAAGAGCGGACTCCCCTAACACAGGCACTGTTTGCCTAAAAGGAGGGTCCAATCAGAATATGTGTTGATGACTTTACTGTTTAAACCAATAAACTATTTATGTAAGGGACTTCTCCTATGCCCTCATTCTTTTAGGTATCTGCGTTAACATACGGAGTGACGTATTGGAGTGTCAGGGACGATTCAATTGGTCTATTGTCGATGTGGGCCGGATGATAGCGCTTGATGTAATGATCTAATGACGTGTCGTGTCAGCACGCACGCTGCTCCGCTAGCGTATCTGCGTTTGATTCTTTTAGATTTACCAGATTTTTTTCATTGAGATTCGTTCTTTGTCGTTAATGCTTTTGTCATTTCGCTGTGGTCAAAGTCACCGACAATTTAACCGACTTATTCAGACTTGTAAACACGTTTGGTAAATATCACACTGTAGGCACTGAATAAGTTCACAGTGGATTGATCAGTTGGATAGCCAACGATAAAATGATACATAATTCATTTAAAAAACTAACTGCGCTATTTGCTAAATATTTACTTCATTATTACACCATTTTTGCCAAATGTTTTGAACCAACGAAGTCAAAAAAGAAACTTGTTATCATAGGGTCATTCAGTATGCAATGTCTGTTTTACAACAATACGGTGACCACGTTTCAAGATACTTTCCGTTGCTCTTGCTCAACTGTAACGCCGGTGCAGCCGCGCAGGCGCGACTCGCGACAAACGCAGATCTGATTAGGTGTGCGTCTGCGCACAGTGTCCAGTCAGCGTCCTGCGTTACGTTCTATGACACAAGTCCTTGCGCGAGAAATGTGTACACTATTGTCTTGGCATTGGCCGGCCAGTCAGACGCCGTCTGTGCGCAGAGCCACACGTGCACATATTTAATCAACCTCGCAACATAAACGAACACACGTGTTTAATTACGAAATCGAAGCTGTGAAAACTAGTGCAAAATATAACAATATACACTTTCTAAGGAAGTTTTTGCTCTAAGTGTCGAATTTACGTAAATGTGTACATATTGAACAGTAAGTAGTGTTTTGTATGCAAATAAAAATGTTTTTCGAATTTTGCACCGCCTTCGAAGTTTACCAAGCCGGTCTGTCAAGTTGGAAACTCGTAAACATAATCTAATTTTAGGTCTTTATATGATCGATGTTTATTGGTTCCGTGCAATATGAAGTGGTTTGATTGTCCGTAACAATACTCTGTTTACAAATAGAGCCCCTGCAATTTGTAACAATTCGGCTATTTGTCATGAATCAAAAACTTGGCCATTGCAAATATGATCTCATGCGCAAATATCCAGTACCCAACAAAATTTGAAGTACAGCAAATCTAAGATAAAGTCAATGCCAAGTGGGTATTGCTAAACTTAGCAATTGAAAACGTAAATAACGGTCATGCATAGATTATGGAGGGAAGGTCAAGGTCTGTCTTACATAAAGCTTACGAGACGAGTTACAGACTGTTATGCAGAAGACCATAATTCATTCATTGAGCGTAGCCTTGTGGATTCAATCACACAAAAAATTACAATTAAGTTTATTAAGCATAAGGTCGTTACATTATAAATAATCATGGGCTAGTTGTTTGCGTACTATGGTAAATTGGTAACACGTAAAGGCGTTGAATTAATTTTGACATTCGCTGACATTTCTTACATAGTTTACCCATTGTTCTGTTAGTTTATGAAACGCAGTACCTAATTCCACAACTCATTAATTTACACACACATATATTTATATTGGTATAAAATTAAAGGGCTTATGATCGAATTGTCCCTGGTAATATGTTTCCCGCTTGTTATTATTATCATGTTCTCTTTACCAACAATTACTAAACGAACAAGTTCGTTGTGATTTCAACATCTATTCAAGTCTGAATCTGGTTGGTGTATTAAATCATCTAAAGTAAGGACAAGTTTATCTTACAAATACCGATGATCAGTCTGGTCTTGACCATATCAAGAATGTCATATTGTGTAACGTTTTGAATACAGTACCAATCCCAATATTTCATAATCTTGATCGTGGAGATTCACTATTTATTATATTTATTTAATAAAAAGCTCTCACGTCGTTGTTGCCATTAACACGAATTCGTCAAGGTGTGTTCGTTATTTAGAACAGCTAATTATGATAAACGCTGATGTAACCTTTGCTTAATATTTTATAACATAGTAACCGACACTACTCAATAGTCCTTGACACTGTCGCCGACCATTAATCGGAATATTTAAAATAAATTGTGTGCTAAAGAAATTCTTGAGTCAGTATTATGCTAATGTAATGATTTCCAGTTTTGTATTCACGCTTTGATTTTAACGACCGTTTCGATAACTGCGATCGCTGTTGCGTTATCAAATATGTATTATAGTTTCTTTAGTAGTAGGCTTTGTGAAACATTAGTTGGCCTATAAAATAATGAAGGTCAGCTTCCTAAGTGCATTGCAATTAGTTCAGCTTTCGATTGATATCTGAATGACAAAGCATTCTGTCACGGAAATGTTCCAATCGGTCTGGATCGTTTCCTGGGGTAATAGACTGACGGGAAAATTACATTACATTTTTTATCAAATCATATAATGCATAATTAGAACTTAGAGGTAGACCCGTTTTGGGACGCATGTGTCCCAGCAGTGGGAACACTATATGTATAGGCTGTGAATATGTAAATTGTATACATAAATCAATTGACCATCAAGATTTTTGTGACTGGTTAATGGGTGATTTTCATAATTGAAATGGCTTTCAACGTCTCAAAAATGGACAACGTGCTAATTGACAAAATTGATAACATTTCAATGTCGTTAAATACAAAAAAAAACTTGAGAAGCACAACACCGGCTCAAAATTAAAAAAGTACGAAAACGACTGATAAATATTATTACACGAGTTACATCTACTAGTGCATGTCTATTCATAGACTACTTGCGACAAAATAGTCCGGAATAAACTTTAACCTTAATTGCGTACTAAGTGTTGGTAAGGTCAGCAATGGAAAATTAATTGTTTCACTATTATCCATTCAAATGCCCTGAACTTGAAGTTAATTGTAGGCAAGTAGGTAGAGTATGCTGAAAGTCAACATTTGTTAATGCTAAGTCGTAACCGTTGTTTGCAAGTCTTCATTTAGTTAGCTCGATTTTTTTTTGCTTACAACCGGTTTTTTTTTGACTGATTCCTTTTAACCATTGGCTATGTTTGTCAAAATGATCTTGACTTACATTTATTTAGTAGAGAGAGACTAATGCTAAAAAATATTTGGTCAAGATTATTTTGTCTATTAGATAAACAGCTGGGTGACGTTAAGTCAAGATTATTTTGACTATTAGATAAACATTCTAGCTTTGATGAATGATAAAGATGATGAGATATAATGTTTCTAGCTTATTCAAGTTAAAATTACTTAGTAGTTAACAGAAATAATGACACAAGTTACATAACTTGTATAGCCAAGAAAGTTATTAACGTATCTGACGTTAATAACTTACTTGGCTTTTTTTTTTATCGTGGTAAAATCATCAAATGAGTCCTCCCACCCCGGGCAGGGCGGGAGGGACTGTCAGACTTGTACTGACTAAAATCCACGGTGTCCTTCAATAGCCCTTTATGTCCCGGGGTCACGGTAATGATATAAGTCCCGCGACCCCGGCAGGCTTTGGCCCTCTAGAGAGGGGGCCCCGTCATTATGCTGACGCTCTTTGAGGCGCGCGTGGAACACAACGCGCCGTCGACCCGGGCATGGTCTATGGTCGGGCTGCGAGTTGCCCTTTACTCGCCGCCCGTATGCCCGCGCCTACGGTGGCCGGAGATCGTCTTGCGACGTCCGTCGCCGTGGGCGTCCACCACCGCGGGTGGGGCGGAGGGAGGACATTGTCCTCTCTCTCACGCGGCCCGCCTCCTCCTTCGCGAGCATGCCTGCTTCGCAGAAGGAGGCGACCGCTTCCCACTCCGTCTCGCCCCGCAGCATGGCCGCAACCAATGCCGGGCGCGAGAGGTCTCCGCCTATCGCCGCCGTGAAACTTACTTGGCTTACGAGGAAAGTCAGCTAACATCTAGATGTCCTAGATATCTCTTTACTTATCTTGGTCGACATCTCAATTTAGGTAGTACTCAAATCACAGCACGTTTTAAATTATCTTCAGTTAATAAGTTGCTTATATTGCAATAAGTTACTAACCTCAAACTAGAGTTGAAATAGTTTAAAGATAGCATTCTTTTCGCCCAAAAAAAATTAAGTGCGGTATTCAGGATATGGTTGAAGGACTGTCTTGGCAGGTTACAGTGACCCTGGAGCGAAAAGGGGGAATTGAATGAACAGGGTGGATTTTTAGCCAGTCTCTGTCTGGCAGTCCTTTCCGCTCCAATCAGAGTGGGAGGACTTATTTGATGAGGTAAGTATTCAGGATATTACATAAGCTCACGTCTTTTTAGATGGAAGTAGGCATTTCTGTATACAAAGCCCTGTAGCTGTATTAAATGGCCACTAAAAAGCTCTAATATAATTGTCATTATTTTGCCAAAGAATTTTGATTGCATTGCACCGGCTTGTTGCAATAAAATATGCACCGTATTGTAATGATTTTGGCACAATAGAGTGAATGCATTGCTAAATCTGACCTTATGTAGCAATATTATATTCACAAAACGCTGATTTGAACAAATATTAGTGGAAACATTTAGTGTTGCTGCAGAATTTTCCATACACCGATAATTTTAACATTTGATCTCATCGAACCTTACCTTTGTGTTTTCTACACATATCTTTATACCCAATTCAAAAATATTTAAAACACATAGGTAGTTTTAAAAATATTTTGTTTGTATATTTCAGTACGCCCAGCGTTAAAAATTTTTTTGCAAATTCACGTCATTTAATCAATATTCAATGAATATTTACACTACGTAATTTACGCAAATTATGTATGTATACTGGCAGTATACAATACATAATATGTTTTTGAATTCAGTTAGCTTGTTTAAATTGTTGATGTTTTACGACGCACTATTTTACTAGGTAAGTACATAATAATGACGGTGCTACCTTCCTGTAAATTATTATAAGGAAAATAAAATAACACATGTTTTCGAGAATGTTACTGTGATTATTAAACATGAAAACATATTAGTTCCTAGTAATTATGATTAAAAGTTGAATATGATTGATGTTTGCTAATCACAATTACGTATATTTATACTTAGAGATTCTTATTTGCGCCAATATTTTGAATGTCCTTAACCTGCTACAGGCAAAATAAAAAAAAGTGATGTAACGGTCACAGCAGCCGTAGTGCAATGTTGAAAGATACGCGATCCAAAACCGGAATCATAAGAGATTCTACTTGTTTAAAAGTAAAAACATAATAAAACGTGTGCTAATATAGGTAATTCGTTACCAACCAAAGTTAAGAAGCTCTTTATTACTTTTATATTTTTTTTTTTTTAGAATAATTAAATAAAACGAAATTTTTAAAGATTAAAGTAGATATTTAAAATTACCTTGCAATGACACATAATATTCATGAGATAGGTAATCATGATCTTGAAACTCTTTTGTTATGTAATATCACTTACCTACTTATGGCCCGTTATACACATACCGCAGTACCTTACACAAAAGTATACAAAAAGCAGGCATGCCAATGTATCATTCCCCTGTTCACCAGTCAGAAGTGTGCAAGTTTCTGGCATATGTCATGTAAGGTTCTTTGCCTCACAGGTAGGTATGCGACCAAAATGTAATAAGAACGGGTCTGAAATATCAAATTGTCACTTTAAGCTTTACACACCGGTGGTCGGTACGGCACACGGATCAACAGCTTGACACTGTCGTTCACCTTGCAAAACGATAAGTGTTCACCAACATTAAATAAAATCGAAAATGTGAGGTCATTACATGATTCAAAATGCGATTTTCTCATCCATCCATAATTCCTCAGTAGCAGCCATGGAGTTTATATTAGTGCATGGTTGTTGGCAAATGGCTCCCCCCTATTACATGGACTTTAACATTCTCCTTAGAGGGTCGACCTGGGTCGCAGATCTGTCTCATCCATCAGGTAAACGTGACCCCAAAACGTAAAGAGCTATTGAAGAACACCGTGGATTTTAGTCAGTACAAGACTGATAGTGTCTCCCGTCCCGCTCAGGGTGGGAGGACTCATTTGATGATTTTACCAAAGAAAATAAAAAATGGACTTTAACATTACTGGCGAAAAATGGGTTCGGGTGTACTATTGAGTACAGCTCTGCCTATCCGGGTATTACAGGCATAATGGTTTGTTAAGCTAAATAAAACGTAGGTAGGCTTACTACATCAACAGATAATGCATATACTACGCATGTCTGGACCACACACTTCAAGGCTGAAATAATTTGAAACATTTTTACTATCTCTGCAATTGAGTGTTAAATAGACAAAATTGATTGATGATCACTTGGCAAGACATAAATTGAATCCACCTCTATCATCGTGCAATAATAGTCGTAACTAAATAATAGTTTAAGCACATGCAACATTGCAAATAGAAACAACTGTAACAGAAAATCAGTTCAACAATTGTGAAATACTGCAATGGTGAACAAAATGTTCAGATAATTCTATTTCATGGTTGAACACTGCATCAGTGCCCGCTGCCCATACGCAAGAGTCAGCCGAATGACGAAATTCTTTCGGCTTTTGTACCGCTTTTCTTTTCTATAGCCGAACTCGTTTAAATGAACCAATTGGGTACTACTCTAGTTATGTAAGTTAAATGACCCTATGGTGTGTTCTAATAAAAGTATAGCATAT
Source organism: Agrotis exclamationis (assembly GCA_950005045.1). Classification (NCBI taxonomy): domain Eukaryota; kingdom Metazoa; phylum Arthropoda; class Insecta; order Lepidoptera; family Noctuidae; genus Agrotis; species Agrotis exclamationis. The sequence continues at coordinate 8,371,271 of OX465437.1, forward strand.
TTAATTAAGTATATCTTACTTGGAGTTCCAACAATAGTTATACAATGTTAAACCCGTTGATAAACATAAAATTATCGTGAATAATGTCGATAGCCTGCAATGGGTAATTATGATTCAAATGAATGTTATTTTTGAGTATCGCAAGCAAGTAGTTAATTAAACTAGGAAAACAATATGAAATAACCAGAGGCCAAATAATCACCTTTAAATCCTTTAGCAAAAACATTTGGCAAAATAACTATTATACTTCCTAAAATATATAACAAAAATCATTGGTCGAAAGCCAATCCCGGACGGGGGAAAGGCCTTAAACAAGCGTGTCAGGACCTTGAAAACAACACAAGTGCGCCAATTCACCGCTACAGTAACGAACGTGTTGCCGGCTGTAGTAATAGTATAGCAAACGATATTGAACCTAGTGTTAATAATTATCCAATAAGTCTTTTTCCGAACTTTCAGGCACTTATCGCCTGGAGTTTATAAAATCTAGATAGAGATTGGTACGGAAAACATTTGTGAAGACTCTATTCTAATTTGGCTTTTACTGTGACAATTTATTATTGTTAGAGTGTTATCAAATTTTAATTCAATGTATTTATTATTTTCAGGTTTTTGAATGGCAGCAACGATAACGCTAAGAAGCAGACACCGGATGATAGAGATAGTGCGATTTTATTAAAAATCGCGAAAGATAATCTTCGCAGCAAAAAGAACGAGCATGGAGTATTGCATGCTAGCCGTGGTGTACACTATCCTGTCCTTGATAACAACAGGTTCGTATCATCCATTTTTATTGTACAAGATGCCTTGAGAAATAAGAAGTTCGCTTCAAAATATTACGCAAACAAACTGCTGACAGCATATAATTCATGCACTAATATTATACTAACCTCAAATGAATTCTCACGTAGTCACGATGCATGATTGCGTATTGAGGTCTGGTGAATTAAAGTATTAAGTTTAACCAGCAGTTTATCAGGTTTTCAGTTAGTTATAATCTACTCCAAAAAGCCCGAGTGAAACTTGTCAGGCTATTGACGCACTCGCTTGTTAACCATGGTCAGTTGCTTTAGCCAATCCAACAGCATATTGAGTACTGTTGACAATTTCCGAAACAGAATAACGGAAGGCTATAAATGTATGTTTTTTTTTACGTTCCACCCAGACCTTAAGACTAAGCTTCCATTAGTCAGATAGATAACAACAGTCAGGAAGTCAGTTGGATAAGTACTCGTACAGTGCAGTTAAAAAGAGTAAAATTCGGAAAAGCTGCTAGGGAAATGTAAAACTCATTCACGCGGATATGACTGTTAATTTACTCGTCAGATCATTGCTCGTCAGTGATTAATATTATGTACTGCGCTATTATGGTCGTAATCAATTTAACTTGTACGCTCCAGTAAATCTCGTTAAACTGAGATTTGCGAATTTAAGAACAGAGCAAGTATTACTTCTTTTGCGACACTGACGCATTACGTAATGGCGGATATGTTTTTAACATTATTTAATGTTTTATGTTAAATAGTTTCATTGCAGCCTTGCTTACCAAAATGATAAAGTGTAAAATATCCAAGTAAACAACGATGTTGAACGGTAAGGTCGTCGAAAAATTCGCAATCTTAGAATGACTTAGCCGTTTATCGTGTCTTGCTTGCTTTGTGGTAGAGTTCTTATACATAATTCGATATGACCTATTTTCGTCCGCATTGCTTTTGTAACTTTTGAAGGACAGATTCGGAATATAAATATGATAAATCAATATTGATAAAGGACTGCTTATTGACAAATGCAAATATACTGCACTTTATTGTAAGTAACAGATATGTAGAGATAAAAAAGAATTCAATTGTCGACCCAAACTTATTATTATAGATAGGTAAGGTAGAATAAATAGGTCAAGTAGACTTTAATTTTATTATTTCAAAGCAAAATAATAATTTATTAGAACTAGACTAGACTACGACACACTAAGAAGTAGAAACGCGAGAAAAGTTATTTCAATATTAATTAATTATTTAACGTTGTTAAACGCATAATGTTACCTGCATAAAACAAAAAAAAACACATTTAATGGAGGACAAACACCTCAATTTATCAATTTGTCGGTCACTCCAATGACTAATAATTCAATTAACATTTAACCGGAGTATTAACTACGAGACATGAATTTATTAAAAGTTATAATATTAGTTATTACAATGTATAAAAGCGATGACTCAGAATTCATTGGCAGCGATCAAGATCGATGTTATTGAATTACTGACTAAAACAACGATTATATGATGAACATACAATGAAAGATACCTTTGCATTTCTTCAATACGATTTTGATGTTCTTTAGTCTCCATTTTGTCATTAGATGTTAATTTTCTACGACTGTGACAAGCGACACATTTATCGTGAGCTTGTCTAGTATCCCATTATGACTGTTAATAATTAGTCTGTCTCACTACACCACTGAACAAATCGTACAGTATAAGAGAGAACAAGGCGACCGGTGCCAGCACAGCCACCAGCCGGTACCCAGGCGTGGGGTCGCGGAAGTCATAGCACAGCGCGTGGTAGCGTCTCCCTCGCTCCACGCACTTCGTGCCAGGCTCACCGGTCGCATAAATAGCTGCATTCATATCACACTTAGATCCAGTGTCTTCACCAAACGTGTATTTAGTAACCAATTGAGCAATCAAACCTGCCGTATCGTTGATACTGTTTTTCAAATTTCCTCGCATCCATTTTCTGTTATAAATCTTACCAAGAACCTCTAACTCCGAAAATCTTAAAGAAAAATTAACGCGGCTATAAATCTGTTCACTTAGAGTATTGTTATACTTATTCATTGGAATTAAATTAATTCCTAGGTTATCCAAGAATTTTGGAGAAGTAATATTGTGTTTGTGAGCATTCGTAACCGCTCTGTGAGCAATGAAACCACAGTAGAATTGAGTGTCAATATAGAATGGCGCACCAGGAGCAAAGTTACATACAACTCGTACATCTCCATCAAGTTTTTTCCCATATGCACAACCTATTTTAGTGGTTTCCGCCCACATTATCTGGGCTGTGTGGAACGTGTCTGGTTCTATATGACCACACTCGACATCTGTCGTAGTAAGTGCTTCTCCAGCTTTCCAAAACCACACGTGAATACAGCCAATAATAGCATCTACATTACATTCATACTGTGGAATGCTGAAAAAAAAATGTCATAGTTCAATCAATTCAGTTAAGAATATGTTAAATCAAAATCGATGATATCTTAACCAAAAACATACCACTTAGAAGCCCTCTCAGTTTTGAAAGAACTTATGCAACAATGTTTTGCGTGTTTGGTACATTCAAGTTGCCTTACATAGTTCCCATCGAGAGCAGAACAAGCTGCGGGTCCTGGCAGACACTGGTGAAGCCATGCCACAGCCATACTTTCCAAGTCAAAGTCATATATTAATTGATTCATGTTTGCTGCTTTTGGCAAATGTTTATATTTTTTTGATTCTCCATTTGCGATGCGGTTCCGCATTGAATTTACAGTATTTACTAATCCTATCTGCTCAACCATTGTTGGAGTTGAAACTGTGTAGCCATCTCTGCAAAATTTAGAATTAGTCTTATCCGAGAAGAGGCACATAGTGTGATCGCCGTAACAAGGACCTGCTGCACACCACTTGTTCATAGTTTGGGACAACGGGATGTATAGAGACCGGGTGGGCTGTATTTGCTCTTCTTTTGTTTCCTTTACGTTTTTTAAATTACCTGGATACATAAGAAAAACTTGCGAGGCATCAAGCAAGGGTGATGGTCCCATTTCACCGTAGAGTATAGGGAGGTCCCAACATGGACTATTCTCTGGTACATACCAAATGCTGTTGTTTTTAAAGCTATTAGCATCAAAAACGCGATCATTATCATCACTTACGGTTGTGGCCGGCATTACATTATAAAAGTCAATTGATAACTTATCCGATTCATTTTCATTTACACTGTTGAAGTCAGTTTCAAATTTAAGGTGTTGTTTCAAAGTTGTTGTTTTTAAATTCGTAATGAAACTCAAATCGAGCACCGTTTGAGCTTTGACACTTTTAGTTTTATTATGACCACGTAGTATTACGTACGCTGAACCTGCAGCGTCATCATGGTATCCAAACTCTTTAATAATATCATCAAAAGACTTGGCTTGTGATATGTAATTGATACCTTGTCGCAAATTAACATTAGAATCATGGCCGATTTCCCCTAAACTAGAATTCATGTTAAAATCACTTTGTCTAATAGGTGCCTTATTTATAAACGTTCTTTTCATCATCTGGTATTCAATATCGGAAAGTTCATCATATTCTTCATCATTTGATTCGCCCACATTTTCGTCGTCTGTTCGTCTTGCTGTTTCCAGTTTATTTTCGAGTGTGTTTGCTTTTATATCTTCAAGTTCTAGTTCCTTATTACCGAGAAAGTAGTCCACACTGACACAATAACAATTGACTATCACGAAAATAAATATGATCCATGTTATTCTCATCTTATTACTGTGTATTGACACACGTTCCGTATGTTTTATAATTAGTAATTACGACACATCGAGGATAAAACCTACTAGATTTTACACATTGGTACAGCGTAGCAAGTCTAACATCTAGTAGGTTTAATTTTAAGACCGATTTTAAGTTCAGACTTGGAATGTTGTACTTTTTAGGGTTCCGTAACCCAATGGCAAAAAACGGAACCCTTATAGATTAGTCATGTCTGTCTGTCTGTCCGTACGTATGACACAGCCACTTTTTTTCGAAAGTTTAAGAGCTATCCTGTTGAAATTTGGTAAGTAGAAGTATTATGTGAACCGTATTAGGATTTTCATACAAAAATAAAAAAATTGGGGGTACCCCCCATACTTAGAATTGAAGTTTTAATTTTTTTTTACCAAACCCATACGTGTGGGGTATCTGTGGATAGGTCTTTAAAAATGATATTGAGATTACTAATATATTTCTTTTCTAAACTGAACAGTTTGCGCGAGAGACACTTCCAAAGTGGTGAAATGTGTCTCCCTCCCATGTAACTTCTAAAATAAGCCCTTCAGCACTACTGCTGCCCCAGGCAGCAGCAATGCTGAAGGGTGATTGATAATTCGTAAAAACTGTATTACTTATCAGTGTACTAAGGAACGCAAAACACAATACATGTGATTCGAATGAAAAGCGCTAATTTGCCTTGAATGCTCAAATGAGATGTGTTTTCGATGTTGTGAAAAGATATAAGTTTAGAGTCTGCAATTTTGTTTAATTTATTATTTTAATGAGAATTTTATATATTTTCCATGTTTCTTGTTGATTTAATATTACAAAAATCTTAAGAAGAATTTTCTATTGCTCAAAAATTTTTTTGTAAATCTCAATCTCCAAACGTATTAGTAAGTAAGCCTAAAACTGACTGAGACTGCACCAATGATTGGGGGTTAAAAGTATAAAATGTTGATTTTCATGTCTCTTTTGTTTAAAATATTAGAGTTTAATAATGTTCAAAACAGATTTTTAAATAAAAACAATACCCTTTGTTAATATTTATAACAATAGTGAATTATTTAGCTCTGGGGTCCTACAGACGTATGTTAGGTGCTTGTGTGACAATATTATGTGCTAGGTAGTTAAGAGTTCGGGGTGCTAAGACAGGAAACCTCCACGTGCGCCCGTGGACTGGAGTTCCCTCTCGGATACGTCCGGGGGGAAGACCAGTTTTTCGGGCCGGTGCGCCCTGGGATGCGGGCAAAGACTCTCCTTAGGCACTTGTGCCTAAGGGGCTTCTTTGCCCGTATGCAAATAGCCTGTCGGGTGGACGCTCCAACGCGTGTCCCTCTGAACAGCAGAGGGCACAGCGGCGGAGCGGGCTTGCGGACGGTGAGTAATGGGTATGCTCGCCGTCCGACCAAGGACCAAGCCCGGGTCGGTGGCGCGTCGTGTTTCACGCGTCACCGACGGGGCCCCTTATGGGGCCAAATGCCTGCCGGGGTCGCGGATTTTTCTTAATCCAGGATACCGTGGCCCCGGAACGTATTAAAGGGCATCCGACGGAACACGGGTGGATTTTAGTCAGTAAGAGTCTGACAGTCCCTCCCGCCCCACCCAGGGCGGGAGGACTCATTTGATGATTTTGCCACCCTAAAAAAAAAAAAAAAAAAAAAGGTAGTTAAGAGTTAATATTATGTATCTATTATAAATTAATGATATAAATAGCAATTTTCGTTACCAGTGCAAGAGTTAGGTCATTTACACACTTAGTTGACGGCATAAGCAGGCGTAGTTCGATTCATAGAAGGAGCATTCACCGCCGGCGCATGCGTAATGTGGTCCTGCGTGGGAGTTGACATAACAAAACTCCATGACTCACTCAAAATACAAACAAAATGATAAAAACTATATTTGTATAACTAACTTATTAGATTGCAGAAGATATATTTTATTTAAATAAAATGATGACTCAAACAAAACAATTTATAACAATTTTAGTGCTGACGTTACCAACTTGAATTTAAAGTACTTAAGATTTCAGGCGTTATTTCCAAATGGAGGCATGTGTAGATGTCAACGACCTGACTGGATCAGTATTGAGATCGTGACTAGCATGTGCCGTTTGATAAACGTCTATGTGCTATCGTTATTTACCTACATGATGCTGTTTTGAATATAAAATACGGTAATGCAAAAGTCCCTATGACTCAAAACATGATTTTCCAAAAACAGAAAAAGTCCATTCTTGTGATCCCCTTTCGTTAAGGATAACAATTCAATTTTATTTTTTCAGCAGGATGGAGAATTTAGATTGAATACCTATCTAATACTACAGGAGTATACCTATTATTTTGATTGTTATAAACTAGGTTCTGCGAGCAGCTTCTCTCGTCTTTCGTTCGGGAGTTATCCCTTGAAGACGTCGGCGTCGTACACCCTATGCCCTTCGTGCCTATTTAGTTAGTAAAAGTAATTTTCTGAAGCGGATAAGCAGCTCCGTAGATTATCCCCTACATCCTAAGTTACATACTTTAAAGCTATTGCATAGCTTTTATCGCAGGCTCTGAGCGCGGCGCGGCGCGAAAAATCTAACGAAAAAACCTAAGGAAAAAACCTGACACCACGCATCGTATAACGTCGTTTCAGTTCGGGAGACTTCGGCAATCATAAAGGTACGGACAGACGTGCTCATTACTAGCACGAAAGGATGCTTTTATTGAGGGAGAGGGAGGAGAATGTTTCTTGACATTTCACTTGATTGACGTGGCTGACCATAGCCTAATTAGTACAGTAATAAATATAATAAATAAATAATTATAATTGCATAAGCGACAAATATGCTATGCAATAGCTTTACCGCGGCAGTCCCCGAGTGCCACACGTATTTTTTTATAGAATTATTATTAGTATAGATTGCAGTGTGGTTAAGTTAAAGTGATGCGAGATACACATGAAGATGACTCATCATCTCTACAAAGTACGAGCCACTCGCGACACCGCGCTGACGTAACACGTATTTGCCGAATGCACTGCATTAAGTGCATTCCTAAGCAGACACACTGCATATACAGTGTTGTGACTATTTAGCAAATCACTGCAATACCAATCAATGTTTTCAAAACATTTGCTTAGGTTTCCATTTAAATTAACGATTACTTTGCTTTGAATCTTATAAATATCTATTGAACACAAAGGACCAATTGGAAGTTTGCAAGAGTGAAGGACATAAAAATATGTGTTTAAAATCAATTACTGAACAAATCAATTTAGCTTTTGAAACCAATTTTCAAATAATCATGAAGCAATAGTAGGTATAAAGCATATCATAAAACAATAACCTTAACATTTCGAGTTAAATGACTATCCTGTTACAAGTGACATTAAATTCAGTTTATCCATAAAAAAATATCCTATTAGCTTTTATGACTGTGTCAAATATATGCCAATCAATATCCACGCCATATTAGCTTTTAATCTCTTTCATTTGAGGTTCAATTTAGATGACGATAACTGCATGCGGACTACATAATCTTCCTGAACAATAAACAATAGCTTAGCGAACCATAAGGGGTCTACTCGCTTAGTCCATCAACGAAAGTACGGAACGAAGCTCGAAACTTTTGACTCCATATTAATCCTGAATTCAAAGTTTTAACAACACATCGGGAGTCGGGACAACTGCTCAATCAAATTGTCACCAATTTTTGGTTCGTACCTCTAACTTTTGTCCGTACTTGATAAAGAATATGAAATGCCCGGAACTACAGCCGAAACTACGGGTTTCGTGCTTAGATAGTATTAGTACCCCAGAGTCTAGAGATAATGTAAGGTCTTACAATATGTCCAGAATGAAGCATCAAGGCAAATTGCACGATAAGATCATAATGATTCTCATCCCACATCTCATATTAGTAACAATGATTCGTAATGTCAGTCAAGTCGCAGGTGATCAATCAATAGAAACTACAGTAGGTGGTTGGACCTTGAATGTAATAGAAGTATGTGTGTCCATCAAAACTGTTAACACAAGGTAATATGTCAAAAAAATGTTAGGTAATACCTAACTACACACATCAAAAGTGTCTAGGGATCAACATATATTTTTGCAATAACTTTTCTCCTGATTGATATTAATTAAAATTTTCTTTAAGAATTCATCAAATAAAGTGTTTTCGTTTGTCACAGTAACGATAAACCAAGTCACCTTTGCATTAATAAAGAAATTTGCCATTTTCCTAATAAAGGGATTTTTGACATTTGAACCACTAACACAAAAGTTCGAAAAACCGGCCAAGTGCGAGTTGGGCTCGCCCATGAAGGGTTCCGTAGCAGCAAGCATAGATTAGAGATATAATTATATTGAGATTAGTAAGTAATACACCGTGACTTTTTAGTCGTCTTACAACGGCAGCCCAGTTCATGTATCCAATGACTAGAACACGTTTATAATAAAAAATTAGGTATTTAAGATACTTGAAATTTTTTAAAATAAATTTTTAATTTATTATTATGACGCAAGGAGTAGTTAAAAACACCCTTGTCTCATAGAAAATGGAGATGGAATGATCTGCCTGACTATTACGCTGGGTAGGTATACTCTACAGCTTGATACGTAAACATTTTCATATTTCTAATGTACCTATTTATTAATAATAAAAATTATTTTAAACGATTAAAAAAAAAACTAAACTCGCCTAGATGTATTTTAGGTCGGGGACATTACGTGGACTACTTTTGTAAGACGACTAAAAAGTCACGGTGTATACACAAACAATAAAAATAACTTTGTTTTTCATAGTATTTGTATGAATGGCAAAGTTATATTTGCGGTTTTTGAAAATGTACTATATCTCAAAAACTGCTAACTGTATCTCATCCAAACCAATTTTCGTTGGTAGTTTTGGTTGAGGTCTACATTATATATTTTTTTTAGTTTTATCATTCTCTTATTTTAGAAGTTACAGGGGGGGGGACACACTTTTTACCACTTTGGAAGTGTCTCTCGCGCAAACTGTTCAGTTTAGAAAAAAATGATGTTAGTAACCTCAATATCATTTTTAAAGACCTATTCATAGATACCCCACACGTATGGGTTTGGTGAAAATTTTTTTTATGAGTTTCAATTCTAAGTATGGGGGGCACCCCCAAAATTTGTTTTGTTTTGATTTTTGTGTGAAAATCCTAATGCGGTTCACATAATACATCTTTCTACCAAGTTTCAACAGGATAGCTCTTATACTTTCGACAAAAAGTGGCTGTGACATACACGGACAGACAGACAGACAGACAGACATGACGAATCTATAAGGGTTCCGTTTTTGCCATTTGGCTACGGAACCCTAAAAAAGACTGAAATAACAGTTTTCTTTAAAATTTTATTGGGTAACTTAAACAATTAATAATCCGTGTTTCTACCGCGAACACTAACAACACAAGAACATCGGTTTGGCATACTCAAAATGAGTTCATCCAAATCACGCTGTGGAATGGCCGCCCATGTTCGTTGCAACAACAAAAAAAGGTCTTCTTGCGACTGGATACCCTCCATATTCGGCAGAGCTCTTCTCTGTAGCATATCCCATGCATGCTCAATCGGATTCAAGTCTGGCGACTGAGCAGGCCAGGGCAGGACATTGATGTTAGCTGCGGCGAGAGTCTGTCTTACAACTCTTGCGGTGTGCGGTCGTGCATTATCATGCATTAACTGAAATAAGGGACCGATTTGCACTTGTAGAGGAACGATGACGTCTGATACAATCGTCTCAGCATAAATTTGAGCGTTGAGGTTGCCTCTGATCCAAATCAACTCAGTTCTTCCGCCGATCCAAATACCCGCCCATACCATGATGGTTCCACCACTATAAGGATGGACTTCCTGGCAGGATTTTAATCGCTGTTGGCGTCCAGGGGTTCTCCAGTGTCGTATACGTCTTGTATCCGGTCTCATACCGAAACGAGACTCATCAGAAAAGCACACGAAACGCCATTGTTCTTCTGCCCAATTTCTGTGTTCAAGAGCCCATTGATATCGAATCCTACGATTGTGCATTGCTATAGGTGGTACCCGTAGCGGTCTTCGGGAATGAAGGTTCACTTCATGCAAGCGGTTTCTGACTGTTTGGTCGCTAATTAAGTTCCCTGAAGAGTGATGAAGCCTCACGGCTAACATCATGGCGGTTATTGTTGGAGCTCTTCGAGTTAAGATTTGAATGTATCGGTCTTGTCTCCGTGTGGTGCAGCGATACCGTCCTCCATGGCGCTCAGCCACGGTACCAGTGCTTCGGTAACGTGGTAACGTGTCCAAAGTCGACTGATAACACTCTGACTTGTATTCAGAGCTAAAGCCACAGTACGTTGCCGGGAACCAGCTTCTATCATTCCCACGGCTCTGAGCATTTCTTCCCTGCTTAAATGACGTCGCCGCTCCATAATAACGTTGGTTTTAATCAGTAGTAGGGAAACAGTAGCACTAATAATGTCTTCAATGCGTTGTATGTTTTTATAGGGAAAATATTGACAGCTGATTTTCATCTTTTACTCGAATTTTATTCACAGTTCCTGATTCAAATTATGAAATGCACCAAAGGGTTCCATATAAATTTATAAAATCATAAATTTATTACAAAGCCACATCTCAATCTCAAGAAATCCGCATAAAAATGCTTGATCCCTAGACACTTTTGATGTGTGTACTTTGCGGGCGGTACCCGAGAAAATTAACAACATTTAGATATTATGCAAGGCATGCCATGAAATATCGAAAATAAAATCAGGAAACGTAGGAACAACATTTTTTTCATATTTCTGAAAGTCTCTAAGTAAAAGATGCTGCTCATCTTCACTCACAAAGATTGTCCACTTGTAACCGATCATATGGTATGTGACACCGGTGTCACTGTTATGACCCACTTGGAAGACCTTAAATCGATTGCAAAGCTATTTTGGTAGCAAGAAGAGCGTGGTCCGGTGATGGTATTTTAATGAAGAAGGGTGCGACTGCGGAGCCTCACCGCAAACAATGAGCCGCCTCCTCACTTGTACGTTGTGCCATTCTACCTGCACTTTAAGGGAGACCTGGAGGCCGCCACCAAAGCCGTAAATGTGACAAACTTTTGGTGGAAGCTCATTTAATCAAAAGGAATCAGCGACACGACGAAGAAGAATGCAGACGAATGTACTTCTTGTTTGAACTTGTTTGAAGATTTCAGAGGAATTATTTCAACAGAAAAGGAAATGCACAAGGAAACCACGAAGCAGAATACCTTAAAGTGTAATTTTCAATGTAAATGCTAGGATTAGTATACGTTTGCGTGCGGCTCCTGATTTCCTGAATGTACTTGACGCAGTTCAGTTATTGACGGCAGGAAATACTTGGCTTCGAACACGCGATGTGTTATAAAAGTCAGTTACAGTGAAGCTTAGTAGAGGTAGGAATGGTTGCAATGGCGAACAGAGCATTAAAGATACAAGAAAATAATATGTGGAGGATATTGTCAGGACTTGAACAAAGATCATGGTAAAATATGAAGAAAATGTAATGTAAGTCGGCAGATCCAAGGACGAACAGGAATAGATAACTGGATTTAAAATATCGGTTACGCATGCATTCTTAACGCTAAAATAGAACTGAAAATAATTTAAATCCATCTCTCATGAACACCAGCTGCAACTAATCTAATCTACACTGGACAAGTAGACATAACAAATTCGTTAACAGAGTACAGGTGTTTGGCTCATGCAATTCATAGAACTCGTAAAAAGATTTATAAGAAAAAAAAACTGGCCATGTAGTAGGACTCGCGAACGAAGAGTTCTTTACCACCGTACAACGGTTACACTTTTTTTCTTGCTGTAGCAGTTGAAGTACACAGTCTGTACTAGAATCAGCATTACCATATGTACAACCTGACAATGCAACCAGGTTTCTGGACACTGTTCCCGTTGACAGCGATGTGAAGCGTATTCTTTGACGCCCTATGTGTTATTTATTTTATTAGTAGTATTAGTTTGTATATTAGTATTACGAAGCTAAATTACTTTAAACTATGAATAAAAACAATAGACTCCGTAATAACAATTTAAATGTCTTCAAAAGAAACAGTACTGTCAAATAAGGTCCCATTGGCACCATAAAACTAAGTCTGTATAATAATTATTGGTGGTCTTGTTTCCAGGAGTATCATCGCTACAGTGCTACCAGTGCCTCATTAACCCGCCACCGGGCCAGTACTACAACACCACCAAGCGGCTCTGCGTGCACTTCGACCACTCCGACAAGTTTGTCGTCGAGTGCCCCTACTCCACCATGTGTATGAAGCAGGAGTTCCATCTTGATATACAGAATGGAGGTATGTGTTTAAAGATGATATTATGGTTTCTGCTGTATTCTAAGCGATTTTGGGAGGATTATTGAATCAAGTGAGACAACAGCTATGCAATAAGAAGTCGCTGTCAGTAGCTTAGTGAATAGCAAACTGCAGACACAAGCTTGTGTTTATGGAGAATAGCATTGCAATGATTGTATCTGAGGTTTCGCTCAGTCCACTGTATATGTTTGGTATTTTTTTATTCACAACATCATGTCAATATTGGGATAACATTGAAAACTTTCTTGACACATCTTTTATGAGAGCAAAATCTAAAAATGTATAAGACAGGTACGTAACAGGCAAAATATTCACATACTAATGAGTTTGTTGACGAACACCATTAGCGATGGAAAGCTAACAAACAGCGAAGGGCTAAGTATTGATTGACAATAAGCACATAATATCCGGTCAAGGTGGTTGAGTATGACTGGGCAGCAATAGAAGATTCAAGGTGAAGGCGATTTGGACAAAAGACAATGAGCTGGCAAAACAGCACCATCACTATACAGTACAAAATACAAAAGCACGGAGGTGTCAAGGAATAATCTCACGAGTATAACCCATCGTTACTTAAAATCATAAAGCATCTTAATGATACACAAACAAAACAATGAATAGGTAATGTGCCCTTGAATTTACATTGAGTTGTAATCTTAAAAGTAATTAAACTAGTTGTTATCTGTAACAAAGATACGCGAGCTGTTTCCCAAAAAAATATTTGTCTTACATTTAAAGGCTGCTGTGGTGATACAATCTATGTAGTACCTGTTAAACTTAAGAGTTTTACTTTCAAGGTTTTTGGGTGTGAAGTAATCAGTGCAAATCATATTGAAGGCGTAAACCATTAAAACGCTACGGACCATAAAACTAAACATGTCACGTGTTTTAATTACGTCTCCAAGCATTTGTTTAGCGTACACTGATTTTCTGTCAAGAAACTGATGTTAAAAAAAAATCGCAAAGTTGCTTTAAACCGAGTACACTTACTATAGTAACCCGTTTAGTAAGTAATTACGACTACACAATGGACACATCATCACTTGAACTATCTGTGTCCATTGTGTCTAACTGCAATAGAATGCAATATTGAACATCGGCAACGAAATCTTCCATAATAGGTATCTAAAGGCGCTCCCTCACCGCGAGCATTTACCTGTAATGTAACGTTATAGATTCGAGCATTTCATCGGTGAAGGAGAACAATCGAGCATCACAATGCGCACCTTGTATCAAATCTATACTAAATGTACGCGAATGCTCGTCAGTCAGGGAGGTAGTACTGTAATCTAATGCTCAAAGTCGAATCTATAATGTTACATTACACGCTAATGCTCCAGGTGAGGGAGCGCCTAAATGATTCATTCCGTAGTCATCATCATTCTCCAATTCATATACCTTATGGCGTGGTACTCGTATACATTTCATTAATCTCTACTACTTGTCATCTCAGTAGTTATATTCTTTCTAGCCATATCATCCGTCATACGTTCCATTTTTCTCTTTGGACTTCCACTACTTTTATGGCCACCCACATTAATTTCGTAGTTAATTCACAAATGGAAATGTTTTCCATTTCAGTGCGAATAAACGGCGTACTACGAGACTGTGCGCCACAGAAACACGAGTACCAGGACTACAAGAACGGAAGGTGGTCACCGAAGATGGAAATATTGGAGCCTTACAAAGAGGGCTGTATCGACTCGGACGACAAGGGAGAGAGGAGTACACCTACAAAGTAATTGAAGCTACAATTTATATAGTTCTCGGCAGCAGCTATCATTAGTTTCCTAAAGTAGTAGATTTACTAATCAGAGATATTATGTGAGTGGTTGTGATTGTTACCTAGACCAAAAACAGAGGGGATTTAACAACATGCAAGTGCAGTTCCACAGCAAGTTGTACACATGCAGAAATTCAACGAGCTAGAACGCTTTGTAGAAAATAATAAAATCTTTATAGTGACTTGACTTGATTATTACTAGACTTGATTATGAAATTGCTAAGGCAAATACAAAGAGGGACAAAGAGAAGATTGTTTACAGTCGTCAAATTCATGGGGCACGTAAACGTGTACTACTAATAAACCGGCGGCAATAACTTGTTCGATTTGCTGCGTAGTGAAGTAATGACACGCCATCGACATTACGAGCCCCCTTACTTATAAAAACTTGTGTTGCTTAGCTACCGATTAAATATCACCTGTCCTTGTCATTTCTATTTTAATGAATAGAGATGGCAAGTGACTTAAGAGCTATTTAAGATAAGTAACGTCTAATCAATGTTTATAAGTAAGGCCCTTACTCTTTAACTTTATAATGTTGTCAATTTGGACAAATTGCCTTAGTAGGTATTTCACACTTGGAAAATAAATGAATACGATGTTGTTTTTGTTAACTTGAATGTTTTGAAGTAAGGTAACATTTTTTACAAATAAGATTTAGTAATTAGAGGTCAGTAATATGATAAAACAAAGTCATATTTTGTTAGTTCGCTTGGTTTTTCCAGCCAACCAACCAAAGGTCAAAAGCAAAACAAATCTCAGGAAAAAATAAAAATTGCTTAATCTAACCACAAATTGTTAAAACGAGTACTTACAATAATTATTTGGTTAGTTAAAGTGGGGGCGTACCACCAAAACGCCCATTCTTGTACCTACTTCCTTCAGTACTGGTATTTATCTACATTTATTACATACAACATTATTACATTCAACATTTTAATCATTTACTCAATTTGTTCAATTTCAGATTCTGCTACTGCCGTGACAACCTCTGCAACGCATCACCGAGCACAAGCCACGAAGGCTACACTGACATCATGGGCGTCATAGTAGTGTTCAACCTCATGAAATACATCAACAGCCTTAGGTAGTTGTCGGAGAAACTATATTAGGAATAAATTATATTACGTGAAGTTGCCACGCAACACAGAGTAGTAAGCAAGGAGTGTGGGCGAGAAGCCGTAGTGCCAAAGGACATTAAACTGTGAGAGTCGATACCCCGAAACATGGCAATAATTATTAAGGCTACCATATGTAGATCCACCTAAACAGATGAAACCCACGCCAGTTCGAATTGGAGACGCATTCATGAAACAAAGGGACTTTATTTCTGACGATTTGCTTTGCTTCGTCGTCCTCGTAGGCGTGCACATCTAAGGATTAGACGGGGTATCAGTCCCACAGACGTTTGAGATATTGGTGGGGTAAGAAAGACTGACCATGTATGGTAGGTAGCCTTATTAATCCGACTGAAAGAATATTTTACACCTCTCGAACACTCCACATACTTACTACTCCGTGCCATGCAACTGCTCGCAATGTTTTGTGATATAAATAAAAGGGTATAGTGACTTTTTAATTTAAGACATTAATTATAATCTTTGTATGTATATCTGTAAGTATTTAATTAATAAATGAATTTTGTTACTGAACAAAAGTTATTTGTCGATTAAATATTGTATTGGGGGAATTGTATAAAAGATTTTTTTAAATTGAATAATAATTATCATGCATAGACCCTAGGCGAATTTAAAAGATATTTATGGTGTGTTGACAATAATTGGACATTTGATTCTCACCAACTCATAATGTTAACAAATATTGATTATATCTTTTAAACTATTTCGGCTTTATTACAAAACGTGGTTTAACTTAGACCAAGCTTTAAATCAAAAATGATTTTTTTAATTTCGAACTTTATTTCTACTGTCGTAAAGTTATTAATACAAAAACCGAGTTTAGATCCCGGTCTAAGTTGTCAATGTGCATTTTAGAATTTTATAGCAGTTGGAATAAAGTTCTAAATTCAAAAATTGATTTTTGATTTAAAGCTTGGTCTAAGGTAAACCACGTTTTGTAATAAAGCCGTTTATGTCTAAGATGCACCTCAGGTAAGTACCAAAATCTTCTACATAAACCAACTTTAACATAAACCTGTTTGTTTTTTTCACGAACCAATCGTTGCGAGATAATGATGCTTATTATGTAATATGGAAATTTTGACCTTTTCATTTATTAATTCGATTCTAGTTTTAATAACAGCAACGAACATAAAATATTCAAATATTTAGTCCTCATTTTTATACGAAACATTTAGCGCTATCAGAATTTTGTGTGAGATTGAAACTGGACACATTGTGTGCTTAAAAATTAATAAATCATATTAATTTGTTACCAATATTTCCAGGTTTTGTTAATTGTTAGGTCGTTTAAGTCTTAAACTGCAGGAATTGATAATGTTTTCCTGGACCAGCAGCCCTGTATGTAGGTAGGTATGATAACTAGGTACTCTATAGGTAATATCCCAGAGGATTTAATTATGTGTAATAATAAACAGGAAGAGTTAAGGTCAATGTTCCATTTACAGGGTGTCTCACGGCAGAGTTAGGATTTTGAAATGAAATAAAAGTCAATTTGCATATTTTTGTGAAAACATTTTTACTGAAAATTATTGAACTATAATGCGGATATTATTTTTTAAAGATAACATCTTCCAGATGTCTTCCATTTCGTAGCACGCACTCACGGAATCGATACATCGCATTTTGCATAACGCGCCTAAGCATAGCTAGCTCGATGTCGCGTATTTCTCGTTGGATATTTTGTTTTAGCTCAGCGATATTCCTCGGAGTATTGACGTAAACTTTGCTCTAAGGTACCCCCATAGGAAAAAGTCCATGGGGGTCAAATCTGGCGATCGCGGAGGCCACGCGTTATCACCAAAGCGGGATATCAATTTTTGAAGAAACAATTCACGAAGTTGGTCCATAGTGGCTCTTACAGTGTGGCAAGTGGCTCCATCCTGCTGAAACCACGTTCTTGAGCTGTAGGCTGGATGCTCTTGAAGTTGGGGTATAAAATAATTGGATATCATTTGCCGATACACCTCACCAGAAACAGTTATCGTGGCACCTGTCGCATTTTCAAAAAAATACGGCCCGATTATTCCATTGACCGAAAGAGCACACCACACTGTCACTTTCGGGCTATGCAGCGGTCTTTGATGTTTTTGTCTGGGATTGACAGCTGACCAATAGCGACAATTTTGTTTGTTAACATATCCATTTAAATGGAAATGTGCTTCGTCACTCTAAAGCACAATATTCAAAGTGCGAAATCTCTCAATGATTGTCTGGCCAAAACTTTTACGTAAATTCTAGTCATTTTCATTTATTTCCTGCACTATCTGTATTTTATAGGGATGGAATTTCAAATCACGTTTTAAAACCCGCTCTACGGTTGATTTGGTGACGTTTAAAGCCGCCGCTCTTTTGCGTATTGACAAGCGTGGATTGCGACGAACGCTAGCTGCCACTTCGTTTATTGTTTCTTCCGTCCTTGAAGTTCTGCTTGGGCCCTGACGCGGTTGATTTATAGCGGAACCGGTAGCTCGAAACTTGATAATCCATTTACGAATCAAATTTTCGCTTGGTCCATCGCGTAAAAGTCTGATATTGTAGTGAGAACAAAACTGTCTCCGAGCCACAACGTACGATTCTCCACCTTTCAAAAACGCTTCGATAGCGAACGCGCGGTGCTCACCCGACCACTGCGACATCGTGACTAACGAATCCGCACGAAAGACGAAGCTACTGCGCTCCTCCACCCGCGCTTACTTGCAACGGTTTTTTAAATATTCAAATTTAAAATCCTAACTCTGCCGTGAGACACCCTGTATATGGCACAATCATATCATATAGTTGTAAATACTTTATTATGTAGATTTTAATTGCTCTGTTGCGCCCACGAATTGTATTGTCAGTTTTGATTCATCATCATCATCAGCCTATAAATGTTCCCACTGCTGGGACACAGGCCTCCTCTCTGAGAGAGGGAGTGGGCCGTAATCTACCACGCGGGCCCAGGGCGGATTGGTAGATGTCACATGTCTTCGAATTTTTGGTTCTAGGACATGCCGGTTTCCTCACGATGTTTTCCTTCACCGTTTTGAGAGCAGTGGTGTTGAAATAAATTACACAAAGTAATGCGCCTGACGGGGTTCGAACCCACGACCTACAACTCGTAAGTCGAGGCCGATACCACTGGGCCACCACTGCTCAGTTTTGATTGTAATGTCAAAAATAAACCTTAAAGCCTGAAGATGAATAAAAAAAATATATTTTAAATCAAATTCTTGCAAGTGTTCCTTCAACCGTTTTAGAAAAAAACTGGTGCCAACTAATTATTAAGGTCGTAAAATTATTGATAGACCAACAATCAAGGTATTGCGTAGTAAACATAATATAAATTTCATTTTTAATGTATACATTTTCTCTACCTTTGTCTGTTGGTGATTTTCTCCCCAGTTGTGCAATGAAAATGAGAAGCGAATGCTGTGATTATTTATATATTGTAAAAGTCACTACTACAATAAGTATGAATGTTTTGAAAATGGTTTACATGCGCCTGTCGCATTATAGTCTTATAATTTATGTCTGACTTGTGAATTTTCATGTATGAAATACAGAATTGCTAATGACTGGTTTCTCTTTTTTTTTTTTAAAGATAACTTTATAATGTGACTGTACCTACTAATACTTTAAGATGAAAATAATGAAAGAGTAAAAATTAAATAAAACAGAAATTAAAATCACGAAGAACGTGAATCACAATCAACTTATGTATAAAATATATATGCTGCATAGGTAGTATTTTTATGTGTGGTGAATAATGGCGGCAATGCGGACAAAAATAGCCGGTGATAAAAGATAATGTAAAACTGCACGATGACGCCTTAAAATGGAATGCAATGAGTTATTCAATGATTTCATTTGCATCTCTCTCAAACCACCAAACATAAATAGTCATATTGTGGAATTTCACTATGCCATCAGTAGTTATAGACTTTTCTAATTCATACTAGGGATGTTAGGGAGCAGACATAATTAAAAATACTTATACATTATGATATTCCGTATGGTGTCATATGTCTATGAGATTTACGCGTTCCTGGTCACTTTTGTCTTTAAATGGGAAAGTTCTATTTAGAACTAGCTTCCGCCCGCGATTCCGTCCGAGCGGATGTCGGTCTTCGCGTGGATGGTTTATTTCTCCATTTTGAGTAACTCTGACAATGACATCTTATAAATATCTATTGGACCCAAATACGGCTAAGCCTATAATAATTAAGGAGATCCCTCTATTGAGCTACTGCTGTTGAGCTCGCGGTCTGTAGTAAGTATTTTTTTCATAGTAATTCCGACTTTGTATTTACAAATAACTGATCGGAACAGTAATCAAAAAGGTTGCGCTGATAAGCACGGTTTAAAATTACACGCATACAATATTAATTCCACGGACGACCGCTCGCCACACTGGACGCGTCCGCTCGCATCAAAATTCAGAATTTATATGCATCGCGCGGCGCGGAACGCGGCTCCTTATATAGGAGTCGGGGAGGCGTGGCTTGCGTGTGCCGCAAACGGTTCAAGCCAAATCCGACTTTCGGCGCTACAGGATACGGCGCTGAATCCACTGCGGGTAATGCAACGTGTGTTCGCGGTTCTACAGAACAACGTCTATGAATAAAACTGAAAAGTAAGATTTTTCTTTCTACGTTTTTTTCCAGGATAAAAAGTATCCCATTGTATGCCCAAGATAATAAGGTATAATTATACCAAGTTTCATCGAAATCGAACCGTTAGTTTTCACGTGATGCCTGCATATACAGACAGACAGAAATTTTTTTTTTAATCACATATTTGGGTTTGGTATCGATCCAGCAACACCCCCGCTATTTATTTTTTCAATATTTTCAATGTACAGAATTGACCCTTCTACAGATTTATTATATGTATAGATAATTATGTAATTTCACAATAATAGTAGTGAAAAGTTTTCAATCATAATGACCATAGACGTTGGTATTATTTGAAAGCAATATAAATTCCAATAGGTTTACACCTGTTGTTTTAACTGGTTTACAGGCCCTATACTGCTCTCATGGAAGATCGAGCACAAGTTGCATTGAACACTTTCCTAAAAAAGAGTCTAAACTTTAAACGAATGAAGATTATGAATATAATAACCATGTTTAAGGGTTTTTTTTTGGGACGAACCCACCACACTATTCCCAAACCACTGCATCATCTGCCTAGCCTTTTCCCAACAGTGGCAGCCACCAGAAAAGTGCCGAGATAATGAAGCTCAACGTGTCCCGGAGAATGAATTTACCTGTCTTGGATCCTTCTAAGAAATTAATCAGAAAAGAATAGTGGAGGAGCTTTTGATCGAAGTGGGGGAGTATAAAAAATATGGGTATTAGGGGTTTCTTTTGATTTTTTTTTAATTCAAAGTGCAAATCAACAGCTTAATTTTAATATTATAATCATGCCAACTCCATGGAGACTTGACGATTGCCCTATAAATTAATTGTAGACTAGACAGGCGAGACAAATAGCAGCGGAGCACGAGAGCCACGAGACACACCCACGTCTCGATCACACGATCAATGGGACTGTCGCCTGCTCCGCTATCATCGACCTAAATGAGAACAATACGCGTGATAACCTCGAATACTGCTCTAGTACTGACACATGATAGTGTCACAGCTCTATGGCGATAATTAATATTGTTATTTGTTACAACTCTACGATAGTCAAGAAGTAGTTTCATTTTTACCGACTTCAAAAAAAAGGAGGTTATCAATTCAACCCGTATGTATGTAATATTATCAGAACTGCCCAGTTTTCATATATGTTAGTCTATATCAGCGTCTGAACAAATGTGCCAAATTTCACAAGTGTATGTATGTATGTTTTTATGTTTGTGCACGCATATCTCCGGAACTACAAGTTCGATTTAAGTAATTCTTTTTTTGTTGTACTAGGTATTGTTCAACTTAGGGTACATTGCAAGTTTCATCAAATTCGGTTCAGTAGTTTTAGAGATATGGATTTTTTTATGTTGTGACGGATTACAAGAATAGTGCATATGTAAGAAAATTTTGTATTTTACAAGAATTTGGGTTGAATATGTAATAAATAAACTAAAAAGGGTAAAATAAAAACTTTTTTAAAAAAAAGTACCGACTTCAAAACAAATACAAAAAAGTTTAAAATAACTTTTCTTTCGGAAGTCGGTGGCTTTGTTTTGTTGTGTCATTGACTATTGCCACCGACTTCCGAAAGAAAAGTTATTTTAAACTTTTTTGTATTTGTTTTGAAGTCGGTACTTTTTTTTAAAAAAGTTTTTTGTTTTGTTGTTGTTTTTGAAGTCGGTTACTTTTTTTTTCATTGGATAACCTTTAACCTTAGGAATATGCAGTTGTGGTGCTCATTGTGGCCTAGAGGTGGTGCATCATGAATGAAATATATAACATGCCACAGGTTTTTTTGTGTGGAAAAATCATCAAAAGAGTCCTTACACCACCAGGGGCAGGGGAAGGAACTGTCAGACTATTACTGACTACTTCCACCTCTACCTGCTACTGTCTACCTCTGTTTCTTCGGTTTCGCTTTGTGTTTTAGGGCTGCGGTATCCTGCACGCGTAGCATAACCTTGTCACACCTTGTTGTGAGATATACTTCTATCTCTATTCTACTAAGAATAGGCAAAGTTATTTCATCGTTTTTTCTATACACTTCAACTTTTTTTTCACGAGTAATGGCACGATGAGCCGCAGAAAGATGAAAGGTCCGGTACACAACTGAAGAATAGAAACATTTATTTTCTATATTTTAATTGCCATGCTGACGAGTATAACGGTAAAAATCGTTCTACGTTCTATATTCAATGCGAGTCCTGCCCGCGAGTCCAGCGGGTCCTAAATTGCTCTAGTAGCAGTATAAAATTTCGTTACTCCTAAATATCATGTCAATACATATTATTAGTAATAAGGTCGGTTCCTTCCGCGTTCAAATCGGGGCAAGTGCAAGTATAGTTTTCCGCAATCGCGGCGGTAAGACCCCCCTTTGAGGGGTGCGTCTCATTTCATATAAAGTTATTTGATATATTTTCATTTCAATAACGTTCACATGATATAATCAACGTGAGAAATACCAACGATTGATATAATTTCTTTACACATTATGTGTTTGTGTTACTCTAAAACTCATTTAATATAATTTTATTTGATATAACGTTTATTTAAGCGAAAATCATTATGATAACGTTTGAAACATATAATTTAACTTTTAAACCATTTTCTTTGATGACTTTGGCTTATCCTTTGGACTTTGATTGTTTGCCTTCACGAATGCTATTGTTATTAGAAAAATTTAGTATCCAAGAGCGAGCGAAGCGAGCTCGGCACTCGGGACATCCCGACACGGACAGGTTAGGTTCGAAGGGGATGGTGTTAGGTTACTTTAAACCTTGCACGCAGAAATAGGAGCCCCGCGAAGTGGGGCTCCGTCGAGCCAGCATGACAGGTAGTAATCAGTTATTTGACCTAAGATGCAAGAGCGAGCGAAGCGAGCTCGGGACTTGGGGCACCCCGACACGGACAGGTTAGGTTCGAAGGGGATGGCGGGGTCTGAAAGACCCCGCCATCCCCTTCGTGTTAGGTTACTTTAAACCTTGCACGCAGAAATGCCAGCATGAAAGGTAGTAATCAATTATTTGACCTAAGATGCAAGAGCGAGCGAAGCGAGCTCAGGACTTGGGGCACCCCGACACGGACAGGTTAGGTTCGAAGGGGATGGCGGGGTCTGAAAGACCCCGCCATCCCCTTCGTGTTAGGTTACTTTAAACCTTGCACGCAGAAATAGGAGCCCCGCGAAGCGGGGCTCCGTCGAGCATTCATGGTAGGTGGTACTATTACTAGGTACATCAGAGTTAGATTACATACCAGGATGAAAAAAAATTAGACCAAATAAGTTTTGTCTTTTGAGTGGTATACAAAACGATTTTATGTTCATTGATTATTATGATTATAGAAATTAGACATTTTAAAATTATGTCAATCGTTTATTATATTAAGAGATCGTTATATCAAATAAAATTATATATTCAGTTGTTATCTCTTGTAAATATTAGAGATTTTGTAGTTATATCATATATTACTTACCCCCCCTTTGAGGGGCATGCGGGCGGCGAGTAAAGGGCAACTCGCCGCCCGACCATGGACCATGCCCGGGTCGACGGCGCGTTGTGTTCCACGCGCGCCTCAAAGAGCGTCAGCACGATGACGGGGCCCCGCCCAAGAGGGCCAAAGCCTGCCGGGGTCGCGGGACTTATCTCATTACCGTGACCCCGGAACATAAAAGGCTATTGAAGGACACCGTGGATTTTAGTCAGTACAAGTCTGACAGTCCCTCCCGCCCTGCCCGGGGTGGGAGGACTCATTTGATGATTTTACCACGCTAAAAAAAAAAAAAAAAAAAACCCCCCTTTGAGGAGTGGCTGGAGAGGCGTTACGGCGTCCTCACCTTCCGCTTGACACAGGTCCTCACCGGGTACGGATGTTTCGGGAGGTTCCTGTGTCGCATTGGAAAGGAAGAAACGCCTGGGTGTCACCACTGCGAGGATTGCCCGGAGGACACGGTGGAGCATACAGTGCAGGACTGCCCTGCTTGGGCAGAGCACCGCCGTGTCCTCACGGAGGCGATAGGCGGCGACCTCTCGCGCCCGGCACTGGTCGAGGCCATGCTGCGGGGCGAGACGGAATGGAAAGCGGTCGCCTCCTTCTGCGAAGCAGTCATGCTAGCAAAGGAGGAGGCGGGATGCGTGAGGGAGAGGACAGCGTCCACCTCACGACCCAGCCGCCGCGGGAGACGCCCACGGCAACGGACGTCGTAAGACGATCTCCGGCCACCGTATGCGCGGGCATGCGGGCGGTGAGTTATGGGTGACTCACCGCCCCATCATGGACCATGCCCGGATCGACCGCGCGTTGTGTTCCTCGCGCGCCTCAAAGAGCTGTCAGCAATCTGACGGGACCCCCTAAGAGGGCCAAAGCCGGCCGGGGTCGCAGGACTGTCTCACCTGGTAACCGTGACCCTGGTACGTAAAGGGCTATTGAAGGATCACCGTGGATTTTTAACCGACTTCAAAAAGGAGGAGGTTTTTTTTTTTTTTTTTTTATGTATGTACAACGATTACTCCGAGGTTTCTGGTCCGATTAGTGTAATTCTTTTTTCGTTCGATGCAGTATACTTGCAGTCTGGTCCCATAAAAATTTCATCCAATTTGGTTCAGTACTTTTTATTTTGTGAGCATTTTTATTGATGGACGATGTGATGATTTTTACTTTTTTAAGTGTTTGTTACGCGATTACTCCGCCAATTGTGGACCGATTTTCAAAATTCTTTTTTTGTTGTACGAGGAATAGTTCACTTTAGGGAACACTGCAAGTTTCATCAAAATCGGTTCAGCAGTTTTGATAGGGAATTTTATTAGCTTATTGTGTACATAAGCGATGTTAATACCAGTGCTAAGGATTACCAAATTCTAGTGCACATGTAAGAAATGATGTATTTGACAAGAATTTGAATTTTAAACTAAAAAGAGTAAAATAAAAAACTTTTTTCAAAAAAAATTTAACCGCCTTCAAAAACAACCACAAAAAAGGGTAAAATAACCTACAAAATAACTTTTCTTTCGGAAGTCGGTGGCATAAAAGACAACGAAATAAAAAAACAAAGCCACCGACTTCCGAAAGAAAAGTTATTTTGTAGGTTATTTTACCCTTTTTTGTGGTTGTTTTTTAGTCAGTACAATACAAGTCTGACAGTCCCTCCCGCGCCACCCTGGGCGGGAGGACTCATTTGATGACTTTACACGCAAAAAAAAAGTATAGTAAGTTTTTTTGGACATCAGTGAAGGAAATGACCATTAGAAAACCCTGGTCTTATAAACAATCAATATAAGTCTAATATCGCTAACCCACCTTGAAGAGGCGTGGTGATGTCTGCTCATGCTTTCTCTGTATGTAAAAAAGCCATTGCCCAGCAGCTGACAGATATAGATTGGACTAACATTATGAAATATTTTTTCCTCCAAAGATTCAAAAAGATCCGAATAGTAGACAAGTGCTGACCTCATAAAACATAAAAGCGCAAGTGATACATTGGAATTTAGTCCTTATAAAAATTGCAAACAGATGTTATTTTTATCGCCAATAACAAAGGATGTTGCGAGGCGACCATATCAATCGTAAAACGTTTCACAATGAGACCTAAAGCAAAGGGTGTAACTCAAAAACATAATATTTTTTAAATACGTTTGTATGCACCTGATATAAAATTCAATGTCAGACAACTGATACCGTAGATATAAAGATTAAATATTCTTATCATGGTTGATGTGCAAAGAGTACCTACTTAAGTATAGAAAAGAGATTAACCAGTCAACAGGTGTAAACAAAGCATTTGATCCAAATACTACACAGAAAGCAGGTTCAACATCCGTTTAGGAAATAATAATAAACAAAGGTAAAGAGTTCATAGAACGCATTTTTGTTTTTGTAAAAGAAAACTTAGTTTTACTTTTGTCTCTATAAAATATAAAAACAAAATAAACACAACACAACACAATGCCATTTCATAGATAGTGTGACTGTTAAAATATGTCAAGTTGGAGATCAATCTCTCAGCGAGTTAATTATACACTGGCAATGTCACAAATTAGCAAAAACAAATGACAATGGTGATGGTAAAAATTCTGTTAGCTATCCTGTTTACTTAATTAAAACCTAGTTTCTATGAAACAATACGCATTGTTGTTTTAATTAATTAACATGTAACTCGTTATTAAAATATGTTTTTTCCTAGTAAATTATTTCTAAAAATGGTTTATTTATATCATCAAATAGCACGACGCAATCGTGAACCGAATATTTTTTTGCAAATTTTATTACTGGAGTTCTAAAATAAAAACAAAACACCGGAATCCGGGGACAAAGCGACAAACAAAATGAACCGACACAGAGTGGAACCGCCAAATGTTGGTCAGTGTCGCGCCGGCGCCAGAATCGATCGCATGATTCAGCGTTATTACCGCGAGCATAAGAGTGCAATTTGTTAGGTTTTGGACATGTCCCGTTTTGCCACTGGGTTTCCTTCCTGTGAATCATGGAGTTGAGTACGGAGGTGCCAATTTCAGTTGAGTGTAAAGCCCTGCCGGCCACATGCGCCGCAATCGCAACATTGTAAATACATAACACGTAAATGTAATTTAAAAAAATAACAGTTCGTAGTTTTAGTGTACAGTAGTTGTTATAAGTGGTGTTCCATTAATAAACATGGATTTAGTCGCTTCATTATTGACGTTTACGATGTTTTGGAAATGTAAGTGAGAGTGTTATGATAGTATTTTCTTCTGTTTTTATTTCTATTGCGATTTGTTATATTGTGCAGCTCATTGTAATTATCGTACACAATACAATATTTTTTCAATAACATTGCTCCACATTTAAATATGTAGTTATGGCCTTTTTACAAGATTACCATCAAGTTCAACAAACAAGAAAGTAAGATTTCTGTGTAAATATTACTATACTGCACCTTGGAAAATACTACATGCCTATGCAGAATATTGGATTCATCGGGACCTTTTTCAATAATTAATTAAACAAAATATACTTAAGCTTACTCAATTTGACTTGTGCTATTTCGATTTGTATATCAACTATCAACATGGAAAAATCCTTGAAAAATAAATAAAACGTGGCACTGATAAAAAAAAAAACATTATTGTATTGATGGCATACCGATATAATAAAAAAAAAACAATAGGTAATAAAATGTGAAGAGGCCAGGCATGGATATAGGTATTATCAGTAAATTAATATTATGTGGGCATCGAACCTCATTATTGATTCCCATATGGTTCAATCTGTCACCGCGCAGTAGGCGTAATGAAGGCTCTTTTAAGTTTGACTATTCAAAGGTCGTATTGGGATATAAAAGTTGCACCGCGGTACGTCTGTAGAACCACGAATAGGAAATGTAAGTCTAGGATATCCCGCTCAAGTTCCCGGATCCCGAACGTCAATTGTTATTTGTGATGCACTCTATGGTGGGTTGACTGCCAAGAACCTGATTAAAATTGTGCCTTTATTGAAGTTGTACAGACATTTCGCATAAGAACGTTGAATCACATCAAAAACTCCATATGCAGCACTCACTGGCCATAAAAGTTTGTAATGTTGATACGTCCCAATTTTGACGTCTTATGGTGCTTTATATTTTGGGTCTTAAACAAATGAACTTAGGGTGTGTTGAGCATTATATTCAGCTGCAGATCAACGAAGTTCTGACGCACGAGAGATGGAGCGATAAAATTCACATTCAATTTGACCGGCAATGGCGAGGGCGACTGGGGTGTGTTCCTTATATTATATGGACAGTAAGAATTAGGGCAATGCGTTTTACCTAGAGGCATTATCCTGAATGCGATATATACCAAACAAGGAAAAAAGACAGATTCAGACGCAACACAGGCAAATCTGAATGTAAATTATTCGCAAAACTAACAAGACGAGACGAGGACACAAAAGGTAATTTTTAAATGAATAGTAAATGCATAAATACAATAGTGGGTCAAGTGCAAACCACATTCTCTGCACATATTCGACAACTTGATTAGACGTAATCCTTTACCAAGGCAACTCGGCCATCTTCTAATGCAAATTGTATTATCGGGTTTACGACTGCGAAATTAAATACACTGGCGCCTGCGAATCCTGCTGATTCTCAAGTCTTAACAAGCTGAATCAACAAGATAAAAGCTAACTTTAATTACTGATAACAAAATACAGACGGACGAATAAAAATATTTCTTTAAACTGCTTTTTAATTGTTTAAAACGATGTTCGTTAATCAGCCGCGGGGTGTCTCAAAGATTTTGCTACAATTCCAGCTTTGTTCCAGAACTTTGTATGGATGTTATAAATAGTTCTAGACATTTGTGTCGCCACTTCCTAGTATATGAAGACATTACATTTAATATAGAACACTTTACGCGGTTGGGCGGTGATAGTGCTGTGGTCTTTCTTACAAATGTGACAGAAATAAAATGTTAAGCTTTTCTAACGATATGACACATACCTAGCTAAGATTGAGGAAAAATGCAACAAAGATCTGCAAAGCCTTTTACCTAAATGGTAATAATTATTCGTTGAGCAATAAACTATCTACATATTCGTACATTGACTGAGCTGAAATTTCAATAAGAAGTACCTATACTTCATGTGGGAAAATATTGAATGAAAGCAACCAAGAAGGACAATTGAAGACTGGAATTTGTATTGTAAATATAATTTATTAATACAACATGGTTTGCGATTCATTACATTACACCCTAAGTGTTCTACCCATTAGTGGAGTTTTCGAGCCCTTAGGTACAATGGACTATTGTATTGAATTATAATATCCTGTCATGGCTTAACCACGTCAGAGACGGAATCAAACATCAGAAGTATTCATTCATCTTTTCTCAGAAAACCTTTGCAGTTTATGATCTCATGAAAACTGAACTGCAATAATTATGAGGTTCGATGTAGCGCCGTTAAAGTTGTTAATTTGTAACGGTGTTGGAGTAGTCCGCTTGGAATGCAATCTATCTTATTATAAACAAACGATGGAGCTTTCAATAAAATTCATAACAAAAAGGACGTATCCAGTTTATCAATACCTGTAGAGATATGGACAACAGCTAGGTTAATTATCACTGAAGCACATAGAGATATTGATACAATATCAAGTTGAAGTGTAATGATTAGCCAACTCATTGTAATTAGTTTTGTATCCACTGATCGTAGTCCCCCTTTGTGGTTATTTTTTTAAACCACCTTAGGAGCCCCGCGAAGCAGGACTCCATCGATAGTGCAACGCCCCAAAATACGTTGTTCTCGTCGATCCGCCTCACATTTCACTGTGCTTAGTATGTAGTCCTGGCTTATCAAGATATGCCTCGGCATATCACGATGTGGGTAATTCAACGATCGGCTGACGATATACATTTATTTTCAGACAATCAAAGGGTTATGTCTCATTATCCTCCTGTTTATAAAATTCAGTTCTGTTGGTAAGAGACCTATCAGAAACCTGAAGAAAACCTTCTAACCAAACAAAATGCTTTTCATTTCAGTATCATGGAGCCTCGAGTGCTACACATGCTGTCCGAACCCGGAGTCATCGAAGAACACAGAACCCTGCCCATGCTCACACACACAATTTGACCACAGCGACAAGTACCTCGTGGAATGCGACAAGTCCACCATGTGCTTCAAGAGAATAACTACGCTAGAGTTCGCTAATGGTTGTAAGTATGCTAAATAAAAATATAGCACTGAAGCTTTTGACCAGTCCAAAACCTTGATCTTCTGGTCTTATAGTTTTACTATAATTATATGTAAATGTGAATGCTTCTTAGACGGTTTGTAACTCAATCACGACAGAAAGGCTGATCGGATTTGAATGAGTTATGGGACACAAATAGTTAATTACCTGGATTAAAACACACTTTCCGTCTCGGTATAACGTTCCCGACGGATAATTTTCGACTTTCATGCAAACGAAGCCGCCGACATAAGCTGCTTTTTAATATTAAGATTTCTGGACATTTTGTTTGCTCTATGGATTTGCCCTCACTTGCAGTAATGTTGACTCCGAGGTATTTCTGCTGGTCTTACGATAGAGCCTTGCACATAAAGGCTGTAATTGAAGATCTTTAAAAAGCAACAGCATTAGTAGTCAATGCTACTGATCAACTAGGTTTTTATCAAGAATGTTTAGAAGCTGGCCTTTTTGGTATATTGGGACAACAGTGAAAACAATGCGAGTTCTGGCGATCATCAACCCAGTTCCATTTAGATCTTTTTAAACAGAACCTTATGCTTGTAGTAAAATAAGGTTCAAAATTTCAAAGGAACGTTGATGAATGTGCGCCAGATTTAGATTTAGGCAAACATATTTTCAAGCAGTCAAGTTTTAACTAATATTTCATCTAAACATCGTTACCCACACGCAAGCCCATCAAAATAATAAATATTCGAACACAAGTACCTAGCTACTACAGCCAGAAGACTAGAATCATTTCAAGACTCGTCCTATTTTAAGTTCTGAATCATGTGTATGATATATCGACATCTTTAAATTGACCATATTTAAAACTTCAAAGACAGAATGTCTTAATCACATACCAGTCATCGTGTTGAAAGCATGGAATGTTATGTCCGAGTCAAGCTAAGTTTATTAGCTATTGCTAAGCGGTTTCGCTCGTGTTAGTCTAAATTATCTATGTATTATTCCAAATGTAAACCGTGCTTAAGGGTTCAGCCGTTATGGCACGATTGAGTGAAAATCATCCATCCGTGCAAACTGACGCATTTACAATATTATGAAGATGAACTCTAGGTTTAAAGAAGACAGACGACATCCATTTAATAATGCAATTTTAGCATACAACGTGAGCACTAGGTACAACGACCATTTATATCTAGACTCCTAATCACAGGCGACCGATGTCTGTCAACACATTAGGTAAGAAAGTCTTAAAACCGTCGTGACTCGACCACTCCTGTGAGTCCCCTTGTCGCACTGACCTTGAGTTAGCCATATAAATGGTCGTTGACTAGGTATGAAGCTGACTACATGTCAAGCACTTAAGTTATAAAGATAAAAATGACACGCCATATGGTAATGGCCGCAAAATGTTAATTCGCTAAGGTAAGGTTATTAATAGAGCTAGACACAGCCGCCCGTGAGGCTAAGTGGCAATGACCCGTGACCGACACTTCTGTTAGCCGATCACCGATAGGTACGCGCCTTAACTAAAATCCCATTTATCATTTACAGAAGATTTATTGCCTTGTATTCGTTCGTCACTGTTTTTGCTCACGCTTTAGCTTTTTTTTTATCGTGATAAAATCATCAAATGAGTCCTCCTACAAAGGGCGGGGCGGGAGGGACTGTCAGACTTGTATTGACTAAAATCCACGGTGATCCTTCAATAGCGCTTTACGTTCCAGGGTCACAGTTGGGGGAAGGGGGTAATCAC
Organism: Agrotis exclamationis; assembly: GCA_950005045.1. NCBI lineage: Eukaryota > Metazoa > Arthropoda > Insecta > Lepidoptera > Noctuidae > Agrotis > Agrotis exclamationis. Next base: position 8,403,079 of record OX465437.1, read on the forward strand.
GCATTAGCTCTAATTAAATTTGTTTTCGAATGGAGAACACGCATCGGCAAGCGCAGCGTAGGACGTCCACCCACAAGGTGGGCAGACGATCTTATGAAGGCCACAGGATCACGCTGGATACAGGCCGCTTACAACCGGTTCTATTGGTAGTCTAAAGAGGAGGCCTATGTTCAGCAGTGGACGTCTTACGGCTGATATGATGATGATGATGTTGAAATTTGATTTTTTTTCTTTTGTCTTTAACGACGCGTTCACAACTTTGGTCTAAGCGGTGAGCGGTGCGATGGGCGGCGCGAATAAGACATTAATTACTTTGTAAGTACGCGAATTCGCCACTAACGGGGCCTCGTGGCATGTTACAAACATTTCTATACATTTTAACGCTCGCCGTCCCGCGCTAAGTTACCGCTCATAGCGGCAAGGTTATGAAAGAGGCGTAAGAGAATGGCTTATGAACAATCTGTGGCCAGTCCTACTGAGATATAACATGGTTTTCAGTAAAGGAGTGACGCGATGCGCTTGCAATTCGACTGATTCCAACTACAAGTGAAAATCAACCTTACCACTACGACATAATGACATAAAACACGTTGTTACCGGGTAGATGAAAAACAAAACACGATCGCCACGACGACGTCAAGTCAATCGAACTGCATCATTATTTCTTAGTAGCAAGGTTGATTTTCACTTGTAGTTGGAATCGGTCGAATCGCGTCGCATCGCGCATTGAGTAAAGTCCATGACGTCTTAAAGCCAGAGTAGTTCCAGTGTGGAAAGAGTCAGAGCTATACAAGTCGTCTAGCGCCACCTCGTTCCCTCACTGGTTTTAAGACGTCATGGTAGGCCGCCAGAAAGGCAGTCGAGCTAGTATAGTCGCTGGTTAAGTTTCACAATTAATGACCATTTTATCCAAGGAATAATAAAAAGGACGTAACATAGCCCCATAGCCCATTACTCATACAGTCAATACTCTGTTTATAGGAATCAATAAACAAGTGCATAGAGGAAGTGGTGGACAATAAAAAGAATGAATGAAGGTACCGTTAAGGCGGCTTCCTTACGAAATGCTCCTTTAAAGGAATATGTGTCATGTGGCCAGTGCGTGGCGCAACTTTATGTGGCACATTAAAATGTCACTTAACATTAAGAAGAACTTATTAAGACTTGTTGCTTAACCATTAAATACCAAAAGTTCATAAGAAACTGCTCTTTGTATTACGTCTCGTGTCAGGAATAAAATGGCCATTCGACTTTACTTCTTTCATTAATATATTAATGTCATATTATTTAGTACTGATCAACAAATTTTAGTTTTTTTTTTTTGTAAAAATATCTTCCTTCGAATAATAGTGAAAGAAGATCATTTTACATAAAATGAATGATAATAATTAACCACATGATTAACAGAAAAATGTGTTTTCTGAACGACAAATATGAATAAATTTACGGGCCTATTGGATTTACCAAGCATTTATTTATGCCTATACATATACTATCAAATTTTCCCGTTCGCAGGAATATGCGAATATCTGACTATTCTCAACAAAATTCCCCAGTTCCATTTTGTTATACATTACATAGGAAGAATCGCAAACAATTTTGTGAATCGACATGTGAGTCACGAGTTATCAGTTCCTCTCGTAACCCGTCGAATGTCGATGCTAATGAGGAGTGCACGCATGGAGAGCGCACAGCACGCGCAGGGTTAAACGTGTGGAGTGCACCATAAGCGCATACTACACATTGTAATGTTACTTTAATAAAAGGGACTCTTTCATTATGTCATAAAACAAGGTTTATTTAACTTTTTACTGACAAAGTAGCCAGCAATGGACTGCGAAACGTTTACAAGTTAACGCTAATTTGTTTCATGTTTAAACTATTTGTGAAAAACAATTATCACCTTTGTATGAAAATGCAAGGACATGGCAAGGCTAAAAATAATTAAGCATGTGATTGAATGGACATTTTAAAAACAAGTGCCTCACACTTGTGTTCTGCATTTATTTTAAATAATGTATGAATGGGTACACTATAGAATTCCAATTATCTCGGAAAAATGAAGCCTCATAATCCTTGAAAGGCTAGGCAGAATAAGTGCTACAGACCTATTGTCCATCCACATTTTTAACCGACTAAAAAAAGGTCAATTCTATGTGTTTATTTTGGTAGCTATGTTTAATTCCCATGTATAATTACCCATTGGAGCATGCTACCAAAATATCTATAATTTCGTTAACCCTAAATCGCGTGGTTGAGGATCTAATCTAATTACATGTGTTACGGGACGTACAATGCAGTCCTGTGCCCATTACTCTTGCAGGAACGCCTATACCAGTCTGTTCCGACTTTCGGTACCTCGGGTCGCTTGTCCAAGGAGACGGCGATGTAGACCGGGACATAACACACCGGATCAACTCGGGATGGATGAAATGGCGACAAGTCACCGGAACAACTTGCGACCCACGGATGCCCCTCAAGTTAAAGGGGAAAATATACAAATCCGTGATTAGACCTGTCGTATTGTATGGATCGGAATGCTGGGCTGTGAAAAAGATGGATGAGAAACGATTGCATGTAGCGGAGATGAGGATGTTGAGATGGATGTGTGCTGTGTGGAGTGACAAGAATGGATAAAGTAAGGAATGAGTTTATAAGGGGAAGTTTGAAAGTGGCGCCTATTACAGAAAAAATGAAAGGGAATCGTCTATCTTGGTATGGACATGTGATGAGGAGGGATGACACCCATGTGGCTAAGAAAGTGATGAGTATGAATGTTGATGGATGGAGAGGACGAGGAAGGCCAAAGAAAAGATGGATGGTTTGTCTAAGGAATGATATGAAAGAAAAAGGAGTAAATGATACTGTGACGTCTGATAATGGAAGAAGAAAACGTGTTGCGCCGACCCCAAATAGAATGGGATAAAGGCAGGAAGAAGAAGACGGGACGTACAATGCAATGATTGGTGTGTCATCACTTTCACAATCGTGTCGGTAATACATGGTAGCATGTAATTACAATTGTTTAAGCATTTTATGTAAGAAGCATTGTCAGTCCGTCACTTCATACGTAATTTATGTAATAGAGCCAATTACATTGTAAAATACAAAGACATTTTTTTAATTGAAAAACAAAACTCTCCTTGTGAAACAGTCTGGTAAAAATATGTAGTCTGATGATTGATAGTACCTAACGGTTGGCATTAATTAACTTAATTTTGTATTTTTGCAATAAGAAATACTAAAATTAACCCTTTAGTCATTATTTTACTTAAAATAATGTTTTTAACAAACCCCAGAATTCATTTGACTGCTTCTTAAACTGTGGCTGACAAGTTTAAAGGTAAAGAGCGTGACGAATCAAACGTAGGTACAGTAATCAATCATGATTCATAGTCATGATATATAAAACTTTTTATATCTAATTCCAATAATTACTTGTACCCATTCTGGGTATTTAGGAAAATTTCGAGGATAAAACGAATCAATTAAATATATGTAGGGTGGTGTGGATGACCGAAATAAAACTTATTCTTCTTGAAAACTTCTTTTCTTTAATTACTTTTTTTTAAACTTCTTAAATTATACGTCTTCACCTTTCGTTAGCTCACTCGCCATCCTTCTTTTTCCCCTCTCTCTCCCACACATACTCTCCCATTCACTCATCGCTGCGTTCCAGTTTACTTTTTTCTTAAAATTATGATGCATTCCAAATTAACATCCTACATATATTTAATTAGAATATTATTCTATGTATAATTTTCCAATAATTAGCCTCAAAGGAAATTTATTTCTAGACATCTAAATGAATACCTACAGGAAACCTTTATAAATTGCCGAAAATAGTAGTGAAATAGTTTCTTCATCTGATAAAAAAAGATGAAAATCAGGTCATCCGTTTAGGAGTTATACAAATATACATGTTAAAATTATATGTATGGCACCCCACAAGCTTTTTGCGTGATACTGGTTTGTGGAGATCAGATAGGCCGTCGCTCTATGTAAAACACTGATGTTCAGATGCATCCAGTTAGACTGGAAGCCTACCCCAATATAGTTGGGATAAGACTAGGCAGATGAAGCTTTTTGCGCCAGAGGCTAAAAACTTCTCTTTCGATTCTAAACTACGCCTAATTAAAAACATTTTGTTACAGTAACATCGATGAGCATAGCCCGAGGTTGTGCGCCGCAAACAACGAACGGGGAACAAAGGAAAGTCAACGGCAAATGGCATGCCGTCACCGATATATACGAAGTGTACGACGAAACGTGTTCGGAAGACCCGACCAATGCCGACCGGTCCACGAAGACGACACATTGCTACTGCAGAGGGGATCGATGCAATGGCGGACAGAAAATTGCTGTACTAAGAAATGTCTTAGCAGTGGCCACTATGGCAATAATTCTGGGTCTTTTAAGTTAGAAGTGTAATAGTCGGGCCACACTAACGGCTTTTGCCGTTGATTTTCGAGATATTATTCTTTAAAGCTATTGTCAAACAGACAGGCGAAGCGAATGCGATCCGAATCCTGTCATATAGAAAAGCGAAAGCGGTCCTATAGTCTATGTGACAGGCTTCAAACAATTCCATACATTACAAACAAAAACGCTTCGCTTCGCGTTCGCTTCGCCTGTCTGTTTGACAATAGCTTAAATGTTAGGGTTTAAAACGGGATATTTACCATGTTTATTATTTGTTTTGAGTTTAACAATATCGTGTTGTGAGTGAGACGAGTGACAATGTTAGTGGTGTCGAACGCAAAAAACGATCGAGAAGGAGGGTAGGCCGATTTGTCTGCTCATAAACATCCACCCGGAATAACTTCAGTTCTTCCGTGATCATGGCGCTTGCAACAGTGCCGAAATATCGGAAACTCAAAACAAATAATAAACATGGCAAATATCGCGTTTAAAACCCTAACATTTGTAATAGTGACCATGTCAGTCTAAAAACTTATAATAGCTTAAATGTTCGTATAAATGTCCATTAACGCTATAAATGTATTTAACGGCATTTCCCATTAGTGTGGCCCTAGTGTAAAACATAACCAGTTAACTGGCTAGTCATGAAGCTCTTGGTTCACTTGCTCGAATGATTTTCACGCACAGAGGTATCAAGCAGTCTGTCTCTCTCTTATCAGGTCTCTGGTCAGATCACTCTCAAAATTGACTCTATCGTAAACGAGGTGCTTAGCAGTCTAGTCATAGGCTGTTATAAATACTGTCTAGGTATTTTAGTTGATTGTATCGCATTTTATTTTATATGCAACTTAACCTTGCAAGGTTAATTGAAGGCAAATTCAAGTATCGCGCCACAGAGTAAATTATAAATGGAGTGCACGCATAATTGAATTCTCTACATATAAAAAGGCCGGTCTTATGTAGTAATGGAGCTTTTTATTTTTCCTGGTGAGACCAGAAGACCGCCATGTTTAAGAAAAGACTAGTAAGAAGTTGCGTTCATAAACATAATTACATTTTAAATAAGAATGGATTTTACAGTGTACATTTAAAATAGGTATGTTTAAAATTCGCTTGTACATCGCTATAAAATAACGGTGTCTTTTTTTTTGTAATTGATGTTTAATTTAGGCTATTCGTAAGGTCCCTAATACCTCCATACGGGTCTTTATATACTGCCAGTAATATGTTAGTTATCGTTACAAAGTTATGAACAATCCCAAAGAGCTTCAACAGTGGTGCTTTGTTATAATATGCATTATTGCTAGTCATTTTTATGTAAAGTGGGCTTTTATTTACTTATTCTATTTGGTACATGAAAATATCAATAGATTATGATCTTTTTGGCATTCCATCTTTACTTATGAAGAAGAGTTTGTTTGGTTAGCGCTAATCTCAGGAACTACTGGTTTGAATTGAAAAAATATTTTTGTGTTGGATAGCCCATTAATCGAGGAAGGCTATAAGCTATATAGCATCACGCTACGATCAATAGCAGCTGAACAGCGGGTGAATCCGCGGAGGAAAACTAGTACAGAAAACTTTGAAACCGAGTGTTTAATTTAGGCCCTGGTTTACCAATTAGGACAAGTAAGAAATATGCACTATAATGATAGCAAGCCTGTGATTTCCTTCACAAATGTTAGGTAGGTAGTCATTACTTAATTTTATTTTAATTGTATAATTGTGTACGTACTTATATTGTTCGCCTGGACATACTAATTATGGCCAGGATGTAGATAAGTTTACATTGTATTTAATTTTAGCATTTAGGTATAATTTTGTAATATTGCTACGTGATACTCAAACTTATATGTAATGTAATAATTCAATTAAATCATTCCCACAATAATTTTAGTTTTATCAATAGACTCATACAGGGCCGCGGTTTTGGCCGATTAGCAGTTTGAACATAAAATTGTAACAGCTAATATAATTCGCTAATAGGTAATGTAGAAGCTATTTGACAGTATCAATAAATTATAAATCTAATAAGTCCATTATTTAGAGTTTTGAAAAATAACGGACACATATTTTTTCTTATGTAAAATCAATGAATATTTACCAAGATATAACACATCAAGACTCGAGAGTGGGGGCTCGTGACGTCAGAATTCAGTAAAAAATGTACTAAATTGTGACGTATTGCCAATTTTGAAAGCATCATATCTCCGTCAATTTTGATTTGCGTAAAAAAAGAAAAAATACGGGTCAAATATTATTTGATAATCTAACTGACGGATTAATTAGATTTTTTTAGTCAAATAGCCTATTTATGAGAAGTAACAATTTAACAAGAAGCAGAATTCGGTTAAGCAGTTTATGAGTTTATCCACAACAAACAGACATGCACAAAAAATAATCTTTTTTTATATTAGTTTAGGTAATTCGTAAAGTAAATTCCATTATAACCTACGAACCTGCTTGGCCGCTCCCCATGTAAGACTTGTATATCTTAATGCAGAATTATCTACAAATAGCTTTTAAAGTTCTTACGTTTTATCTTGACCTCGTTTGCTTTAAAGCTTCGATTTCCGTAATCTAGTAATTACGTATAATCGGCTATTGAAACTAGTTCAGCTGCTACCGGCTTCACTATGTAATAAGAAACGAGGCAATATACTTGCCCGTGCCTGATGATTATAGGCGCCGCTTCTCTATGTACCAAGTTTAAAAGTAAAGATGTGCTTTTGCATTTTGAACCTTATTATATTAAAGTATGTAACTTTTTGCACACCAAACGGGTTAAACCCCCGGGCAAAGCGGCAGGCTTGTTGTGTAGAGGCATTTAGACACATCATTTATGTCTACTCTGCCGTTGGGTTTATGTTGGAAATTAAAGAATAGGTAAATATGCTGGCTGCAGTAAAATAAAAAATAAAGGAAAAGAATCAAGGATAATAATTGAATTAAAATGAAGGATAACTCAATACTTTGTGATTCAATTTAAAAAATACTTCTTGTATTTACTAAATTGCATGTGCGAAGAATGCACGCACCATGTAAATGAGGCATTATGTGCATCGGATGCTAACGAGGTCGCGTATGGAAGTTCACGCAATATGAAACTGAAGACGATTCATTCAATATGCGTTTATCTTCAGTTTAATCAAATTGCAATGCACGGGTGTTATGAAGAAACAAAAACACAGATTTAAGGCGCGAAATAATGTTATTTTTGTGTACCTGCATTTTCTGGTCTAACGCCCTAAATTGATGTTGTTACGTCGACCAGACCATTCTACACTGTTCTAGAAGATTCTACAATTTACTCGAAAGTTCCTGCGTACTACATACTGAACAGTGTTCTTTGACGGCTTATTGTTGTGATTGAAAATTTCTGTCGTTAAATGGTTACAGACAAAGATAGATTGCAACCGAGATCCATACTTGATGTCAAGAATTAGAACCAAAATTTGATTTTTTAAGTGAACTTGAATAACTAGTAAAATATTAGTTCTAGACAATCACCGTAAATGCAATACTACCTACGTATAGAAATTGCCACTCACCGTTCATAGTGCTTACCTAACTTTATAAGTATAAATATATTAATAAACACTTGAAAACTGCAAGTCCATGGTAACAAGGCCGACATTAACAACCATTATATCCATTTATGACCTTTAAGTCCTATTAGTAAGGGGTCATTTTTCCGCATCTAGACTCTAAAGGTGTCTACACACCAAAGCCGGGCGGGCTAGGCCGGCGGCCTGATTGAACAATGAAAATCGTCCGGCGGCTTTGGTGTGTAGACACCCTAAGGCGGTCCGTTATACCTGAAGTGGAACGGACGGAGAGTCGCAAGGGCGTTTTGATCGCCAAAAAAAGTGCGCCAGCATGGTGGACAGTATAAAAGCATGCTCGTACTCACGTTGGCGTGGTTCTCGACGAGGCACAGGAACACGACGTCCTCTCGTAGCAGACGCACCGCGCCGTGCAGCGGCTGCGACGTCTTGCTCTTCAGCATACGGTACAGAAGCGCAGACGACATATGCGCGAAGTCCTCGCCTAATCATAACAGTTATATTTATAAGGGTCTTTGTATTCTGACGGCGCCTCCCTTACAGCACTAAAGCCGGGGTCGCGGGACTGTCTTATCAGGTTACCGTGACTCTGGAACGTACAGGGCTATTGAAGGATCAGCAAGGATTTAAGTCAGTACAAGACTGGCAGTCTCTCTCGTCCTGCCCTGGACGGGGAGGACTCTTAATAATTCTAGCACGATTAAAAAGGGTTTTTATATTTCATAAGGGTGTCAGACATTGAAATTGTTACTTTAAAAAGTCGTGAAAATTAAACATGCGCGGTGTTTTGTGGTTTTAGAGTAGAAATTAGCTTGGCACGTTGCCGCGGTGCACTGGTAGCGGCCCTGCCACGCGCGACTTTCCCCCCGAGGCGATACTTAGGATTTCCTTGGAGGAAATCCGAAGAGATAAAATCTCGGGTCTCAGTTGGTGCTCATATATGTATAAATGTAGATAACCATATTCTAGCAGTACATTTGGATTTCCATTCACAATGTTGCACTACAGTGCTAACTAAATCCTTCTAATTAACAAAACAATTAGAGCTACATCACTAGTTGTAACAAAGAATGCTCCATCTAACTGTATCTAGGTATAATATTATAAAAGCGAAAGTTTTCAAGGATGGATGAATGGATGTTTGTTACTCTCACACACACAAAAACTACAAAACAGATTAGATATATAAAACAGATAGATTAGATTATTGGATGATATTTGGTATGTAGATGACTAGATGAGTTTACAAACTAGATTAACAAATGGGATTAATTTTATTTACGACATTCCATGTGTGATAATTTTCGACATCACGCGAGCAACGCTATGGGCATAAAATGTACATGTAGTTGATGAAATGTCTCACCTGTGAGGTCATCCCAATGTGCAGATATAAGTCCTGAGCAATGCTCCTTGAGAGCTGATGCACCAATCTCATCAGCTGCTGAGTAGAACTTTACACAGGACCTGGAAATAACACAGAAAAAGGTTTGTAATAAATGGAAATTGTCTCATTGACTTAGCATGCATGCAGCAAAAAATGCATGCTAAGTCAATGAGACATGCAATGCAGTAAAAACATATGAAAATCACGAAAAAAAAATTGAATATGTAAATGCCGTGATTACTTAGACGCATTTTAGTTTTACACATAGAAAAGAGTGGAAGGTTGTGATGGAAACTTTTGCCCAGCGGTGGGACAACATAATGTTAAAAAATATAAACAGGAAAGTTGATTCCTTTTTAGGGTTCCGTAAAAACGGAACCCTTATAGATTCGTCATGTCTGTCTGTCTGTCCGTCCGTATTTCAAAGCCACTTTTTGTCGAAAGTATAAGAGCTATCCTGTATGATGTATTATGTGAACCGCATTAGGATTTTCACACAAAAATAAAAACAAAACTAATTTTGGGGGTGCCCCCCATACTTAGAATCAAAAATTTTTTTTTTCACCAAACCCATAAATTCTGAACTGAACAGTTTGCACGAGAGACACTTCCAAAGTGGTAAAATGTGCCCCCCCCCCCCCTGTAACTTCTAAAATAAGAGAATGATAAAACTAAAAAAAATATAATGTAGACCTCAACAAAAACTTCCAACGAAAATTGGTTTGGATGAGATACAGTTAGAAGTTTGTGAGATATAGTACATTTTCAATAACCGCAAATATAACTTTGCCATTCATACAAACACTATGAAAAACAAAGTTATTTTTATTGTTTGTGTATATTACTTACTAATCTCAATATAATTATATCCCTAATCTATGCTTGCTACTACGGAACCCTTCATGGGCGAGTCCAACTCGCACTTGGCCGGTTTTAGGACTGTATACTAGCAGTACAAAAATGAGAGCACACTCTGATTATAGAAGTATTGGATTTCATGTAACTATCTGGTTTCAAAAACATACAAATATGTGATATTTGTTCATCTAAATCTAGGACCAAAATTAAATAACAAATTCTTTTGGCTTTAAATAAAATTGCTCTATGAGGAGTGCAATTTAAAATAAATATCTTTTTTTTTTTTGATCCAGTAGTTTTCGAGTTTATCCATTGCAAACAAAAAATTAAATCTCTCCTCTTTATACCAATAATATAAGCGTTAAAGGATGTTGAACATTTACATAAAAGCATACTAATTTATTGATAAAATCCTTTGTGTCTCTTGCTTATCTGTACTTATAAAATCTATATGAAGAAGATATTATTATTTTGCTTACCTAACCCCAACTGTAGCTATGAGAGCCTGTTCACACTTTCCAACTAATCCATGTAGTTTGAAGCTGGCTGCAGACTTCATCAGCTGAAGAGCAAAGCTGTCTCCTCGGGACAAGTCTACCACATCTGTGTACAACCATTTCAGGAGCGCAGCGCCTATGTCGTCAGGCAGATTAGTCCAGTCTGAAATACAAATATATGATATTAATGACTCATGCCATTGTATCCAGGAAGGAGAAATACTACATGGAAATTGTTGAACAGAACCATACTTTTCACATAGATAAGAGTTAGAAATATTAACCAACTGAATCAAAATCTTCAATGCATAATAAAACTCACCTAATTCCTCGAGATTTTTGAGGGCTTCCTCATTCCAGTCATCTGAACGAGCATTCAGCACAAACTTATGACCAGGCATCGACTTGCTCTGCAGCTTGATTTTGATGTCGGAATACGTCTCCCTGCCGTACAGAGTAGCCACCGTCATGAGCAAGCGAGCAACAAAACTCGTCTCGCTCAGGTCGCCGGCGGACGCTGCAGCCAACGTGTACTTGCGTTCGACCTCAGCGCAGTGGCTCTGCAGCTTCCCATACTCCTCCTTGAGCAGCGTCAGATGCTGCTGAAGCTTTGTCACCTCACTGGAAGCTGCACAAACCGACATAATCACAAGACTGCTTCTGACAACACCGCCCACTATTACAAACAAGTTTTGCACGCAAAAAACATTCGATTTTCAGAGACTACTCACCCATGACGGGGTTTTTCACGGGCGATGCAGAATCTAAAAAAAAGCCTTGAATTCACTTGTCTGAATAAAAAAATATCTATTCGTAAATTAAGAAATGACAATTATCTATTGTCAGCAAATTGTCGGCCATCAGTCAATAAACATAACGTTTCTTTTTACATGATAGTATTTAACAATTCCTGAAACAAGCTAACATTTAAATAGTGTTCACATTTAATCAGCTGTTATATTTCATGTCTAGCTCGGTATTTTCTGTTTATTATATAGGTAACTATTGTACTAGAGTTGTTAAATTAGTTAGTGAGAGTTAAGAGTGAAATTCAAATTCAATTAAAATTAAGTTGTTTTGCGTGTATGGGAACATCCATCACATTTTGACAACTCCGAACCGGTCCAGTACGTGATTTCTGTGAAGCATGCGAAAGAAATAGCTGTATACAAACTATTGAGAAGTGACAGAGACAAAAGCTCAAAATTATCAATGAATTCATAATATTTACAAAGAAAGTGGTCTGGGTTCCGCGGGTTCCGTAAACTTGAAGCAAAATATTATTTTGTAGTTTCGGTCACTCTTAATAGGTGTCACTAGTTATGCAAAATCTATTTTCAAGATAACCTTCAAGTGATTTTGTCAATTTATTGATAACAAGAATTACTTTTTATCAACCTTTTATTTAGTAGTTTAGAATCGTATATAAGCGTGTTTTGTTCTCAAAATGAATTCTATAAATAGAGTGTTAAGTTTAAGTTCAGCTATACCGAAGAATTCGAGGTACTTTTCTTATTGTCGTCCTGTACAGTGTCCGGTTTTAAATTTAGAACTTTCGCGTAAATGCAAGTTATTTTTGTAGGTTGATTTCAACAAGTGCACGGTTATCGAACGCCGACGATGGATGGTTTTCGAAGTTGCTGGTGCGGAGGATAGAGCCGACGAAGGAGTCCCACAGTAGGATGCTCAGCGACAAGGAGATAATTTATGCGCTCCACACACATAACATAAGGCCGGACTCCATGGATAAATACTTGCAAAATTAGTATGTGTTTGCATAAACATTCTTATATAAGTGCATAACTGGGTGCTTATTTACTAGCTTCTGACCTAGCAGTGAACAGAGGCTGACTATTATGCAACATTCTGTAAATAGAACACTGCATATTACCTATAGTAACAACTCATTAGAATTCCTACTAGATACCTACTACATAGTAAATGTTATCTGGGTTAAACCTTGACCCTTTACATCAGTCATGTATCTGAATGTTTGTTTCTATAATAACACTCTGTCTCAGGCCTAATTAAACCTTATTTTTTCAATTTTAGCACCAGTGAAAAAATTAACTTTAAAAAAGTTTTATAATTTTTTCTAATTGGGGCTTGGAAAAATTAGTAAACATAAACAAATATTTCATTCAATCCATCTCCTTGCTCTTATCACTGCAGAAATTATAGGCCACTTGTATCATCTGAGAGAGTAATGTTTCATCAACTTTTAGTAAAACATCTGTGGAGTTTGTGCATTCTCACAAAGCCGACCTGGGCTGTGAGTTGGTGGGATCATGGACCGTGTCTGTGGGGGACATGGACCAGGCACTGCACTTGTGGAGATACGTTGGAGGCTTCGAGAAAATTGACAAGGCCAAGATATTGTTCAAAGAGGATCCTGTAAGTTATCATAATGATTGCTAATTGTCTGCAATTTGTTTTGTAAGTTTTCAGTATTATTTTTATTATTATACCTTGATGTACTGCCTGGGGTTCTAAAAGGCCACTTTAGCAAAAACATAACACAAAATGCAAAAAAAAACTTTTTCTATTATTTAGAATAGATATTCCATATTTATGATATTTATCACATTTATATCGGCCCATATTATCCCACTGCTAGAGAAAGAAATCTTCAATCCAGTTGGGAGTGGGAAATAATATTTCATGATTATTATCCATGAATGAATCAATCCTGAGGTGTGGATAACTGATTGGTACATCATATTTCTGCAGGATTATCCTAATCAGACTACATTAAGATAGATACTGCCAAGAAAGCTAAACATCTTCAATAACCCTGCAACTGAAACTCTGAATCTGGGATGCAAATCTTAGATCTCAAGATATGAACAATTTTATTGGACTCACTTGGTTGGACTTTGAGTTCCAACTAATGTAGAGGCATAGAAGTCATCTTCATCTTCCTGCCCTTATCCCATTTTACTTGGGGTCGGCGCAACACGTTTTTTTCTTCCATTCTCCCCTATCAGAAGTCACAGTATCATTTACTCCTTTTTCATTCATATCATTCCTTAGACAATCCATCCATCTTTTCTTTGGCCTTCCTCTTCCTCTCCATCCATCAACATTCATACTCATCACTCTCTTAGTCACGTGAGTCTCATCCCTCCTCATCACATGTCCATACCAAGACAAACGATTCCCTTTAATTTTTTCTGTAACAGGCGTCACTTTCAAACTTCCCCTTATAAACTCATTCCTTACTTTATCCATTCTTGTCACTCTACCCATCCATCTCAACATCCTCATCTCTGCTACATGCAATCGTTTCTCATCCATCTTTTTCACAGCCCAGCATTCCGATCCATACAATACGACAGGTCTAATCACGGATTTGTATATTTTCCCCTTTAACTTGAGGGGCATCCGCGGGTCGCAAGTTGTTCCGGTGACCTGTCGCCATTTCATCCATCCCGAGTTGATCCGGTGTCCCGGTCTACATCGCGATCTCCTTGGACAAGCGAACCGAGGTACCGAAAGTCGGAACAAACTGGTATGGGCGTTATGGCAAGAGTAATGGGCACAGGACTGGAGAGACCGCCAAAATCGCAAACCAAATACTCTGTTTTGGTTCTGTTCAATTTGCACAATGTCATCGGCAAACAGCATGCACCAGGGGGCCTCTTCCTGGATGTCCGACGTCAAAGCATCCATTATCATCAGGAAGAGGTACGGGCTGAGAGCCGACCCTTGGTGCAAGCCAACCGCGACATTGAAGCTGCCGGTAGTGCCCGCTGTAGACCGGACTTGGGTACTGCATCAACTTTACATTGCACGGATCAATTGTACATACTTCCCAGGCACACTTTTCTCCTTAAGGGCCCACCACAGTACCTCACAGGGCACCCGATCGTATGCCTTTTCCAGGTCGACGAACACCATGTGCAAGTTTTTATGCGCACCTCTGTATTTCTCGCACAGTTGGCGGATTGCGAAGATGGCATTCGTCGGACCCCGACCACGCATAAAACCGAATTGGTTCTGTGAAATTTTTCTCTCCTCTCTGAGTTAGTCGCCTTTCAATAACTTTCTTCCAAACTTTCATACTGTGTGATATTAGCTTTATTCCTCTATAATTATTGCATTCCAGCACATCACCTTTATTTTTAAAAATGGGCACTAGCGAACTATTGCACCATTCGTCAGGTATGGCTTCTTCCAGCAACAGCTTATTGAAGAATAAAGCTAACCACGTCCAACCATCCATACGCAACATTTTCCATACTTCAACTGGTATTCCGTCCGATCCTAATGCCTTACCATTCTTCATTCCGCTTACCGCATTCCTCACTTTATCCACACTTATTCTTCTTACTAATCCCTTATTTACTGGTCTATTTTCAAGCACACCACTCGTCATTCTCCTCATTCATCAGCCTTTCAAAGTAACCCTTCCACCTATTCTTTATTTTCTCATCTTCTGACAGAATCATTCCAGCATCGTCTTTTACGCACTTTACCTGACAAACATCCTTCGCCATCCTCTCCCTAGCTCTAGCAAGCCGGTAAAGTTGTTTTTGGCCTACTGGGGTATCCAAGGTGTCATAGAGCTTTTCTTGGGCATTTGCTTTCGCTATAGCCACAGCTCTTTTGGCTTTTTTCTTAAGAGCATCATGCTCATTCTTTCTTTCAGCTTTCAAACTAGCAAGCTCATTACCAATGCTCTGCCATTCCTTAAATTTCTTCTTTTTTTCCCTCAGAACATTCTGTATCTCTGTCGACCACCACCATGTATCCCTATCTATCGTGCCCCTACCTTTCGTCTCTCCCAAAATGTCTTTTGCTGTGCTCCTAATACACCGAGCCATCTCATTCCAACATTCGTTTACGCTTTGGTCGTTCATATCACCCATCTCAATCATTTTATTTACCACTCGCTCTCTTAATTCTCCAGCACAATCATTCTTCTCTAGCATATGCCATTTTCGTCGGACGTCGCGGGACGATTTCCGGCCACCGTAGGCGCGGGCTTGCGGGCGGCGAGTAAAGGGCAACTCGCCACCCGACCATGGACCATGCCCGGGTCGACGGCGCGTTGTGTTCCACGCGCGCCTCAAGGAGTGTCAGCATGATGACGGGGCCCCCCTCTAGAGGGCCAAAGCCTGCCGGGGTTGCGGGACTTATCTCATTACCGTGACCCCGGGACATAACGGGCTATTGAAGGACACCGTGGATTTTAGTCAGTACAAGTCTGACAGTCCCTCCCGCCCTGCCCGGGGTGGGAGGACTCATTTGATGATATTACCACGAAAAAAAAAAAAAAAAAAAAAAGCATATGCCATTTTATTTTAGGAGGGGGACGCTCTTTATGTTTTATATGCCTTTTTTGTAAGACTACTTCCATAACCAGGAGCCGATGTTGTGAGACCAAATCTTCTCCCGGTAGCACTTTGCAGTCCTTGACGTGCTCTATGTTGTTGCGTCTAACAAGGAAGTAATCTATTTGTGTACTATGTGCTCCACTCTTATATGTTACTAGCTTCCGCCCGCGACTCCGTCCGCGCGGATGTCGGTCTTCGCGTGGATGGTTTATTTCTCCATTTTGAGTAACTCTGACAATGACATCTTATAAAAATATCTATTGGACCCAAATACGGCTAACCCTATAATAATTAAGGAGATCTATTGAGCTACTGCTGTTGAGCTCGCGTTCTGTAGTAAGTATTTTTTTCATAGTAATTCCGACCTTGTATTTACAAATACAAGGTCGGAATTACTACTACTAAACTGATCGGAACAGTAATCAAAAAGGTCGCGCTGAAAAGCACGGTTTGAGGCAGGGGTTTTTGGTCCTCTAAACCAAAAATAACAGAATTGAATTACTTACTGTTTAACTTTATGATAAAACTTGGTAGCCGAGTCTTGTGTAGCTATTCCAATTAGGACGTAGCCCGCAAGTGCACTGCCAGTTCAGTCACAAAGATAAATAAGAAAGTCGCGGTAGTCGTTAACTCTCGGAGAATCTTAACACCGCGATTCAGAAATGCGCGTCATAGGCACAACGCCATCTAGTGGTGAGTGGTGGAACCTTTTTAGAAATCAATGGAGGCAGGCGTGGCGTAATGTTCTACTTGATAATAGGTGTCGCCAGTGGTTCCATAATAAGGATTGTTACAGATTTTTTTCTACGTATTTTTTCAGGATAAAAAGTATCCTATTTTATGCCCAGGATAATAAGGTATAATTATATCAAGTTTCATCGAAATCGAACCGTTAGTTTTCACGTGATGCCTGCATATACAGACAGACAGACAGACAAAAATTTTTTTAATCACATATTTGGGTTTGGTGTCGATCCAGCAACACCCCCCGCTATTTATTTTTTCAATATTTTCAATGTACAGAATTGACCCTTCTACAGATTTATTATATGTATAGATTAGGTGTCCATCGGCTTTTTGGAACCAGGTGTTAGCTACTGCAAGATCAAATGCTGTAGCTGATTGCAACAAAGTTTCCCCCTCATTCCAAAACCCCATAGAGGCATAGAAGTAAAAACCAAATTATTTAAAAAAATACTTGGTTCCAAGATCTAGGTTTTATTAAGGTCCATTTTTACCACGTTTTTATACACTCACTTTTCTTGTTTGTTTGTTTGTTTGTTTGTCGTTCCGGTTGGACTTTTGCAACTCAATTTTGAGGCACTTCCCGATAAGCTAGCAGGCTGAAATTTTGTACACGCTTTGAGTTCTGATGACAATACATGACTAGTTAAGAAACGTCATAACAAATCCAATATGGCGGCCTCCCCAAGATGGCGGACTGGCTGTTTGAAACCCACCCCCATGATATGGGTATCAAATGAAAGGGTTTGCTGTCAGGAATACGAAAAAAATAGTCACGGGACTTAAATCCAATATGGCGGACGTCCAAGATGGCAGACAGGCTATTTGAAATGCACCCCTGTGATATGGATATCAAATGAAAGGGTTTGCTATCAGGAGTGCGAAAAAAATAGTCACGTGACTTAAATTCAATATGGCGGACGTCCAAGATGGTAGACTGGCTGTTTGAAATCCACCCCCGTGATATGGGTATCAAATGAAAGGGTTTGCTGTCAGGAATACGAAAAAAATTGTCATGTGGCTTATGCTAGGCTAGGCTATTAATCCAATATGGCGGACGTCCAAGATGGCGGACAGGCTTTGAGGCACTTCCCGATAAGCTAGCAGGCTGAAATTTTCAGGGTAGCTTCAAACCCGATGAACAATGATAAAAATAATAAAATAATTAATAGATTTAAAAAATCTAAAAACCCACGTTTTTAAATATCCTAAAAAGAAGAAAATAACCCTACGGGGCTGAGAGAGGGGCCACTCAAAACGTGG
This sequence comes from Agrotis exclamationis, assembly GCA_950005045.1. NCBI lineage: Eukaryota > Metazoa > Arthropoda > Insecta > Lepidoptera > Noctuidae > Agrotis > Agrotis exclamationis. Next base: position 8,421,155 of record OX465437.1, read on the forward strand.
GGGCGTATCTTTGCAAGTTACACCTACGATCTCACGTCATGTAAATATATCCCATAAATAATCCCTTATATAATATACGCCCCCACGTTTTGAGTGGCCCCTCTCTCAGCCCCGTAGGGTTATTTTCTTCTTTTTAGGATATTTAAAAACGTGGGTTTTTAGATTTTTTAAATCTATTAATTTAGGGTTCTGTACCCAAATGGTAAGACTCCACTATCCATCTGTCTGTCACCAGTGTATCTCATGAACTGTGATAGTCATAGAGTTGAATTTTTTACAGATGATTTATTCCTTTAATGTCGCTATAACAACAAATACTAAAAATCTGAATTAAAAAATATTAAAGGGGCTCCCCAATGCAACAGTCATGATTTTTTAGCATTTTATTTTATAGATAGTGGTATGGAATCCTTCGTGCGTTATTTCGATTCGCACTTGGCCGGTTTTTTTTAAACAACTGTTTTTCTTATTTTACACAGGATTACCGGGCCCTGGAAGTAGAGCGCGGTAACTTCGTGAGGTCGCGACACTTACAGTACTTGCTGGCATTCAGCTTCTGGCCCAACGGAGAGCCCCGCGCACCCAGCAATATTTATGAGATTCGATCCTACAGGTTGGGTCCTCCATTCAGTTATATTTCCGACCTCATCTAGTAATTTGCTACCCTCTGCAAAAATGAACTATGCGATACATATTAATTAGCTATGAAGAATACTCAATTTACTAGACAAATCAAATGCAACAGATGCAGTCATTAATTGCATAGATTAATTACTTATCGGTCATCAACCTCAGTAACATATGCTCGGCAATCTTGTGAACACTACAAATGAAGTGGCTCACATTGTAACCTGAGGCCTTATCATGAGTTTTCAGTTATTATGACGTAAACTGGAACTTTGACATTCTCAATTGACAAATTTCAAAAAATTAGTTCCTTCTTCGCACACCAGAGGCGCTGTTCCATTTTTCCATACAAGAAACGCTGTAAATACTGGGAAAACGCTGTAAAGTAAAATAGTGAAAACTCGTGATAAGGGCTCTGTTATAAGTATACTTAAGTACGTTCTCCTATCTAGTTTGAAGCCTGGCACGATGATCGAGTGGGGTAACAACTGGGCCCGCGGACTCACATATCGCCGCTCTCAAAACGAAGCCTTCGCTGGATACTTCTCGCAGATCGGACGCCTCTATAACGTACATCACATTTGGTGTAAGTATTTTCCATCATTTTTTAAGATAGCCGGATTACGGCTCAGGCGCAAAATGTCGCTTTCTCATAATATCGCTTTCGCAGAATGATTCCTTCTCAAAAGGTCACTTTCTGCACAAATGCCTCTTTCGCAGAATACTTCTTTCGCAAAATGTCGCCTAGAAAAAAAATAGACAGGTTTAAAAGTGTCCGTTACCCAGGCCAGATGTTGTCGAAAATGGTCATTTGAATCTTATAGATAATTAGTTTTGCGGCTTCTGTAATTGTTGCGCACATTTTAAAATTTGTTGCGTTTATAGTTTTTTAATTATTTCACAAAAACATTTCCTGCTGGGGTAACGTTACCCCAGCCAGACCTTTTTCTTTCTAATGGGAATATTTAAATAAATACTAGCTATAAAATTAGTTGTCTAGATGAAGTAAATGTTGTGCCTTATTTTGTATTTGTTCTTTCTTTGGTTGCGAAGTTATTCGAGATTTTGCTGGGGTAACGTTTTTGGTTTTGCTAGATCTTTGAAATGGTTAAGCGGATTCTTATCATATTTTGTACATGACTTCTTAGGAATCAGTTTAAATTTGTTCTGCAATAAAAAAACCAAAATAATGCATAGCTTAAAGATTATTTCATTAAATAGAAAAACACTTCAATTGGTCCCAGCACTCTCAATAAGAAGTCTAAAGACTTACTTTAAACGTTATTTTAAAGCTTGTAACTGCCTTCAAATGTATGTGAAGTTTCATTAGTATCCTGTAAGTATTTAACAAGTAATGATGATATTCAGTTCTTCACGAGCACGGTCTTGATGCGCGCGGTGTTATTTGGCCACTGGATTGGATATATGAACTGAATGTTATGTCAATTATTAGTATTTTAGTTCAGTTGTATATCAGTAAAATTTCAGCTCAGTACATTGGATAATTAATGAGATAATACGATTAAAGTCATTAGGAAGTGAATGACCGTGGTAACCCGACCAAGTTTAGGTGGTTACGAAAAAGCGAAAACGCAGAACATTATGGTACCTTCTAGAATATGTAGGATAGTGTTACAAATTTAGTACAGACATGTACACAAGTTTAAAAAAAACTACATGATTATTAAAGAATTTTTATTGACAGGTAAAATAATCATTTAAATTGAACTTTTAAAGTATTAATAAACTTATATTTAAAAACAATTACAGATATTAATTTTGCTTTTTTAATTTTTTTTTATTTAAATTATAGATTTCAGTATACACAGTACACAGTTACAGTTTTTATTTAAATATACACATATTGGAATGTGTAATGATTGATACATATTTGAAACTCGAATCGTCATCTATTTGCGAGTTTATATCAACGCGAGAATCGCAACAAGGTAATTATGGATTTCTCAAAGTCTACGTTTCCAAGGAGTTTGTGGAAATAAGTACCTACCTACCTGTTGCGGTAGTCCCGACTCCCGACATTGATAACGATAAAAATCGGTCGCTAAGTCATGAATTTCATTAATCAAGTTTCAACAAAATGTTTACACAAAAACCTTCCACTTGAATCAATCTATCTATTAAAAAAAACTGCTTCAGAATCCGTTGCTAAGTTTTAAAGATCTAAGCAAACAGGGACAGACAAACGGGAAGCGACTTTGTTTTATAGGCACTATGTAGCGAAGGATAAATAATATGTCGTTATCATTGTTGAGAATTCCAGTCCAGGTAATAACTAAGTACGAAAAAAAAGAAAATAATAAGTAAGTTCCTAAATTCAAATATTTAAGCCTTAAAAATAAAGTTTTAGATAAGTACCTAACAACATGTAAGTACATGTACATATTAATAATAATTTAGCTACTATTTCTGTAGTTATATTATGCAAGCTTACCTTGTTCGTGAATTCATCAAGCAGCCCGCACCATATTTATGATCATCAATAGAAGCACTCCACATCAGCAATAAGTCGCCACACTTATTATTACATAATAGCTCTCACGCACTCGATAAATATTTGCAAAAACAGGAAACGGAACTGCCGAAGTGCACGCGCACTCTACAAGATGAATTATGTTATTATGGAGCATGTTTAGTGCGTTATGCAAACAATGTATTACACCCCTTCACCCCCCCCTCCCACGTCCCACAGAACGACATTTTATATCGGTGATTTTTGTTAAGTTTGTGCAACTGGAAGATAATAATGTTTTCATAGTACCTACAGATATTTTTATATTATTATGTATTTAACAGTGTACGCGTCTGTACCGAAATTGTAAGGTGTATTATACTAAACATTTCAAAAGATAGTATAATGTTCTGCGTTTTCGCTTTTTCGTAACCACCTAAACTTGGTCGGGTTACCACGGTCATTCACTTCCTAATGACTTTAATCGTATTATCTCATTAATTATCCAATGTACTGAGCTGAAATTTTACTGATATACAACTGAACTAAAAAACTAATAATTAACATAACATTTAGTGCATATATCCAATCCAGTGGCTAAATAACACCGCGCGCATCAAGACCGTGCTCGTGAAGAACGGAATATCATCATAACTTGTTAAATACTTACAGGATACTAATGAAACTTCACATACATTTGAAGGCAGTTACAAGCTTTAAAATAACGTTTAAAGTAAGTCTTTAGACTTCTTATTGAGAGTGCTGGGACCAATTGAAGTGTTTTTCTATTTAATGAAATAACCTTTAAGCTATGCATTGTTTTGGTTTTTTTATTGCAGAACAAATTTAAACTGATTCCTAAGAAGTCATGTACAAAATATGATAAGAATCCGCTTAACCATTTCAAAGATCTAGCAAAACAAAAAACGTTACCCCAGCAAAATCTCGAATAACTTCGCAACCGAAGAAAGAACAAATACAAAATAAGGCACAACATTTACTTCATCTAGACAACTAATTTTATAGCTAGTATTTATTTAAATATTCCCATTAGAAAGAAAAAGGTCTGGCTGGGGTCACGTTACCCCAGCAGGAAATGTTTTTGTGAAATAATTTAAAAACTATAAGCGCAACAAATTTAAAAATGTGCGCAACAATTACAGAAGCCGCAAAACTAATTATCTATAAGATTCAAATGACCATTTTCGACAACATCTGGCCTGGGTAACGGACACGGTTTAAAAGAAAGGTTTTTTTTTAATTTCTTATTCGTGGTTGATTCTGTTCTAGTTTTGTTGTAAATTCGATTATTTGAGTGAAATCAAAAATAAAAATACTTTTATTATGAGTTCTTTACAAGATCTGCTATAGTAGTATAGTAGAAATGTGAAACATCTATACATATCATAAAATAGTAAAAAACTGTGTCTAAACATTGAATATAGATATTAAAAAAATTATAATTGAGGAGGGTTTAGAAACGGTAATGGTCCACGAATCCAAAAAAAATATGTTGCTAAAAACTTGCATTTTGCGAAAGCGATATTTTGCGCCTGAGCCCAGATTACTAAGGCCTTCGAGGTCTTAACAATCTGGGCTCAGGTTATACAAAAGTTGTGTGGCATTGTTGCAGCAACATGATTATTTGCTGCTGCAACTCAGTTGAGAACTGTTGCTAGTGCTGTACCTAGCCTATTATGTGCCCAGTGCAAGCTTCTTTAAAACTATGCCCTGCATTGGCCATTTCTGCGCCCTTTCGTGGTCTGCGCCTTGTGCCTGGGGCCCGTTGTCACACCCCTAATTTCGGCACTGATCAGGACTGGCTGTGTGACCTGATTTTTGTACCCTCTACTTCTCAGGCTATAAAGATCTGCAGGCTCGTCGTGAGACTCGTGAGAGCACATGGCGCAACCCCGGCTGGGACGAGTGCGTGGCGTACACCGTCCCGCTCATCCGTGAGATGCACTGCCGCATCCTGGAGCCTACGCAGTTCTCTCCTACTCAATAGACCAGCACATCTAGGAACTGCTTCCAACGACCGCATTTACATCCTCTAGGAACTGCCTTTATCGATTATCGAAAAATTATTTTTATATAGAAATCAATGGGGTAGTTATCCAATCTAATCTTATCAATGCCCCAGTCTTAATCGCTAGATTCTCCTAAAATCTAATTCAATCTAATGTTTCAAACATTTCTTTAGGACTTTTAATGGATTAGGCATAAAATGTATTGCGGCATTGTGCTTCGATGTCCAGTATGCCTTTCAAGTTTCCAACTGGAAAATGGTATACTAAAAGCTATGTAGAAAATAATTTATTTAGCTAAAAATATATATCAATTTGACTTTATGAAATCTGTCTATGTAATTAACATCTAAAGGCAAATAACATTTTGCTGATAAGAGTGGATTTTTAAATTAAAATTGGATGTTTTAATGATTTGTAGGGAATTTGGAAACTCGTAATTGTGCTCTTGTTGCCTGCTAATTATAAATCTTGTTATTTAAACTTATTGCACAATATATTTCCCGTAGTCTTCACTTCATATTTTACAAGCCGTTATTAGATTTATGGTTATTATATTTTACAATGATTATACAGCGCAATGTGGAGACACGGCTTTAGTTTTGTAGTATAGAAATTAGTTTCTTTTTTCTTATTTTTGATAGCATTTATGAATGAAAAACGAAACCGTAATATTAAGATCAACGTTAGGATTAATTATTCAAGATAATCATGAAAATAATGTACTTCGGTAACATTTTTGTATATCCTTGTTTGTTTTGTTCCACATTTTATTTTTGAAAAAAAAAAATAGATTTTCTAAACAGTTACCCGTTTCTTTCATTTAGGTATATATTTCCGTGACCATGCACATGATGAGGAGAGCATTGATGTAAATAATACAAGGAAGTAATTTTCTTTCCATTTAATTTATTTCGGTTTGATTTTTCATGAACCAGATTATATTACAGTATTATTAGTGATAATAGTTAGAATCTAGAAATTCATTGTTAAATATTATGTAACAAAAAATAAAAAGAAAACAACGGTGCACCGAGCGAGCCGCAAACAATCGCAAACTATATCAATAACCAGCGGCCGCGCGCGCACCTTGTCACTTCGGTCACAATATGTCTAACTACCTATCTGTGATAAAAGACTATACAATGGTAAAATATAAAAATTGTATAGTTACAATTTACAAAATACGTGACCACTAACTACGAGTTTGGTACTTCTATCTCATAATAATTATTCTGTAGATAGTGACCGTTGAAAGGTGACAGATAACTGATAACATCTAACTCTAGAACAGCTAAGTGGTGGGAGGTTGGAATAGGAAAAAGACGCGCCTACGCACTATACACGAGCCTTCCGGCAGCTAGAGGGTGTAAGTCTCGCGTCGACGAAACCGGCACGATCTCTATGCCAGCGTTCAGGCTGAGCACTATGACAGCGAGCAAAATACTACGCGCCTAACTTTAAGTACCGACCATCTATTGCACCCAAGCGAAGTTACAGCTTACAGTTCAATTCCTTAGTGCTTCGGTTCCCGAATTAGCCACGACACTAGCGGAGATCGACAGTGGACGTAACGTGGCGGAATAGTACCGGCATTATGTCACAAATAAGTGTCACTCAGATAGCCAATTGATAACGTGTGCCAGGATAAGCGCACGTCTGTAGTTTTACTACTGTGTTTTAATATCAAGATAACTTACATTTTACCAAACAATATTATCTATTATTATATAACTATATTGAGTATTTTGAGGAGGCGTTTGCGCAAAATGTGTGAACAACAAATGTTTAAGCGTGTATGTACAGCTCAGTACTTCCAACGGTTAGGTCCACTCCGCGCGCTCGCAGTCTACTATTATGTACAGAGACAGGGTGACAAGTCAAGTTAGGCTGTGTCTAGAGATTATTGTCATATATTTGGTCAGTTCAGGAGGGGTAATGTGGAGTCTACGAATACTGTGATACCTATTCACAATGCCATTTACCATTATCTTGCATTATCTAGGAAATCGAAGCAAATTTTATAATTATATGATTAAAAGTAAATAGCGTTGTGTAAAGATATTCACATAAAACAGCTAACTTTTGTCAAACGCTTTGTATATTATAAATTTATACCTAAATCACTTAGGCTCCGACTTGAAATCCGTCAAGAAACTTCCAACAAACTCAAATAATACGATCACATCATGTGATGCTTTAGGAAAAGAATATTAATAAAAATAATAAAAAATACTTTAAAAATAGTATTAACTAAATTTGGGTATTTATGACTATATTCCATTTTAAATTAAATAATACATTTGCTATACATATTTGACTGGTAAGCTTAGTACACAATACGATAGGGTATTAGGACACTAAATAAAGAAAAAATAGCACATAGTCGGGCCCCGCACGGGGTCCGCCGCGTCGCACTTCCAATGTACACAAACCGCACTCGCACCTTACAAAAGTAACAAATTATTTATAATATTAAATTATTGTTCTTTATATACATAACGCCGAGCCCGGCGCGCTCCTCCGCCCGTAAGGCAAATGTGTGCTCGCTAATACATATTCACAATAATACATACTTTATATATTTACACAACGAACCGGCAGTGGCACAGCTCGATACGCACCACCTGCACATTGTTATTATGATTTAGTAAAGCGTGTTACAATCCTTTTAAAATCTAAAAATCATCTAAAATAAGCATAATAATAAACGTTTTCGTTACAAAACCCTTTTAAACATTTAATAAACTCAATACTAGGCCAATAAACAAATACCGTCAGTCAGCTCTTCAACGAATTCAACTTACATTAAATATATGCAAAAATGGTTCCTAAAGTAAAAACTAATGATATGAATATTAGAATTTTGTCTATCTAATGTTGTAAATAATAACATCCTCTGTGAACAGTGAGGTGGAGCGGAGTGCGCGCGGCTCGGAGTCCTCTCTACTTCATCTAATTAATGCCAAGTGTCAAACGTGCAAGTGTACACTTTGAGGATCAACATTCCTTGGTTCCTCTGCAAAGTTTACCTTATCATTTGACGTGGTCGCGGTATCCGTATTGACATTTTTCAATCTTGTTTCATTAGAGCATCAAGATGAAAAATCTTCTAGAACCACTGTGGAACCTTACCATAAACTACATATTTATACAAGATTGGATCAGGAATACTAGATTTTAAAATTTAATCATGCCCTCTACTGGACACTGTTCCGTTGTAGTATGTGTGCTGCAGTTTAACGATGGACGGTCTAATAATATTCTAGAGACGATGATAAAATTTCTTATGTCTAAGAGATCGAATATTCAGACGCGAATAAATTAAGTCTTACATTTCAAGTGTTAATTTTAATATTCTTGTGTGAGAACAATGTTAGGTGTGGTGCGGACACTTCGAGCACGCTGTAGCTGCAATACATCATGACAGAAACATCCGTTCACGGCCGCTGCATTCGAAACACTGAGCGATGCTCGCGCCGGTTGGCAATATTTATGTGCGGGGCAAATACACCACGCTGTGCAGGCGACGACGACACGCGCGCCACCGCACGAATATTTCGTGGAAGCATTTTCTAATATGAAACACGCAAACCATTCCTATTGGTTAATTGATTTATTATGTAATTGTACAAAGCCCACTACTTGTAAATATTCCATAAGCTTCAGTTCTTCTCTACCTTAAATATACAACATCGTTATTATCTGGAGCTTCAATTAGCACCAACCAAGCGCTACATTGGTGACCCCGACGACCCCGATTTAAGAAGAAATCTCCAGATACCACATTCAAGAAATTATCATGGCCAACAACAGTGAACAAGAACTCTCCAGTGTGTCAACGTCGCCGCGTATTCCACCCATCTGGCGCGACAGAATTCGTCTTTGGTTCGCGCAATTCGAAGCCATCACGTCCGTGCAGAAGAAAGGTGACCAAGCCATGTTCGAGCTCGTCATCGGACAACTAGAGCGGCAAGATCTCGACGAAATCTCAAACATAATTCTCCATCCACCTGAGAATAACCGATACGAAGCGCTGAAGAGAAGATTTTTCTAAATCTAGGAGGAATCCGAGCAACGAAAAGTACAAAGGCTGCTGTCAGAAATGGAACTCGTCGACATGAAGCCTTCACAGCTACTACGTCACATGAAAAACCTCGCTGCCGACAATACGAGTATCTCCGACTCAGCCCTGCGGATAAGGTGGACCAACCATCTACCAAAATCTATTTGAGCAGTCCTCGCCGTCGGTGAAACACTCAGATATCCACGAGTTGGCAACGATGGCAGATAAAATCCTCGAACAAACGCAACCTCTTGGCGCAGTCGCTGCAGTTCCCACCACCCCTGTGAATCGTCTACGTCAATTGAAGAAAAATGTAGCGGTTGGTTGGTGCTAATTGAAACTCCAGATAATAACGATGTTGTATATTTAAGGTAGAGAAGAACTGAAGCTTATGGAATATTTACAATTATTGGGCTTTGTACGGTTATATAATAAATCAATATTAACCAATAGGAATCGTTTGCGTGTTTCATATTAGAAAATGCTTCCACGAAATATAAGAGCGGTGGCGTAATACTGGTAAGACACTCCCAAATAATCAACATACTAACAAGTACATTAGAGGAATCGCACGATAGATTGAAGAAAGAAAACGGAAAGCTTTTGATGGGTACCACACAGTGGAGAGACATGAGCTCACTAGATTTAGGAACACCTGGTCTCGAGGTAGACATTAGAATCGACGGTAGGAACAAGATGTTTCTCGGCAAAAACTAGTTTTATATCATTTTATTTTATATTCCTTCCATCTTGATCAAACACGGTTTTAAGAAATAAGATTCATTATCATTTAAATTCTTTGGTATTTAAGCTCTATTTTATTTGTATCACTAATGTAAGTTTTTAGAAAAAAAAAAAACTCAATTCATTACAATGGCTACTACGTCTGGAATCCCAAGCTTAAAAAAGAAAGGCAGAGGACATCTTGGTAGATCCTGACACATTGAAACAGTAACTGTTAGAAGATGCCAAGAAGCCCAAAATAGATCTCAATGTCGAGAAGAAGTATGCTTGTCTTGCATCCATTGTTGCCATACAGGGTTACATCGTAAGAGTTGCATTTGGGAGCAAAAGTGCCACTGATCAGTCCAAAATGGATACAGACAACGCCTCTACTGTGGACATATCTGAGCCTCTCAACATAACTGTTGGCAATCATATTATCAGCATCATCTTCATAATCCATATCGTTTGCAGGCAGTCCACCAAACGCACCGACAACAACATGATCAAAAAGACAGAAAAAACCGCATTCAAAATTCACTACAAGGGGGATGACTACTCTGTTCCCAATAAATTGATTAAAAATAAATGGATAGAGATTCTAAGAAAGAACGGTTTGTCATACAAGGATTTTGATACCGGTGATTCAAGCATCTGGTATGGGACAATGGGGGACAACAATTTAGATATGTTCTCTGCTCTAAGAGTTAACGAACTCCGTCTTGGTCATAACAACATGCCTATCAAAACAAGATGGCGCCCATAAGAGCTTTCTAGTTGCGAAATATGGCCTCTCCGGTGCTCACCATGTGTTATTGGAAGGTGCATCTTTCCCGCCAGAACGCCGTTCATCCATAGTACAGAGTATCGGTCCTATGACAGCATGGTTTGCATGTTGAGGAGCGAGGGGATTTACAGGAAGTAATACGCCATGGCAGTAAAGCGTGCACTGTCTCATGTACCATGTATTGACGATATGATTGAGTTGACTAAGAACACTAAGCAAGCATCTGAAATCTCGACACTGACTTCTCTGGTAGCTGAAATCTTGTTGGTCACAACATCAAGACAGGCTACACGCATGTTCTTTCCACTGACCATATTTGCTAGTGTATGGAACTTCTTTGAAAGGAATCAGATACGCTCTTTGCGGATAGATGCAAGAAGAGATGGCGTCACAAATAGTCTTTCATGGTATCTTCAGAACTTACAAAGAGGATTTGTCAATATTAGCACATATCACCAATGTAGCAAATTGGTTTACCAGGGAGGACATGGGTAGTTGCCTCAGACAAGCAGGCAAGAGGTCTTGTAACACCAGAGCGACGTTACCTTTGGTGAAATATTATGCGAAAATGTCTTGCGCAAATCAGACCGGACCATTATCTGGTGTGTACAATCAAGTTGTTTCTGTACCATGCTTTAGCGGACATAGGGTACATCTCTGATTCAACCACCAGATCGATCTAGCAACATATCGATCGACCGTCTTAAGACGGCGGATACCGGCACGATTCTTGAGCGCTCGGCGTAAGAGTGGGGATCGCTTTGCGCACTTATCGACAAATGAAACGCACAATAAAACAAATAAAACGCACAAAAGAACGAATCCCGAGTGGCGGCTATGACGCGATGCCCTACGGCACGCTACGCGGGCCAATCACTACACTTTCCCCGCCCCCGTTCCTCGCTTCATCTATCAAAGGGACCTAATAACTCACTTCTGCGCAGGTGAAGGTCAGCGCTCAAGATCTATGCCGGTATGTGTACACTATCAACATCGAAGATAATCACGAACACACGAGTAACGCGACACATCAACCAGCTGCAGCTACTACTGAAGATCACTCCAACCTTCCTCCAGCGACGAACACCAGCGAACAACGACGTACGAAATCAGGCAGGATCAAGACGCCCGTACGCTTCGCTAAGGGGGAGTACTGTAGCTACAATACATCATGAAGAGACATCCGTTCGCGGCCGCTGCATTCGAAACACTGAGCGATGCACGCGCCGGTTTGCAATATTATCTGCAGAGCAAATACGTCACGCTGTACAGGCTACGACGACGCGCGCGCCACCGCACGGATATTTCGTGGAAGCATTTTCTAATATGAAACACGCAATCGATTCCTATTGGTTAATTGATTTATTATGTAATTGTACAAAGCCCACTACTTGTAAATATTCCATAAGCTTCAGTTCTTCTCTACCTTAAATATACAACATCGTTATTATCTGGAGTTTCAATTAGAACCAACCAAGCGCTACAGCGTATTTTATCGTATTCCCAGATTACAACTAATGATTCGTTAAAGTTATCTAACGCCGTGACGGCTGGCAAGCCAACGGAACAGTGTCGTATTGTGAGTAAATCTCTAATAGAAAAAAGCGTCTCATTCTCACATCGATGCATCATTTAAATAACTTCAGACATATGCAGACAGACTTGCGTATAACCTCATTGTTACCATTATATCTTCACTTGTATTCATGTAACAGCATGTTTCCGATATTTCGAAAAACATTTAGGCAGAGTTAGGCACATTTTTCGATTGATGGCTAAAACATTTGAATAATATTTTTATTTATTTTTAAATTAAACATGCAATATCAAATACAATAAATAATCATTCACTTTAACAGTGATCCATCTAACTAAAATATATAACTGAAAGCTACATAAAATTATGTATGTACAAATGTAGATGTATTCAGTTCTGAGTATTTGTCAAAACACCAGAAACATGATGATGCATTAACCACTGGGTCGGGAATAATGTTTGTGTCGCGTTACAGCAAGCAATGGTAATGTTATTTCAATACAAATAAAGACTACTATTGCGTACCGCAACTTTCCTGTTTATTCCTCGACTCGACTGTAGCTAAGAGATAATTATTTAATTATGGAGTGCAATAAACTTAATAGTGTAATAAAATAGGAAATGCCCTCCCGAACCATTTGACAAATGGCCGTACTTTATCACTTTGGAAGACGTAACAAAAAAATATAAAAAATTGGCTAATATTATTAGTGTCCAACAGTATATTATTATAATCTCATGTTGCCAATTAACATGAATTTATGTACCGCGGGAGGGCAGACAGTCTCAGTAATAAGAATGGGACGTGGAGTGCTAATGCTGGTGCCAAAACATTGTACCGTGCCCATACTCGAAATAATACTTCTGCGGACCAAAAGGATACTCACACGATTCAATCAACCAACACGTATAATTTTCGTAACAAGTCTAATGAGGTAGCCCGTGAACATTGCTAACGATAATAACAACAATCGATCGTATGTAACCGCTCCAAAATACTAGAGAGCGCAGTGACTGTATGACACTTCAATAATTCGCGATGAAAAATTTACAATACTTACACCCGGGGTCCACAAAATTTTGTGAGCGTCATAACGCTCTATAGACTACGATTACTGCACCGTCAATATTTTATGTTTCCTCCGCCTTATCACAGTGGCGAGCGAGTCACGAACATGGACGGTGCTGCAACCGCGCGCCCGTCACATACAACACTCGCAAGCAATGATCTACTGAAGCGTACACGAGGGTGTACAAGCGCTATGTTTGGCATCAGCACCAGGCTCTCGTGCGGCGCTACAGTGAGCCGGCCGCGAAGCTGGCGGACGAGTTGCTGTGAGCTAGCGACAACATGGAGCCCGACAGAGACTGCTCCTCTGAGCCGTAGCCCTCCCGGCTGCCTTCCGCGATCGCCATCGCGCTGCACAAGGAAAAAATACTTATTCTTTATTATCGTCCCTTAAATAAGGACTCTTTTAAATGCCAATGAAAACCTATCAAATCTGATGTTTTACCAATTTATTTTTGACCCACATTCATTGTTTAGATCTAAGTTTTATAAATATTTAACGCATTAACGCATGCGTAGCGAATTTTTAAAGATTTTCTATCCGACGCTCATTTCCAACCAAGCTAACGAGGTTCTCACCTGCCGCGGCGAATTCTTCATTCCATTTCTAACATCCCGCCGCAGCAGGTGAAAACCTCGGTAGCTCGGTTGGAAATGAGCGTCGGATGTACTGAATCCGAAGGTCACAAGTTCGAATCTTGGACGCGGTTCGAACTTTCCTTCCCAAAGAAAATCTTTGTAGATGTAAGTTGTTTGGCAACACTCTAGGTTAGAAACATAAAAATATGCATCCTGCTGAGACTACTGTGACACTGTACCTCTGGCATATAAAGTTTAAAGTAGATGCGTGTGTTACCTGAAGCCGAGGCGCAGGCTCTCGTTGTCGAAGTGCTCGAGCTCCCGCTCGTGTCTCTCGTGCAGCAGCCGCGTCCGCTCCGCGCGCTCCGCCACGAACTGCGCACACTCCGACTCCATCTGTAACACAAACAATAATTATGTAGTAAACATCACATCTGTGTTCCTCATAAAGTATTGTGTCACAAGAAGCACTAGTCAACGACAACTAATCAGAAGTCATATTAGCCGAAACTGTCGATTGCCTCTTTCCAGAAGTCAATATTTATTGCCCATGCCTGAGGGTGTAAAACGGCCATATAACAATATACCAAATGATTCACTTCGTAAAATATGAATAATATAAGAATAACCGTTGACGTTGCTGGAAATCACTAGAAATGCACGAAGTTCGTGCATTTCCCGCAACGCCATTAGCTATTAATTCACGAAAGTGTATCATTTAAGATATTGCTAAGTGACCATTTTAGACTCTCAGAACTACCAATCACACACAATATGTTAGGCCAAATGTGGTATGATATTTTCGAGCTTGACTTTGATATTTCAGGTTGATCTATAGAATCAAATCACACCATTCGACGATAGAATCGCTGAACTTACAGTCGAAATTACAGTCGAAATGCGTCCATTTCATTGCGTTTTGTTTTGTTATGTGCTTTACGGGAGAGAAGTGTGTGAGTGTAGCATACCTTCTGTTCGAGCAATGCCCTCCTGACGGCGACGCGTTCCTCTAGTTCTCGTCTCTCTCGGTTGCGTTGCGCCTCAGCTTGCATCTTGCTCTTGCTCTGGTACGCAGTCAGCATGTCTAGTTCATGCTCCAACTGCATCTTCAGTTGCTGGCACTCCATCTGTAAAAACAACGCTTGTGTTCACATTCACGTCAAAACAAAAGCCGACAGTATAATGGTTCAGGTCATTTACAACTTTGAATAAACACGAAATAGGTATCAATTTTGTAAGACGATTTCATAACTAAGTTTACATGACATCACAAAAAAAAATGTGAAACCAAAGGAAACTGGATAAACTCAGCATAGATGGCTAAAAGTTGCACAGTTAACGGATAGATGGCTAAAAGTTGCACAGTTCCCTGTCGGGGTCTTTGTTTCCTGATAGCTTATAAAGGGTGAATTTTTCAACTGGGTGTGGATGGCTATATCCGAAACTATGAGGAATATCAAAAAACGTTGAAAGGAGTCTCGAGGCCGATTTTGACGAAAACTAAAACTGCATAGTTTGATTTTAGAAAAATCAACAATCCTGGCCAGTAATCGAACAGCTGATTTTGAAAAAAAAAATCACACTGTATTATTAAACCATTTGATAGTGTTGCTAATAAGGATTAAATTTTGGGTCTTTCACTCTAGTGAATTGGTTACTTCCGTTGACCACATCATCGCTTACCATCACGAGACAGTGGCAAACGCGAACCTATCGCTAAATAATAAAAAAAAATTGAAGGTGAGAGAAAAGCGAGTGGAACACTTACCATCTGACTCTCGTCTAGCCTGACGGTCTGCTTCTGTAGCATCTCGGTGATGCTCTGGTCGTACTGCTCGCCCAGCAGCACCAGCTTGCGACGCTTCTCGTCCTTCAACGTCTTTATCACTTCCTTCTGATGCTCCTGTAGCCACACATTTTATAAGATTACTTCAAAACAAGCTAAAATCAATTTACGGTCAGTTCACACCGAGACGCGACGCGGCGCGACGCAACGATACTGCAAATGTGTATCTTATTGTGTAGTAAATAAATTTAGATTTTGAGTCGCCAATAAAATGCAGCGCGGCGCCGCGCTGGGTTGTGACAGGTGTATCTTTTCGTGTATGAAATAGAGTTAGATTTTGAATAGCTCTATTGATATGTGCGCGCAGCGTCAAGTCTCGGTCTGAGCTGTCCCTTATGTCTAATATGAAAAAGAAATATATGCAACTATTTCGTGTTTTAGGGCCTTACTTATAAACATTGATTAGACGTTACTTATCTTAAATAGCTCTTAAGTCACTTGCCATCTCTATTCATTGAAATAGAAATGACAAGGACAGGTGATATTTAATCGGTAGCTAAGCAACACAAGTTTTTATAAGTAAGGGGGTTAAAGTCTAGGTATTATCAGTTTAACTTTATCATAACTATGAATGTGGAGAAACACATTTTTTTTTATCTCAGAAGTCAACTTTCTAGGCGATCAGCAACAGACTGACAAATCGAAAGTAGTCCTTACCATATAAAATAGCCCTAACATTAGCTAAGACTAGAAAAAATTCCAAAAGGGTTTACTACGTGAAAAAACGCTTCACAGTCGTCCACCACATCTTCGCTTACTTACTACTTAGTGGCTAGGCGCGATCCTATCGTTAAGACAATCGTCTACCGAGCGCTCGTCCATACTAAGAGAGAAAACGTTTTCCTGCCCCTAGATGTTATCCTATCTCAATGATTTTTTAGAATGCTTCTGACACAGTATAAACTAGGTTTATAGGTTTTCATTTTTTCAAAATTTATAATAGTTTGAAAGTTACAGGCGCCTAAGAGTTACTATTTTCATGACAAAATCTTCATTGAAGTAAAACCTTTGTATTTTAAAAATAAAGAAGTTTTAGAACAAAAAGCAAAACCTACAAACCTAGAATATAATATGCTGAAACGATTGACGCCAAAACTAAGAGATTGGTCGTGATTTAGTATGTGAAAAACGTTTTCTTCCGAGAGACAAATTTCATATAAAAAATACTTACAGTCAGTCGCGAGCTGCAACACTCTCTATCGCACGATCGGGTGTCGGGGAGGTGTGGTAGTGACAGCACGAGTTTTTCTAAATACCTATTTTTTTAAATGGCAGCCGGTTTACTATCCTCTTAAATAAAATAAAAACCTACCTTAGCGGTCATCTGTAGTATCTGCGCTTTGAGCGCCTTGTACTGACGCGTCTGTATCTTGCACGTCTCACGGAACTGCTTGCGTATCTGCATCTCTTTTTGCTGTAAGAATAAACGTTTATTGGTTAGTTTTATACAATTGTTTTTTTTTAGTTCTTAGATAATGATTTTAGTTTGGAATAACACCTAGGCTACCGACCCTAGGTGTTATTCCAAACTAAAATCTATCTGTGTATCTTCACCAAGATCCGTTCAGCCTTTCTAGTAACGAACAAACATTTATCTAGCCAAACTTTAGCATTTTAACAGTAATATTTAACCAGTACAAACAACAAATAAAAACACGCAACAAATTTCTCACAATGGTTGTGATCTACCCAACAGAAAAGATTTTGTATTTTCGATCCATTTACGAAAATGCATCAAAATCGGTTCAGCGTTTTAGTGGTGAAAGCATAAAAAACACACTTCGCATTTTTTTGTTTTTGTTTTTTTGGAAACGTTTCTCTACACTAGGAATTTCTCCTGTATCGTGTTTCCGTTTACAAAAACATAGAAACACACACAAACACCCAGACCTGGAACAACTACTATGACCTACAAGTATGGGGCAATGCGAAACGAACCGATCGATTCAACTACAAGTGAAAATCAACCTTGCCACTAAGTAATATTGATGCAATTCGGTTGACTTGTTGTCGTCGTGGCGATCGTGTTTTGTTTTTCATCTACCCGATAACAACGTGATTTATGTCATTATGTCGTAATGGTAAGGTTGATTTTCACTTGTAGTTGGAATCGGTCGAATTGCAATTTCGCGTCGCATCGCGCCATGGGTAAAATCCCTAAGTCCGGAAACGCACAGGCAGGTGGCTTGCTTAGCGCCTAGAGCCTAGCGAGTCACCTTAATATAACGAACGTTCTCAAATGTTCGTGAACGGCCGCATTGCACGTTTGACACCTAGCTAGTCGTCAAGCGCCGATCACGAACATTTTCGATTGTTCGTGATTCGCTAGGCTCTAGGTGCTAAGCAAGCCACCGGCCTGTGCGTTTCCGGCCTATGTATATTGGTAAGGAAACTTGGATGTACATACTTTGAGGCTCTTGGGTTGTTGTTTGAGCTGCAGCGCGTGTTTCTTGCGCAGCTCGTGCTCCGCTCGCTGCATGTACTCGCGTTGGTTGGCGAGCTCCGTGCCGTGCTGGTTCGACAACTGCTCTTCTCTGGAATGTAGAACCAAAAATTTAGAACACCTTGACGACGATTTTAGTGATCTATCCAATAGTAGACAGTTTATTATCGTAATATTAGACGTGTTCAATTTAAAGATTCGCTAATCAATTGAGAAAAGGCTTATCTAACTTTACCGAACTGTGGTTGCCCAATGATGAATGTCCGAACTTATTTAGATCGTTAATTTAAACTTAAAAAACCGGCCAAGTTAGAATCGGTCTCACGCACGAAGGGTTCCGTACCATTATCTATGAAACAAAAATTTTCTGTTGTTCAGGAGCCCCCTTAATTATTAATTTCTTCCTGTTTTGCGTATTTATTGTCATAGCAGCAAAAGAAATACATCATCTGTGAAAACTTCAACTGTCTAACTACCATGGCCCATGAGATACAGCCTGATGACTGATGGACGGACAGCTGTCTAAGAAATAGGGTCTTGTCTCACCCTCTGGGTATGGAACCCTAAAAAGGCATTTTGATTTACTTAATTTACTATGGATCCAAAAATTAAAAGCCATGTGACACCCACCAACTCGCACTGGTTTCTCATGATGGTATCCCTCATCCCCGAGGTCTATGTCCCAGAACTGGAAGTATTATATAAGGTGATAATTAGCGATGCATCCGATACCGATACCGATACCGATATATCGGCGATACTTCGAGTTAGCCGATATATCGGTATCGACGATATTTTATGACCGATACAACGATACTTTTTAATAATTTAAAAATGTAGTGTAAACTAGCGTGTTGTCTCGTCTATTTCGTTGTAAACGAGGCACGAAGTATGCCCGGGGAAACCCACTACGTACTACAACTATAGTTCTGAGATGCCTACGACTGGCGGGCTTTGGAGTGTTTGTGGGAAGATGAGCCCCTGTCTACTTTGAGCTGTAATTCTCTCAAAGAAGAAGTCGAGAGATACCTACCTAAGGTCTCCTAATATATCGAGTGATGCAGATCAATTCGTTTTCTGGCGAAATGACGTCTTATACCAAAACTTGAAAAAAAAATGAGCAGAAGTACTTTACATTCCAAGTGACTTCTGATGCATCTGAGAGAATATCTTCCAGCGCAGGTCTTTTTCAAACAGACTCGCGAAAGCGCCTTTCTCCGAAAAAAATAAGATTGCTTTGTTTTTTAAACAAAAATCTTATTAATGTTAATTTTAATTACAAAAATTTATATATCTAATATCAACCTATGTCACTACTTTTTATATTAATATAATATAAAACCGGCCAAGTGCGAGTTGGACTCGCCCATGAAGGGTTCCGTAGTAGCAAGCATAGGTTAGGGATATAATTATATTGAGATTAGTAAGTAATATACACAAACAATAAAAATAACTTTGTTTTTCATAGTGTTTGTATGAATGGCAAAGTTATATTTGCGGTTTTTGAAAATGTACTATATCTCAAAAACTGCTAACTGTATCTCATCCAAACCAATTTTCGTTGGAAGTTTTTGTTGAGGAAGTTCTTATTTTAGAAGTTACAGGGGGGGGGGACACATTTTACCACTTTGGAAGTGTCTCTCGTGCAAACTGTTCAGTTTAGAAAAAAATGATAGTAGTAACCTCAATATCATTTTCAAGACCTATCCATAGATACCCCACATGTATGGATTTGGTGAAAAAAAAAATTTTGAGTTTGAATTCTAAGTATGGGGGGCACCCCCAAAATTTGTTTTATTTTTATTTTTGTGTGAAAATCCTAATGCGGTTCACATGATACATCTACTTACCAAGTTTCAACAGGATAGCTCTTATACTTTCGACAAAAAGTGGCTGTGACATACGGACGGACAGACAGACAGACAGACATGACGAATCTATAAGGGTTCTGTTTTTGCCATTTAGCTACGGAACCCTAAAAATGACTTGTGTTTTTTTAATTATATCTTTTAATTCATAATAAGCGTATCGGTATCGGTATCGCCGATATTTTTATAAGAATATCGGTATCGGTATCGTATCGGCGAAATGGCGTATCGATGCATCCCTAGTGATAATGATATGCTAATGCGCAATAAGTTTGCATATAAATTTCGTACATACCTAAGCGCGTGCACGCCCTTCTGTTGCCTGTACTCGAGCTCCTGCGTCTTCTCGTGGTGACGTAACAACATGGCGTGCGCTTGTTCTAGCTGGTTCTGTCGTTTGTTCAGCTCCTGTAAACAATGACCATATGCGTTAAGTACTGTTTAGGTTAATGCCTATAAGGGTTCGAACCATAGATATAGATAATACAATAAGCAGTATCAGCTTGAAATTTATTACTTTTTAGAAAGAGAGAAAGCGATTATGGTCAATTGTGGCCTTTTCTCAACTGTCGGGTCAGCTACCGGACTAACCGTCGATGGTAATAGGTTAGCTCCCTAAAGCTTCGGACACACACAGCGACTAATCGCTGCGAGTGCAGTCACTGCGAGTAAAATTTAATATGCTCAATTCAAACCGCGGTTACTATTCGTTGCGAAACTGCCTATCAGATAAGGTAGGCAAGGAATACTCGCCACGAGTAGGCATTTGCCGCGATTAGTCGCTATCGTGTGACCGAAACTCAAGGCTAAGCTAGTGATGAGTACCTCTCGCAGCAGCTCCTGTTCCTTGTGATGCAGCGCCAGCATGCGACGACGTCGGAAGCGCCGCAGCTCCAGCTCGAGGTACTCGCGCTGCGACCTCACCAGCCGCATCTCCTCCGCCGCCTCGGCCTGCTTCAGGTTGTCTTTCTGAGATCTGGAACAAAGTCACCTCACATTATTATAGCGTCATACATCCAATACAACCCTGTTCGTCGGCTACAAATCATAATCAGCCTATATTGTACTGTTGGGAATCCTATGATGTTCCCAATGCTGAGAAGCCTTTAAAGTTCACACTGCTGAGACACAGGCCTCTTCTCTGTGACAGGGATTGGGCAGTAATCCAGACTTTAATTTTTTTCTAGGACGTGCCGGTTTCCTCACGATGTTTTCTTTCACAATTTTCATAGCAGTGATGATGAAATAAATAATACAAAATATGCGTCTGACTGGGTTGAAACCATGAAACGATGTGGGTCGTTGGTTTGAACTCTTAAATCGGGGCCGTTACCACTTAGCCACGACTCCTCCAACTAATGGTGTCGTGTAAACAGTGTCTGAAGTGGGAACGGACCTTTCACGAAAGTCAACCAAGCAAGTTCTAAGATGGACTCAACAAGTAACCCAATGAGTATATGTAAAAAACAGATACGTACTGTAGCGTGGCATCCCGCTGCCTCTTGGGCGTGGCGTCGTCCATGCTGAGTTCCTTTTTCCAGCGCTCCTTGTTGGCCTTGTACTCGCGCTTGCGTTGCGTCTCGAACGCCTTGCGGTCCTGTTCCTGTCTCGCGGTGATGTCTTTGATTAACTTCTTCTCCGCCGCCGCGTTCTGTTTCTGCTTGCGTTCTAGTTCCTGTGCGTGTTTTGTCTGAAAAAGAGTAATGTTTTGTTATGAATTATAGTTTTTCATTGTATCGTGATATCTAAACTAGCTATATGATAGTGATTTGTAAAACACACAATCACTGTTATAATTGGTCAATATTTGACATAAATCATCAAGCATGACGTGCTATTGTCATTTTGACCTGGCTTGTGCTTACACTGCCGTAGAAACAGCAGAGTAAGAGCTCTGTGGGGTCTAAAACTGCCACTTTAAACAATATTCACGCACAACATTATTCGCGCGTCCACTTCGGCCTTGCAGCGCTCCTCATGTGACATCTGTACGTACCTGCAGTCGCTCGAGCTCCCTGGACAGCTGCTGCAGCAGCGCCTCGTACTCGCGGTCGAGCTGCGCCTTGTGCGCGTCCACGTCGGCCTTGCAGCGCTCCTCCAGCTTCAGCAGCGCCGCCTGGTGCTCGCGTCTCATGTGACATCTGTACGTACCTGCAGTCGCTCGAGCTCCCTGGACAGCTGCTGCAGCAGCGCCTCGTACTCGCGGTCGAGCTGCGCCTTGTGCGCGTCCACGTCGGCCTTGCAGCGCTCCTCCAGCTTCAGCAGCGCCGCCTGGTGCTCGCGTCTCATGTGACATCTGTACGTACCTGCAGTCGCTCGAGCTCCCTGGACAGCTGCTGCAGCAGCGCCTCGTACTCGCGGTCGAGCTGCGCCTTGTGCGCGTCCACGTCGGCCTTGCAGCGCTCCTCCAGCTTCAGCAGCGCCGCCTGGTGCTCGCGTCTCATGTGACATCTGTACGTACCTGCAGTCGCTCGAGCTCCCTGGACAGCTGCTGCAGCAGCGCCTCGTACTCGCGGTCGAGCTGCGCCTTGTGCGCGTCCACGTCGGCCTTGCAGCGCTCCTCCAGCTTCAGCAGCGCCGCCTGGTGCTCGCGTCTCATGTGACATCTGTACGTACCTGCAGTCGCTCGAGCTCCCTGGACAGCTGCTGCAGCAGCGCCTCGTACTCGCGGTCGAGCTGCGCCTTGTGCGCGTCCACGTCGGCCTTGCAGCGCTCCTCCAGCTTCAGCAGCGCCGCCTGGTGCTCGCGTCTCATGCGCTTGTAGCCTGACATCTGCTCGTGCATCTCCTGAAACCAATCAACATCCTGCTTATCTGCACTTTATAAAAAAAATCAACAAAGTACGAGTCAGGCTTGTGCACAGAGGTTTCGAGGATCCTCTGTACAAGCTTGTTTTTTTTTTGTATTAACGGTTTTCAGATTATATCCATCAACAGCAGAGGATAGGCACCATCTTTGCCTAACCTGTGATTAATGTTGTTGACAAGTACAAATGGAATGGATTATCATCACCATAATTATTATAATTGGATTACCATCAACAGTGGACATCAGTAATAACAATACAAGTATCATATCAATGTTTCAAAGACGAAATTCAAATTAATATCATGCTTCTTCTGGGTAAGCTGGCTCCATGGTAGGCTTTGTATCAGTTACCTTTGACCTGGACCTAGACTAGAGTCAAGAGCAAACCCACAAATAAAAAAAAACATCCAAAATAAAGAGATTTTTACATAGATCACGCCTGCCGGGGTCGCGGGACTAACGAATACCGTGACCCCGGAACGCAAAGGGCTATTGAAGGACACCGTGGATTTTAGTCAGTACAAGTCTGACAGTTCCTCCTGCCCTGCCCAGGGTGGGAGGACTCATTTGATGATTTTACAACGCAAAAAAAAAAACACCAGATCTCATCACACCATCACCTATTCCTAAATGAGACAGTGTAAATATAATAAATACTATTAGCTGCAAGTATAGTAGGACCCTAGAATTAGCTGCAAGTATTCTAGGGTCTTCTGTGCCAGGAACTTTCCGAGGTGGTTTATTTGATTACGGCAGTTATTTTTTTTTTTGACTAACCTTTACTTTTTAAATAAATACTATCATAAGAATAGTTAACTACCTGGTTGTGCTCCTTCTGCTGCTTGGTGACAATGCTCGTGGTTCGTATCGTGGCGAAGTTGTTCGCGCCGTGCTCCGACACGAGCGACATCGCTGCCGACACGTTGTTGCTTATACCTGCCACACGCATATAATTTATTAGACGAGAATTAATATCATTTGACGTATACGATATCTTGTCGAAGTCCCATCAAAGGTTCCTCAAGAAATGTATGGATACGGTCTCCATTAAACGCTATTATCACTTTCAGGCCTCAACAGCGGAGTTTAGAATAGTTCACCGCGTCTCCGTTAGAACAAGAGTAAGTAGTGATGTTGCAATCGATATTGTAATGATATCAAGTGCCAATAGCCAACATTCGAAAATAGAATTGACCTAGCTTTTTCGACTGTTAGTATACTCGTCAAAACAAAATAAGGGCCACTTTTTAAATTGCATTTTAAACAAGTATTGCTCTTATTCTGGGTACATAATAAATACTAAATATCTTGGTATGGTTTCTTTCAAGTATTAATATTGTTTCTACTGCATAATTGGAAATTCATAACTTTTTTTAAATTAGATATTTGAGATTACTTTCATTTACGGTATGGTGTTTTTTAATTTTCAAAATTCTAACGGAGTTTTCTTCGACTAATACAGCAAGCAGGCTATAATGATCTTTTAATCTCATAATATCGTGTATTTGGAGACATATGGACGCAAAAACAGCCTCTTGGGGTGTCACCTTTTTCCAGGGGGCCCGTAGCCAGAAGAGGTAGGTTTAATGGTGGAATATTCCCAACGAGTGGTTCAAAATGCTTGAAACTGGTCTTAAAAGACGGGTAATATCACCAGACGCCGTGATCAAGGAAGAAAGTAAGAAAGTAAAGCCCAAGAAGACCATCAAGTTTGTTCAACCGCGCAAATAGAGCGAAAATCTACTGCGCGGACCGTACAAACGCCATTGCGTCGAGGTACAGGCACCCCTATAATAGACTACACTATTCCGAATCGACTCCATAAAGACTAACAATACTCAAGAAGATGCTTGGTTCACCTCCAGTTAACTGCAGCGTGTGGTGCAAATCGTGAAACATTTGCGAAGGAGAAAATTTATTTAACTGTTTTGACTGGGCTTCATTACTTTTTATTGATGAATGGTGGGTTATTATTTTTTCAATAAAAACTGATTCATAAGAGTGTAGAGAAGATCTTACAACAGGTTTCAGATCCTTGCACTCTTAAAACAGACTGTTCTGGCGAATTCTGAGTTATGCTCTGGGGCGGTAATCTCTATCACGCAAAACTGAGCTCGCACTTCTTAACGAGGGTGCTGTAACTCCTCAAAATTGCGTAGAGAATGTGGTGCAACTCCACATTATCCCATTCGCATAGCAAGGAATACCTGAGTTCTTCTTGAAGCAGGATAATGCTCAAGCGAACACGACGCGACTAACAGTGCACACATTCCCTTACGCTCGAATTACGATGTTACAGTGGACACTCAGGATTTTTACCTGAGTTCTATTGAGCATTTAAGAGATGAGTTAAAGAAGAGTGAAAAAGAAAGTAAAATTCCCATCAACACGCAGCTGGATCTCATAAATTGCCTGAAAACTTGCTGGTAGAGTATTCCGAAAGAAAATGTTCGGTATTTAATCCAGACCATTCCACCTCCCATAATGAGCAGAACAAAGAGAACAGATTTAAAAGAGAAGCTAAAAATAATACTTTGGAACATTAAAGACGTTATTTTTTTAAAAAAATATGTTTTATGTAACTTGATACATTCCTGCAATTTCTCACTTTTCATTCAATTTGGTTTATTTTAACAATTTATTGGAATAAATATTCAATTTTTGTATATTTCCATCTAAAACCATTAATATTAATCAGATTCAGTCATTGTAACTAGTAATATTTAAACATTATTTAATAAATCGATAAAAACCAGGTGGCCCTTATTTTGTTTTGAGTAGTATATATTTGAAGCATTATGAAATATTTAAACGATAAATATTACTGCAAGTCGTTTTTAAAAGATCCCTTGGTCAGTGTTCCGCTTATGCTGTGGTTAGGCATTTCTTTTAAAAGTTATTCACTTGAGGAAAGGACCATAAAATTTTTATTGGTGGATGTGTATTATGAATAGACTGTAGAGTGTTTTGTGTTGTAGTTGTTGCGATTTAGCATGGTCACAGCGGTCATTGACCCGTGTAAATTGACTGAATCGTCACATTATCCTCAACATTTCTGCTAATGTTTAACAATTATCGATAGTTTAGTGTCAGGACACTAGAAAAAGGTCAACGACCGCTGTAGGCATGGTAACCGCAGAATGTAGTGTACTGACTGCGGTTGGTCTGGCGGCGCTGCGTGTTGCGGTTGTCGTCGCCGTCCTGCCAGGCGGCGGGCGCGTTGACGTACTCGCGGTAGTCGCTGGCCTGCCGCTCCCGCTCGCGGTCCCGCTCCCGCTCGCGCGCCTCTCGTATCGCCTCGCGGTTGGCGTAGTCGTCGCCGTAGTCGTCGCACAGCGAGTCCCTGTTGGCGTAGTCTCGTAGCGCGTCTCTGTTGACGTAGTCGTCGTGCGCGCCCGGCAGAGGGCTCTCGCTCTCTCTGCGTACGAAACAGCAACATGAGAAAAGCCAGCTCTTGCGAACTCTGAAAGGCAAGTGCGGCTCTATCTAGTGCGGGACGTGCATATCGTAAGCGCTACGTGTGCGTGCTTATAACTACATACTAAATATATACACAATGAGGTCACAACAACCATGCATTATTTTCACTATGGATGCTAAATTACTAGTCTACCATGCTTAATAACAACTAGAAGCTCACTGTTGTACCACAAAAACTTAAATGTCTGTTGAACACAAAAAATGTCAGATTATGTCGTTGAAATAAGGTCCGTTTTGCAGTCACACTTTTTTTTAGACAAGTGTTCAACAGACGTTTAAGTTTTTGTAGTAAGGCTGTATGTGTTTATACTCTAAACTGTTTTCTATTTACAAAAACTAATATAAGTCACTGAATTCTATACAAGCATTACCATTTACCCATATTGACTATTTACTAGAAAAATATCATAAGGACCATCAAGCGTACTGTTGTTTTTGCAACATTCGCTTCAGAGTTGAAAATTGAAAACTCAACATGCAACTCTTACGACATTTCATATTTCCAACATGTTTTAAATCCAATATTTGCAGTAAATACTCGTTTATTTTTCTGGTAGATACTGTACAGCGAGTCATCTGAGTAGTATGCGTCTAAGTACTATGTACAAGTGGTAGTTACCTGGCAGAGTGCACCGAGTGCTGATGGTTGAGGTGCGTGTACTGCGGCTGCTGCTGGTGCTGGTGGTGGTTCGCGTTCACC
Source organism: Agrotis exclamationis (assembly GCA_950005045.1). Taxonomy (NCBI): domain Eukaryota; kingdom Metazoa; phylum Arthropoda; class Insecta; order Lepidoptera; family Noctuidae; genus Agrotis; species Agrotis exclamationis. Next base: position 8,448,185 of record OX465437.1, read on the forward strand.
GGCTGCAACAACACACAACATCAATATACCAGTACTAACTGGCTAGAACCGTGATTGTAAGGTGTAGGAATGAAATTGTGAACGCGTTTCAACATTTAGTTGATGAAAAAACGTTTTCAATACTTTAAATTGGAACTTTGTGACCAGTAGTTGCGCTAGCGATCAATAATTAACGAGAATCCTATTTAATTTGTGGCTTCACAAAATATTATATCAAATTGTGTAATATTGAAGGGCTAGGCAGATGTTTACCTACATTTTTTTCTAGATATATGCAATGTAGCAGTGGTGGCCCAGAGGTTTCGTTCCCGACTTACGAGTTGTAGGCCGTGGGTTCGAACCCCACCAGGCGCATTACTTTGTGTAATTTATTTCATCACCACTGCTCTCAAAACGGTGAAGAAAAACATCGTAAGGAAACCGGCATGTCCTAGAACCAAAAATTTGAAGACATGTGACATCTACCTACCCGCACTGGGCCCGCGTGGTGGATTATGGCCCACTCCTTCTCACAGAGAGGAGGCCTGTGTCCCAGCAGAGGGAACATTATAGGCTGATGATGATGATATGCAATGTAACAGGGAGCTAGCCTATTGCCAACAACCAGGCACAAAGTAGCTGCTACTGAGAATTCATAATGGAAAAATCCAATTACACTGCCTGACCTAGGAATTGAACCCTAGGACCTCCTCCTTAGCCATACACCAAGGTGAAGAAGAAATAGTTGTCCTTAGTATTCAGTTAGCAGATTGTCATGTTACCGGGTGTGGTCTGCGCCGCAGACTGCCGGACGAGGAGCTCTGGCTGGACGCACCGGCCGCGCTGTGTTCCGACGTCGCCGAGTTCGACTTGGAACTATCGCCGCCTGAACGCTCCTCTGCTGTCTCTTCACTGTCTCCTGCACAAATCATATATTTTGGTTATTTTAAACTGGTAGTCTATACTAATGGCCTATCCGCACACAACAGTGCCGGCATGTGCCGATCCGTACCGTATCGATCAGTGTCAGTGAAATATGATGTTGTCGCATACATTTTGTACGACGCTATCCGTACTCTTCAGTAACAGTGACGTTCCGTGCTGTTCAGTGATCACTGAACAGCATACATAGGACATTGGACTTTAAGTCAAGTAAATATCATATTTCACTGACACTGATCGATACGTTACGGAACGGCACGTGTCGGCACTGTTGTGTGCGGATCGGATGCGAAATTATACGCAACAAAGAAATTCATGAGCACTTGGAAATCCCATTGATCCAAGAAGAACTGGAACTCTGACAAATATTAAGATTGATTAGTCATCCAAGTCCCCATACACAATCGCTATTGATAATAAAATTATACTGAGAGTTTCAAGAAAGCCGATATTGTGCTGCCTGATTAAATAGGATTTTGGATGTTGGTGCAAATTTTTTTTTAATGTGATGGCTCTCTCTGCTGATCTGATTATAGTTAGGGCTGACTGATAGCAGATGATAACAAAAAAAAAAGCTGGTTAATCACCAGCTTTTTTTTCACACACGATCATTTAAACACATCTGGTGCTAGCAGGAGAATTAGCAAGATGGCATGGGAAAATGTTAATTTCGTAGAAATAAATTCCAACTGCTGGAACAAAGATCTCCGTAAAGGGTACTTATTGGTGGTTCTTCAAATATTATGGTATACTCTACGACCTGCTGTTTTCTTCAGGACACTTTCCTTCATCGAATATTCTATTCTTTCTAACTATTCCTTCAAAAATAAGAAAATACACCATTATCCCGATCGACATTTAATTTTTTCCTAAGGTGAACAATACCCGGGGTCGCGGGACTTATTCTATTACCCTGGAGCGTAAAGGGCTACTGAAGGACACCGTGGATTTTAGTCAGTACAAGTCTGACAGTCCCTCCCGTCCTGCCCTGGGCGGGAGGACTCATTTGATGATTTTACCACGCTAAAAAAAACAAGTGCGAGTTGGACTCGCCCATGAAGGGTTCCGTAGTAGCATACATAAACAATAAAAATAACTTTGTTTTTCATAGTGTTTGTATGAATAGCAAAGTTATATTTGCGGTTTTTGAAAATGTACTATATCTCAAAAACTGCTAACTATATATCTCTTCCAAACCAATTTTCGTTGGAAGTTTTTGTTGAGGTCTACATTATATATTTCTTTTAGTTACAGGGGGGGGGACACATTTTACCACTTTGGAAGTGTCTCTCGCGCAAACTGTTCAGTTTAGAAAAAAATGATATTAGTAACCTCAATATCATTTCAAGACTTATCAATAGATAACCCACACGTATGGGTCAGGCGTACCCCCAAAATTTGTTTTGTTTTTATTTTTGTGTGAAAATCCTAATGCGGTTCACATAATACATCTACTTACCAAGTTTCAATAGGATAGCTCTCATACTTTCGAAGAAAAGTGGCTGTGACATACGGATGGACAGACAGACAGACATGACGAATCTATAAGGGTTCCGTTTTTGCCATTTGGCTACGGAACCCTAAAAAGGTGAACAATACAATACGACTCTGATGTGGCCTTAGGAACATTAGTTTTATAAAGCGGTTTTATAACATATTTTTACTGATTGTTTCCTCCGATCCTTTTATCAGAGTTTTTGTAAATTGGTGACTTTCGTCACATGTCATTATAGTATCTGCCGAATTAAATTCTTTAATTTTAAAATTGGTTATCTTTGTGTCAACTATTGTTAGTATAAGTTTCAAAAATATCTCTATTTCACTGGCTTCCAGTAATAATCATCAATAAATAACATGTTATTTAAAAAATCCAATACTGCGCATTTAAACAATACAAAAACATCAATCTTTTGTGAACGATAAAAAGGTCAAATGCTCAACAAAGTGGGTCAAGTGTTTCTAAATATAACGAGATAATGTAATCAGTACATACCTATAGCACTTTCGTTATCGGCGTCGACCATCAGTATCTTCTTCATCTTCCTGTAGTTGAGGTTGTCGAGGTCTCGTACTGCGGCCTTGGTCCGTTGTATGAGGTCCACGAGCACGTTGGGCGACCGCGGCCGCGTGATGAACGGATGTGACAGCAGCTTGGTGGACGACGGACGGTCCTGAGGGTTCTTCTGCAGGCAAGCTTCCACGAAGTAGCGGAATGTGTCCGTCCATTCTGGCGCCTGTAATACGTACTTTTTTGTATATAAATATTTTGATTAGAAATCATATATAAACAAAACAAATGATATGAAAATCCAATTGGAAAGCATGAAAACAGATATGCATCAGAATTTTGATGGAAAAGGCGAATAGTCTAACAAAACTCAATCAGGAATAAGATACAGAAAAGAAATTAAAATGTGTATCTGGCGTTTTAATCTGTCAAGAACTTTAGATACACCAAAGCATGAGTTTACACATATGTTTCCTCTCTTTTTTTACCACTAAATAGCAGTTTCCACCCTTGCAATTTCATAGCAACACAGTTCAGGTTTTACAATGGCAAGATGATAGTTACCTGTAAGGTGGGGGAGTCATTCTGCGCGATATGGTAGAGCGCGGACATAGCGTTCATGTTGAAGTACGGCGGCTTGCGCTCCGCAAGCTCGATACACGTTATACCTAGCGACCACACGTCTACCTGGAAACAGTATTTAGCACATGTTTTAGGCAATTACAGTTGATAGTTATTTCACGAAAGTAATCTCCGAAAGCATACCCTAATAGTACACCCACATTTTGCCAGATGTTTAAGACCTTCGTAAGGCTGCCAGTCCATAAGAGCGGAGAAACGGAGAAATAATAATCATTATTAATTATTATTTCTCTATTAATATTTCTCCGTTTCTCCACTCCGCAGCTTTGCTCCACTCCTGTGAAAAGGCAGCCTAATAGCGAGCGATTCAACCGAGCATAAATGTATACTCCGTGGCTGCTACTGAAGAAATCCATATGGAAAAAGCCTAACAACACTATTCCGCAACTTGGGAATCGAACCCAGGACCTCCAGCCTGGGATCCCTAGACCAACGAGGCTGTTGATAGTTACGCGTCATTATTATCGACTCAGCCTTTTATAAATTTTATCGAGGTTGGGTTTCCACTCAGTCTTTGTTGCAGCTTAACACCAGTTTTCTTGTCTTATCTCTTGAATGGAGCTACTGCCAATCTTGATCCAAAACTCTGTTTTTGGGCAACACCATTCAGTTTGGTATTACTGGGTATACTATTGGTGATAGTCGCACCACATTATGGTGGCGAATTGCTTGAATCTTTCTTTTTTACTCGTTGTTGATTCGCGCTGTAGCATTTGTATCATCATCATCAGCTGGAAGACGTCCACTGCTGAACATAGGCCTCCCCCTTAGACCGCCACGCCGAACGACAATTCGCCACTTGCATCCATCGTTGGTCGAGAACTTTTCTTCCCCATCGGTTGTCAGTTCTACGAGGGATGTGGCCTGCTCATTACCACTTCAACTTGCAGATTTTAAGAGCTATGTCGGTGACCAAGGGCGTCGCCAAGGGGGGGCAGGGGGGGCAGCTGCCCCCCCCTAGAGATCAAATGTTTTAATTAAATATAATTTTTGTTAAAATAAATAATTATTACTGTGTTTAAAAGTTTGATTTAGTTATTGTGCTGTTGAGGGCTTGTGAAGTTTATACAATGAAATTAGAACCGTTCTTATTACAATCGTCATCGAGGCAAAGATTTCCGAAGTGTAACGCTATATTCCTGCCGGAGGCTGTACGTCGGTGTCGTGCTGTCCATGGTACTCTACGGGGCCCATGTGTTGGCCCTGACCTGAGCATGCGGACGCGATCAGCAAAGCTGGTCGCATGCTAGAGGGTCATAGCTATCCGGATAATCCGAGGATAACGCACGATCGCCGGCGAATCGGCCAAACTCCTTGCCGGTTGCTGCCCTGGGATCTGTAGGCGACGGCCCCACCAGCGCGTCTATGAGTGGCGCGTGGAGGCACATCGCCGGGGTGAATCCCGGCTGCTGCCTCGACAAGTCTAGGCGCGGCGGGAAGAGCTCCGACGCGATCTCAGGACAGTATGGAGGAAGCGACTGTTGCAACCGAGATCCGGGCACGCCGCAATTGCGGTAAGCCCCGCTTTGAGGAGTGGCTGGATAGGCGTCACGACGTTCTGACCTACCGCCTGACGCAGCTCCACGCCGGACACGGGTATTTCGGGAGGTACCAGTGTCGAATAAGGAGGGAAGAAACGCCTGGGTGTCACCACTGTGAGGATCGCATAGGCGGCGACCTTTCGCGCCCGGCATTAGTCGTGGTCACGCTGCGGGGGAATGGAAAGCGTTCAACTCCTTCTGCGAAATACTCATGCTAGCGAAGAAGGAGGCGGGACGCGTGAGGGAGAAGACAGCGTCCTCCCTTCACCGCAGCCGCAGTGGTAGACGCCCACGGCGACGGACGTCGCTAGACGATCTCCGGCCACCATAGGCATGCGGCATGCGGGCGGCGAGTAATGGGCTACTCGCTGTTTGAGGCATAATCCGCACGGATTATGCCCGCGTCGACGGCGCGTTGCTTTCCACGCGCACCTCAAAGAGTGTCAGTATAATGACGGGGCACCCCTTTAGAGGACCAAAGCCTGTCGGCGTCGCGGGACCTACGAATTACCGAGACCCCGGAACTATTGAAGGACACCGTGGATTTTAGTCAGTACGAGTCTGACAGTCCCTTCCGCTTTGCCCTGGGTGGGAGGACTCATTTGATAATTTTACCACGATAAAAAAATGTGTAACGCTTCACGCCCTCGGCGTTCATATTTTTTATCCTCCATAATTTTGCCCCATTGCCCCCCCCTTAGTCATAAGCTGGCGACGCCCTTGTCGGTGACTCTGGTTCTTAGCTGAATATCCATGTTCCGGATTTTATCCCGCAAAGAAACTCCGAGCATAGTTCTTTCCATTTGTATAGTACCCGAGATTTTCTCATGATCACTTAGATACTGCGTCTTATTAATAGGTTGAAAAGTAAATCAGAACATTCACAATCAAGACACTATATGACTAATATCACAACTGTTATAAATTAATTGACAAGATGAAGAGAGAGCAATTGTCTGCAATTAATATTGATAACTCTGGGAGCTAGAATATCATTTACAGAGTTAAAGCCAATTTTTTTATATGCTGTCCCCGGGCACGCCGCAATCAAATCCGAGTGGCTGGATAGGCGTCCTGACCTACCGCATGACGCAGGTCCCACCGGACACGGAAGTTTCGGGAGGTACCTGTGTCGGATAGGGAAGGAAGAAACGCCTGGATGTCATCACTGCGAGGTTCGCCCGGAGGACACGGTGGAGCATACGGTGCAGGACTGCCCCGCTTGGGCAGAGCACCGCCGAGTCCTCACGGCGGCGACCTCTCGCTCCATGTTTTGGTCGAGGCCTAAAAAAATTCTATGCTGTCCCACTGCTGACCAAAGGCAACCAATACCTTCCAGGAGCTCCTATCCTGTGGCTCCACAAGCATTTTTAAAAATATTTTTATACATTTAAAATCTGCATTCTTGGCTGGAGTCTTTACTTGTGCACTAAAATAGTTTATTTTTAGTCCACCACAGGCCTCAGACATGGCTTTGGACTTAATATAAGTTCAGGTTCCCTCACGATGTTTTCCGTCACCGATGTCAGTGATGTCAAAAGTAAACTTAGGAATTACATATGAATTAAAAAAGACACATTGGTACTTGCCTGGGTTTGAACTCGCAACCTCATGTATGAGAAGAGAGGTGCTAAACCTATGGGTATAATTTTATGATAGTTGTATTCTTTTTTTTTTTAACTAACCTTTCCATCATACTGCCCTTCATCCATGGCGAGTATGACTTCCGGCGCCATCCAGTAGGGCGTGCCCACGAAGCTGTTGGCGGGGCACTTGATGCTCGCGCTACCGAAATCCGCCAGCTTGACCGTGCCGTTCTCCGTCAGCAAGATATTGCCGGCCTTGATGTCACGATGGATGCGGCCCAGGCTGTGCAGGTATGATAGACCACATACGACTCCTTCGCAGATCGCAGCGATCTCTTCTTCGCGGAGAGGCCGTTTGTGCACCTAGAGACATCATGAATCAAGTAGTGTTCCCAGCTATACACACACCTCGGCTTAATTGGGTTAAGCCGAGGTGTTATTAATTTGTGTGTTGCCATAAATAACGGCTAAAAGGAATAATTTAATAGGATGGCGCAGTGGCTGAGCGATCGATTGCTGTGCTGCGTCTCTCGGACACGATTCCCGAAAGGAACAAACATTCGTATGATCTACAGGTAGTTGTTCCGGGTCCGGGAGTTTGTGTACGTTAGTTTTAATGTTTGTAAACGGACCTACGATACAGGAAATATATAATTTTTATTTTAGAGCCTTATTAAGCTTTGTAAAAACTGGACCGATTATTTTACTGATACAGGCATAGAAAAATTTGCGTATTTAAGTGTATGCGAATGTAAAAAAAAAACCGGCCAAGTGCGAGTTGGACTCGCCCATGAAGGGTTCCGTAGTAGCAAGCATAGATTAGGGATATAATTATATTGAGATTAGTAAGTAATATACACAAACAATAAAAATAACTTTGTTTTTCATAGTGTTTGTATGAATGGCAAAGTTATATTTGCGGTTTTCGAAAATGTACTATATCTCAAAAACTGCTAACTGTATCTCATCCAAACCAATTTTCGTTGGAAGTTTTTGTTGAGGTCTACATTATATTTTTTTTTTAGTTTTATCATTCTCTTATTTTAGAAGTTAGAGGGGGGGGACACACACATTTTACCACTTTGGAAGTGTCTCTCGTGCAAATTGTTCAGTTTAGAAAAAAGTGACATTAGTAACCTCAATATAATTTTTAAAGACCTATCCATAGATACCTCACACGTATGTGTTTGGTGAAAAAAAAATTTTTGAGTTTCAGTTCTAAGTATGGGGGGCATCCCCAAAATTTGTTTTGTTTTTATTTTTGTGTGAAAATCCTAATGCGGTTCACATAATACATCTACCTACCAAGTTTCAACAGGATAGCTCTTATACTTTCGACAAACAGTGGCTGTGACATACGGACGGACAGACAGACAGACAGACATGACGAATCTATAAGGGTTCCGTTTTTGCCATTTGGCTACGGAACCCTAAAAATCACGATGGTAATGCAATTCTATTATTATTGGCAGTATTTTCAATATTATGAGTCCCTAAAATATAAAGCACTAGTGCCAGACATTCGCCATCCAGTCATGTTCAGAGACAGTTGCATTAATGATCTGACTGTATCAGTGAATGAATTGAGATTTATTGCAATCAAATCGTTATCAAAAAGCTCGATATTTCAGATATAATTATAATGACTATAAAATACAAAACAACGACCAGTAAAATGAAAGTAATAACAGCAAGTGTCAAATGAAGCACGATCCACGATGTCGGAAGTCAGATTGTATTATGTAACACAAAAACAGGAAACAATATGACATTATATGATATTTTATTTAATTAGCATGTGGAACGCGTCGGCATGCGGCGTGCATTCATTATACCACTAGTGGCGGAACCCGACAGTACTTGACATTTTGTGGAACCTCCTTAGGTTCCACAAAATGTCAAGTACTGTTCCTAATAGACAAACACCTTGTATCTTAAAGTAGTATTTTATTTGCTTGTTTATAATAATCTATAATTGTTATGTAGCGTGTCGTAATGAAAATACAAGGTCAATCTAAGGAAAACGGTAGTTTTCTCGAGGCAACAACGACGAAAGAGTAAAAGAAATGGCAATGGAAAGAAATGTAATACATACAAAATTAGTTAGGACCTCGAAGATATTTAAGACTACCAAGTTCGGGATAATACGTAAGAATTGAGAAAGATACGATAATAGCATTAATTATTTACAGCAAAAGATTATGCGTCATATCAATGTGCTATTAAAATCATCCGAATATGCTAATTACGTATTTATATGATGCCCCCATAGATAAATATAAGTGACTCAAAATGAGAATTGTCAATTGTCAGTAAGTATTATCTAAGTTGATTTGAATTTCTTCTGGGAAATCAAAGATAACTAACAGCGCATACAACAATAATATTAGAATAACAATTTTCGGATGTTAGTTGTTCACATGTAAAAGTTACTCATCGAAATTCAGAGAACATCGAGCGTGTAACGTCAGAAAAAATATTCGCAACGGTTTGAGTTAGTAAGACCATATTTTACAGGTCTCTCAATTAAAATCGGTCGGCAATTCCTGAAAATATTACGGAACCCACAAAAATAAGGTAAATGGAAGTTGTGCATTGTGTGACGCTTCGTGACGTCACAGTGACGAAACGGTTCGAGCATAACTCAGACTCGCGTCATTAATTCGCTTGTAAACATTTCATCAATGAATTATTACAAAGAAGACAAGTGTCCCGCCTGCTGACTCATCTAAATTCAAACTGCTTTGTTTAAGTGTTCTTTACTCTCTGGTATGAGTCTTAAGTTCTTGATGCTTACTAGTTATGTAAGGTCTACACGAGGATACTCAATAAATTTTAAAATTGGCTAGGTCAAGGTGGAGTAAAGCAGTACAAGTATGCAATCTAGTCACGATAACACAATAATTTTCCTTATTGGCACGGTTATTGCCTACTATAGGCGAAATGTTGGAAATGGAATTCTATTCTCGTTGACTTCCTAGTAAATCTGGGACAAAAAATATCCCGTTTTCCCGGATAGCTTCGAACACTTTTACGTATATTTAATTTTATTATCTCTCGTAAGGTTTATGAGTGAGCAGGGATATTTTGATGAGATTTACATCAATTGCCGGTTTATTGCCAAAGAAATAAAATCATTAGAAGATTCATAGTACCCACTACTGTTAACTATTATTGGCAAAGATGTAGAAAATGCTTAGTCCCAACAATATTTAATGACATGCCAGTCGATTTGGAAAGTAGCTGTATTACAAAACTTTCTTTCAAAAACAAAATGGTGAAGTTTCTTCTCAACAAAGTTTGTCAAGGCCTCCTATATGGAGATATTTAGATTAAGTTTATGTCCTACTTAAACTACTTACCTAGTAACTGTTATGTGTGAATTACGAATTCAAAGGTTTTTCCTAATTTTTTTTATTTAGTGGTATTATTTAAGGGAGCTACATCTGCCAACAAACTGTTTTACAGTTTGGCAGAAGTAATATTTGTGTAAATTATGTTTGTTTCCCTGAATAAACGCTTTTTCATTTTTTTCATTTCATTTTATTCTGTAAAATCTAACATAACGTGGCCGTAAGTTCTGTTCTAAGTCCCCCTACACGGTATACGTGAACGCATACATCTTGAGTAGATGTTTCGATACGACCGTGATTGACATCTTATCAGAACACTGTGCAATTCAGATTAACATAAAATTACTGTGGTTAGCCATTCCTATGTCAATGTATTTATTCGTCAGAATGTTGAAAAAAAATTATGATTTATTTTCAAATAAATATCATATTGGTTCTTTCTTTTCTGACTTAAAAAGGAGGTTTTTCTCAATGTGGTTGAATTTTTGAAAGCTTAACTTTCTGTAATCCTTCCAATGCATATTAATAGTATATCTTACAGAAATTAATATACAATGTCGAGACAATTGTGGTTTGTAAACTCAATTGATCCTCAACTGGACCAAAGTAGGTAAGTTCTATGAGCATCATCATCAGCCTTTAAATGTTCCCACTGCTGGGACACAGGCTTCCTCTGAGAGAGGGAGCAGGCCGTAATCTACCACGCGGGCCCAGTGCGGATTGGTAGATGTCACATGTCTTCAAATTTAGGACATGCCGGTTTCCTCACGATGTTTTCCTTCACCGTTTTGAGAGCAGTGGTGTTGAAATAAATTACCCAAAGTAATGCGCCTGACTTGGTTCGAACCCACGACCTACAACTCGTAAGTCGAGGCCGATACCACTGCTCATGAGTTCTATGAGCATAAAATAGCATTATGCAAAATACCTTCAATTCTAGTCACATGGTATATAATGACTATCATTTTCCTGGTACAATTTTATTGGAATGATGATTGTGATGAATGACTGAACTAATTAATGTTAGTATGTACTTCTTTCAGGTTCTTCAATTGGCAACATATTTCATTTGCTTCAAGTTACTCAGAACTGCGATGGGGTGAATGGAGAAACACATTCTTTCTGGTTGTAATACTTCTACATTATTTATTTGCAATTTTGTTGAATTATGTCAACTTTAAGTTAAATTCTCCATGATTTAGGTACAGGAAACAATAAAAGGGAAAAAAATCTTTACCTCTATGATGTCTGATGCAGAACCAACACAATACTCCATGACCAGCCATGCTGTATGTTCTCGTTTGTAGCACCCTTTATACTCTATAGTGTTTGGATGTTCGAGCTGTTTCAGGAACCTATAAAATGAAAAGAATTTGTTAGGCTATTTTTGATTTGATTAAAATTTAGAAAGCTTTAGGTACTGCTTAGAAGAATCAAATTGAATCCCAGATGAAGCAGTGTTCTAAGGCTTTCTCCATTGTAAAAGCAAGAATCAGAATCTATGTTCAGTTTATGCTGTTAGGTGTTGTACTCCTCTGCCTTTTTGTTTCTTTTTTTTCCGTGGTAAAATCATCAAATGAGTCCTCCCGCACAGGGCGGGACTGTCAGACTCGTACTGACTAAAATCCAGTGATCCTTCAATAGCCCTTTATGTTACAGGGTCACGGTATCCTAATGAGACAGTCCCGCGGCCCCAGAAGGCCCTAGCCCTCTAAGAGGGCCCCGTTGGATTGCTGAAAGCTCTTTGAGGCGCGCGTCGAACACGACGCACCGGGCATGATCCGTGATCCGACGGCGAGTTACCCATTACTCGCCGTCTGGACGCCCGCGCCTAAGGTGGCCGGAAATCGCTTCGCGCGCGAGGTCTGTTGCCGTGGGCGTCTCTCACTGTGGCTGGGTTGTGAGGCTGTCCTCTCTCTCACGCGTCCCACCTCCTCCTTCGCAGAAGGAGGCGACCGCTTCCCACTCCGTCTCGCCCCGCAGTACGGCCTCGACCAATGCCGGGCGTACTCCTCTGCCTAACTCTTAATGGATGTGTTTTCATTTAGGAAACTTGGCAGTGTAAATATTATATATATTACCATAGGTGTGGTAACGTAAAATTGAAATCAAGTGAGTCACTACATCTTTTCCTCATTTCTTATGGTAGTTTATATTTTACACTTTATTTTATATTATCATCACCTACTTCCCTTGACTTCTAAAGGTGCGTCTAAACAGGCAATATTTTTACTATGCTAAGTATATAACTGCAATACAATAATTGCCCGCAATATTGCCAGCAACTGCAGCCAGACCATGCAATATATGACAATATTTTGAGTGTGACTCGGCCACACATTTTTGGTCTGGCCGTAACACAAAACGTAAGAGCCAAGCTAGTTCAGAACTATTTCCGAAGTTATCTTACCTTTTTCAGCTGGCCGGAAATGTTGTAGTCACATATTGCAGTAAAAATGTTGCCCATTTAGGCATCATAAGACTCAAAACTCTTATCATATTTTGTAACAGATTGTAAACCTTTGTTATGTCCTAACCATAACAGGCCAGAAAATGTTAGGATGAATGAATTTTATATCAATTTCTGTAATTGTGATGAATGTAGAAGATGGGTGCGTTGCTTGTACATTTAATTAGTAGTAAATTGGTAGTGAAAAATCTACATTGTTGATAATTAACAAAGAGTCCATGAACTAAGGTTTATGAAGATAGTTCATGAAAGATTTAGAGGTAGGAAAAATGTGTTGTCACTCAAATTACTTACTTAATTTCTTTCAAGATATCCTGCCATTTCTCCTCACTTTGTTTCCCAACATATGACATTTTCTTAATTGCCACAATCTCTTTAGTGAGATTGCAGCGAGCATAGTAGACCGCGCCAAAGGACCCATGACCGATCTCACGAAGGTCCTCAAAGATCTTCTCTGGATCATGTCTGCTGAATAGTTCAGCAATGTCTGGGTCTTTTAGACTGCCAGGCCGTGGCATTTTAATCTGGAACATTTTTGCATTGTTAGCCATCTGAGTTTGTTTCTAAGTACATACATATTGCACAATTTAACCAATTACAATTGAAGTTATTTTCAACTGTTTTCATGTGTAGTCCCACAATATGGGCTTAGCTTAATTGTTATGTTCAAAATCTATATATTTAAAACTATCTTTTGGCAACTTCATTTGAGTGAATGTTTTGGCCCCTTTTTCTTTTTTGCGTGGTAAAATCATCAAATGAGTCTGTCGGACGGACTGTCATGCTTGTACTGACTAAAATCCACGGTGTCCTTCAATAGCCCTTTATGTCCTGGGGTCATGGTAATGAGACAAGTCCCGGGACCGGACCCAAGACTTCATCCCATAGCCTGCCCCCATTATAACTATTTATAGACAAAAATTGTGACAGCTTAGCCAATAGCCTGATGTAAATATAATTTATGGCCTCATTGAGGGTTAGAACAAAAATGTCCAACCACAATAAAAAATTGAATTGATTCATTTGTTGATGTGTTTGTAAGGGCCGGACCCCCTTACACACAGAGAATACCAAAACATAGATTTGTTACTATTGGATTTTTATGGAGGGAAACAAACTCAATTATAACTAGCGATGCATCCGATACCGATACGAATACCGATATATCGGCGATACTTCGGGTTAGCCGATATATCGGTATCGACGATATTTTCATGACCGATTCAACGATGCTTTTTAATTTTAAAATGTGGTGTAAACGAGCGTTTTCTCTGGTCTATTTCATTGCAAACGAGCCACGAACGATGCCCGGGGAAACCCTTGCCAAACAGACTTGCGAAATCGCCTTTCTCCAAATCAAAATTTAGGATTACTTTTGAGTTTTTTAAGCCAAAATCTTATTGATGTTAATTTTAATTACTAAAATGTATAATTATCTAATATCAACCTATATCACTACATTTTACATTTTTAAAAAATCTGATTGTGATTTATTTTATTTTAATTTTTTTTTTAATTCACAATAAGCATATCGGTATCGGTATCGCCGATATTTTTATAAGAGTATCGGTATCGGTATCGTATCGGCGAAAAGGCGTATCGATGCATCCCTAATTATAACCATATAAATATAGGTCAACAGGACCACAGTGCCAAATGTTCAAACATATCAGTCAGGCAATAATATGCGAATTAGATTACCTCTGCATTTACACAAATCAAAGCTCAACCTTATTTTGTGTAGCACCAGGGGCGTAGCTACCGCCGTATCTGCCGTATCAATTATACGGGGCCCCGGGCCACAGGGGCCCCCAACGTGCGTAAACAAAATTTAATAAAAACTTAATAATTTATTAAATAAAATAGTTATTTACTTTTACTCAATTTATTTTACTAATCTATCTCTGGTGCTTTTATTATTATTATTTATATGTACTACTGTTTTAAGTAAGCACGAGATTGTCTATTAGAAATCCCAGGAAGATCCATAATAATATCAACATTTCGATGCAAGTATTAAAATAACTACCTGATTCCGACCTCTGGACTGATTAGTCGCATCTTGAATTTGTTTGATGACCTTTGTCCAATTTTTTGTTTATATTTCGGCGTAGATACAGAGAAATGCATTTTTTTTCTTGATCGATAAATCTTTACCCTACCTAAGGGGCCCCCAAACAAATTTTATACGGGGCCCCGCCAAGGCACGCTACGCCACTGTGTAGCACTTAAAATTCATAGTTGTAAGTGGTGTTTAACAAATGATTCTATGTGTATTATACTTTAATCTGTTTTATAAAATTTTTTTTTTTTTTAACACAATTCTTATTAATATTCTGCTAAAGTGGCCTTTATAGCTAAAGGTCTATGCATGAATTAATCAATACAGAAACTGGCAAATACTTTAGACTATTGATTCAAAATATAATTGAAATCTGTTGTATAATCAAAACAAAGGTTTCAAGAAACAGTATTCAAGTCAAATTAATAAGGCTACTGACACTAAGGAATTGAATTCTAAAGCCACTAAACATGAGTAATTTAAAATCTAAGTAACATTGTTGTTTTCCTTATCTGTGATGTCTTCTTTATTTAATTTAACATACCCTTCATATACCAATATGGTTAACAACAATAACATCTGACCAAATAATTGACACTATTTTAGTTCTTGATATTCGAGAAACCACTGTGCACAAATGAGTTTGGTCCTGCCATCATTTGGTGGCGGATTTTGTTTGTATTTAAGTAAGAATATCCAAAACAAAATGTACTACACTATTCTTTGATAGGTTGGCTCAATAACAAACAAGAAATTAATTGGAAAGTTTAAATACATTAGTGAAAACTTATATCATAATGCAGATGTCAGGGATCAGATTATTATGAACTCAAGCTCTGGGAAAACTTGAAATAGATTTAATCTCTGAGAAAATTCTGTAACAACTGTACCTGAACCATATTCTAATGGCCTATCTAGTGAGAAATCGTAGCATTTAGTACCCATATGACATGGAAAAAATCAATGTCAAAATAATGTTTTGTCTAGTTTTATTTGAATGAAAACGAGGTATTGAACCTACTGCTTGCGCCAGCTGGAAGCCGGCAGCGTCCGTCAGTTATTGAGAGCACTCCCGTCGGGCCAGGCCATCCTCCGTGCCACCCGCTATCTGCAACAGTCGGAAACGCTACCGATAACGCTCGCCACGCCGAAATACACTACTCCGCACTCATCACTACATACAAAATCCACAGATAGAATGCACACTTTACTGCCTACTGTACACTTTGTCCGCTAACAATTTGTCAGTTCAATATACCACTATTAATTTAATTAATGCGAGCTCCAGATAGACGGCACCGCAACCCACCTCGACGCAACCACCGACTCTGGGCATCCGTCAATGCACTTGATCACATAGTGGAACCTCTTCAGGCGTGTTTCACATTCACTGTTGTCGATAATTATCAAATGCACCCCTTTTACAAGGGTGAGAATTGAAAATATTGCGAAATACTTGGCACTTACATACAAAATTTCGCTTCAAAATGGCGTTGAGGTATCGTGCGCAATGATAGTTTTTTGTTTCATAGGGCACACCATTTACGGTTTCCCATCACTTTCAAAACTCACTTTGTAATCATTAGGTCACTTTTTATTTATCTTACGCTTCTAATGAAGGAGCTTCGTCAAAATTTTAATGAAAATTATTTACAACTTTCCCGTATTGAGACATACATACATAGACACATACAGATAAATATATATTACTACATATTTATATTATTAACGATTCCTGAATCGAGTTAACACGGATAAATCGATATTATATAGTCGATATTTGTCGAGATTATATTTTGTAACTTGTAAAATTGAATTGTGATTCTAAACCTAATTTATATATATTACATTTCCAGAAATAATTGTTTTATTTTCTAAAGATAGGATAAATTCCTATCTTTTAGAGTCTTGTCAACGTAGCTAAAAGCTTTAATATCATAGTTACAGCTGGTTACATCTATACTACGACCACACCATGACGCAGGAGTCTACCTTCGGGCAAACCGCGATCGCGGCGGTAAGATCCCTCTTTGAGAAGTGGCTGGAGAGGCGTCACGGCGTAGTGGCGTACTCAGCTTCCGCTTGACATAGGTCCTTACCGGACACGAATGTTTCAGGTAGTTCCTGTGTCGTATTGGAAAGGAAGAAACGCCTGGGTGTCACCACTGCGAGAATCGCCTGGAAGACACGGTGCAAGACTGTCCCGCTTGGGCATAGCACCACGCCGTGTCCTCACGGAGGCGATAGGCGGTGACCTCTTGCGCCGACATTGGTCGAGGCTATGCTGCGGGGCGAGACGCTGTCGGCAGCGGTTGCCTCCTTCTGTGAAGCTAGCGAAGTCATGCTAGCAAAGGAAGAGGTGGGACGCGTGAGGGAGAGGACAGCCTCTACTTCACAACCTAGCCACCGCGGGTGACGCCCATGGCACCCGGAGTGATTTCCGGACACCGTAGGAACGGGTATGGGGACGTTGAGCGATGCGATGGGTCTCGGGGTCCCCCCTTCGAGAGCGAAAGCCTGCTGGCGTCGCGGAACTGTCTCATCAGGCGTAACCGTGACCTTGAAACGTAAAGGACTATTGAAGGATCACCGTGGATTTTAGTCAATATGAGTTTGACAGCAATGGACGGGAAGATTCTTTTGATGATTTTACCACGATAGAAAAACAAAAGGACTCTACCTTCAACACGAGTGAAGAAGGAGTACGGAATCATGATAATGGATTGTGATGTTTTTTATTAAGCCACTCTGTAAAACAGGATACATATTTATAAGGGGAACACCCAAATACTCCGAAATATTTTATTCCGAATTTCGGTATTCCGATTTTCAAAACTCCGAATATCATAATACTTAAAAATTACAATACCTATTATTAAGAATCACGAAATTTATTTAACCGAAAGTCGTATATCCGATTTCTTAGTTTTCCGATTTTCACATATTCGAAAAATGTAATGCTCGATGAGTTCTCATTCCGAAAAATGAAATTCCGATTTTCAATATTCCGAATAAACTGATTTTTTCGGAATAATGAAAATCGGAATTTCGTTTCTCATTCTACAAAGTCAGTGCCAGAAACGAATTGCTGCAAAACCGGCTCCACGTAGTTTTGTCTACCGTACTCTTAGAGAGTTATTTAAGCCTGTGTAGGCGCGGAGTGGTGAGGCGTATCCTCTGGACTTTGACTGTTTGCCTTCAGGATTGTTATTGTTATTAGGAGAACTTAGGATCCATGAGCGAGCGAAGCGAGCTCGGGACTTGGGGCACCCCGACTCGGACAGGTTAGGTTCGAAGGGGATGGCGGGGTCTGAAAGACCCCGCCATCTCCCCCGTGTTAGGTTACTTTAAACCTTGCTCACAGAAATAGGAGCCCCGCGAAGCGGGGCTCCGTCGATCTACCTTGGTAGGTGGTAGTCAACAAATTGACCAAGGATGCAAGAGCGAGCGAAGCTTGCTTGGTTCGAAGGGGATGGCGGGGTCTGAAAGACCCCGCCATCCCCTTCGTGTTAGGTTACTTTAAACCTTGCTCACATAAATAGGAGACCCGCGAAGTGGGGCTCCGTCGATCTACCTTGGTAGGTGGTAATCAACAAATTGACCAAGGATGCAAGAGCGAGCGAAGCGAGCTCGGGACTGGGGGCACCCCGACTCGGACAGGTTAGGTTCGAAGGGGATGGCGGGGTCTGAAAGACCCCGCCATCCCCATGTTAGGTTACTTTAAACCTTGCTCACAGAAATAGGAGCCCCGCGAAGCGGGGCTCCGTCGATCTACCTTGGTAGGTGGTAGTCAACAAATTGACCAAGGATGCAAGAGCGAGCGAAGCGAGCTCGGGACTGGGGGCACCCCGACTCGGACAGGTTAGGTTCGAAGGGGATGGCGGGGTCTGAAAGACCCCGCCATCCCCTTCGTGTTAGGTTACTTTGAACCTTGCTCACAGAAATAGGAGCCCCGCGAAGCGGGGCTCCGTCGATCTACCTTGGCAGGTGGTAGTCAACAAATTGACCAAGGTATGCAAGAGCGAGCGAAGCGAGCTCGGGACTGGAGGCACCCCGACTCGGACAGGTTAGGTTCGAAGGGGATGGCGGGGTCTGAAAGACCCCGCCATCCCCTTCGTGTTAGGTTACTTTAAACCTTGCTCACAGAAATAGGAGCCCCGCGAAGCGGGGCTCCGTCGATCTACCTTGGTGGTAATCAACAAATTGATTAAGGATGTAAGAGCGAGCGAAGCGAGCTCGGGATTGGGGACACCCCGACTCGGACAGGTTAGGTTCGAGTTAGGTTAAGCTAACGGAAATAGGAGCCCCGCAAAGCGGGGCTCCGTTGAACCACCTTAGTGGTAATATAACTCAGGAATTCAGGATGCGATAGCGAGCAAATTGTGTCTAGGGGCACCCCGACTCTGACAGCTTTCGTTCTTCTCACAGCGATTTTTTGTAATATTATGAATGAAAATACGTAACTCAAAAATAAATTATTTTAATTAGTCAAAAAAAAACTATAAAAGAAATTATTATCATTGAAAAGAAAATATTCTTATTCAAAAGAAATTCTTTTATTGAAAAGTTAAGAGGCATTTTGACAAGGCGTTTTAAAAGCATACTTTTCTCTGATAAGAGATTAAATTTTCGGAATTCTAATTATTCGGAATTTTAATCATCGGAATTTTAACCATCGGAATTCGTGTTTTTGATGTTTCGGAAAATTATTAATTCGGAATTTTTGATATTCGGTCTATTGAAACTCGGTATTTTGAAAATAGTAATTATAAATGTTAGGAATATTGAAATTTCGGAATTATGAAAATAGGAATAATGATCAATCGGAGTTGTTATATTAGGAATTTTGAACCATTCGGAATTATGAAAATCGGTATTTTGAAATTCGTATTTATGAATTTCGGAATAAAGTTTTTCGTATTATCGTAGTGTACCCATTTATAAGATTCAAATATTAACGCTTAAAGTATCGATGTTCAAAACATCGAAAATTTAAATATCGATTGTAACAAAACATCGAAAAATGTAAAACGTCGAAGATTGAAATGTCGATTGATTAAAATGTCGAATGATTCAAAATATCGAATGACATTATGCCTAAGTTTGAAATCGGGGTCCGAGTCGGGGTGCCCCATGTTCCGAGCTCGCTTCGCTCGCTCTTGCATCCGAAGTCCGTCCAGTGGTAGGTAGTAATCAGCAATTTGACTAAGGACGCAAGAGCGACCGAAGCGAGTTCGGGACTTGGGGCACCCCGGCTAGGTTACCTTAAACCTTGCAAACAGAAATAGGAGCCCGCGAAGCGGGGCTCCGTCGACTTACCTTGGTAGGTGGTAATCAGCAATTTGACTAAGGATGCAAAAGCGAGTCCGACTTTTTATCCGGTTTCTGTCCGATATTTCAACTAGTAGGTATTTTTAACGTAGATATTATGAACTTAGATATTATGAACTTCGATGTATTAAACGTTGATATTTTGAACTTATGCATAATGTCATTCGATATTTTGAATCATTCGACATTTTAATCAATCGACATGTCAATCTTCGACGTTTTACATTTTTCGATATTTTTTTACAATCGACATTTAAATTTTCGATGTTTTGAACATCGATATTTTAGGCGTAGATATTTTAATCATCGACATTTAAAGTACCCGTAAAATAATAAGTTATACCGCTTCACCTCGTAAAATCTTGTAGCTATAAATACCGTCCTAATTTAATATTTCAGCAATGCAGCCACAGTGGAGGCTTGCCCCGCTTAATGGGGAAGGCAAGTGTCAAAGTGAAAAGTGACATTTGTGTCCCAAAAGAACTGTCAAATTAAAGGAATTTTCTGAAAAAAAGCGTTTTATTGATGTAAAATGACTAATGTTGTGTAAAAGGCTGTAATAATGATGGAACATACAAATTTCCGACAATTCACACTATCAAGAAATAATGGGTAGCTGCTACGACTGCAGTGAGACCAAAAAATGTATTATCAATAAAGAAAAGCTATATAATAAACAAATATCTACCCTTGCGAAGCCGGGACAGGCCGTTAGTTGAATTTATTAATGAAATTCTATGATTATACCATAACTAAACAATCGAATACACCTTTCAAAATAATATCTATTGGAGGTTAAGTATTGCATCGCTCTTTATATCATGAAATGATTCGTCTGGTGGAAGAATTATCACCGGGACCGAGATTTGTGATAGTTGTGGTGTTAGGAAGTTAAAATTCTTATCATATTGCTCCAATCTATAAAATAGATATAAAATTAGATGAAGAAGAGACAAACACAAAACTTGATGACATTTTTCTCAATATAGAATGTCAGAAGCAGTACTATATTCTTTGTAGAGGCTAGCTTAAAAATTACAAAAATACGTGTTTGTTTTTTGTACAAGCTATACAGTAATCTGACTTATGGGACAACGATCGCAGCGACATCTACGAATAGCTTTGAGTTGCCATCTCCATTGGAGCACGTGTCCTCATTTTCAAGGAGGCGACAAGCGGAGGCGACCTCGATAGCACCTGGCATTGGTTGAGGCCATGCTGCGGGGTAAGAGGAAATGGGAAGCAGCCTCCTCCTGTGAAGCAGTAAAACTAGCAAAGGAGGAGAGGGAATCTGTGAGGGAGCGTCCACATCTGACGAATGCGCCGCAAATGCGCAGCTCGCGCGTCGTTTGCGAGCGGCACGCGCGCATTTTATGCTCTTGTGTCGCTCCTGCGCCACTCGCGCGCCGATCGCGTGCACTCTACGCGCCGTGTATGCGCGGCTCGCGAGTGGCGCATGAGCCGCGCGTGTGGACGCTCCCTGACATTCTTGCGCCTGCGTGATTCCTGGGCGTCACAAAGGCCCAGAAGCCATGCCAGACAGAAACATTGTCATTCCAAAAAAAGTATAAATAATCTGTCTGTGGTACGCCCAGGTACGCCAATCGACGCCGGTTTTTATTTTAAGAAATTCTTTAATCTTTTACTTGCTAGAAAGGTGTGTATTTTCGTGAATCAAAAAGGTTTTCATTCACGTGTTGTCGTATATTGCGTTAAATTAAATTCCAGTTTCGATTGTAATATGGTGAATTAAATTCGACGACTCAACAATTTGGCTTATCTAGAGTCAAAATGGCGGGACACGATGCCGAATTGGTGTTCTGAATATAAAACAGATTCTACAAAAAGTAAATCCTCTAAAACCCGTCTAGTATAGCTCTAGATATTGTTTAATTTCACGGAAAAGCCGATGGTTTGTTCCAAGAGCTGAGAGGTTATTTTGTCGAGATCTTTTAATTTGGTAGCGTTTTTTTCCTTCTATCATGCACATGTTAGAGGACGGATTTTTATTTCAGAAACGGACTTAACACCTTGAAAGGGTTATACAGGGTCACAACAACAGTGGTTTGGTGGTTACACACCTATGTAATATGTACTATACTGTTTTTTTTTTCTTCCCGCGGTTTTTAAACCCGTTAACTCACCGAAAACGTAAAATTTGAAAGTTATGTTCTTGTTTCTGCTTTAGATCTAAGTATGGCTGAAAGAAAGAAGGATGGTGAGCCTGAGGGTGAAGAAGAATTCTCAGTCGAGAAAGTGCTTGACCGTCGTGTGCGGAATGGAAAGGTAAACAACTAATTTCCATGGCGTCTCTCCCCGTTGTAATTCCAAACAACAACAAAAAAAAAAACGTTATTTCCTTCGTCATCTTCATTCCAAATTTAAAAATAAATAAACTTTCAGGTTGAGTATTACTTGAAATGGAAGGGCTACAGTGATGAAGACAATACTTGGGAGCCAGAAGAGAATCTTGACTGTCCAGATCTCATTTCAGCCTTTGAAGAGGCTAGAAAAAAGAAGGAAGCTGGTGGGTCTAATGATTTTCATAAATAAATTATTATATTCAAAAATGTGAAAATAAACTGAGCTATCATTTTATCATTGCATCTGTAGAATGTTGACTAAAGATGCTGTACAGCAAATAATCAAAGAATAAATGAAAATATACAAAATTGTTTATCCAATTTCAGAGGGAAAAACTGCAAAAGTAGACAAGGATGCAAAGAAGCGCAAATCTGCTGTGCCAACACCTGACTTGAAAGGTGCCAAAAAGGCAAAGAGTGACGACAAGAAAGCATCTGGCTTTGATCGTGGCTTGGAGCCTGAAAAGATTATTGGTTAGTATTTTAAAAAGTGTTTGTTTTTAATGTGTACCAAAATGTATGCTTGTGATTTTGCTTTGATGAAAATTTACTAATTTGGACTATGCAATTATTTCAAAACTCATTTTTTTTCACATTGCATGTTTTTAGTGAACCTAAAATGTAAACCTTAAGGTGCTCCACCCACTGCACCGCACCCCGTCGCGTATCGCGGTATGGCAGATTTTTCATTGCATGCAAATATCTCGATTTGTATAGAAATCACGCCTAGCACAACACACTGCCCCGCGCAGATTGGCAGAAACTGCGCGCGGGACGCGTGGGATATGGCACACTGGCTCCGCCGTCCCGCGCGTGATTTGATACTATAAAGACGTTTGCATGATGGATCTCGACATAGGAAAATGTATCTATATAATTATGGAATTGAGCAACGCACTGCAATTTGGGATATGAAAATCAAAGAATATGGTGAATTTTGCAAATAATCAAAAGATGCAGTTGACATCCGTGTGTAGCTAAATAATTTATCTTCATATTTTCTTAAGTCTTTGTAATTCAGTGCAAATGATTCATTTATAGATCTTGATTGTAAATAGGGATGTAACCAAAATCTTCTATGGACGCAGTGTCTTTTAATTCTTGTATACAAAAACCAAAATGACAATATAACTGCAACATCTTGAAATTGAATAAGTTCTTCCATTCTCTACGACGATCGAGAACACAGTGAACATATATGAGTTTATTTAGCGCGAGGTCATCGTAATCTGCGTCACCGCGCGGAGGAGCAGATTACACCGCTAAGTAAGGCAGACGGGACGCGTTTTCAGTGGGTGGAGCGCCTAAATGCATTGTTTCTAGACACGCAGTAGTGTGTCAAACCAAGTTTTCAATATTATCAATAATAACTTAAAAAATGAACTAACATTGTAATAAAATATTGTTATTGCAATTTCTGCTTGAATAAAGCACATACAATTTATAAAATAATTATTAAAGACCAAAATGTTCCATGTAAACTAGGCAGACTTGTAAATATCTCTAAGTGAAACAAACAAGTTTGCAGGATAAGAGTTCATTATGTATGCTTTTAACAACAAAATGAAAACATGAGATTGAGCCTGCATCTTCGTCAGCAGGTGTTACTTCTTTTTTATACAGTATCTTTCAAACTATAACCATATGTAATATAATATTAGTACATTCTATTAAGTTAACTACATCACTGTAAGTTTCATACAAATCTGTTAAACCTTTTTTTTATGTAAAGATATCCATTATTCACAAATTTAATCGATATTGTTTAAAATGTCACAGGTGCCACAGACAGTAGTGGTGAGCTGATGTTCCTCATGAAGTGGCAGGGGACGGATGAAGCAGACTTAGTACCCGCAAAGCAGGCGAATATGCGGTGCCCGCAGGTTGTGATACAATTCTATGAAGAAAGGCTCACATGGCACACGCCTGCACCTGATGAGGCTGGTGCCGAGGACTAGGGACTACTGTAGGCAATCTTTTACATACTTTTATTGGTATCCATGCTTATTTTTTGGCAGGGAATAATTTTATTCCTACATTCAATTTCACACTTTTTCAATAACTTTTGTCTCAACACACAAAGTTACGAATCTATAAAACAAAATTGGTATTGGGTATTTTAAATTTCTGTGATTATTTTACCGATCATCATCTGAGAAAAAGCATTGCACCCAGTTAATTCAAGTATAGTTCATTTGTCTTAAACTTAGTGACATAGGATTAATTAACATTGTGACTCTCTGTAGATATAAAACATAATAAATCATTGGGAGTCCAAGATATTTTTTTTTTTACTTTTGTTTAATTTTAAATAATATGTACTGTTTCGTAACATTCAATCGTAAGATCGTCATTGAATTATGATTTAATATTAATTTTAGACCAATAAGTTGATTCCACTTTATTGATTAAAATATCTGCAGGAACTAACACTTGACATAAGGATTATTAAGATAAAATTGACCTGTGTTGTAATAAACAGTATTTTATTATTAACACAGCTATGTTTGTCAACATACCTAGTAAGTAGGATAAGTTACTGGTAGTAATACATTTAACTAAAGTGTAATGTACATAAATAACACAGGTTTCGCCTTGAATGAATGTAAAACGTAGATTTAATAAAAATGTATAGAAGCGGAATTTACTTGTTCATTTACACGCGTGGATTCGCAGAGCGCACACCTGTGTCGCCAATTCATTTGGAAATTGCTTTTGTATACATTCTAGTTCTATAAATATCTGACAACAGCAGAAGAATCGTTTTTTTAAAGAAATTAATACTAAATTCTGCTAGCGTAAATGTGATCCAGTCTAACGCATGGACGTGAAAGATATCAAGGCTGTAACTATTACTGCCCCACTGTGATTTTGCGGAACATTTGTATTCTCTAAAATATTATAGTTATCTACATATTTCAAGTTCAGATTGATATTTTCATCTTGGAGGTATGTAACAATAATGTTTTAGTGAAAACTATATTTTACTATTGGCAAAGTCTTCTGCCAACATTATTTTGCTTAGTATAAGGTAATGTAAGATTGGCAATATGTGCGATTTAGAATATGTAAGCCTACATTATAATGATGTTTGGACAACTTGATGACTATTATTTCCTACTAGCTTCTGCCCGCGACTTCGTACGCGGATCCTGTTGCTTATGCCAGCGACACGGGGTCGTCAAAATCGAACATCTGAAAAGTCTGAAGTCCAATTTCAAGAGCCCGGGTAAAAAAATAAATGGAAGTTTTGGCCTGTAGAGTCTATAAGGAATGAGTTTATAAGGGGAAGTTTGAAAGTGGCGCCTGTTACAGAAAAAATGAAAGGGAATCGTCTATCTTGGTATGGACATGTGATGAGGAGGGATGACACCCATGTGACTAAGAAAGTGATGAGTATGAATGTTGATGGATGGAGAGGAAGCGGAAGGCCAAAGAAAAGATGGATGGATTGTCTAAGGAATGATATGAAAGAAAAAGGAGTAAATGATACTGTGACGTCTGATAGGGGAGAATGGAAGAAGAAAACGTGTTGCGCCGACCCCAAGTAGAATGGGATAAGGGCAGGAAGAAGAAGAAGGCCTGTAGAGTCAAATTTTTATTCATTTACTATTCATCGAGAGCTGTGGTGGCCCAGTGGTATCGGTCCCGACTTACGATTTGTAGGTCGTGGGTTCGAACCCCGCCAGGCGCATTACTTTGTGTAATTTATTTCATCACCACTGCTCTCAAAACGGTGAAGGAAGAACCAAAAATTCGAAGACATGATTGTGACATCTACCAACCCGCATTGGGCCCGCGTGGTGGATTATGGCGCACTCCCTCTCACATGATGTGATGTGATATATTCATCGGCATCGTCACCGAAAATTAGTTCTTAATTGTTACCGCCTTTACTGCGTGGAGGTACTCCCAGCTTATGTTATTTTAAAATTATACAGTGAAATTAGTGATAACTTTGATTTCCACATGAAGTGTTCCAGATCTTCAATTTTATACGTCAACAGAGAGTGCTTATCAGGCTAAACAACTCTTGCTAAGACGTCATTCCTGTATATGTTATAGTGTAGCTGGGCTCTCGGAGTTCCACATCAGATGTTCCAGATCTTCAATTTTTATACGTCAACAGAGTGCTCATCAGGGCTGAACAACTTTGCTGAGACGTCATTCCTATATATGTTATAGTGTAGCTGGGCTCTTGGAGTTCCACATCAGGTGTTTCAGGTCTTTAATTTTTATACGTCAACAGACAGTGCTTATAAGATTAAACAACTCTTGCTAAGACGTCATTCCTGTAAGATATGTTACAGTGTAGGTGGGCTCTTGCATACCTACATAAACACCCAGACTGAACAACTAGGTACTTGTAGATCATACAAACATTTGCTCGGTGCGGGAATCAAACCTTTTTTTGACTTTTTGGCTAAATTAAATCGTCAAATACGGGCAATGACGGAAGGGACTGTCAGACTCGTGCTGACTAAAATCCACGGTGACCTTCAACAGCCCTTTACGTTACGGGGTCACGGATACTTGATAAGACACCAAGTCTAACGCTCAGCCATTGCGCGAACCGTGCCGTCATGCATTTTCCATAGATTTGTTTAACTAGTCCCATGCATGGAGGCATGAGTGATGGGCCTCAAATATTCCAGACTCAATACGAAAAATCCCAAGAAAATTGCTGCTCGTCCTGGATTCGAGTGCCAGGTCGGGCATTGTTTAGCACTTTAGCACCTGTGACCAATTATCAGTGACGGATTAAGACTTCTTGATGCCCTAAGCAATTTAAGCCTTTGGTGCCCCCTAATCAACGGTGATCCTTCATTAGCCCTTTACGTTCCAGGATTACGGTTACTTGATGAGATAGTCCCGCGAACCCGGCAGTCTTTGGCCCTCTAAAGGGGGGCACCGTCATGGCAGTTTGCTGACGGCTCTTTGAGGTGCGCGTGGAACACGACGCGGACCCGGGAACGGTCTATGCGGTCCATGATCGGACGGCGAGTCACCCATTACTCGCCATCCGCGCCTACGGTGCGGTGGTCGGAAATCGCCTCGTGACGTCGCGAGGCGATTTCTGACCCGGATAGTGATCCACGGTAGTGTTTGCCTTTATTTTTTATAACGTATTCATTGGTGATAAGGAAGGTATTATGTAGGGAAGTACTTAGTTTATTCTGTTCCGTGGTTTACTAGGTAAAACAGAGTCCTCTCGAGAACTAGGGAAAAAGAGCGAGCGAAACGGGCTCGATTTTTTTTTGCACCTTCTATAAGCAATAAATAAGGTAACGGTAGGTAGGTAAAGGCAAATAGAAGCGAGCTAGAAAATTTAAGCAGTTTCAATAAGTTTTTGGTGACGTGAGAGTGAGACGTGATGCCCATAATGGGGGGCACCAGAAGAAGCTCAAAAAATAATCCTTTTTTTTTGTGCTTCTACTGGTGCACCCCCAGACGTGCTACCCTAAGCAATTGCTTAATTTGATTAAGGGTTAATCCGCCACTGCCAATTATAGACCAATGCCTCCCCGGCAGATCATCAAACAATAAAAATAAAAAGTAAGTAATTATTTTTATTTAGTTTATTCAAACTTGAAATGAAAAGCTAAAAAACATTAATTTAAAAGTTAAAAAAAAGAATACTACTTTAGTAAGTATAATTTGTTCAACGGCTAAATTAAGTAAAACAATAGAACCGCAAAAAACGGTTTGAAGTTAGCTTAAAAGCAGAAACATGATTAATACCTGTGTTAATACTATGCATACCAGTAATACAAAAAAATATTTAAAGTGGTTCAAGTAATTCAGTAACGTCTCTCGTCTCGTTTTCTATAATAATAATGCATTTTTACTTCCACGGAAGGATGTTCAAATATTTTCTTCCATAGATCTCCGTAGTTTTCCTTGTCATAATTGTAGGTATTGTAGCTGTTTTCTATTGTAGCCAAGTAACCTTGAATGAATTCCGAATCAGCCAGCATGCATTCGAAAATTTTTACCTTATTCTTTTCATCCGTAATTAATCTTGAAAATATTTTTTGTAACACTTTGGAGAAAAGTTTGTAAATACAAGGGAAATGTAACTTGACATCGTCTTTTAAATAATCTAAGCAAATTTTGCCAAACTCAGGAGCTATTTCAGTTACAATAGTTCCCCAGTCTTTGCCGTCGGAATTTGGTTTGTCAGCCAGTTTTGCCACAGCAACTGTTAACTTCCAATTTGTTAACAAAATATAGTTTTCTGTGACAGACAAGGTGTTTGCTAGTTTATCTTGTATATTTAAAAACATTTTCACTGGAACTACCATTTTCTTTTCTGCGACATATTCTTTTAAGTCATCGGAAAGGCGTGTTAATAAATATTGAAAGTGCGACCGGATGTAGTAACTTCCTTCCCGTTTTTCATTCCATTTGGAGAAAGCACGCAGCATTAGGGGCACAAGAACTTTTTCATATTTTTCTGTTTGAATATTTTCATCCTTAGCACACAGCAAGTACGCAGAAAGGACAGATAACATTCCACCAGATGAGTAAATAGTTCCACAATTGTCGCCAGTGCCGAAAAAATCTTTTTCAATAAACTCTTGTACAATATCCGTTACAAATTCTGGACACATATCTTCCATTATCTCGCGTGAATGTTCTGACAGCTGTGAAGATAGTGCTCGGTAATGTGCGCGATCGTCTTCTTTAACTTTTTCAGTGAGACTTTTCATGAACTTGTAACTTTTCATTAAATATTTCGCTCTGACTTTTAGCGGGACGTCTTGAATTTTACACATTAATTCGTAAATCTTTTTATCCTCTTCAAATGTTAAGTTTTCAATGAATAGTTCTATTAATTCCCACAGACTCACAGCATTCTCAGGGTCTTTTTCACGGCACAACAGTTCGAAAGTAAATTTAAATATTATAGCTCGTATACTAGCGTTTTTAGAAGCTTTCCAACAATCAAAGAATATTTTTTTGACTGTTTCGTGGTCCAGTTTTCTATACGCAAGTCTGATGCCATGTTTTTGGACGGACACTGGGGCATCTAAAAGTTTCGGAATATGTTCTTGACTTTGGTTTACATTCAAATTATAAAAGATGGCTAGTAGTGATGGCAGGGCGAATTGTAAGTAATCACCTTTAGCGTACCACAAGATAGTGTCGGGAGAAGGTTGCGGACGTGCGATGTGCATGTTTTTAGCAATGAACCGTTGAATACTGAGAACACGATCGTCAATTCCATTCCAATCGATTTTGGCTTGTGCTGGCTTGTATTTTTCTATAAATTCAAGTAAAGGTTTGTGTAGCAATGCAGTACAAATGCCACGAATAGTTGCTTTGTGGCCATCGGTTCTGTTAAGATTCTGTAAGTAAGCATCGATCCAGTTCTTGGCGAGTGAGTGCGGCCAGTAGACTCGCAGTTTGCCGACCAGACGTCGCAACGAGACGGCGTCGTTAGTTTGCAACGTGTCCATGTCCTGTTTGTACCGCTGTAGCAACTGCGGGTCGTGTTTCAGTGCGTTCAGGCATACCTCCTCACATGGATTCATTGCAACAGATTCTTCAAACATGAGCTTTCGCCAGGACTTATTAAAGTTGTATATTGGGACCATGCTTTCCTTCCACAATTTTTCTCTTTTTATTTTTAAGCACTCTTTTATTTTGTCTGTTACAAAAGGATAATCTGTTAGTTGTTTTTTCCAATCACGCAGTAACCCTAAAATACTCACTATATTTCTGATTGACTCAGAGAATTCTTCTTCTTTAGTAATAGGTTTAAATTTGCCTATCAGGATATCGTATAAGTAACGAAATACCTTTTCTTTTTGTTCTTCATTTAGTTTACTTCCATATGATATTAAAGTTCCAGACGAGAACCGTTTTTGTATGGCAGCAGGTACACTTTGATCATGTAGCAGATTATATACTATAATAGATTCAATAATTACGTTGGCGCTTCCATAAACATAAGAGTTAGAATCGTCATAAATTTTCAAAATTTTGAAAAGTTCGTTAACCAAATTCCAAGTTTTCTCATCATATTGGTGAATGTTCGTATGGTTCAATAACTGTACAGTAAAATTCCAAGTAAAAGGAGTCTCTTCTTTCTTGTGCTTGTCAAGGTAATACTCCAGTAAAGTTTGGATGTGCTGTAAGTTATGATCAGCACATGACAACAGTACCGTCAGCATGGGAGCTTTGTCACGGGTATCCAAATCTTTAGATATAATTCTGGTGATTTCCTCAAATGCGCGTTCAAAACTTGCAAAACGATACCAAACGTAACCAGGCGTTTTCACTGCGATATATAACTTTCTCATATCGTATGGTTCCGTACCAACCTTTAAATTTTCTTCAATAGCTTCCACGTTTTCTTTATCAATGAATACTTTTTTTACGAAATCAAATTGTTCGGTTTTAGGCAACCTTTTAATAAAGTATTTCATTGAGTCGTAGTTGAACAATCTTCTCAAATTGTAATATTGATAACGATTATCATTATCTTTTTTAGCTTGCGTATACAAAAATGTTTTAATTTCATCTGTTTTGAGGTATCTAGAGAATGTCGGTATGTTAATATAGTTTACGTACTTATCAAAATTATCCATGATTCTTTTTGGAGAACTCTTCATAATGATATCCGTAGCTTTGTCATTAAATTTCGGGAGGTTATTATAACTATCATCCTTTTCTAAAATATCTAGATATTTATCAACATCAGCTTTCAAAAGGAACGTAACAGCTTGGGCGTATCTTATTCTTTCGTAATATTGTATTTTTTTCATCGCGATGTCATAGACGTTGGAGGATTTCTCACAAAGCCGCTTAAATGTTCTTATTTTACAATGATCAATATGTTTGTCGATGTTTGTTTCAATGAAAGTAACTGAACAGCGTGGTAACCATTTTAAGGCGTCCACAGGTTTCTTTTCGTTCATATAGAATAGTTCAGCACGCGCTTCATCTTGTATGTTATGCCTTATGTGTTTGTTGAGCTTGATGAAGGCTTTTGTGCTCA
This sequence comes from Agrotis exclamationis, assembly GCA_950005045.1. Lineage (NCBI taxonomy): Eukaryota > Metazoa > Arthropoda > Insecta > Lepidoptera > Noctuidae > Agrotis > Agrotis exclamationis. The sequence continues at coordinate 8,479,469 of OX465437.1, forward strand.
TGTGTGGGAGCAATTGTGTGTTCAGATAGTCAGGGGTGATGATGTGTGCATATTGCGGGTCGGTGATCAGCCAGGTGCTCTGCGTGAGCGCACGAGATATGCACAGCATATCACCACTTTTGAACACGTTGATAATATAATCAACATCTCTGTTGTTACACGCCAGATCTATTTTCAATAAGTTTTCGACATCGGTATCATCAAATGTGAAGTCTGCAACCGGTTGGCGATTGGTAATAGCAGTTTTGAGTAGTTTATTGTAGTTTCGATGTCTCTCCCCGAGGCTTTCACCTTCCAAGTCCAGAGGTGCCATGGCGCGTACCTGTAAAAGAAGAATAATGATTTCAATCAAAAATTTTGTTTGGTTATTGCCATGAAAACAGGTTCAAGGAAATTTATCAAAAATTAGTCGTTTCTTCAGTCTCGATAATTAAAAAGGGTGACATTTTTGGCATAAGTTGCTACATCAGCTACATGGGATGCTACCCTACCTAAACCGTTGTATCCGCTACCTGAATATACATTTAAATAAATATTTTATGAATGAGAACGGAGTTTTATGGCAGATGTGATTGGCAACGCCTGGAGAAGACGTCATAAGAGTGCCCCACACAGCTTAGCGGGGCTATTGCGTATCTCTGTTGACAGTTCAAATGATGATCACTTGCTCTGGTAACCATCAAATAGATATCGAAAGGTAAATTTCGTATTGGCTTTTGCATTTGCAATGAAACTGATAAATGTAAATGTTCCCTAATATCAACTATTCTAACGCTCTAGAGGCACTCCTCAATTTAGCCTCATAACAGTCGATAAAATATAGAGGTGTCAAGCCATCCAATTAGTTCAGTTGAAAACTGCTGGTCAGTGACTATCAAGTTAGCCAATAGCCCTGCAGATCGTCTTTCACTAATTATCAGGCATCGATGGAGAACAGATGTATGAACGTTGTCGGGGCGGGGCGAAAGGAGTAATGTAATCGATCATAGCAGGCGGCGTTCAGTACCCTGAGCACGAGTTTTCAGTATTTGAGACGTAAAGTAAACTGGAACTTTGACAACTTCAAATTGACAATTTTCAAGGAAAAAATTAGTTCCTACTTCGCACACCAGAGGCGCTGTTCCATTTTTTCATACAAGAAACGCTGTAAATACTGGAAAGACGCTGTAAAGTAAAAGAGTGAAAACTCGTGCTAAGGGTACTGTATTTTTTGCTTATTTCTATCGGAAAAACGCGTATGTATGAGCACGGAGTACCTATTTAAAAACCGGCCAAGTGCGAGTTGGACTCGCCCATGAAGGGTTCCGTAGTAGCAAGCATAGATTAGGGATATAATTATATTGAGATTAGAAAGTAATATACACAAACAATAAAAATAACTTTGTTTTTCATAGTGTTTGTATGAATGGCAAAGTTATATTTGCGGTTTTTGAAAATGTACTATATCTCAAAAACTGCTAACTGTATCTCATCCAAACCAATTTTGGTTGGAAGTTTTTGTTGATGTCTACATTATATATTTTTTTAGTTTTATCGTTCTCTTCTTCCAGAAGTTACAGGGGGGGCACATTTTACCACTTTGGAAGTGTCTCTCGCGCAAACTATTCAGTTTTGAAAAAAATGATATTAGTAACCTCAATATCATTTTTAAAGACCTATCCATAGATACCCCACACGAATGGGTTTGGTGATTTTTTTTTTTAGTTTTAATTCTAAGTATGGGGGGTACCCCCAAAATTTGTTTTGTTTTTATTTTTGTGTAAAAATCCTAATACGGTTCACATAATACATCTACTTACCAAGTTTCAACAGGATAGCTCTCATACTTTCGAAGAAAAGTGGCTGTGACATACGGACGGACAGAAAGACAGACATGACGAATCTATAAGGGTTCCGTTTTTGCCATTTGGCTACGGAACCCTAAAAATCAGTAAAGCTAAGTACTGAAATACACTAGCTGCATCCGAGTATAATCCAAGGTTGTCTGCCAGGAATAGATGTTTGAAATACCTATATTTAACAAAACGAAATCTGAATGTTTCTTACAACATAATACTCCATAGTCCTATCTCTTTGTCAATTTTCTTTTATGGAGAGAGAAAACTCTCTGCATAAAAAAATATTGAGTAGGTATACTGCCTATTAATGTACCTACGTGTGTGATTTTTAGTTATAGTGAACCAATCTTTGAAGACATTTTCTGGATAGATCTCTGGCTACATTAATAAACAGTTATAATTTTTAATTCACGTACAGTCCGCATCAAAAGTTGCTGACCACATTCAGATCTTCAAAACCGCTGTACACCGTAATAATACATAATAATACCACAGTATAATAAAAATCATTTATATTATCAACTATGAAAGATCGTCGAAACGTCTCTTCCGATTCAAACTGGTCTGCATGCTTTAGGACGCAATTCTAACGTTGCACAAAAGGCGGATGAGCCGGGAGCGCGGCGTCGCCAAGCCGTAGCCGAGTTGACGTATCGGAGCTAGGGGGTATACTCTCTTAGTCCGTCAACGAAGATACGGGCTCGTATGAAAGTAGCTCGAAACTTTTGATTGAACCATACTTCCTATTAGTTTGGAATTTATGGGTTTCCACTGCCATACTAATGGGAAATTGATTATGGGGCATTCCAAAGTGACGGGTGACGGGTGGGACATCTTGACTCATTTTTGCTTCTAAAAGGAGTTATATCCTTTATTATTCACTAAATGACCATTTCAAATGATTACATGTGTAACCAGATATATAGTTGAAAAACATAACACTTACAAAATAATAATCAAACATCAATTACAATATGCCAAAAACTTCCATTTTCCAAAAGTGACGGGTGGGGCAGAAAAGTCACCCAACTATCTGAGTAGTTGGTTTTACCATTAAAATGAAGACAAACTAGAAACTTTTTGTTAAGAGAAGTTTTGTGTATTAAAGCTTCTAGAACGCCTTGATAAAGAACGATTATGAACTTCAGTGGAAATATAACAATCTGAATCTAAAAAAACATATTTTTAATCTGGGCATGGGGTGACGGGCGGGACGTGTCGGGTGCGGCGAGTAACATTTGAACGTGAATAAAATCCCATATTTTGTATATTTATCTCGTAATTTTAATTGAAATATATTTAAAACAATGAAATGAATGCATATGTAAAAAAAGGGGGAAATAAGGGCAATTTTCTGAAATATCACCTGAATAAGAAATTTTACAAAAACACTTTTTTTGCTTCATTTCTTAACTTTTTTCTTTACTATCCTCTAGACTTTATTTTACTTTCTGCAGTAGGTATTCAATTCATGTTCATGCATTAAAAAGCAAAGAAACCAAAGCGAGATAATTATAAATGCAGTAAAAAATGTGAAACATGTATAAAAAAATAAGATTTGGTACAAAAATAAAAATTATAGCTTTTTTATTACTAGGTAATTATTTCATTAGCTTTATTATAGTGTAATAGTACAATGTCAAATTATAGGTTTTATTTTTTTTGCCCGAGGTGACATGTTCGCTGGAATGCCCCTTATCGCGATAAAGACGTTTATACCTACGAACATTCAATTGATTCAAACTGTTATCGCGAGAATCAACGGGAAATGCCGTTGGTGTGGTCCAGCTATTATTATTTAGACAGTTGAAATTTTCACAGAATTTTGTATTTCTATTGCCGCATTAACAACAAAATATAATAAAAATAAATGATACGGAACCCTTCATGCACGATTCCGACAGCGACTCGCACTTCGTCGGCCCGCGATAAAAGTGCAAAAGATTAATAAAATGCGTAGGAGAACATTTTAATAATTACTTAAAAAGGTTAGGTTAATGCCTCGGGTATTTCTACCAGTGTAGGTAATTTAATTTTAGACCTAATTAGTACCTATACCTTCCTACTGTGATGATTATCCAGTTATGCTCCGGCCGCGGCATAGCAGAATATAGGTATATTAGTGTGATTCATTTCAAAAATAGAACATGCCAGCCATTTTTTGTTTTGATTATTGAAAAGAGATGACCTCATCGCGTCAAAGTAGAACTTATAGCCAGGCGGTTTGCGCAGTGACGACAGAATCGTATAAAACAATAATGTTACGTACCTATCTCCTCTGCTATGATGTTAGCACAAAGTGAAACTAACGAAATATTCACTGCCTATCGTAAAAGATTAGATGCAATGTAAGAAAACACGAATGAAGTAGGCGGGGCGGCCGGTCGTACCGGTGTATGTACGGCCCAAGTACCTAACAAAACTTTGCTCAGACTTTGCTGTGAAGTGTGACGAACTGTTTCTTTCTATTTACGTAATAATGTAGTAACTAAAAAAAAGATCAAGCAATTGTAAATCTAAACGTAAGGATTTAGAGTTCCAATTTCAATAGTCTGTTAACCGTGCAGATGTTACCTTGTGTTGCTTAGTAAAATGACAGGATTGACAGGTCCACAAGAGGGCAAGTGGTGAACACAGATATAAAATAACGTTAATCGTTTCGTTGTGTTAAAACGATATTTAGCTGAATAGTTATCGCAAACTGTTGATCGTTGTACAAGTTATTTTCATGTTTTTGATATTTATTGAAAACAAGTGTTTTTTTAATGGGGATGGCAACTCAAAGCTATTCGTAGATGTCGCTGCGATCGTTGTCCCATAAGTCAGATTACTGTATAGCTTGTACAAAAAACAAACACGTATTTTGCTATAAAAATTGAGTTTATTCTAAAAAACAAATATGGGAAATTATTCGTAAATGCATAATTATACTAAAACTAGAACTAAGACGCCGCGGTGCATCTACAAGAGGAAAAAAAAAGTGATTTAGTTGAGAGGCTAGAAATTTGATTCTACTACATTAAACACACATTTACTTGTAGTTGGGATTTTACATCTATTTTATAGATTGGAGCTATATGATAAGAATTTTTACTTCCTAACACCACCACTAGGTATCACAAATATCGGTCCTGGTGATAATTCTTCCACCAGACGAACCATTTCATGATATAAAGAGCGATGCAATACTTAACCTCCAATAGAAAAGTAGATATTATTTTGAAAGGTGTATTCGATTGTTTAGTTATGGTATAATCATAGAATTTCATTAATATATTCAACTGACGGTCTGTCCCGGCTTCGCAAGGGTAGATATTTGTTTATTATATAGCTTTTCCTTACTGATAATACAATTTTTGTTCTCACAGCAGTCATAGCAGCTACCCATTATTTCTTGATAGTGTGAATTGTCGGAAATTTGTATGTCCCATCATTTTTACAGCCTATTACACAACATCTAGTCATTTTACATCATTAAATCGCTTTTTTTCAGAAAATTCCTTTGATTTGACAGTTCTTTTGGGACACAAATGTCACTTTTCACTTTGACACTTGCCTTCCCCATTGGTGGAGTTAAAAATAATCTACAACACTACAGGCAATTAAGCATATTTTGGCTCATGATTGCAAGGGGCATTAGGATTACCTAATGTACCATAATGCAATCAGAGACATTCACGGTTCGATTTTTTGGTGGATTTGCCTACTGTTCTGTCGGTTTTTGTCGTAATAGTTGACGCAGTAGCTGATCATTCATCAGCATGATTCAGGAAAGGTATAAGCATAGATTTTTTGCATGGACTGAGTCTTTCTTGGTCAATTAATCAACAGAAAAACAATTGTAAGGCCACCTATCCGTTTCATCATAGACCATCCTAAACAAAAAAGGAAATTAAAAATTCATAAATCTTCCAATCTTACAAAAGAGAAAAATAATTAAAAGAATTAGTAATAAAGAATTTTCATATTTTATTTTGTAGGTATTCCACATTATGACTTTTATAAAAGAAGACCGATGTTTATTATGGATAGATGATGAGTATGGCAATTTTAGGTAGATAATGCTCGGTCCATGCTCTATGTCTATGAATAGTAGTCGAGGTGGCGCTTGTGAGTCGGGTGGTAGCAGCACAGAGTTCACACATGGTACAGACGCCAGCACATCAAGCTACCACAATCTGCCAAATTTCTTCAATAGATTTTCAACCTTATCAGAATTAGTGGAAGGTTAATGTTCGATTGGTAAAATCTGACAGTTTCGGGTAGGTTGACCTGCTGGCGTCTGTACATCAGGCGGAAGGTGTGGTCTAGTCGGGACCCATCTCTTGTCTTATATAGTTCGTTCATACAATTAGAGAGAAATTAAATAATAAAAAAAATGGTTGAGAGTAGAGAGTAGCAGACTATTCCCAAAACAAGTTTTTAAAATTTCTCCGAACGTGTCCTTGGATGTAGGGTATCTTTTATTATAAATAAGTAACTACACAAACACCCAGACCTGGAACAACTATTTGTAAGTCATACAAATATTCCAGTTTACACGATCCAGGGCCAAAGTGGGCCACTGGTCATTTGTTCTGTCAAGTTCGTCCCGCCATCTTCTACGAGGTCTGCCGCGACGCCTTCTGGCTGTGTCAGGGCTCCACAAAGTGGTTATTTTGGCCCACAGCTCATTGGGCATGCGGCAGACGTGGCCAGCCCAAGCCCATTTCAGTGCAGCGGCCTTTAGACCAACGTCAAACGGAGAGGCCTTTGCCCAGCAGTGGGATGATGTAGGCTAGCAGTATCAGTATCAGTATATACAAATATTAGTTCAGTGCGGGAATCGAACCCGCGACACGCTGCGCAGCAGTCCAATGGCGCAGCCACTGCGCTAACCGTGGCGTTTGTTTGTTACCTTTTCAAGCTTCAACCATTGAACCAATCATCATGAAATGAATTCTGTCATTGGCTTAGTGTACTGAAACGGACATATTAATATTCGGCCGTTCAGAGAATGCGTTCCTGACACGTCGCGATTGAACTGACGACGTAACTTTTTAATGGCGTTGCAGTTACGATAAAAAAATTTTTCTGGTTGTTTACCGTTTTAACAATTGATGAGCATTAAAACAACATTATTATATCAATAATCAATTAATGTTATAATTTTGTGCCAAACTGAGTGTCAAATAAGTGACTAACTGGTGTCAGGAACGCATTCTCTGAACGGCCGAATATTATACCTTTCATCCTACGGGATGAAAGGTACCTACGGGTAAAACTGTTCCCGAGGAAAACAACTATGACATTATTATGCGTAAGTATAGAATTTGGAATTTAATTGACTGACAAATATCAATCAACGCTAGCGCTAAAATTAATACCACTAGACACTTCAAAACGCGAGGTTAGAGGCGGAAACACATAATTAAAACGCGACGCCACGTACCCGATGAAACGTGATGCGTGTTGACTCGAACAAATTGCCATGGCGTCGCGTCGGATGTTCATAGTGTCCGCTAGGAGTAATTATTATGTTCTGTGAAAACAATACATTTGATTCTACTCAACACGCATCACGTTTCATCGGGTGGCGTCGCGTTTTAATATAATGTGTGGGCGACTTAATAATAATACGAAATACAACTTTTTAAATTCATATAGTTTATTTACAATATAATTAAATGACATTTGTAAATGATCTGAATTATGGTCATTTGTGAAAACAACACAAATAAATATAAGCATATTAGCCTACCTGTCAAATTATCTAAATCAAAGATGAACTTTCAGTTAATGTGATAAAGTTGAAAATTAAAATTTGACAGATTGAGGTAGGTAGGTTGATGTTCTGTATTATTAAAAAACAAATAGTCCAAACATAAAAATCTAACAAAAGAATACATGCAGCAAGATTAGTTGTACGATTATCAATAACCGCGTTCAAGAAAATTATTGTATACTTGAGACCTCTTCAAGAGGATAACTTTGAAATTCATAGTAATAATGCAATTGTACCTCGATAGATGGATGTGATTTAATTTTTTTACGTATTTCTACTTGAGTCCTCTTCTCTGAATCTGAGGCACGATAATTTTTGTTGATCGCCTGACAAACTACTATATAACTAGGTATGAAATCTTGATCACACAACATGTTACTCAATATTTCTAGTTTAATCTCAGAATCATAAGAAAATACGCCGTCGATCATTTTATTGAATGCGTCTTTAAACATCAAACATATTGAAGGATAATATTGCTCCGTATCTTCTTTCAAACATCTAACAATTCTCGAACCTAACTCAGGATATGTTGCAACACGAATTTCTTTCCATATATTTTCGTTATCACCGGTCCACAATACATTTCCAGTTTTAGAAATGTGTTGTTGTATTAGTATAGCGTATTCTGTTACTAATTTCCAACTAGTGTACAGTACATAATTTTCTGATATTTTCATATTCTTTTCCATTGTTATTTTAATTTCTGTAAACAATTTAGCGGGAGTGTATCTCTTACTCAAAGTAAATTCTTTGAAACCGCCAAATAAATATTGAATAAAGTGGTCGAAGTTAGCAATGACGAAATATTCATTGCTGCGCGTATTACGCCACGAAAGAAAAACTTCTTCCATTGCTGGTTTCACTACTTTTCTAAATCGCTCAAGCTGATTTTCCTCACATGTACCCCACAACACATAACGTCCAAAAATATCAATGAAATTACTGTTATACATACAAAATTTAGTACCTGCTGGTGACAACAATTTATCTGAAACAAAATCGTCGTCGAATGAATCTACTATGCTTGGATGGTAACGTGCATGGTACACTAATCCACTCACGAGACTATCGCATAAGACGGAATCATGCACCGAAGTTAAATACGTGTAACTCTTCATGAAATATTCAGCTCGCACGCTTATGGGAACAATATCGACTTTACTTAAACATTTGAGTATGTCTTTATTTGCCTTTGAAGGTAATTTATCGATAAATGAACTTAATAACGTCCATAGTTCTTTTTGGACGGTCGCTTTTTTACCTGACTGCACGACGCATTGGGGGTTAACATTTTCTACTTTACATAGAAAACGGAAAGTGTTCTTAAAAATAACGGATTTAATTGTTGAATTAGTTGTAATGTTCCAAATATTTGAGATCAATGTTTTAAGACCGCTGAGTTCTAGTTTTGAAAACGCTACATGTAGGCCAAACTTTCGTAAGGAGACTGGTGCTTCCAGTAATATTAACACATGTTTACGGCTCTCAATTTGATTCAATTTGGACATTATGGCGTTAAGTGATGGCACAGCGTATTGTAAGTAATCGCCTTTAGAATAACATAAAAGGATTTCTAAAGGAATCGGTGGTCTAGCTATGTGTATATGCTTTGCAATATTTTTTCGTATGGTTATTTCTGCCAGGTCAGTCTCGGCCCAATTTATCTTAAAATTGTCAGGTGCATGTAATTTTGCAATGTCAATTATTTGATTTTGAGAAAGAAGTGCAAAGAGACCCTTTATAACAGCTTTTTCTCCAGAAGGTTTCTTCAGATGTAACAAGTAGGCGTCGGTCCAGTGCTGGGCGATTGAGTGTGGCCAGTAGACGCGCAGCTTGGCGAGCAGACGTCGCAGCGAGACAGCGTCGTTAGTTCGCAACGTGTCTATTTCTTTGTCGTGTTGCGTCAACAGCTGCGGCTTGTGTTTCAGCGCGTTCAGGCACGATTCCTCACTCAGACATAGTGACAACGAATCCTCAAACATGTGCTTCCTCCACGATTTCTTCACGTTGTACAAACAGGACATGTCTGTTTTCCACATGTTCTCTTGCTTTATCTTTATTAGTTCCTCTATTTTTTGAAGGATGCTTGGGTACTCACGGATATCTTTTCTCCAATTGCTAAACAAAGTCAATGCATTCTTTAAAAGATCTACAGTCTCACTGAAATCGGATTCATTTAAAATATTTTTACTTCGTATTTTTGAGTGTAGGAAATTAAGGAGATAAGAAAATATTTTTTCAGCTTCTTCTTGATTCAGGGTTCTCCGTTTGTCTTCAAATGTATTGAATGATACTTTTTGTTCAATGATTTCTGGCACTGGGTTGTCGTGCAAAACATTGTATAAGATAATAGATTCGAGACACTTTTGCACGTCGTTTTCTGAATCAGCGTAAACTTCCATACTGTGAAACAACTGATCCAAAATGTTCCATGTTTCACCATCAAAATTATGAATAGATACTTTTGAAAGTAAATGATTGATGAATTGAATCTTGAATTTGAATGGTTCATTAATGTGTCGATCAAAGAAAAAACGGAGCAATCCTTTAATATTCTGTGGGTTTCCTCTTGCACAAGTGATCAAAACTGAGAGCATTTCAAATCGTTCAGAGGGTGAGTTTTCTGCAAGTATATGTTTTTTCATTTCTGGCAAGGCAATATTAAATGGAATGTACTCATACCAATAGAAGAACGCTTTGTCTATTTTGTATTCCACCATTTTGTCGTCTGAACGCAGGAAACTTAGATCTGTTCTGTCGATAAAAGTTTTCTTTATAAATTCTAGCTTTTCTTCTTTTGGCAGATTTTTTATGAAATGTCTCATTTTCCCAAAATCGCAAAACTCGTGGCTATTTTCTTTCATTTGTTTTATTAGGAAAGGTTTTATTTCTTCCTTTTTTAAATATTTTGCTACTACAGACAAGTCGATGTTATCAGCATACCTACCAATGTTATCTAATATTCTTTGCGGGCACGTTTTCATAAGTATTTCTGTTTTCTTTCTTCCAAATTCAGGTAAGTAGGAGTCTTCTATTACGTTTAATACTTCAGCTGGGTGAGACTTCAATAAAAATAAAATTTCATTTCTTAGTCCATATATGCTGCCTGGTTCAACCCGCTTATGAAATTTTAGGAAATGAGCAGATCGTCTGCATAAACGTTTAAATAGAGACAATGGCATGTGGCGTTCATTTTGGATTACATTTTCTATAAAAGGAATGGAGCAATTTTCTAACCATTTGTAAGACTTCTCCGTTTCTTTCAAGTATTCATAAAAGGCTTCAACTCGAGTTTCATCTTTTAGATTGAGTCTAATGTGAAGCATGAGTTTGTTAAATGTTTTGGTGTTCATGCTAGGTAATAGTTGTGTGTGTAGGTACTCTGGATTGATGATGTTTGCGTATTGCGGCTCGGTGATTAGCCACGTGGACTTTTTGATAGCAGTCGCCGCATACAGCATGTCGTTAGATTTCATTACTTCGATGATATAGTCTACATTTTTGGTTTTGCTGGCGATTTCTATGGCCAGAAGATTGTCTATGTCGTTGTCATCACTATTGATGTTACGTAATTCATACTTTTCATTAGCAATCGCATCTTCGACGAGCTTGTTGAAGTGTCGGCGTTTTTCGCCGAGTGTGTCTCCTTCAAGCATTAACGGCGGCATTGTGAAAACCTGGAAATGAAATATTGACATTGTTACGAATGCTTGCTTATTAGAGTTATCTAGTAAGACGGTATTTACAATGTTTTGAGAACTTTAATGATTTAGTTTCTCAAGTTTACTAGTTTCCAGACCGATCGACTTGAGGGCTCTTAAAATAAGCAAATTAATGGAAAAGATGTCATAAAATCCGAGATCTAAAAAAGGCATCGTCTGTTCATCTAGTATATATAGTTAACAAATTGAAAGACGCTATAAGTATTTTTTGTTTCCTGATTGTGTAATATTTATAAATCTAATTTACCTAATCATCATTGATCGGAATAGGCTGAATATATTTACCTATTTTTCGAGAGACGACAGAAGCAAAAAGTATAGACTCCTTATAAAAAATATTTTACGGAGAATATTATTCGCTTTCCTTACTAACTGTAAAAATGTAAAAATAATATTATAACCGATATTATAATAATTGATAAAAAAAATATTTTTTGATTATAATGTCTGTTCATTCTGCTAATCATGCATGATGTCATGGTGTTGATTAAATAGTAATTTAACCTGATCAAGATAATGAAGCTGATAATAACAAAATAATACTTAAAGCAAAACTGAGTCATTAAGTGACTCAGTTGTGATGGTCATTGGAATTCTTACTTAATGTAAAACATTTATTATATAATTTAGCCTGAACCGGGAACTAAGTTTTTTTTACAAGATGGTACAACTTGTGTATTGCACTCATAGAAGAATAGAAAAAAATATATATCTATGCACAGCAGCACTAGTTATGCCTTGTTAGTAACTGATACAATAACTTAGTCTGGGCTGGCTGTTATAAGTACTGTAATGTACAGGATAATGTTCACGAGCAATAGTATAATTATTATGTATACAATAAGCAGTATTCAAAAGCGATGTTCTGCTACAATACTGATTAAAGTTTTGCCTTTTCATTAGACTTCTATTTTGGAAGCCATACTATTACAAAATAGGTCTTATTTCAAAGTGGAAACCAGTATTTTACGAGTAAATTGCGTTTAAAGTTTGAATTTTGTTAAGTGTATACATAAATTATTGCTCGTCGGAATCTAACCTCCTTAGGAATCCTAGCCGAGAATCCTAATTTAGGTTTCTCGGCTCGATCCACAAAGGTCTATCCACACGTTTTGACGTGAAAACGATAGTATTTACAAATTATCAATATTAATACAAATACTCAGGTGGTGATTCATATTTAACCCATCGAAATGGAGTACTTACTTACTTTGCTTTTAGAACATAAAATATAATATTTACAAGGTTTTCTAATTCGGAAAATTTAATGTTAAACATTTTTCCCACATACACACGCTCCTCCAGATTATACAGAAGACAGAGGATTATAATCGGCCATTATGTTTAGCGTTTGTGGACTATGAAAAAGCCTTTGATTCAATCGAAACCTGGGCAGTATTGCAGTCCCTCCAACGATGTCATATCGACTATAGGTATATCGAAGTGTTGAAGTGTTTGTATAGAAACGCCACCATGTCCATCCGACTTCAGGAAGAGAGCACGAAACCACAATTGCAGAAAGGCGTGAGACAGGGAGACGTTATTTCTCCGAAACTGTTTACGAACGCGTTGGAGGACGTTTTCAAGGTCTTGGAATGGAACGGACTCGGCATCAATATCAGTGGCGAATACATCACTCACCTTCGTTTTGCCGATGATATAGTCATCATGGCAGAATCGTTGGAGCACCTCAATGCTATGCTCAGCGACCTCAGTATCGTTTCCCAACGGGTCGGCCACGGAATGTCCATGTGGCACCCGTACCTGACACTCTCGAAGTTGTATACCGTTATACTTACCTTGGACAGATTGTTCAGTTAGGTAGGTCCAACTTAGACAAAGAGGTCGCCCGAAGAATCCATCTCGGATGGGCAGCGTTTGGGAAGCTATGTGATATCTTCTCATCGAGAATCCGACAGTGTCTCAAGAAAAGGATGTTTAACCAGTGTGTGTTGCCTCTGAAACGTCGTCTTTGACTGCTGGCCTTTTAGAAAGACTAAGAGTCATTCAACGAGCAATGGAAAGAGCTATGCTCGGAGTTTCTTTGCGGGATAAAATCCGGAACATGGATATTTGGCGAAAAACCAGAGTCACCGACATAGTTCATAAAATTTGCAAGTTGAAGTGGCAATGGGCAGGCCACATTGCTCGTAGAACTGACAACCGATGGGGAAGAAAAGTTCTCGAGTGGCGACCACGGACCGGAATACGCAGCGTAGGCAGGCCTCCCACTAGGTGGACCGACGACATCGTGAGGGTCGCGGGCAACCGATGGATGCAAGTGGCGAATTGTCGTTCGGCGTGGCGGTCTAAGGGGGAGGCCTATGTTCAGCAGTGGACGTCTTCCGGCTTATGATGATGATGATTAAAGATTCCGAAATTGTGCAAAATATAGCGTGCAAAATAACCGGCATATTAATCAATGGTCCTATACAAAACTTAAAAATATTAATATTTTTTTAACTTGACTGCGAAACAATTATATCAATATTCTTCGAACTTTGCAATTAAAAAAAAAATACAGCACAGATGACCTCGCACAGCACTTAAACGATGACGTCATGTAAATATAACACAGGCAAAAAGTAACAAGTTATCGTTTAACTTACCTCTGTTTATTCGGTGATTTCCCAAAGAGGTGCCGCACAGAACTGGATATGAGTGTCCCCGCCACCAAATATCAATTTAATAATATTGTGCAATACAATCGAATTACGTATTACAAAAAGCCCTGTATCCAACAGATAGATATTTCATACAGTTGTGAAAGCTTATGAAAAGCTTATGCAATGATTTTATGACAGAGTTTGTTGTAAACTCAATGTTCCTAGCACCCACAACTAGCGGTGAATCATGCTTGTTCAAGAATACAGATACTACAAAATGAATACACAAAACGGATAACGTAACTGGTTATAACGCGTTATAAAAACAGTTATCGTCGTTACAGTCGTCGTACAAAAATATTGTACTACGACGCAAGAACTACAGTTTGCTTTTTTGGTAAAATCATCAAATGAGTCCTCCCAGCCCCGGGCAGGCAGACTTGTACTGACTAAAATCCATGGTGTACTTCGGTAGCCCTTTTGTTTACCGGAGTCGCGGTATACGTATGTCCCGCGACCAACAGTATATTGTGCTAAGATGGTTTTGCAAACATGTTAACGTTTAAAGTTCCATATAGTCCGTTTTTTTATCAAGCCTGTGGGTCTAAAACGGCCACTTATTAATATTCTAAATGATTCACTTCGTGAATTTCCAACAAACGTTAATTAGGTGCGTCCACAGCCACACAGAGCGCGCGGCCTCGCGAGGCATTTGCTGCGCGAGGAAAATGACAAGCGAAGCTGCTCACTCTGTGTGGACGCGTCTATTGTTTTTCGACCGAGGCACGAAACAATATACGCGAGCAAAACAAAAGCCGACACTGGATGGCTCGGGCACTCTGTCGGTCGACCGCGGCAGCGCTCGCCACTTGTCTCGCCCGAGACACGTCCACACCAAACGAGATGCTTCGCGCGGAAAATGCCTCGCGAGGCTGCGCGCTCTGTGGGGACGCACCTATTGGCTATTATCCATTCAGGAATATTGCTATGCGGCCGATTAACACCCGCTGATGTTTTATTAAACTCGGTATAATAGCGGGCCATCCACTAACGTTCATTCCGTTCATTCCTTCTGACAGGTCCCGTTGTGCAAACTGTACAGAAAAGCGACGGGATAAATTAAAACCGTTGAAGCCAACAATTAAACCAAAAATCTACGTTCTTTACCCTGACTTTATCACAACACGCCTTGAAAAACAATCCTTCAGTGGCCAAACACACGTTTAGGTACATCGTCCTTCGCGACGGGAGGGGTGTCGGGGTTTTAATACCGTCATTCATTCTCGCTCTTGCAAATACACTGGCGTTCATTCCGTAATGCCCGCTTGATGCCCACAAAACTATCTTGATTGAAAGAAGTTAGTTTTGTCTACACGAAGCCAGAAGTACTAGCATGCTAGCTTACTGACACTAGCTTGCTATCCTAGCTCGTTTAGTCCGGGCATAAGGGTTTTAGATTCTGGCAGGAATGAACGTTAGTGGATGGCCCGCTATTATCAAGGCTGATTTCAGCCACAGCCACTTCATTCGATGGCTTTTTTAGAGGGGTTGTTGAGAGCTTTAATATGCTGCTCTTTCATATTCTGCCCATGTGACTCGCATATATCCAATTTGGCTGAAAAAGTTTGAGTTAACACTTAAAGTTATGATATTTATAGCTGTAGGCTGTAGGTGCTCTTTTTTTTTAGCGTGGCAAAATCATCAAATGAGTCCTCCCGCCCAGGGCGGGACAGGAGGGACTGTCAGACTTGTACTGACTGAAATCCACGGTGTTCCTTCAATAGCCCTTTATGTACCAGGGTCACGGTTACCGAGTGAGACAATCCCGCGAACCCGACAGGCTCTGGCCCTCTTAGGGGGCCCCGTAGGCTGTAGGTGCTCTGGCTTTAAGATTGTCTAATTGCGGCCTCCTTTTCTCTTCAAAGATGTAAGCCCGCCGCTGTCATTAACATTTCTCCATGCTGTGCTGTGGTGCTAATTTCGCACCTTTTAAAGTCTATCGTTTATTTTGAAGAACATTTTTAACTCCTGGGAGGAAGCACAAGAATCCATTGGAATCTTTTGCGACCTCTCAAAGGCGTTCGATTGCGTTGACCATGAAACACTTCTACTGAAACTGGAGCATTACGGAATAAAAAATACTGCTCTTGATTTACTCAGATCTTTCAAGTAGAAAGATAGAATGGTAAAAGTTCAAGTAAACGGTAAGAACTCGTTAGGGTCTAAAATGACAATGGGCGTTCCGCAAGGTTCGATTCTGGGTCCATTCCTCTTCTTAGTCTACATTAATGATTTACCTCACTTGCTTAAAAATCAACCAAAGATGGTATTATTTGCAGATGATACCTCATTAATTTTTAAAATAGACCGACGTTCACAAAATCTAAATGCTGTAAATTTCTCTATTCATCAGGTTCAAAATTGGTTTACATTGAATAATCTTGTATTCAATGAAAAAAAAAACAAAACGTATGAGATTCACTTTACCAAATGTTAGAAGTAGCGAATGTGACATCAAACTGAACGGAGAAAAACTGGAATTTGTTAATCAGGTTAGACGATAAATTGTTAATCACGTTAGACGATAAATTGCAATGGGGCCCCCATATAGCATCTCTTGCGGAGCGATTAAGCTCAGCCGCTTACGCTGTTAGAAAGACAAGACAGTTAACAGACGTTGAAACTGCGCGTTTGGTATACTTTAGCTACTTTCACAGCATAATGTCTTACGGCATTCTACTGTGGGGCCGGGCAGCTGACATTGAATCCATTTTTTTATTTTGCAAAAAAGAGCAGTCAGAGCAATTTATAATCTAAGTCGTCGCGAATCTCTTAGGGAACTATTCAAAAATATTAACATAATGACAGTGCCTTGTCAATTTATTTATGAAAATATAATGTATGTTAGGAAAAATCTTCATCTTTTTAATAAAATAAGCGATAGGCATAATTTTAATACTAGACATAAAGATAAAATTGATCAACCTTATTTTAGATTGTCTAAAGTACAAAAGTCTTATATGGGGTACTGTGTTAAATGCTACAATAAAATACCTAGCGAAATTTTAACTCTAAATGAAAGAAAATTTAAATTTATATGTTATATAAAGAATACACTTAGTAAACAAGCATATTATAAATTAGAAGATTATATCCAAGATAAAAATGTTTGGAAACATGCTGGTCCTGCTCCATAGTACAATGTAGGGCTTAAACGGAATCAAGCTGGTTGAAATTTGAATGCTCACACATAATTATTATATTTGTATAAAAAATAAGTTAAAATAACTAAAACCCGACTACGAAAAAATCGCGCACTAAAAAGTATAAAACAAGAACAATCCGTTTTACAGAAATTTTTAATTAATAGCCGTGGTCGTATGCCACCTAGCCAATAAAGATTGTGTGAAACAACCGCAGGTGGCATACGACCACGGCTATTAATTAATAATAAGCAAAGCAGCGAGTGAATTTAAAATGTACTCATTAAGCCTTTTCATTTGATACCCATGTTGACACTGTTAGAAACAGGCAAAGTAGCTAGTAAAAGCTATATAATGTATATATATTTCAAATTTGCTCATCAAGCCCTTTAATTTGATACCCATGTCGATACTGTGCGAAATTTTTTTTTTTTTCGGTTACGACTTTTCATCCCCTAGAGGGCGCCATATTGGATTTGGTGACACGTCACCTACCCTATAACCAGCGGACAACTGAGACGCTTCTAACGACACCTCATTTGTCAAGTAGTGATAAGTAGTTCAGAAGTTATGAGGGAACAGATGAACATACATACATACATTTTTAATTAATAGCCGTGGTCGTATGCCACCTGCGGTTGTGTACAATCTTTACTGGTTAGGTGGCATACGACCACGGCTAGCACAATATCGGTCAAATGAATATTGTTCTTGTAGTCGGGTTTTAGTTTTTTTAACATATTTTTTTTTTAAATGATGATAAAAAAATATTGTAAAACATTTTTAAAAAGAGTAAGTATGGAGTTTCTTGCCCATTCTTCTTCATACAACCTACCTTTGCGAATGGGTGTAGATTCAATCCCATCCTATCCCATTTCCTTAATTTTAATAATCGACGTTTAAAAGTGCCTCCTTGATGGCCTAATTGAAATAAATGATTTGACTTTGATGTAACAACAAGCTTTAATAAAACCATTTTAATATAATTAGGTTACGTTTATTTACCATAAAGTAAACATATGAATATGGATATAAAATAATTAATCTTGCGGAATTCCTTGAAAATTGGTGTCATAATGCATGCGCACGACTGCAGATTCATGTGATTCTAATTTCTTACGTAAAATTGGTCGCTTGCTTCCATGGTATTTAGGAAGCGCTTTTGCAACCATCAAATAACTAGGCGTAAAGTCTTCATTCAGCGTATAACTTAGGGTTTCTAGTATAAAATCATTATCCGAAAACGATAACAGATTGAACATTTCTTCAAAAGCGTCTGTAAATGGACTATAAATTGCTGGAGAGCCATATTTCACGGTGTCATTTTTTAAAAATTGAACAATTATTGTACCAATTGAACAAGAAATTGTTGTATGAATATTACTCCATACATCGTCCACTTCTTTTGAATTCCAAATTCTTTTATATTGTTCTGGATTGAGAAACTCAAAGTTTGAGAACAAAAATTCCTTTTTCTTCATTAATAAAAAGTATTCCGTTATAAGTTTCCAACTAGTATAAAGTACATAGTTCTCAAGTAAAGGCAATTGGTTTTCAATTTTAGTTTGTATCTCTACAAACAGCTTGACAGGTATAGGTATTTTTCTAGTACAATAATATACTCTAAATTTCCAAACCAAAGCGTGTAAGAATGTTTTGAAGTTGTTTCGAACATTTCTATCAAACCAACGCTGAAAAACTTCATTAAACACCGGATCTAACAATTTACTGAATCTTCGAAGCTGCTGTTCCTCTTCTTCAACGCATAATACGTAACTTGCAAATACAACCAAAATTGAATCAGTGCTTAGTTTATAAAAGGTGAAAAACTTTGTTATTGCAGGTGACAGAAACTTATCAGTAATGAAATGTTCATCAAGGGAATTCACAATTTTCGGCGCATAATATATTAATTGCTCTATTAAATCCTCGCAATTTACGCTAGCAGGCAAAGAAGTCAGAACTGTGTAACACTTCATGAAATAATCCGGTCGTACACTAATAGGAATATTTTCAGCATTGTCCAGTAAACTGTATATATCTCTACTTTCTTCTCCAGATAAATTATCGAGGAAATAACTTAATAACTCCCAAAGATGTCTTTCATGACTTAAATTGTTAACTTTACATAGTCGAGCATGAGTGTGCTTGAAAAGAACGAATCTAATTGTAAGGTTTTTTGTAGTGCTCCAAATTTTGTAGAAAATTGACTTTAGATCGTCGGGATGAATCTTAAAAATGGCAAGTTTGATGCCGAATTTTTGCAAAGACACAGGGGCTTCCAATAGTTGCGACACATGATCACGACTTTCGATTTCACTCAGAATGGATATACGTGCATTAATTGACGGCACTGCATATTGTAAGTAATCTCCCTCTGCGTACCACAAAATCGTATCCAAAGGAATCAGTGGCCTAGCAAGATGCAAATTTTGAGCTATATTTTTCCGTATGCTAATATCTCTTTGATCAGTTTCACCCCAAATTATCATGTAATCTGTGGGAATATATTTCTGAGCCATATCTACAACTCGATTTCGAGGTAGAAGCGTGAAAAGACCTCTAACGACAGCTTTTTGTCCAGTAGACTTGTTAAGATGTAACAAGTAGGCGTCGGTCCAGTGCTGGGCGAGTGAGTCCGGCCAGTAGACGCGCAGCTTGGCGAGCAGACGTCGCAGCGAGACAGCGTCGTTAGTTCGCAACGTGTCCATTTCTTTGTCGTGACGCGTCAGCAGCTGTGGCTTGTGCTTCAGCGCGTTCAGGCACGATTCCTCACTCAGACACAGTGACAATGACTCTTCAAACATTTGCTTCCGCCACGATTTCTTTACATTGTATAAACAGGACATGTCTGTTTTCCACTGGTTCTTTTGATTAATCTCATTGAGATCTTTAATTTTCTGGATGATGAATAGGTAATTCATTATGTCTTTCTTCCAATCTTTTAATAACGTTAAGGCATTGACAATCAAGACCATTGACTCTTCAAAAGCAGGTTTATTAGTAATGTTCATTTTGTCTAGCTTTTTCATTATGAAATTGATGAGATATGTGAACATTTTGGATTTACTTTTCAGACTAAGTTTGCCCTGTGTTTTTTTGAATGTATTAAATATCATTCTTCGTTCTATGATTTCTGGCACAGGTTCATCGTGCAGAACTTTGTAGATAGTTATAGACTCGAGGCACATTTGTACCTTGTTGTCTGATTCGGTGTACACTTCCATAGAGTGGAACAACTGATCCAAAATTGTCCAAGTTTCAATGTCGAAATCATGAGCAGATACATGTGAAAGGAGATTGTTGACGAACTGAATCTTGAATTTGAATGGTTCATTTATGTGTTTATCTTTGAAATATCTAAGTAATGATTTAATATGCTGCATGTTTCTTTTCGCACATCTGATTAAAAATAAAAGCAGTGCAGTTCGCTCAGACGGTGAGTTTTCTGCCTGTATAAGCTTTTTTAATTCTTGCAATGCTACATTAAAAGGGGCGAACTCATACCACTGGTAAGGTTTTATATTTAATTCGATCCAGTTTTTTTCTTCTTTCGTACAAAACTTGGATAGCTCAGTTTTATCGATAAAAGTTTTCCTTACGAATTCAAATCTTTCTTGTTCGGGCATTTTATTAATAAAAGGTCGCAACGCATAATAATCCTGATGAAATTTAACTTGTTTAAGAAGAAAAGCCTTCATATTCTTTTTGTTCAAATATTGTGCCACCACGGACAGGTCTAGTTGTTCAGAACAACCGTATCTATCGAAATGGTTTATAATATTTAATGGGCAATATTGCATTAGTAGTTTTGTTTTCTTCTTTCCCACTTTCGGAAAGTATTCAAAGTTCTCTAGTAATTTTAAGGCCTCTGCAGTGTGAGACTTTAAGAAACAAACAATTTCTTTTTTTGCGTCCTGCAATCTTGCTTCTTCAACATGCGTATATAATTTTAGAAAACGAGCAGATTTTCTACACAAGCGTCTAAAAACTGATATCGGAATGAGTCGTTCAGTTATTATAACATTTTCTATGAAAGGAATGGAGCAGTTTTGCAGCCATTTGTAAGAACTGTCCGATCCTTTCAGATATTCATAAAAGGCTTCGACTCGAGTTTCATCTTTCAGATTGAGTCTAATGTGAAGCATGAGTTTGTTAAATGTTTTGGTGTTCATGCTAGGTAATAGTTGTGTGTGTAGGTACTCTGGATTGATGATGTTTGCGTACTGCGGCTCGGTGATTAGCCACGTGGACTTTTTGATAGCTGTCGCCGCATACAGCATGTCGTTAGATTTAATTACTTCGATGATATAGTCTACATTTCTGGTTTTACTGGCGATGGCTATTTTCAGAAGGTTGTCTATGTCGCTATCATCGTTACTAATTTTACGTAATTCATAGTTTGTATTAGTAATAGCATCTTCTACTAGTTTGTTGAAGTGTCGGTGCTTTTCGCCGAGTGTGTTCCCTTCTAGCGTCAGCGGCGGCATTATCATTACCTGGAATTCAAATACTTTTTGTTACAAAACTTACAAATAAAATAAATACATAAGCCTTAATTTTTCTGGAAAGAAAATACTTTCACAAAAGTTAAGAGACTACAACCAGCATCCTTCCGATTCATACGAGGCAGGCAGCCGGTGTAGTGATTGCGCCAAACGTCGCATAAGACGAATGAAAATTTCGACCTTGCCAGTTGCGACGCAAGACTTGAGAAAAAACTGTTTTCGTTCAATCTTTCTTTCTTTCTTCCGTCATTTAGAGTTTTGGAAAATAACGGACAGGATTGCGGACAGGTTTTTTTTCTTTCGTAAAATCAATGAATATTTACCGAGTTATCACGCATCAAAACTGGAGAGTAGGGATCGGGCTCGTGACGTCAGAATTCAATTAAAAATTACTAAATTGTGACGTGTTGCCTCTTTAAAAGCGTCGTAGGGTAAGTGCTCCAGTGAATGAACATTCCAACTTCAAAAAATATTAAAGTGTCTTGCGTACGATACGGTCCAAAATTGTATTTTGGTGTTAGGACTGTACCTATTCAAAAATATTTTTTGACTTGTTTTTACGAAATAATTTGTATACTTTCTTAGATATTTAGCAATAAAATAAAAAGACCCTAAAACCCCAGTGAATGAACGAAAAATTCTAGTAAATGAATCAAAAAAGAACCAGTGAATGAACACAATATTTGTTTTATTAATCACGTATAAGAAATCTTAGTATTACAATAATGCAGTCCAATAATCAACCTAATAAAGCGACCAAAATTAGGTCTTACAATCACGAAACGTAGCCTAAATTTTGTGTTCATTTTATTGGTTACACCTTCATGAAGAAAACTAATAGGTATTTGAACATTATGAAAAATGTATGAATGAACACGCCTGACCCAATACTGGCCTAAAGATCAGAAAACTATTTTTAAAACGACTCCCAAAACGTGAATCTTATGGCATAAAAATAGAATACATTTTTTTAATAAAAGCGTGAAAATGACGTTTGTCCAGTGAATGTCGTTCATTTACTGGATTTCAAACGTTTTTTAGTTCCAATGCTGGGACACCTAATAATTTTCTTAAAACTGGCTAAAATTGCAGTGAAATCGATTTGAAACATATAGTATGACTATTCTTTATTCAAATGAATAAAATTAAATAACAGAAGTTACGAGTATTTATTAATTTACATACTTCAATTAGGTACGGCTACAATGTGTTAACAAAAAAGTTACGTCTTACCCGAGTCCTAAATTCTTGCCCGAACAAATTCACAGTTACTACAAACTGCAAACTTTAAACGCTCGACATTTCGAAACGAACAGTGATATAAGAAAAGTATTTAGCCACTCTAATGGCAAAAGGACATGCCATAATGAAAAATAAATACTACGTTGGGTAGAAATATCTAAATTTCTTATTTTTTGGAAAAAGGTCCGTTTTGTTCATTCACTGGGGTATGTTCATTCACTGGAGCACTTACCCTACCTCCGTCAATGTCGGTTTACGTAACAAAGAAAAAAACATGGGTCGAATATTTTTTGATAATCATACTGCCGGTCTAATTAGAATATTTCAGTCAAATAGCCACTTAATTCTCTTTAGTTTTAACAAAATGTAACAAATCACTGGTGCAAAGTGGAACAAACCGTGTCGACAACAATTTATATGAATATATGTGTCCGATTACAAATAGATAATGATAGCGTCAGATTAAAAGTGGGTATAAGATGACAAAATTAATAATTTTAATATCTGAACAATTCTAAAATAGTATATTCGTTGTAGGAAATAAATACGCCTGATTTTGCATCACACCATTCTATTCACAGTGACTTGGTCAGTGGAATTAGAATCACAAGTAAAGTACCTAATCGCTGTGAACTTTAATTTCATTGGAAAAGGGTTATTGTTGGGTTGCTATCACTGATAGTCCGTCAAAATAAGAATGATCTTAATCATCGATAAAATAAAAGTTCTGTAACGTACCTTTTGTCCGTCGTGTAATTATTATTATGACAGAAGTGTACTCGGTTTTATTATTCCGTTTCAAATGATAGCAGCACCGGTATCAGTTTTTGTGAACAGATAATAAACTAGAGATGGGCTGACTACGATTTTTGGCTGCAAAAAAGCCGACGTCAGCCGTGACGTCAATGGAATTTTGGGATCGGTAATCAGTGTAATCACGGATAGCCGAGTCGCTCGCATTGAGTCAGTACCTAAATTACAACATGCTTTCGAACGGTTGGATTTACAGACTATGCAAGTATACATATCTGATAAAAGTATTGATATTATAAAACTGAATACTGTATTGGTATATTACGTTAAATTTATCATTGCAGAGGCCTTACCACGAGCTCTTAACGCGATCCAGTTTAGGCTGCGGGAAAGAGACAGAGCTATACAAGTCATCTAGCGCCATCTCTTTCCCACAGCCTAAACTGGATCGCGTTAAGAGCTCGTGGTAAGGCCTCTGAAGTGTGTCTGATATGATATTCATAGTAAAATACTGCAAAGGATTACTTAATATGACTTACGAATAAAGTGCTTAATTTAAAAATTAATCGTTATCTTCCATTCTGCGTGCTTGGGACAGCATTGTAAGTATGGAAGAATTTTCAAGGTTGTGAGAACTTCTTCATGAAGATGATCGAGCGCCCATGCAATGTGCCTCATAAAACCCGTTTAAAACACATCTTTAAAAAATAAAACAAATAGGTACCGTTCATTACATAAGGCTTTATTAACTTTATTATTATACGAATACAACTACATTTGTGTTTTTACATTGGTAGGTACTAAGTAGCTATTTTAAATATAATTTCCCTAAAAGCTTATACAATTGTTGTAATAGTGAATACGCACGACTGCAGATCGGTGTGATTCTATTTTCTTATGTAATGCTGATGATCGTTCCGTTCTTTTAGGAAGCACTTTTACAACCAACAAATAACTAGGAATAAAGTTGCGATCACCCAGCATATAATGAAGGAGATCCTCCAGGAAGTTTTGATTAGAAGTGCCCAATAGTTCGAAGACTTTTTTGAAAGCCTCTGAAAACGGACTATACATAGTTTGGCAATTATATTCTTTGGTGTCTTTTTTTAAACATTTCACTATAATTTGACCAAATGAACGACATATTGTCCTGTTATGAATAAATCTCCAAACTATGTCTAAATTACTGCCATAATAATCCCTTTTCTTAAAGTGTTGGTCTGATTCAAGTAACTCAAAGTCATAAAACGATAATTCTTTCTTCTTCATTAATATAACGTATTCTGTTAAAAGTTTCCAACTAGTATAAAGTACATAATTATTCGATAAAGACAGGTTTCTTTCCATTTTAGCTTTTATCTCAACGAACAGTTTGGCAGGTATAGGTATTTTTCTAATACAATAGTATATTCTGAAATGCCAAACCAAAGCTCGTAAGAATTTGTTGAAGTTGTTCTGTACATTTTCATCATGCCACAATCGAAAAACTTCGTTTATCGCTGGATCAATAACTTTTTTGTATTTCCGAAGCTGATCTTTCTCACTTTTACCACACAATACGTAACATGCAAATACTTTCATGAAATTGCTGTTTAAATTGCAAAATTTTGATATTGCTGGTGACATTAATTTATCTACAACGAAATTTTCGTCAAGTGAATTAATAATTTTGGGTGCATATTTTAGTAAGTTTTGCACAAAGTTCTCTCTTTCATAAACGCTAACAGGCAAAGAAGACAGAACTGTATAACACTTCTTGAAATAATCTGGTCGTACACTAATAGGAATATTTTCAGCGTTGCCCAGTAAACAATATATATCTCTACTTCAGATAAATTATCGAGAAAATAACTTAATAATTCCCACAGATGTGTTTCATGACTTAAATTATTGTTAACTTCACAGAGCCGAGCATGAGTGTGATTGAAAAGAACAAATCTGATTGTAAGGTTCTTTGTAGTGCTCCAAATTTTGAAGAAGATTGACTTCAGATCGTTAATCGATATATCGACATTTTTGAGCTTTGAAAGGAACAGGTTAATGCCGAATTTTTGTAAGGACACAGGAGCTTCTAATAATTTCGATACAAGTTCACAACTTTCGACTTCACTTAGAATAGACATACGTGCATTAATTGACAGCACTGCATATTGTAAGTAATCTCCCTTTGCGTACCATAAGATCGTGTCCAGAGGAATTAGTGGTCTAACTACATGTAAATTTTGAGCTATATTTTTCCGTATGCTGATATCTCTTTGATCAGTTACACCCCAAATTATCTTGTAATCTGTGGGAATATATTTCTGAGCCATATCTACAACTCGATTTCGAGGTAGAAGCGTGAAAAGACCTCTAACGACAGCTTTTTGTCCAGTAGACTTGTTAAGATGTAACAAGTAGGCGTCGGTCCAGTGCTGGGCGAGTGAGTCCGGCCAGTAGACGCGCAGCTTGGCGAGCAGACGTCGCAGCGAGACAGCGTCGTTAGTTCGCAACGTGTCCATTTCTTTGTCGTGACGCGTCAGCAGCTGTGGCTTGTGCTTCAGCGCGTTCAGGCACGATTCCTCACTCAGACACAGTGACAATGACTCTTCAAACATTTGCTTCCGCCACGATTTCTTTACATTGTATAAACAGGACATGTCTGTTTTCCACTGGTTCTTTTGATTAATCTCATTGAGATCTTTAATTTTCTGGATGATGAATAGGTAATTCATTATGTCTTTCTTCCAATCTTTTAATAACGTTAAGGCATTGACAATCAAGACCATTGACTCTTCAAAAGCAGGTTTATTAGTAATGTTCATTTTGTCTAGCTTTTTCATTATGAAATTGATGAGATATGTGAACATTTTGGATTTACTTTTCAGACTAAGTTTGCCCTGTGTTTTTTTGAATGTATTAAATATCATTCTTCGTTCTATGATTTCTGGCACAGGTTCATCGTGCAGAACTTTGTAGATAGGCACATTTGTACCTTGTTGTCTGATTCGGTGTACACTTCCATAGAGTGGAACAACTGATCCAAAATTGTCCAAGTTTCAATGTCGAATTCATGAGTAGATACATGTGAAAGGAGATTGTTGACGAACTGAATCTTTAATTTGAATGGTTCATTTATGTGTTTATCTTTGAAATATCTAAGTAATGATTTAATATGCTGCATGTTTCTTTTCGCACATCTGATTAAAAATAAAAGCAGTGCAGTTCGCTCAGACGGTGAGTTTTCTGCCTGTATAAGCTTTTTTAATTCTTGCAATGCTACATTAAAAGGGGCGAACTCATACCACTGGTAAGGTTTTATATTTAATTCGATCCAGTTTTTTTCTTCTTCCGTACAAAACTTGGATAGCTCAGTTTTATCGATAAAAGTTTTCCTTACGAATTCAAACTTTTTTTCTTGGAGCATATTATTAATGAAAGGTTGCAAAATGTAATAATCGTGATGGTGTTTAATTTGCTTACTAAGAAAATCTTTTATTTCTGTCTTTTTCAGATAATGTGCCACCACGGACAGGTCGAGCTGTTGGCCAATACCGTACCTGTCAAAATTGTTAACAATTCTTTGTGGGCATAACTTCATAAGAAGCTTTGTTTTCTTTGTTCCCAATATAGGAAAATAATCAAAGTCTTCCAATACTTTCAAAGCGTCTGCTGTGTGTGACTTTAAGTAAGAGAATATTTCATATTTCGCGTCCTGCAATCCTGCTTCTTCAACTCGGGAATATAATTTAAGACAAAGACCAGATCTGCTGCAAAAACGTTTGAAAAGACGTAATTGTATGTGGCAGGTCTTGGTAACATTTTCTATGAATGGAATAGAGCAGTTCTGCAACCATTTATGAGAATTTTTGTTTCTCTTTCTTTCAAAGTATTCATAAAAAGTTTCAACTCTACTTTCATCTTTCAGATTGAGTCTAATGTGAAGCATGAGTTTGTTAAATGTTTTGGTGTTCATGCTAGGTAATAGTTGTGTGTGTAGGTACTCTGGATTGATGATGTTTGCGTACTGCGGCTCGGTGATTAGCCACGTGGACTTTTTGATAGCTGTCGCCGCATACAGCATGTCGTCAGATTTCATTACTTCGATGATATAGTCTACATTTCTGGTTTTACTGGCAATGGCTATTTTCAGAAGGTTGTCTATGTCGCTATCATCGTTACTAATTTTACGTAATTCATAGTTTGTATTAGTAATAGCATCTTCTACTAGTTTGTTGAAGTGTCGGTGCTTCTCGCCGAGTGTGTCTCCGTCTAGCGTGGCCGATGACATTGTGTTGATCTGAAAATAAAATAAAGTCTTTACTAGATTATTTATCAACAATCGATGTTGTGTAAACGAGATATCAAGTAATGTACCCAACACTAGGTTCACTTTTAGGGGGAGGCAAAACGAGCGTAATTTCAGAATTTCAGTCGCCGAATTTCTAGAAAAAGTTTGCATCGCGAAAGAATCGTCTTTTGTTTTGTATGAAAGCGACCAAAATTCTACGACTCACAACAAGAAAAATTACGCTCGTTTGGCCTCACCCATGATGTTCAAAAACGAATATTACAAGAAGAAGGAAGGATTTCATAACATCACACTTGTAATCCCGGAAGGGTGAGAGGCATACTCTAATGGTAACACCCACATTTCGCCAGTAATGTTTAAGGGGGCTGGGCCTATTGCTATCAACTGAGCACAAATTCAGAGTCCGTGGCTGCTACTGAGAAATACCGCATGGAAAAACCCGATAACACCAATATCTACTTGATGTATACCATTACACAACAGTAGGAACTGCTTATGAGGTAACACAACAGCATCAAAGACACTAGAGGTAGGGGTCTTTTTTTAAAACGTTACCGCGGTCTACAAATGACTCTTGTATCGTCCAAGAACAACTACTTGTAGATCATACCCCACCAAAAACATGCCTGTTAAAAAGGGGCCAAATTCTCATTGGCTAATTAATCGCCTAAAAAAGAGTTGAAATCCAATCCAATGCCAAGTTTGGATGCACTTTAAAATCGATCGTAATCATCTTCATCAACAGCCTGATCCACTGGTAAACATTTGCCATTCCCAAGACTCGCCACCACACCCAGTCCTCCGCCTTCCGCATCCAGCCACGCCACCTTATTCAAGTCAACGGTCCGTCTGGCCGAAATGTGTTCGGTGTTTTTTTTCGATTTTTGACAAAGTTGCGTTCAGTGCTCGTCGTCTATAACTTGAATTATTCGTTGGGCCAACATCATGAACAAAGAACAAACCTGCAAAACATCAGAACGGCCATTCTCCAAATATGCGTTCTTCGCCTTATTACCGTGCCCTTTTTCAATTTCACTGATGATTAGAATATTATGAAACACGTCAAAGACACGAATTCAATAGTTATTGTGGCATTTAACTATCACTGATGGTTTTCTAGATAATGAGATTTAAAAAAAATATGTGTATGGTAATTAGATAAGTTGAATATTTGTTACAACGGTAATTAGAAAATATCATCAAATCCATGTATCCATGTGCATGCCCATTCTCGACAGTTCTTTTCGAAAATAGTGAAGTTGGAATTGAAAAAAAAACATTTTTTATAAAAAGTACCGACTTCAAAACAAACCAATACAAAAAAGTTTAAAATAACATAAGTTCACAAAATAAATAAATGAATTGAATTGAACTTTTCTTTCGGAAGTCGGTGGCAATAGTCAATGAAATAAAAAACAAAGCCACCGAAGTCGGTACTTTTTATAAAAAAAAGTTTTTTTAAATTAAAGTTACAAGAGTCTACACATATTATAATGATAGTTGGGTTAAACTTAATAATCGAAATTTTAAGTAAGCTTTTTTTTTTGGGGTGGCAAAATCGTCAAATGAGTCCTCCCACCCTGGGTGGGGCGGAAGGGACTGTCAGACTCTTACTGACTAAAATCCACCCGTGTTCCTTCGGATGCCCTTTACGTTCCGGGGCCACGGTATCCTGGATTAAGAAAAATCCGCGACCCTGGCAGGCATTTGGCCCCATAATGAAACACGACGCGTCACCGACCCGATCCTGGTCCTTGGTCGGACGGCGAGCATACCCATTTCTCACCGTCCGCAAGCCCGCTCCGCCGCTGTGCCCTCTGCTGTTCAGAGGGACACGCGTTGGAGCGTCCACCCGACAGGCTATTCGCATACGGCCAAAGAAACCCGGAAGAGTTTTTGCCCGCATCCCAGGGTGCACCGGCCCGAAAAACTGGTCTTCCCCCCGGACGTATCCGAGAGGGAACTCCAGTCCACGGGCGCACGTGGAGGTTTCCTGTCTTAGCACCCCTGGAAGAGTAAGCTTAGTATAACTTCAGAGCTTAATCGACATGCATATTACAATTTATTCTATGGAAAGTACAGTTAGCAAAAACACATTTATCTGTGAATAAAATTATACAGGGTGTTAGGCACATCGACGCACAAACGGATAGCATGGGTCCAGGACATGATTCTGGACCCATGGTATACGCCGTGTTGGAATTTTTCGTCGGATTTTTCCTAATTTTCAAAAAAAAAATTGGCGTTTTTTTTACTTTAGCCTGTTTATAATCGTTATTCTTACCTAACCCAATGAGCTTTTTAATAAAAAGTAATTAATTCACTACTTTCACTAAAAGTAGCAATGTAAATAATACTAGAAATGGTGTCTATGTTTAAATTATAATGAAAGGTCATCGTATACCCAAATACTGTGCCCAGTACTACAGTACCTGTAGTACTTTAAGCGCGGCTCACTATTAAAAAAAACAAACTTATAAAAATAAAAAAAACTTTTTTCAAAAAAAATTTAACCGCCTTCAAAAACAACCACAAAAAAGGGTAAAATAACCTACAAAATAACTTTTCTTTCGGAAGTCGGTGGCTTTGTTTTTTTATTTCGTTGTCTTTTATGCCACCGACTTCCGAAAGAAAAGTTATTTTGTAGGTTATTTTACCCTTTTTTGTGGTTGTTTTTGAAGGCGGTTAATTTTTTTTTGAAAAAAGTTTTTTATTTTACTCTTTTTAGTTTAAATATTCAACCCAAATTCTTGTCAAGTACATCATTTCTTACATGTGCACTAGAATTTGGTAATCCTTAGCACTGGTATTAACATCGCTCATGTACACAATAAGCTAATAAAATTCCCTATCAAAAACTGCTGAACCGATTTTGATGAAACTTGCAGTGTTCCCTAAAGTGAACTATTCCTCGTACAACAAAAAAAGAATTTTGAAAATCGGTCCACAATTGGCGGAGTAATCGCGTAACAAACACTCAAAAAAGTAAAAATCATCACATCATCCATCAATAAAAATGCTCACAAAATAAAAAGTACTGAACCAAATTGGATGAAATTTTTATGGGACCAGACTGCAAGTATACTGCATCGAACGAAAAAAGAGTTACACTAATCGGACCAGAAACCTCGGAGTAATCGCTGTACATACATAAAAAAAAAAAACATACCGACCGAATTGAGAACCTCCTCCTTTTTGAAGTCGGTTAAAAAAATAGGAAAAAACCGACAAAAAATTCCAACACGAGGGGGTCCAGAATCATGTCCTGGACCCATGGTATCCGTAGGTGCGTCGATGTCCCTAACACCCTGTATACTAATTGTAATTATAAAATTATATAATAATTAAAAAAAACCGTTGAATGAAAGTAAAGAATATCCCATCAAAAACATTCTATAAAAAACTAGCCAGTCTCGATAGAGCTTGGTCGCGGGACTTATCTCATTACCGTGACCCCGGAACATAAAGGGCTATTGAAGGTCACCGTGGATTTTAGTCAGTACAAGTCTGACAGTAAGGGGTGGGAGGACTCATTTGATGATTTTACCACGCAAAAAGAAAGTCTCGATAGAGCTGCTTATTTATCTCTAAAACAAGTTTTAAAAAATCTAACCCACATCTAAAAAACAACCACAAAAAAGGGTAAAATAACCTACCAAATAACTTTTCTTTCGGAAGTCGGTGGCTTTGCTTTTTTATTTCATTAACTTTGTTGCCACCAACTTCCGAAAGAAAAGTTATTTGGTAGGTTATTTTACCCTTTTTTGTGGTTGTTTTTTTAGAAGTCGGTTAGATTAAAAAAAAATATTTTACCCTTTTTAGTTTAAATATTCAACACAAATTCTTGTCAAATACATAATTTTCTTACATATGCACTAGAATTTTATTATCCGTAGCACCGGTTATAATATCCATGTACCCAATAAGCAAGAACACCAAAATAAATGATTTTTTTATGGAACCAAATGGCAGGTATACTGTTTCGAACAATAACCCATATGGGTGCAAAGTTCTCATCAGTATAAATGAATTAAGTCCAAATACAAGATAGCTGCTATAAACCGTTGAAGAGTTCCCTGAACTGTCCTTCGTCTTCGTCTTCAGACCCCTAATGACAGTTACAACTCATCTAGGTGTAAAGTTCTTATCAATACAAAATAATCAAGCTCAAACACAAGATAGCTGCTGTGAATCGTTGAGGAGTTCCCTCGACTGTCTCTCGGCTCCATCATCAGATATACTCCAGACCTTTATTAAATTGTAGTGCTTTGAAATACTTAATAAAAAAAAAATACTAAATCAGTCTATGCCTACTCCTTACTGTTAAGGAGTTGTACCTTCCATCATCAGCTCAGCTACATGAGATGATGATTACCATAAGCAAGTACTTAAATTACTTCATAATATTTGTGAAAAACGATATGTGGGCCTATAAAATTTGAGGGTTGTCCTCGATTTCTCCAGGATCCAATCATCACATATTGAAATGGTGACACGGGAAGCACCAGCTTTCAAATAAAAAAAGAATCATGAAAATCAGTTCACTCAGTCGCAAGATATGAGGTAACAAACATAAAAAAAAATACCGTTGAATTGATAACCTCCTCCTTTTTTTAAATAGGTAAAAATAAGGAGGACGCTCGTTCCATACTTGTATCTTTATTTTCTGTCAACTAGCACTTCGCCCGCGACTTCGTCTGCGCGTGTTTTTATCTTCAAGCTCAGTGAATTTAAATGCCCGGTCACCCTCCCTAAATAATACTTTTGGAAAATCTAAAAATGGTCCAGTAGTTTCAGAGAATATTTAATACAAAGAAACAATCAAATCTATCCTCTTTATAATATTTGTAAGACAACCTGATTTTCCAATGTTCATCCCGCTAGGGGTTGATTTTTTTAAATATTGTTAGGTTCAACTTCAGGCTGGAGGGAGTTACCAGCGACCAGCCCTATATAAGCCATCGCAGACCGGCGTTCGGCCCTTTTTTTTGCCGACAGACGCGCGCTCGTGAAGATCGACTTAGGATTCTTTCGTGTCATTTAATATAATTTTTAGTGATTTATTTTCTGTGTAAATTTTAAATGATTAAATAATAAGTTTTGATTTTGTTTGATTGTACTAACTTTACTTTTTTTTATTAAAATCTGTTTAGTTTCCTAATAATATATATAAATACGTTTCCTTTATTCGATTGAGAGATAATTTCTGCCCAGTTTATCGAAGCAAGTAGTAAAATCCTTCCTAAAAACTTAATCACCCCTTTTGACCAATTTAGGGGGTGATTTCTGAAAAACCCAAAAACACTTGTTTCATTATTTTTTATCAAATTTTTAATATACAAAGTTTCAAATTCTTCACAGCGCGTTTTGGTTTTCCTATTCAAACTTTAACATCGTCTAGATTACCAATGGAGGGTAGTTCTAGAAAACTAATAAATCCTTTCTTTTTTATTTACTTATACTCATATTAATGTTGTCGCTGGCAACTCTTTTCGGTCGCAAACTAACCAAAGCGCCGACAGAGGGCGCTTGCGAGGTGACAACTACGCTGCAGCGACGGCACTCGGCCCTTTTTGCTTTCGACTACGGAGCTGTTCGGTCATTTACCATCCTGATCCGTGATCCTAGCTATTTTAGTATTGATTTAAAGTTATTATAATATATTGTTCCGTCAACTTGCCAAAAGTTTATTTTAGATAATTAATTATATTGATTTATATAAACCTTGATTACGATTCCAAGTGTGTTTATTTGTATTTGGATTAAGTAGCATTAAACTCATGTGATATTGTGCGACGTTGTTTATTTTAATTAATATCAGAAGTGAGAAATCGTGTTTCGCCGTTTTTGTTTTATTATTTTTTCTAAATACCCGCGATGCCACGTAGTCGAAAGTCAAATTCCTTAGAGAAGAAGAAACAAGGGCGCCGACGTCGGCGACGCTCCCCTTCATCGAGTTCTTCTTCAAGTTCAAGCACAAGCAGTACTTCAAGCTCGGACACACGGGTCCAAAGAAATCAAAAACGTAAGAGGTCAAAGCGGTCACCGGTGAGCCAAAATTCAATTTTATCATCTGTTATTCCCGAGTTTGATCCGTTACTTGATGATGTGTATATGTGGTTAAATGTAGTGGATGCAAATGCTCGAGCTTTTTGTTGGTCAGATAATGTTATTATGTACCAAGCATTACAAAAGTTGCGTAATACAGCTAAAACGTGGTACGATTCAATGCTAAAAACAGAAACTAAGTGGACCACTTGGAAATGGCATGACTGGCGTAACATATTGCTAGAAACATTTGAGATTAGGCGTAATATGTACACTTTGTTAAAAGATTTAATGGAATCAAAGCCTACAGAAGGCCAATCATTGTATGAATTTTATTTTACTCAAAAAAAGTAAAATTGATAGATTAATGCTTTCTTTTTCTGAAAAAGACATTATTTCTGTAATTGTCGGTTCAATTGGTGATAAAGGTATTTGTATGGCAGCAGAGGCAGGTAGTTTTAAATATTGCGATGAATTAGCTTCATTCTTACACGGTAAAACATTTATGTCTGCAGAAAATAGGTCAAGAAATGTAACGCCTAGACATCCTTCTCGACCTTTTGCTTCAGTAGAAAAAAAAGCTGATTCAAACGTAAACGGTCAATCTAATCCTGTCGGTAATCAAAATTTTACTTGTTTTCGTTGTGGAGAAAGCGGACACAAACGTAACAATTGCACAGTGCCTAACAATACGAAGTGTAATTTTTGCAGTAAGGTAGGACATGTAGAAAAAGTGTGTTTTGCTAAAAATAAAGTAAAGGCCGAAAAAGATGCCGAGGTTAAAATTGTGAGTAGTAGGAATCCGTACAGCAAAGATAAATTTTACAAAAATGTTAAGTTAAATGATTGTGAACATCAGGCTTTCGTAGATATGGGAAGTGATTGTTCTTTAATTTTAGCTTCTTTAGTATATACATTTAAACTTCAACCACGTAAATTGAGTTTACCATTAAAACTAATAGGTTTCAATAATAATTCGCATACAGAAGTTAACGAAGTAGTGTCGGTTGAGCTTAATGTTGACGGTGTGCAACTTCCAGTAGATTTCTATGTCACGGACACGTTAACTAATTGTGATGTTTTGATCGGGAGGAATTTCACAGAAGATACTCGTATTATGTACAGTCGCATAGGAAATCATTTGAAATTCCAATTAGTTCCTGATAATATGATAAGTTCTGCATGTTTAATGTTAAATGTCGAATCAATTGAGTGTAAGGAGAAGTTAAATGAAATATTTTCGAGGTATCCAAAGTGTATATCAAAAGATTTAACCGATTTAGGAAAAGCTTCTTGTATAGAATTAGAGATCGAATTGACTACGAATAAACCAGTTTCACAGCGTCCTTATAAGATGTCTGACGCGCAACGTGTAATAACTAGGGAACTAGTTGATGAACTCCTAAAAAACGGTATAATTAGGAATAGTAATTCTGCTTATGCAAGCCCAGTTGTTCTGGTAGACAAACCTTCTGGGGAAAAGAGATTATGTATAGATTATAGGAGCTTGAATAAAATTACTGTGAAGGAAAAATACCCCATGCCTCTTGTTGAAGATTTAATAGATCGATTAAAAGGCTGTAAATACTTTACAGTTTTAGATTTAAAATGTGGGTATTACCAACTTTGTGTGGCAGAAAACTCAATTAATAAAACTGCTTTCATAACTAGTGATGGGCATTATGAATTTTTGAGGATGCCGTTCGGTCTGTGCAATGGGCCTTCAGTTTTTCAACGTTTAATGAATACGGTGCTTGGTCAGCTACGTTTTAAGAGTGTAATATGTTATATGGACGATCTGATGATAGCCACTGATACAATTGAGAAGAATATCGAGTGTTTAGAGCAGGTTTTATCGGTATTACAAGATAACGGTCTCACAATTAATGTAGAAAAATGTTATTTTTTTCAACCAAGTGTAGCTTTTCTAGGGTATCACGTTTCTTCTGAAGGTGTTAGGCCAGGTACTAAAAAACTAGCTGCAATTGAAAGATATCCTATTCCTCAAAACGTGCATCAGGTTAGACAATTTCTTGGCTTAGTCAATTATTTTAGGAAATTTATTCAGAATTGTGCAATAATTTGTAGACCGTTAACTAACCTCTTGAAAAAGGATTCTGTTTGGCTGTGGGGAGAGGAACAAATTTGTGCTGTCAATACTTTAAAAGATAAGTTGATTAATAATGCTCTTTTATCAATATTCGATCCTAAACTTCCAGTTATTCTTTATACAGACGCTAGTCGCGATGGTTTAGGTTGTGTATTAATGCAAGTTACGGCAGACGGTGAAAGACCTGTATATTTTTACAGTAGGCAAACTACTGCAGAGGAAAAGCGTTATCACTCATTTGAGTTAGAATTTTTGGCCATAGTTGTGGGTCTTCAAAAGTTCAGACATTATTTGATAGGTTCTAATTTTAAAATAGTCACTGATTGCAGTGCAGTTAGGTATTCTATTAATAAACAAGAAATAAATCCGCGTATAGGTAGGTGGGTCCTACAGACACAGGAATTTACTTTTGAAGTTGTACATCGGGCAGGATCTCAGATGCAGCATGTAGATGCTTTATCACGAAACCCTATTATTGATTCTTCTATCAACGAAAGTGTGATGACCATTAGTGAATGTGACTGGTTATTGTCAGTACAATTGCAAGATCCCAACATTTGTGCAATACGGGAAATTTTAGAGTCAGGGCAGGCCGATGAGCATAAAAAAGTGTTTAATGAATATGAACTACTGGGTAATAAGGTATATCGAAGAACAGAATATGGTAGACGATGGGTAGTACCAAAACAATGTATTTGGCAAATTATTAAAGCCAATCATGATGATATAGGTCATTTTGCTGTTGATAAAACAATTGATAGGTTAAGAGATAAGTATTGGTTTCCGCATATCAAAAGAGTAGTTACTAAGTATATACAAAATTGTCTAAATTGTTTATATTATAAAAATGTACATGGTAAAAAGGCGGGGAAATTATACCCAATTCCTAAATATGCGAGGCCTTTCCATACGTTGCATATGGATCACTTAGGGCCTTTTGTTAAAACAACATCACAAAACACTTATTTATTAGTTTTAGTAGATTCTTTTACGAAATTTGTTTTCATTGCACCTGTTAAGAATACAAAAAGTAGAATTGTTATAAATGAGCTGAACAAAATTTTTAAAATATTCGGGAACCCTAAGAGATTGATATGTGATGCAGGTAGTGCATTTACTTCTAAATTATTTGTTACATATTGTAAAGATAGGAATATTAGACATCACGTAATTGCCACAGCTATGCCAAGGTCTAACGGGCAAGTTGAACGGTTCAATCAAACTATATTGGAATCTTTGCGTAGTATGGGAGCCAACACGGACTATAATAAATGGGATATGCATATTGACCAAATTCAGCAAGGTATTAATAGTACAATAAATAAATCCACCGCGGCTGTTCCCAGTGAAGTATTTTTTGGGTATAGGCTACGAATGAATTCAGATAAAATAATTAGTGACAGTGAAGAACAAGTAGTCGATGTAACTTCACTAAGAGAAAAAGTAGACGATAATATTAAAAGGGTAGCTAAAAACGCAAAAGTAACTTTTGACTCGAAACGTAAGGATGCCCCAAAGTACAATGTTGGAGACCTCGTCATAATAAAAATTCCTAGCCATTACAATGACGGGCAAAGCAAAAAGTTGTTACCGTTGTTTAAAGGCCCTTTCCAGGTTAAAGAGGTCTTGGGCCACGACAGATACAAAGTGGCGGATATGCGAGGTGCTGAGCGTACATCCAAGCGCTATGAAGGTGTAACATGCGCCGAGAACATGAAACCATGGATACGGTTCTCTGAAGGTGATGATAACTAGATGCTTGGGCACGCTAACTTAAGATACCGGATGTTGTCAGGTATGTTAAACGTTAATTACTATCTTAGATTTTGTTTTCTTTGCATAGTAAGAATAAAATTGACACTTTTTGCTACTGAAGTTTAGAACAATCTGATAAATGTTTTCAGCTATGTATTTCACTATTTCAATCTAAGTGTTAATGTGTCTAGTGCAAGTGCTTCATATATGGTTTTCAAATTCTTTGTCATTCCAATCAGTGACGAATATCGGAGATGAACATCGTCACTGTAATATTTGGTAAAGGAGTGTTATCAGTACTGAGTATGCCTGCAAATTTGTATGTATATCTTGAATATGTTATACATATTGATATGTGGGTATGCAGTATTCTGTTAAGACTTTTGAGATCAATGAACCAATGAGCAAAAGTGGCGATATACATCCTGTGTACGGATAAACCACCGGCTATTTTGGTTATTGATTTTTATCAACCAGAGATGCTGTGACCAAGAATTTTGAATGCTTTAGATGAAAGCTATAAAAATCATTTGGTATAGCTGTACTGGATGAAAATGGCTATACGAAATGATTTAGGTTGTGTTGGATTTTTTTATAAAAATGCTAATGTGAACATTATGTTGTTTTCAGCACTTGCACCAGACTATGACGCCATCGAGGACGAAGGCGTGATGCAGGACGGCCGGATGTTGTCGCTGGCAACTCTTTTCGGTCGCAAACTAACCAAAGCGCCGACAGAGGGCGCTTGCGAGGTGACAACTACGCTGCAGCGACGGCACTCGGCCCTTTTTGCTTTCGACTACGGAGCTGTTCGGTCATTTACCATCCTGATCCGTGATCCTAGCTATTTTAGTATTGATTTAAAGTTATTATAATATATTGTTCCGTCAACTTGCCAAAAGTTTATTTTAGATAATTAATTATATTGATTTATATAAACCTTGATTACGATTCCAAGTGTGTTTATTTGTATTTGGATTAAGTAGCATTAAACTCATGTGATATTGTGCGACGTTGTTTATTTTAATTAATATTAATACCAAGTTTATATACCCAAGGAATAAGATTTTACATACAAAGGTTTTCACCCCCTTAGAGGAGGATTTTCGAAAAATCCAAAAATGCGTGTTTGATTATTTCTAATTTAGTATATAAATACTGACTTTCAAATTCATCAGCTCACGCGTTATGATTTTCCCCTTACAAACTTCAACATCGTTTAGTGTACTAATTCGAAAATTAAAATTCGCTTCTAAATAATAATAGCATTTAGATGCAGATTGTCCCTTGCTGTCTTCCGCCAGAGACGCCCTAAGCCGAGGCTCGTATCCCACAGGGGGTGCCTTAAGCTAAGTTTGTAAGCCCCTGTCTGGAGGCCTTAGATTCAAAGCACACACTGGATTGTCCTGTTAAGCAATACACAACCTCCTATAAATTGATAAAAAAAAAGACGTGTGGCACTCGGGGACTGCCGCGGTAAAGCTACTGCATAGCATTTTTTATCAACTTATGCAATTATAATTATTTATTTATTATATTGATTACCTACTCTACTAATTAGGCTTGATCAGCCACTTCAATCAAGTGAAACGTCAAAAAACGTTCTCCTTCACCTCCTCCTCCTCCCTCTCACTCTCGCTCTCCCTTTACCTCTCGCACTTATTCTCCCTCTCCGCTCTCTCTCCCTCTCCTTCTCCGTCTCCTTCTCCTGGTCCTGCCGTTCAGAATCAGTAAATTGTCTTTATGTTTATGATTGCCGAAGTCTCCCGAACTGAAACGACGTTAGACTATGCGTGGTGTTAGGTAATTGAATACTACCTTAACCTTAGGTCTTTTTCGTTAGGTTTTTGGGAATTTCTTGTATCGGTAGCTATGCAATAGCTTAAAAATCCAGAGACTCAGTCTGGTTTTGACTACGATTGAGGCTACTCGAAAGTGATAAGTGAATTCGAAGTGACTTTTAATGTGATTAAGTGGTGGATAGTGTGCAGTTATTCCTATTACTGTTTGTTTTAACAAGTGTTTCGTTTCAATAAGAGATATTTGGTTGATACATTGGAGTAACTCGTAACAATATGTTAAACGATGCATTTCGTTTTTATTATACCATACCTATTCGAAACTATTGTTTCATCTCATGTCATTTTGTAAACTTCGGATGAAGATAAATATAGTCAATTGAAGGGGGTTGTGACAGGTACATAAAATACAATCTTATACAAGTAGTCTCTTTAATAGTGAAAGGTTCATAATATGTAATGTAATTTCGTAATTTTATAAAATTTATAACAGCTTGTTGTATAATTTTATACACTCGTTGTTAGTCACATATGTATTTGATGTTATGGCTATCATTTTCTGCATTTGACTGCTAAAAATTATAATGGTGTTTTGATCTTTCTTAAAAATTAGGTTTCAATTATTTATTGGTTCGTTTCAGCAATGTACATTTTTACAACACACACTAAAAATATTTATATCTAATCTTCTATCACAATATCTTTAAAATCATTGTGATAGTGAATTTGCACCTCTGGAGATGGATGTGATTTAATCTTATTTAGTAGTTCTACTACTTGTATCCTTCTTATTGGATCGTTGGTAATATTAGTGAAATCATAAGCGATCATATGAGATACTACCATATAACAAGGTGCAAAAGAATTGTTGTTATTATCCACATTTAGCATGTTTTTATATATTTCTAATTTACATTCGTTGTAGTTTATATAATCTTTCATAACGTCTAAAACCAGCAACCATATTGAAGGAAAATATTTCTCGGTATCTTCCTTTAAACAATTAATTACAAATGCACTTAATTCAGGAATGATGGCCGCGTTAAGTTGATCCCATATGTCATTGTTATCATCGGTCCACAATTCATTTCCTATGTTAGAAATGTGTTGTTCCATTAATATAGCGTATTCTGTTGCTAGTTTCCAATGAGTGTATAGCGCATAATTTTCAGGCAGTTGCATTTTCTTATCCATTGCACTTTTAATCTCCGTAAACAATTTAGTGGGGCTGGGTCTTCTGGCCAAAATAACGTCTCTGTGTTTCCACATTAATTGTTCGAAGAATTCTTTGACGAATCTCATTTCTTCGTAATACTCTACAACTCCTTTTCGCCACGACATGAAAGCTTCTTCCATTATTGGACGAACTAGCATTCTAAATCTCTGAAGCTGATCTTCCTCAGTGTTCGCATACAAAACGTAATGTGCAAATATTTGTATGTTTTCAGTATCATGGAATTTTTTCACTAGTGGTGATAGCAGTTTGTTGACAATAAAATCATCATCAAATGATTGTAATATATCAAGGTTCCATCTTATATAATACGTTAAATCTTGCATACAGTTCTCAAGAGCACCGTCTCGGACACTATCGTCCAACGAAGATAAATATTGGTAACTCTTCATGTAATATTGTGTTCGTACACTTATGGGAACTTTTTCTATTGTACGACTACCTAAATAATTAAGTATTGCTTTACCGTCACGTGGAGATAATTGATCGAAAAACATACTCAGTAATTTAAAAAGTTCTTTTATAGTGGATAAATCATTAATTTGACAAATTGTATCAAAAGTATGTCTAAAAATAACAGACCTTATTATAGAATTTGTCGTGTTGTTCCAAATATTTAAGATTAAAGATTTACGTTTCTTAAGTTCAAGTTTTGAAAGCCCTAGTCGTCCTGATAGTTTTCGGGCTGAATTATCTCTTAAAGTTTCAGTTTCACTTAATTTGGACAGAACTGAAATCAGTGACGGCATTGCATATGGCAAGTAATCTCCCTTTGCATACCACAAAATTGTATCCAAGGGGATCAGTGGTCTAGCTACGTGCAAATTTTGAGCTATATTTTTCCGTATACTAATATCTGCCATATCAGTTTTACCACGAATTATTTTGTAATCAGCCGGAATATATTTCTGAGCAATATCTATTACTTGTTTTTGGGGTAGAAGTATGAAAAGACCTCTTACGACAGCTTTTTGTCTAGTAGGCTTGTTAAGATGTAACAAGTAGGCGTCTGTCCAGTGCTGGGCGAGTGAGTGCGGCCAGTAGACGCGCAGCTTGGCGAGCAGACGTCGCAGCGAGACAGTGTCGTTAGTTCGCAACGTGTCTATTTCTTTATCGTGTTGTGTCAGTAGCTGCGGCTTGTGCTTCAGCGCGTTCAAGCACGATTCTTCACTCAGACACAGTGACAGCGACTCCTCGAACATGTGT
The DNA here is from genome assembly GCA_950005045.1 of Agrotis exclamationis. Taxonomy (NCBI): domain Eukaryota; kingdom Metazoa; phylum Arthropoda; class Insecta; order Lepidoptera; family Noctuidae; genus Agrotis; species Agrotis exclamationis. The sequence continues at coordinate 8,521,551 of OX465437.1, forward strand.
TTCCGCCAAGATTTCTTTACGTTGTACAAGTACGACATGTCGCTCATCCACATGTTCTCATGTCTTATATGTATAAGTTGTTGAATTTTCTGGAGGATTTTTGGGTGATCGGTGATATCTTTTTCCCAATCTCTCAACAGAGTCAGAATATTCTTTAGTTGATCTATAGTCTCACTAAAATCGCACTCATTTTCAATGTTTTCCGGTTGAACTTTTGTCAAAACGGAATTTAGTAAGTAAGCAAACATTTTGCTTCTCTGCTTTTCATCTAATTTTCTTCGAACGTTTTGAAAAGCATTACAAGACAACTTTTTTTCAATGCTTTCCGGTACAGGTTCGTCGTGTAAAACATTATGTAGAACTATCGATTCGAGACAAATTTGCACGTCCTTGTCCGATTCAGTGTACACTTCCATACTGTTGAATAACTGATTCAAAATGTTCCAAGTTACATCATCGAACTCTTGAGCTGATCTTTGGGAAAGCAAATCGTTAACGAACTGAATCTTAAATTGTAATGTTTCATTCAAGTGGTTTTCTAAGAAAAACTGGAGAAGTGTTTTAATGTGCTTTCTTTTGGCACAAGTGATCAAAACTGAGAACATGGCATAACGCTCGGAAGGTGATTTTTCAGAAATTAGAAGATTTTTTAATTCTGAAAAGGCAACCTCGAATGAGGCAAATTCAAACCACTGGTAAGGCTTTATTTTGGATTCTATAATTCGTCTTCCTTCTCCTGTAAATAGTACTGACATCTCTGATTTATCGATAAATGTTTTCTTTACGAATTCAAATCTTTCTTGTTCAGGCATGTTCTTAATGAAATGTCTTAATGTATTATGATCGTATAAACGTGGTCCCAATGTTCTCGCTTGCTTGCGAAGAAAAGATTTTATTTCATTCTGATTTAAATATTTTGCAACTACTGATAGATCAATTGTGTCAACATATTTTTCAAAATTATCTAATACTCTTTGTGGGCAAGTTTTCATTAGTATCTTTGTTTTCCTTTTTCCCAATTCAGGAAAATCGCCCAATTCTTTGTCTTCCAATACACTCAATACGTCCGCAGTTAATTCGGATTTTAACAAAAACATAATTTCCCTTTTTAACTCTTTTACGCTGCAAAATTCTACTCTTGAATAGTATGAAAGAAAACGAGCAGATCTCTTACATAATCTCTTAAAGAGGGGCAGTGATATGAATCGTTCATTTCTTATAACATTTTCTATAAAAGGAATGGAGCAATTTTGTAACCATTTTTGGGATTTCTCCGCACCTTTTAAGTATTCATAAAAGGCTTCGACTCGACTTTCATCTTTCAGATTGAGTCTAATATGAAGCATGAGTTTGTTAAATGTTTTGGTGTTCATGCGCGGTAATAGTTGTGTGTGTAGGTACTCTGGATTGATGATGTTTGCGTACTGCGGCTCGGTGATTAGCCACGTGGACTTTTTGATAGCTGTCGCCGCATACAGCATGTCGTTGGATTTCATTACTTCGATGATATACTTTACATTTCTGGTTTTACTGGCGATGGCTATTTTCAGAAGGTTATCTATGTCGCTATCATTGTACCTAATCGTACTTAATTCATACTTTTCATTGGCAATCGCATCTTCGGCGATATCTATTTTCATAAGATTGTCTAGGTCACTGTCATCGCTATTAACTTCACGTAATTCATAGTTTGTATTAGAAATCGCATCTTCTACTAGTTTGTTGAAGTGTCGATGTTTCTCGCCGAGAGTGTCTCCGTCTAGCGTGGCCGATGACATTGTGTTGATCTGAAAATAAAATAAAGTCTTTACTAGGCGGTTTGTCCCCACCTCTCAGCTGTATAATATGCTCAACTGCGAATAGTTGAGCAGTGGGGTACCCCCAATGCTCAACCAACTTGAGTATTTTGAATTCAGGCATTATTCCTGTTCCCTACTGCTCAACTAAAACAGAGGACATTGGGAAAAATCGTCCACGCCCTCCAACAGATTTGAAACAGCGACAAGACAGGTGAAGCGTCTGATAGAGATGATATTTTTTATGATAATAATAATAATATAATAGTATTCCACAACTATCACACAACGCCATCTAGTCCCAAGCTAAGCAGAGCTTGTGTTATGGGTACTAGACAACTGATAAACATACATAATTATTTCCAAATACATAAATATTATAGATAAATTAAACCCAGACACAGAACAAATGATCGGGCTCATCACACAAACATTTGTCCTGGGTGGGATTCGAACCCACGACCTCCGAGAACACAGAACATATAAAGGAGGTTTATCTGTTCTGTGTCCGAGAATATACCTGAGAATGTTTCAAACTTAAGTCCTAATTTATTATGGGTGATGTCATCCAACAAATTGAAAATTCCAGTTTTAAGCCTCCCGCAGACACACGCGATTAATCGCGCTGCGACAACGAGCCAAGCTAATTTCCACTCTAAAAATACTGCGAATGGACCGCGACATGTCGCCCCGCGCGATTAATCGCGTGTGTCTGCAGGAGGCTTTACAAGAAATTGTTTGAGACGTAATGAAGATACTTGTCGATTGATGACTTGGTGACCGAGAGAGACAGGTCTTATCATTAATTACAGACGATCAGGACACTTTTCAAATACAAGTAGGTAAAACAGTTTGTAGTTGAGCAGTCAGTTTAATGTTCAAGGAAAATAATATAAGGAGGAAGAATTTCATAACATCACACTTTTTATCCCCGAAGAGTGAGAGGCATTCCTTAAAAAAAAGTAACACCCATTTCGCCAGTCATATTTAAGGGGGCCGAGGCTATTGCTTTCAACTGACCACAAATTCAGACTCCGTGGCTGCTACTGAGAAATTCTGTATGGAAAAACCCAATAACACTGATTCCTGACTTGAGAATTGTAACCAGGATTTCAAGCAGCAGATGCCTTTGCGATCTCTAGTCTAACGTGGCAGTGCAGAAGGTTTTCAGATTTTGGTTTTGAAAATATGAGATCACTTGAAAATTATTGCCTTTTATAAATATCTACTTGATGTTTACCAACACACAACATTAGGAACCGCTTATGAGGTAACACAACAGCAACAACGACCCTGGAGGTAGGGGCCTTTATTTAAACGTTGCCCCATTCTACAAATGACTCTTGTATCGTGGCCGTGGATGCGTTTACAAAAAATTAAACTTACATTCACGAACAGCCAGACCTGGAATAACTACTTGTATTATATTTCTTAATTATATTTCTCATAATTATATGTACCTATATTTCTCTCATATCTATCATTCACTTGTTTGTCATGGCGCTAGTTTTGTTTCAATAGATACAAATAGGACAGATTAGGTTATACAATTTGCACTAGCCACTTGCAGATAAGGCAAATTAAACTTACCTTCCTGTTCCCATACACGAAGGAAAAATGTAGTATTGGTAAAAAACAGTAAGTAGATTGTACAACATCTTCTTCTTCCTACCCTTATCCCATTCTACTTGGGGTCGGCGCAACACGTTTTCTTCTTCCATTCTCCCCTATCAGACGTCACAGTATCATTTACTCCTTTTTCTTTCATATCATTCCTTAGACAATCCATCCATCTTTTCTTTGGCCTTCCTCTTCCTCTCCATCCATCAACATTCATACTCATCACTTTCTTAGTCACATGGGTGTCATCCCTCCTCATCACATGTCCATACCAAGATAGAAGATTCCCTTTCATTTTTTCTGTAACAGGCGCCACTTTCAAACTTCTCCTTATAAGCTCATTCCTTACTTTATCCATTCTTGTCACTCCACACATCCATCTCAACATCCTCATCTCCGCTACATGCAATCGTTTCTCATCCATCTTTTTCACAGCCCAGCATTCCGATCCATACAATACGACAGGTCTAATCACGGATTTGTATATTGATCCGGTGTGTTATGTCCCGGTCTACATCGCCGTCTCCTTGGACGAGCGATCTGAGGTACCGAAAGTCGGAACAGACTGGTATGGGCATTCCTGCAAGAGTAATGGGCACAGGACTGGAGAGACCGCCGAAATCGCAAAACAGATATTCTGTTTTGGTACTGCTTAATTTCAGGCCAACGTTCTCCACTCTGGACCTCTAGGCCGCTCTCGGCAATCAGCACATTGTCATCGGCAGTCAAACAGCAAGCACCAGGGGGCCTCTTCCTGGATGTCCGACGTCAGAGCATCCATTATCATCAGGAAGAGGTACGAGCTGAGAGCCGACCCTTGGTGCAAGCCAAACGCGACATTGAAGCTGCCGGTAGTGCCCGCTGTAGACCGGACTTGGGTACTGCATCGACTATGCATTGCACGGATCAACTGTACATACTTCCCAGGCATACTTTTCTCCTTAAGGGCCCACCACAGAACCTCACAGTCACAGGGCACCCGGTCGTATGCCTTTTTCAGGTCGACGAACACCATGTGCAAGTTTTTATGCGCACCTCTGAGTATTTCTCGCACAGTTGGCGGATAGTGAAGATGGCATCCGTCATACCCCGACCAGGCATAAAACCGAATTGGTTCTGTGAAATTTCGCTCTCCTCTCTCAGTCACCTTTCAATAACTTTCTCCCAAACTTTCATACTGTGTGATATTAGCTTTATTCCTCTATAATTATTGCATTCCAGCACATCACCTTTGTTTTTAAAAATGGGCACTAGCGAACTATTGCACCATTCAGGGTATGGCTTCTTCCAGCAGCTTTTACAACATAGTTTAAAAAAAAATTAAACCAAATTTTAGTGTAATTAGTAGTTTCTTTGTTACTAACACGTTTTTAACACCAAAAGGAAGAGAAGTGCATATATTTAAGTGCCTATAAATTCACTGGATTATCAAAAATTACTAACAAACTATATCTATCCCTATCTGTAATGAGGAAAATCATTATCTTATCTAAATCTTTTGGAGTTTCGGACGTTCCTTTGCAATCGGTAAAATACATTATGATGGGTACTGGGTATTCATTTAAGTTGACCAACAGGGGAAATCCGCATCCATGAGAGTAATTTTTTCGTCGAGATTGAGTTGTCCACAAAAATGAGTTAAATATGTATTTTTATTAATGCCGTATAAAAAAATACTATTTTTACGATGCGGTTTGAATAAGTTTCATGTAAGGATGACTTCAATGTATAGGTATGTCGCAGGGATATGATATAAACAGAGATTTGATCAAATCCCGGGAGATGTTAAAATAACAACACGATTAATTAAAATAGCAACACAGTCACTCATATTCTGTATTGTGTCGTCTCGCAGAGTGACTAAAACCTATCTCTGTATTGCGTCGTCTCGCAAAGTGACTAAAACCGGCTGCAACAAAGCAGTCTGTAGTGTAGCCGCATTTGTTTCTATAAGTGATTCGTGGAAACACCACAGTATATTACTGTACTCTGCGCAACGCAGACACACTATTCGATGTTTTTAGGGTTCATGAACCGTGACAGTTATACAGTTGATGGTACATATGGGTCCTCTTTTTCTAAAATCCACGGTGGCCTCCAAAAGTTCTTTACGTTCCAGGGTCACGGTAATTCGGTAAGTCCCCCGGCAGACTTTGGCCCTCTAGAGAGGGGCCTCCAGTCCCGCCCCGTCATGCCCGGGGCGGGACTGGAGGAATTGTTCAGACTCTTACTGACTGAAATCCAGGGTGTTCCTTCAATGGCCTTTTACGTTCTGGGGTCACGGTTACCTGGTAGATGACCGCCTAAAATGCAATAAAAAACTTTCTCCACTTGAAATGTACTTTATTGTAGATGATAACTTCCACAGCCACTTGATCCAGCTAATAACTTAACCAATACTTTATCTACCAGATATCGCTATCCGACACCTGTAAAACCAAAAGTTGTAGTTTATCTGGCAGATACGTTCCTAATAGGCTATCAGAGACTTTATCTGTAACCGGTGAAACTGGCCCTAAATGCATTTTTACCGACTTCAAAAAAAAGGAGGTTATCAATTCGACCCATATGTATGTAATATTATCAGAACTGCCCAGTTTTCATATATGTTAGTCTATATCAGCGTCTGAACAAATGTGCCAAATTTCATAAGTGTATGTATGTATGTATGTATGTTTTTATGTTTGTGCACGCATATCTCCGGAACTGCAAGTTCGATTTAAGTAATTCTTGGTATTGTTCAACTTAGGGTACATTGCAAGTTTCATCAAAATCAGTTCAGTAGTTTTAGAGATATGGATTTTTTAAAGTTGTGACGGATTACAAGATTAGTGCATATGTAAGAAAATTTTGTATTTTACAAGAATTTGGGTTGAATACTTAATAAATAAACTAAAAAGGGTAAAATAAAAACTTTTTCAAAAAAGTAACCGACTTCAAAAACAACAACAAAACAAAAAAGGGTGAAATAACCTAATTAATAACTTCTTTCGGAAGTCGGTGGCTAAAAATCAAGGAAATATAAAAAAGACGGTTACTTTTTTGAAAAAGTTTTTATTCCTGAGAATTATTTAGGTTTAATAAAATTAATAAATAACAAAACAAGATAAAGGAGAACATTCACGCTCCATACATTTTTGGGGCTTTTCTGAAAGTGCCAAAGAAAAAAGTAATACAGATACCGGCATGGATCTTGAGCGCTGTTCTTCACCTGCGCAGAAGTAAGTTATTAGGTCCCTTTGGTAGATGAAGTGAGGAACGGGGGCGGGGAAAGTGTAGTGATTGGCCCGCGTAGCGTGCCGTAGCGCATCGCGTCATACTCATAGCCGCCACTCGGGATTCGTTGTTTTGTGCGTTTTATTTGTTTTATTGTGCGTTTCATTTGTCGATAAGTGTACGATGCGCAAAGCGATCCCCACTCTACCCAACGGGTAGTACTAGTCATTTGGAGCAATAGTTACTATGGCACAAAAGTTGTAGGATTGCTCTCGGCCAAGTTATACAAGTTCGAAGATTCGTCATTTCATGCATTTGTTGATTTTTGAAAGTGCCGAGAAACACAAAATAATTGTATTGCTAAAACTAACGACTTTAAGCAATTAAACATAACATAACATTACGCCTGTAATCCCAAAAGGGTTGGGCAGAGGTGTGCCTTATTAATCTCATATCAAACAGTTAAAATAGAAGTTTCTATAACACTGTCGGCTTCATTTAGAATGTTTACCGGAGTTAATGTGTCGCTAGATGATTCCATTTTAATTCGAAGCCGAAGCACTCAAAATCAGACATATTGGACAAATTCTACATTACAGTAAAAATGTATGGCTTCGTCGTTTCGCTACGTGACGGCGATGCGAATATTTAGTTTCTGAAGCAACGAAACAACCAAGCCATACATTTTTACTGATATGTAGAATTTGTGAAGTTAGGGTCGGTAGAGTTAGGTCCTGTAGATTCAGAAGTTTGGCTTAACATGAGATCTGATATCTTTTTCACAGGCTAAACGTTATGTGGTCGTCTGGCAACATTTTACATGAAATGTTTTTGGTGGGATTTCAGCTCTTGTTGTGAATTTTTTGTTGGTTGTATACTAAACTGAGATTACATACTAAATTTCAGCTTTCTAGCACTTCAGGAAGTAGCCAACTGCCAAACATTTTGATGATCATCAGTGTGTCCGTGTGTCAGTGACGAAATCGGTGTATTTAAACAACCCAGGAGTAGGAGCACCACGAAGCGCAGCGAAGTGCTCCGTCGACGTTTTCTGACATTTTGCTAGATTTAGTTATGTTTTAAAATACCACAGAAAAGTTATTTTTGTCATTTCACTGAACGAATTTAGGGATTGTTCAAATCACCAGATTTTCTAAGGGAAATTATAAAATAGTGAACATCTTCCGTGATCAAATCACTGTTTTATCATATCCCTGCGACATATACACACGACCGACGATGTTCTCACATTCACAAACAAGGAGTATGGAAGAATCTTTAAATATAAAAAAAAAAAACTATACACGCTGGGTTACGTCTATATTGTCTTACAAACTGTAACAAAATCTGAACAGAAAGTGTAAAAGCTAAGGCAATATAATATTGCATGACGAACACAATAAAATAAAAAAAAACCGGCCAAGTGCGAGTTGGACTCGCCCATGAAGGGTTCCGTAGTAGCAAGCATAGATTAGGGTTATAATTATATTGAGATTAGTAAGTAATATACACAAACAATAAAAAAACCCACGTTTTTAAATGTCCTAAAAAGAAGAAAATAACCCTACGGGGCTGAGAGAGGGGCCACTCAAAACGTGGGGGCGTATATTATTTAAGGGATTATTTATGGGATATATTTACATCACGTGAGATCGTAGGTGTAACTTGCAAAGATACGCCCCCACGTTTTGAGTGGCCCCTCTCTCAGCCCCGTAGGGTTATTTTCTTCTTTTTAGGACATTTAAAAACGTGGGTTTTTAGATTTTTTAAATCTATTAATTATTTTATTATTTTTATCATTGTTCATCGGGTTTGAAGCTACCCTGAAAATTTCAGCCTGCTAGCTTATCGCCTCAAAGCCTGTCCGCCATCTTGGACGTCCGCCATATTGGATTAATAGCCTAGCCTAGCATAAGCCACATGACTATTTTTTTCGTATTCCTGACAGCAAACCCTTTCATTTGATACCCATATCATGGGGGTGGGGTTCAAACAGCCAGTCCGCCATCTTGGGGAGGCCGCCATATTGGATTTGTTATGACGTTTCTTAGCTAGTCATGTATTGTCATCAGAACTCAAAGCGTGTACAAAATTTCAGCATGCTTTATCGGGAAGTGCCTCAAAATTGAGTTGCAAAAGTCCAACCGGAACGACAAACAAACAAACAAACTTACAAACAAACAAACAAACAAACAAGAAAAGTGAGTGTATAAAAACGTGGGAAAAATAACTTTGTTTTTCATAGTGTTTGTATGAATGGCAAAGTTATATTTGTGGTTTTTGAAAATGTACTATATCTCAAAAACTGCTAAGTATATCTCATCCAAACCAATTTTTGTTGGAAGTTTTTGTTCATTCTCTTATTTTAGAAGTAACAGGGCGGAGACACACACTTTACCACTTTGGAAGTGTCTCTCGCGCAAACTGTTCAGTTTAGAAAAAAATTATAATAGTAACCTCAATATCATTTTTAGAGACCTATCCATAGATACCCCACACGTATGGGTTTGTTGAAAAAAAATTTTTTGAGTTTCAATTCTAAATATGGGGGGAACCCCCAAAATTTGTTTTGTTTTTATTTTTGTGTGAAAATCCTAATGCGTTTCACATAATACTTACCTACCAAGTTTCAACAGAATAGCTTTTATACTTTCGACAAAAAGTGGCTGTGACATACGGACAGACAGACAGACAGACAGACAGACATGACGAATCTATAAGGGTTCCGTTTTTGCCATTTGGCTACGGAACCCTAATAAAATAAAAAAAATGTATATAACTATACATATACAGGCATAAAGTAATATAAAATAGAAGAATCTTATCGCAACACGTGGATTAAAGAAGTTAAAGACTATAAATAAGTGCTGCTGCTGAGCTGCCAGGGAAGCAATATACAGTGTGTCCGGACACGAGTTAGCGATACTTGAAGGGGATATTATAGATTCATTTTCATCGACAAAACTGCTTTTAAAAAAATTCTTGCTCCAACACCTCACGAATGGCGGCCATTTTAGTTTTTTGATTTGTCAAACTGGGGTATGTACAATAAAATGCAAATATCTTTAAATCCAAGAGACCTACATACATGCAAATGACTTTATTGCAAAGTTAAATGTTAAGGCTTTTCAAAAACTTGCGAAAGTTTTCTACTTAAATAATATGTAAAAAGAACCAAAAAACGTTGGCAAACACGAAATTGTACTCAAAAATTACTGAATATTTTCACATTTTATACTCTAGCACGAAAAGTACCCCTGCATTTTGCTTAGGTATTTGCATTAAATTAAAAGTATTTGAGTTAGGCTATAAAATGGTATCAAAATTATTTCTCTACGTCAAGTACTTTAGGAGTTATTCTTACTTGAACATAACCTTTCCTTGGCGAATGTACCCCAATATTACAGGTGTCGCATTCTTTGGGCGAGCTAAATCGTTTCAGTGTAAATTTATGAGCTGGCATTATTAACCACCATGTAAATGATCCCAACGAATCACCTATAAACTGAAATGGCCCATTTTCTGAATTTATTCAAAAAAACCGATTTCATAAAGTAAAAAAAAAATATTATTTCAGTTTAATGGTGATTCGTTGGGATCATTTACATGGTGTTTAATAATGCCAGCTCATAAATTTACGTTGAAACGGTTTAGCTCGCCCAAAGAATGCAGGTTCTGTAACATTGGTGGTACATGCGCTAAGGAAGGGTTATGTTCAAGTAAGATTAACTCCTAAAATACTTACCGTAGAGTGATAATTTTGATATAATTTTATAGCCTGACTCAAATACTTTTAATTTAATGCAAACACCAAAGCAAAATACCGGGGTACTTTTCGAGCTAGAGTATAAAATGTGAAAATATTCAGTAATTTTTGTGTACAATTTCGTGTTTGCCCACGTTTTTTGGTTCTTTCTACATATTATTTAGAAAACTTTTGCAAGTTTTTGAAAAGCCTTAACATTTAACTTTGCAATAAAGTCATTTGCATGTATGTAGGTCTCTTGGATTCAAAGATATTTGCATTCTATTGTACATACCCCAGTTCGACAAATCAAAAAACTAAAATGGCCGCCATTCGCGAGGTGTTGGAGTAAGAATTTTTTTAAAAGCAGTTTTGTCGATGAAAATGAGTCTATAATATTCCCTTCAAGTATCGCTAACTCGTGTCCGGACACACTGTATATGCAGAAGGAACTATTGCCACACATCCTTGTCTTCAACGTAGTCCTTAATTTTGTAAAATGCTTTTTTAATAAGGTCACGTTTAATATGGTTTTTAAATTCCCTCAGATAGTTCAGTGACTGACTTAGGCAATTTATTTATTTACACCAATAACTACAACATCTTACAGCAAATATTCCAAAACGATGTTATAGACAAAAACAAAAATATACTTAACAAAAAATAAACCAAACTAAAAACATAAAAGATTAAAAAGATATTCCTACTTCAATGCATCTTTGTGCGCCAGATACAAATTTCGGCAGGCTCTCAAACATAATATCTACCGACGATATATTATTTATTTATTATAAGTGCGGCTCTTGACAATGGAGCAAACTTCAATAAATTTGTCCTAGCCCTTGGCACCTCTAACAAAGGGGGGCGGCGCGGCGGCGCGCTTTTACATACCCATCCGGGACACAAAACCGTAGCGCTTCCAGCACATCTGGGTGGTGCACCAGCCCGCGAATGACCTTCGCCACGTACTTTATTAACGCGACATCTCTCCTGACCGCCAGCCTAGTGTACCCGACCATGCCCAACACAAACAGACTCGGATACATTAACGGGTAGAATGGGTATAACCCATATTGCTTCAAATATAAATATCTGGTGAATTTATTTTGAATTTTCTCAATCATGAGACTATATTTTTCCTCATGTGGATTCCATATCAAAGCACTAGTCTCTAGATGACTACGAAATAAAGCATTATACATTATTTTAATTACTGCTATACTTTTAAAATCCGAACATTGCCTTATGAAACCCAAGTTTCTAAAGGATTTGCCACACAGGTCTATAATATGCTCGCGAAACGTCAACTCAGACACCATATGAACCCCAAGATCCCGCATATGCGTGACACGCGGCATCACCGCACCATCTATCTCATACGGATTATGCAGCGGGGCACGCGCGCGACTGTACGTCATCACGCAGCATTTGGTCCCATTGAAGACCAATTTGTTTTTCTGGCTTATATATGCTTTTTACAAGGAACGACTTGCTCGTCTTTGCTAGTCTGAATCTAGGTAGGTATTACAATTTCGTGTTTACTGCGGGTATTATGAAAGTCGCTTCTAGTCTTGAAGAGTCCTAGATTTTTGCGAACATACAGAATATTCTTTAAAATGTACTGTGAAATTTTCCTAGAATTTCTCTCTAAGAGACAAGGGCCCATTTTATAAATTGCGCGGACCGCCCTCTTTTGTAATATAAAAACTGAATCTACGTCCGCTGCGAAACCCCACAGCAGAATGCGGTACGACATAATACTGTAGAAATAACCGAAGTATACTAGCCTCTCTGACGGCGTCAGCGTAATATGTTACGCTGACGACACGCTCGTCCTGGCGGAGGGAGAGTCGCACCAGGTGGCGGCCGACCTGGCGACGCAAGCGGTTGCGACAGTCGTCGATAGGATCCGGCAGAGCTGGGACTCGAAGTGGCGCTGCACAAAACGGAGGCCATGTGTTTTCATGGCCGCGTTAACGCGCCACGGTCTGAGTCCCACATAACGGTGGAGGGGGTTCGCATCGGCGTCGGGAGGACGATGAAGTACCTGGGACTCGTCCTCGACAGCCGGTGGAACTTCAGGGAGCATTTCCTGAGTTTGGCCCCAAAGCTGAACCGGGCAGCAGCCGCCCTCAGGCGACTCCTGCCTAATCTCAGCGGGCCAAACGCCTCCTGCCGTAGGCTGTACGCCGGTGTCGTGCGGTCCATGGCCCTCTACGGGGCCCCCATGTGGGCCCTGAGCATCCGGACGCGACCACTAAAGTTGGTCGCATGCCAGAGGGTCATGGCTATCCGGATGATCCGGGGATACCGCACGATCGCCGGCGAATCGGCCAACCTGCTTGCCGGACTACTGCCCTGGGATCTGGAGGCGACTGCCCTCCAGCGCGTCTATGAGTGGCGCGTGGAGGCGCAGCGCCGGGGTGTATCCCCGCTGCCTCGAGAAGTCGAGGCGCGGCGGGAAGAGCTCCGGCGCGATCTCAGGGCAGTATGGAGGGGACGACTGTCGCAACCGACGGCCGGGCACGCCGCAATCGCGGCGGTAAGACCTCTCTTTGAGGAGTGGCTGGATAGGAGTCACGGCGTCCTGACCTACATGACGCAGGTCCTCACCGGACACGGAAGTTTCGGGAGGTACCTGTGCCTGAGGAGAAAGGAGGAAACGCCTGGGTGTCACCCCTGCAAAGATCGCCCGGAGGACACAGTAGAGCATACGGTGCAAGACTGCCCCGCTTGGGCAGAGCACCGACGTGTCCTCACGGCGGCGATAGGCGGAGACCTCTCGCGCCCGGCATTGGTCGCGGCCATGCTGCGGGGCGAGACGGAGTGGGAAGCGGTCGCCTCCTTCTGCGAAGCAGTCATGCTCGCGAAGGAGGAGGCGGGCCGCATGAGAGAGAGGACAATGTCCTCCCTCCGCCCCACCCGCGGTGGTGGACGCCCACGGCGACGGACGTCGCAAGACGATCTACGGCCACCGTAGGCGCGGGCATGCGGGCGGCGAGTAAAGGGCAACTCGCAGCCCGACCATGGACCATGCGCGGGTCGACGGCGCGTTGTGTTCCACGCGCGCCTCAAAGAGCGTCAGCATAATGACGGGGCCCCCTCTCTAGAGGGCCAAAGCCTGCCGGGGTCGCGGGACTTATCTCATTACCGTGACCCCGGAACATAAAGGGCTATTGAAGGACACCGTGGATTTTAGTCAGTACAATTCTGACAGTCCCTCCCGCCGTGCCCGGAGTGGGAGGACTCACTTGATGATTTTACCACGCAAAAAAAAAAGTATACTAGCCTAGCTCTGATTATATCAGTTAGCTGCCTTATTTTCCTTACCGTATATGCAGCAGAGCTTAACCTACCCGAATGTGTTCTAATGTGGGCGCTCCACTGTAATTTGGAATCAATAGTAATACCCAAGAATAGTTTCTGCAATGGCATCGAGTTTATTGCCGCCAAGTTTTAAATTTAGAACTTGTGGAACATTTGGTAACAAGAACTTAAAACACTTTGTTTTGTTCGCATTCAGCGAGAGAACACCTAAACTTTCGTTTACATTTAAAACATCCGTATCTTTTCTATCTATTTAAAAAATAAGCGATGTGTTATCAGCAAAATGAATTATATCTGATAAGTTGGCCATCATTTTAGTAGGTAATGTACATTTTTACAACACATTTATTTCAATTTGGGATAAACTTTGTCTAACCAAACAGAGATGCTAGGTATCTAATCTTCAATCACAATATTTTTAAAATCATTGTGATAGTGGATTTGCACCTCTGGAGATGGATGTGATTTAATCTTATTAATTATTTCTACAGCTTGTACAAGTTTTACTGGATCGTTATTAATATTACTAAAATCTTCGGCGATCATCCGAGAAATGATTACATAACAAGGCGCGAACTGATTATTATTATGATCCGGATTTAGCATGTTTTTATATATTTCCATTTCAAAATCGGTGCGATGTATGTACTGAAATTCATCCATAACGTCCACGAATAGCAGCCATATTGAAGGAAAATATTTCTCAGTATCTTCCTTTAAACAATTAACAATAATTGAACTTAATTCAGGAATGATGGCTGCGTTAAGTTCATTCCATATGTTATTGTTATCACCGGTCCACAATTCGTTTCCCATGTTGGAAATGTGTTGTTTCATTAATATAGCGTATTCTGTTGCTAGTTTCCAATGAGTGTATAGCGCATAATTTTCAAGCAGTTGCATTTTCTTATCCATTTCATTTTTAATCTCGGTAAATAATACAATGGGGCTAGGTCTTCTGGCCAAAATAGCATCTCTGTGTTTCCATATCAACTGTTCGAGGAATCCTTTGACGGCTCTCATTTTTTCGTAATACTCTACAACTCCTTTTCGCCACGACATGAAAGCTTCTTCCATTATTGGACGAACTAGCATTCTAAATCTCTGAAGCTGATCTTCCTCAGTGTTCGCATACAAAACATAATATGCAAATATTTGTATGCATTCAAAATCATGGAATTTTTTCACTACTGGCGAAAGCAGTTTATTGACAATAAAATCATCATCAAATGATTGTAACACATCAGGATTCCTCCACCCAACATAACTCGTTAAATCTTGCATACAATTCTCAAGAGCACCGGCTCTGACACTATCGGGCAACGAAGACAAATATTGGTAAATCTTCATGAAATATTCTGTTCGTACACTTATAGGAACTTTTTCTATTGCACGACTACCCAAATGTTTAACTATTGCTTTACCGATACGCGGAGATAATTGATCGAAAAACATACTCAGTAATTTAAAAAGTTCTTTTATGGTGGATAAATCATGAATTCGACGAATTGTATCATAAGTATGTCTAAAAATAACTGTCCTAATTATAGAATTTGATGTGTTGTTCCAAATATTTAAGATTAAAGATCGTTTATTTTCGATTATTTGATGATTATCGATCGTTTTATTACGTTTCTTAAATTTAAGTTTTGAGAATCCTAGTTGTTCTAATAGTTTTTGAGCTGAGTTATTTCTTGAAGTTTCAGTTTCACTTTTTTTGGACAGAACTGATATCAGTGACGGCATTGCATATTGCAAGTAATCTCCCTTTGAGTACCACAAAATTGTATCTAAAGGAATCAGTGGTCTAGCTACGTGCAAATTTTGAGCTATATTTTTCTGTATACTGAAATTTGCTTGATCAGGTTCACCCCGAATTATCTTGTCATCGATGGGAATATATTTCAGAGCCATTTCTATTACTTGTTTTTGGGGTAGAAGCGTGAAAAGACCTCTTACGACAGCTTTTTGTCCAGTAGGCTTGTTTAGATGTAACAAGTAGGCGTCGGTCCAGTGCTGGGCGAGTGAGTGCGGCCAGTAGACGCGCAGCTTGGCGAGCAGACGTCGCAGCGAGACAGCGTCGTTAGTTCGCATCGTTTCTATATCTTTGTCGTGT
The DNA here is from genome assembly GCA_950005045.1 of Agrotis exclamationis. Classification (NCBI taxonomy): domain Eukaryota; kingdom Metazoa; phylum Arthropoda; class Insecta; order Lepidoptera; family Noctuidae; genus Agrotis; species Agrotis exclamationis. The sequence continues at coordinate 8,537,371 of OX465437.1, forward strand.
TGTGTCAGTAGCTGTGGCTTGTGCTTCAGAGCGTTCAAGCACGATTCCTCACTCAGATACAGTGACAACGACTCCTCGAACATATGCTTCCGCCATGATTTCTTCACGTTGTACAAGCACGACATATTGCTTTTCCACATGTTCTCATGTCTTATGTTAATTAGTTGTTGAATTGTCTGGAGGATGTTTGGGAAATCAGTGACATCTTTTTCCCAATCTCTCAAGAGGGTCAAAGTATTCTTTAATTGGTTTATAGTCTCACTAAAATCGCTCTCATTTGCAATGTTTTCCGATTGAACTTTTGTCAAAACGGAATTTAATAAGTAGGCAAACATTTTACTTTTCTGTTTTTCATTTAATTTTCTTCGAACTCTTTGAAAAGTATTGCATGTCAACTTTTGTTCAATGATTTCCGGTACAGGTTCGTCTTGTAAAACATTATGTAGAACTATCGATTCGAGACAAATTTGCACGTCATTGTCCGATTCAGTGTACACTTCCATACTGTCGAATAACTGATTCAAAATGTTCCAAGTTTCGTCATGGAACTCTTGAGCTGATCTTTGGGAAAGCAAATTGTTGACGAACTGAATCTTTAATTGTAATGTTTCATTCAAGTGGTTTTCTAAGAAAAACTGAAGCAATGTTTTAATGTTATTTCTTTTGGCACAGGTGATCAATACTGAGAACATGGCATACCGCTCGGAGGGTGAGTTTTCAGAAAGTAGAAGATTTTTTAATTCTAAAAAGGCAACCTCGAACGAAGCAAATTCAAACCACTGGTAAGGTTTTATTTTGGATTCTATAATTCGTCTTCCTTCTTCTGTAAATAGTAATGACATCTCTGATTTTTCGATAAACGTTTTCTTGACAAATTCAAATCTTTCTTGATCAGGCATGTTATTAATGAAATGTCTTAATGTATTATGATCGTATAAACGTGGTCCCAATGTTATCGCTTGCTTGCGAAGAAAAGATTTTATTTCATTCTGATTTAAATATTTTGCAACTACTGATAGGTCGATTGTGTCAACATATTTTTCAAAATTATCTAATACTCTTTGTGGGCAAGTTTTCATTAGTATCTTTGTTTTCCTTTTTCCCAATGCAGGAAAATCACCCAATTCTTTATCTTCCAGTACAGTTAACACGTCCGCAGTGTGGCACTTTAATAAAAACAAAGTTTCTATTTTTAACCGTTTCTTACTTCGAGACTCTACCCTTGAATGGTATGAAAGAAAATGAGCAGATCTTTTGCACAGTCGTTTAAAGTGAAGAAGTGGCATGAGTCTTTCATTTTTTATAACATTTTCTATGAAAGGAATGGAGCAGTTTTGCAGCCATTTGTGAGAACTGTCCGCTCCTTTCAGGTATTCATAAAAGTCCTCGACTCGAGTTTCATCTTTCAGATTGAGTCTAATGTGAAGCATGAGTTTGTTAAATGTTTTGGTGTTCATGCTAGGTAACAGTTGTGTGTGTAGGTACTCTGGATTGATGATGTTTGCGTATTGTGGCTCGGTGATTAGCCACGTGGACTTTTTGATAGCTGTCGCCGCATACAGCATGTCGTTGGATTTCATTACATCGATGATATAGTCTACATTTCTGGTTTTACTGGCGATGGCTATTTTCAGAAGGTTGTCTATGTCACTATCATCGTTACTAATCTTACGTAAATCATAGTTTATATTAGTATAAGCATCATCGACTAGTTTGTTGAAGTGTTGGTGTTTCTCGCCAAGTTTGTCTGCCTCTAGCGTGGCCGGTGTCATTATGTTGTGCTGGAAACAAAATTTGTTCTTGCTACATTATTTACCAACAAAGAATTTGTAAATTATTTAATTGAGATTGAGTTCATTGCTTTATTAAGTGCAAGTTGTAGCTATGGCCCAGTGGTAACGGCATGGCCATCATTGTTATCCACGAATACCGCACGGACTGTTGTGATGAGGTGGCAAGCCTCCACCTTGCCGGAATGGCGCCATGGTATCATCACTCATATTGATTGATTCACTTTGATTCAGTTTGGCTGAATTCCATTACCGCGGCAAGTCACTGTGCGACGGACGGGGCTTCGGCGAGATCAAATGGCGGCATTGAAAGAGCGACTGTCATAACCCAGGCGTTTCCATACGCACCTGAAAGGTCAACGGTAAGATTGGCGCAGTGGTTGAGCTATTTATTGTTGCGCTGTATGTTGTGGGTTCGATTTCCGCACGGAATTGTTTGCGGGCAAGTTTTAAGAAGTAGCTTTGTTCGTAAGTATTTTTCTCAATTCAGGAAAATCACCCAATTTGAAAAGTGCTTCTATATGATCTACAACTATTGTTCCAAGTAAATAATTAAAACGAAATAAGGGCCGTTTCTTTTGGGTTACCATTGCTCTGCTGCTGTGTTTTGCGTACAATACATATTACGTGTGTATTATGTGTGTATACAAATTAATAATAACCACATAATAATAATAATGTAGTTATTATTAATTTGTATTTTGAAAGTCAGACGAATTACGCTTTTCAGTAGAAAGCATTAGCTCATGATTTGTACAGAAAGGTTCTTGTTGTTGTTGTTGGCATAACCGGACCTCAAGCACAAATTCCTCAAGCGGCCACCACCTCTAGAGCTATGTTATCTTCAAAGTCGAATTTTGAAATTTAAAGTCTCAGTTACTTTTGTTCCCATAGTTTACAGGTTTGCTGCTATACAATGATTTATATAGGTAATAATTTTTTGTGGCCTTTGATTTGATATGAGAGTGTTACAAGAAAAGGGACTGGCCCATTATACAAAATACATACAGTAGGTACACCAAATAACGCGCATTCGTAACTCGACTCATTGAGTGGCCGTGATTTGTGTCGAAAAAGAACAGGAAAGGCATATAATATCACATGCTAAATATAATAATTAGATAATTATGCGATAGCAGCATACGCAGTTGATTTGCTGTACTTAATTGAAGAGTTTCCTCGATTTCACTAGGATCCTATCATCAGATCCTGACCTGATAGCGAGCCTTCTTTCAAACATAAGAACAATTTTCGAAATGGGTCTAGTCGTTTTTCAAGTATTCGGCTAAAATACCTATGTACGTTAAACATTTCGGTTCCCTTGCTTATCTTGGAAGCCATCACTACTGAATCTACTTGGCGACATCGCATCACCTCAGAAATACAGGCTTTCGAATAAAAAAAATTGGTAATCAGTCCACAATTTGCAAATTATTGCTTGATATTGATAACGGCACGTAGCCGCAACAGGTAGATGCTTGAAATATTCACTAAATATTATGTTATGTATTCACTTTAAAAATAAACAATTAAATTAAAATAAAACCAACATTTAAGGGGGGGGGGGGGGGGTATTCGTATTTGATATTCTAGCCGTTTTTATAGATAATGGTGCGGAATCAAACGTGCGCGAGTCCGACTGGCGCTTGGCCGTACTTTTGAAATCGGTTACCAAGGAAAATGTGTTATTATTAGGTAGGGACATAACTACCTCAGTTTTAATAACGTATGTTGGGTAAAAGCTATAATTATTCGATTGTTGTGTGGTATCAAGTGATAGTCGTCCCTTTTTTGAAAGATGACGTTATTAAGAGGCCGGTGTAACAAGCTCGAAATTGCGATTCGAGGCGAGCACAAAAGTCAAACGAAACATTGCTATCTCTATCTATCGCAAACAAACAACCCATGCTTGACGCGACAGCGCTACTGTCATTCCAGATTTGTGATAAATTTGTTTGTGTTCCGTAATTCCAAAAATTATGAATGAAAACTTGATAATTTTCAATTATTTTTTGGATAATCTGCAACTAGACAATATAAGCTATGTTCCTATTACAATAATATTAAGAATATTAATGTTTATAATACAGAATAATTAAGTTGAAAACATGCTGTTAGCGGTGTTAAAATGTACGAAATGAAATTCGCTCGCATTTCGTAAATAGTGAATGTTTTAAACAAAAAGTTTAATAGGAACCTAGATAATTATCGTCTGTATCCGAATAACATAACTTTAAGTCGGTAATATGTTCGTATTGCGAATGATTTTGGTATTACGTTTGTATGGAAAAAAATTCGTTCACCGTACCCTTAACGCGCCGTAGCCTCTATACCAGTCCAATTTTTCAACCTTTTTCATGGCACGGCCCCTTTAGTATGAAGTAGTACATTATCCGAGGGGTGGAAGTTATTTATTTCAGTCCTGAGACGGGGTTTGGCGCCCGTAACGTAGTGAGGGCGCTAATAGTTCGAGGGACTAAATAAGTAATTTACCCGAGGTAAACACTGTGCTTTTCATTACGAATACGACGAAAGTAAAAATAAAAACATAAATTTTATAAGCTCAAGAAAAAATTAGTGTTGATCGGATTGTCGAATCGCCTTCCCGCTTATTTTGTTTTTTTTTTTATTACTTTTGTCCTGTGGTCGTCCAGCTATACAGGGACTATTTATCATGTTCATCATTAAAACAAATTGCAAAGATTTTGCCGAAAGCTATGTTATTATGTATACCTAATTATGGTAATGTAGTACTTAAAATAATTGTCAATATTACTAACCTCTTCTTTGCTGTTATGCTCCGAAATATCCAGGTTGTCGCACTAAACTAGGAACTTCACACAAACAGTTTCAACACACTAACAATGTTTACGTGAAGTTGTGAAAATCAATGCAATACTAATGACTCAGAAGGGGCCATACACTTTCCTAGCAGCCCACTCAAATACAGATAATCTTTGTTTACCAATTTTGCAATCTAACAGTATTGTTATAAAGTCTCTTTTAGTCCGTGTCTATTGCAAGTTTGTTTTGACATTGAAGTCAGTCACTAATCAGATAAATTCCCCAACCAGTACCCTGAGCACGAGTTTTCACTCTTTTACTTTACAGCATTTTTCCAGTATTTACAGCGTTTCTTGTATGAAAAAATGGAACAGCGTCTCTGGTGTGCGAAGTAGAAACTAATTTTTTCCTTGAAAATTGTCAATTTGAAGTTGTCAAAGTTCCAGTTTACTTTACGTCTCAAATACTGAAAACTTGTGCTCAGGGTACTACCCTGAGCACAAGTTTTCAGTATTTGAGACGTAAAGTAAACTGGAACTTTGACAACTTCAAATTGACAATTTTCAAGGAAAAAATTAGTTCCTACTTCGCACACCAGAGGCGCTGTTCCATTTTTTCATACAAGAAACGCTGTAAATACTGGAAAAACGCTGTAAAGTAAAAGAGTGAAAACTCGTGCTCAGGGTACAGATAAAGTACTTAATAACGATACCCGATAACGGTTATAACGCTTTAAAAATAACCGTTATTGCTATTTAGAGTTCACTTTTTAGTAAATGTTAGAATAATTCTGTTGTTATTTTTATAAACTAATGAAGAACTTTATTTTTATTAAAAACTTCCGGTCTCTGTGGCAGGCCCAGTGTAGTACTAGTCCGCGCCATGACTCATGAGTCATGACCAGCGGAAAATTCGGCTTTTTCCCACTAGTTCTATTGAACAGATCTACGATATTAGGTAGAACAAAATAGTAGAACCATTGGGATTCTCTATTCCCACTTGTTCGAACGAGTTCTAGTTCTACGGGACACTGAGAAAAAAAAATGTCGTAAAAACGACACCCCGACTCGGACAGGTTAGGTTAGAAGGTTATTTTTTTTTTTAATCACACAGTAGTAGGAGCACCGCCAAGCGGTGCTCCGTCGACGTTTTCTGACATAGTTATAGTTAGTAGTTAGTGGAAGTGTTCAGTAGAACAAGTGGGAATTAGTGATGTTGCGAATGTCTGATTTTACACATTCGCGAATGCGGATGCGAATATTCAATTTCAATATTAGCGAATGCGAGTGCGAATATTGACTTAATTCAAATAAAAAGCGCTTAAAATGATAGATAGGTTTAACATTTCATGTCAGACATATTTAAACCGAACATTGCCAAGTCGATATAGTTGTATGAATGAAGTTAGTCACATAAAATTTATTTAACAAGTTTAGACTGTAGCCAGATGCCTTTATACATTTACCGGAACAGGCATGGATAAAGATGAAGACTTAAAAAAAAATATTTTGAATATTTTTTTTGTTTTCTGTAATAAGAAACTGATGTAACGTTGCTCCTGTTATTCCTGAAGGGTTAGGCAGAGTGTACGTAGCTGAAATGTTTGATAAAAAAATAATTTGTAAACTGATCGAAATGATACAATTTTCTAAAGGAATAAAATGCATTTAGTGCAATAAGTTTTATTTGACTTAGATATGGTTGGATATGGGTGCCCTCTATCTGGCAGAAACTTGTTGCTCCGAACCTTTTTAAGGTATAAAAAAATTTAATATAATTGTTTTTTGGCCTAATGTTTTTATGTCGGAATTTAAAATGGGATACTTTTAAGATGGCAGAATTGTATTGGGCATAATTACCTTTGTCAGAGTTACAATTTTGCATAATTTCATTTAGCATAACGTTTATTTAGAGCGCCGATATTTGGCATAATTTGACTTAGCATACTACGAAGATCACAGAATTTCAATAGAAATAATTTTATTAGTCATATTGAAAAAAAAAAAATTGTTTTAAAAAATCAATATGGTGTGCTACAAAAGTTAGTGACAGAAATGAATCGCTGCAAAACCGACTTCACGTAGTCTTGTCTGCCCTACCCCTAGAGTGTAATCTAAACCCGCGAAGGCGCGGAGGGGCGAGGCGGCCCGCGAGCTGAGGAGCAGGTGGTTTTAACGCACACCGTCGCGGCTGAAGCTGGCCGGCGAAGGACCGCCGGAGCCCCGCAGCACCGCACCGGAGCCGTGACAGAAGCCATGCCTGCTGCATGTTGCATGCTTGCTGCATGCCTGCTGCATGTTGCATGCTGCATGCCCGCTGCATGCTTGCTGCATGTTTGCTGCATGCTTGCTGCATGTTGCATGCTTGTATGCTGAATGCTTGCTGCATGCTTACTGCATTATCTTACTGGCAGGGAAATAAATAATTATGATCAAAGTAAACTGTTTTATTGAGTGATAAATACTTCTGATTCTGGCTGTGAATTTTCTGCGATATGATGGTTCTACTTTTGATTATTATGGATATAAAATATATGCCAAAAGATGATTCTGGTTGTGAACTTTCTACGATATGATGGTTATACTTATCAATTATTATGGATATGAAATTTATGCCTAAAGATGATTCTGACTTACAAAATTATGGGTTTCGGTGTATGGTAAATGAGTGTATGCCAAACGATTTTTGGCGAAAAGAGGTTTACGCTATCCGTTGCTATGCAAAATAAAATTATGACGTAAAAAGTTCTGCTATAAAGGTTGGACCCGGTCAGCAATTTTTGATGCTGACTGTACCTCGAATTTTCCGTTTGTTCCCACTAGTTCTACTGACCAATTCTACGGTAGAACTAATGCGAAATGGTTTAGTAGTCCAATTAAAATGTTAACAGAATCGCAACAATAAGTAAATGTGAAAATACCTTTTTTTATCGTGATAAAATCATCAAATGTAATGTAAAATCATTTAAAAATATACCACATAATTAATGTTGAGAAAAAAAAGCTTGTAATGTCTATTCAAATTAATAAATATATCCAAGGGGTCCACCCTTTATAGCAGAACTTTTAACGATTCTGTTAACATTTTAATTGGACTACTAAACCATTTCAATTTAGTTGCCCACTTCAAGACTATTCCATTACATGTAGTTTCCACATTCAAAATATATTACTAAATTAAAAAATTGCTTTTCAAATATATTCGCAAACATTCGCATCGATTTATGCGGATGCGAATGTCAAAAACATGCGAATATTTGTGAATGCAAATATTCGCTACATCTCTAGTGGGAATAGAAAATCCCATTAGTTCTACTATTTTGTTTCTATCTAATATTATCGTAGAATTGTGAGAAAAAAATCGCATTAGTTCTACCGTAGAATTAGTCAGTATAGAACTAGTGGGAACAAACGGAAAATTCGAGGTACAGTCAGCATCAAAAGTTGCTGACCACATTCAGATTTTCGAAATCGCTGTACACCGTAATATTACGTATTATTACGGTGTACAGCGATTTTGAAAATCCAAATGTGGTCAGCAACTTTTGATGCTGACTGTACCTACTAACTACATTTTTTTTAAAGCAATTTTTTGTATGGCATAACACTAGCGCCGCGTCAAAAGGTCATGACTTGTGGCTCGGACTACCACAAAGAAATACTAGCATCTTTGCTGAGGACACTTGAGTAATGGGGGGGATAAAAAAACTTGATATTCTAGCCGTTTTTATAGATAATGGTGCGGAACCATTCCTGCGCGAGTCCGACTGGCGCTTGGCCGTACTTTAGAAATCGGTTACCAAGGAAAATGTGTTATAATTAGGTAGGGACATAACTACCTCAGTTTTAATAACTTAAGTTGGGTAAAAGCTTTAATTATTCCATTGTTGTGTGGTATCAAATCATTGCAATTTTTCAACCTTTTTCATAGCAAGGCCCCTTTAGTAGGAAGTAGTACATTGTAATCCGAGGGGTGAAAGTTATTTATTTCAGTCCTGAGACAGGGTTTGGCGCCCGTAACGTAGTGAGGGCGCTAATAGTTCGAGGGACTAAATAAGTACTTTACCCGAGGTAAATATTGTGCTTTTCATTACGAATACGAGGAAAGTAAAAATAAAAACATAACTGAGGACACTTGAGTAAATTGAAAATTAAATATACTGATTACGACCGTCTTCACGGACAGAACAAGATGAATAAAATTTTCTTTAAATTGTTTATGGAACTAAGAACTAACTAGAAAATATAACTATCAGAAATAACAACAAAAACAACTGTCTGATTAGTCGTTCAATCGTGAACCATGGCGGTCGACGGCGCGTAGTGTTTCACATGCGCCTCAAAACTTAAAAAAAGCAACGGTTTTATCAAACTAAAGCAATTTCTCCATCGTAATTTGCAAAAATGATAACTCCATACATTTAGTTTTATTTTGACAAGGGGTTCCATTATGTTAATTTGCAGTGTCTTGGCAAAGGTTTTTATTTTGATGACATCGCCCTTATACCACACTTTTTTCGATAAATGCTGTAGAAATTGCATTAAATGTAGCTTAACTTCATCCCTCTTTTAAGTTTCGTGTCTTGGTAAGGTTGTTTAAGTCCTGTCTCAGAACTGGATGTAGGAGTACCTATCTTCCGAGCGAGTTTAAGTGTCTAAACACACTATGCCGAAGTTACGCGACCGAAGTTCGGCACAATTACGCCTGCAATGCTATTTGAATTACTGACGACACACTATGCCGAAATTACGTCGCGTCATAGCGTACAGCGTAACTTCGGTCGGGCGTAAGTTCAGCGGCAACTTATTCTGTGACCACACATTATACGCGACCGAAGTTCGGTTCGATTACCGACGAAGATCCGGGGGCGGGGAGCAGCAGGGAGCCGCCCGCGCCGAATTTCTGCCGCGTAAGTTCGGCACTTAGAGTCATGTGGGGTAACCGTACGCAGCGTGTAAGTGTACGCAGTGAACATTGTACGAACAGCGATGTTGACAACTGGTCGCGACCTGTGAAATTTAGTTCGCATTTGACCGCCGAGCGAGAGTATTGCGTCACAGGTTTCTCGCGCAAAGCTATCGATGGATACACGACAATATTGTTTTTGGGCCGGTTTCTTATTTATTTACTTCAAATTCATTTACGTGGTAAAGCTTTCACGATTAGTCTGACTAAGTAAACAAAGTGACGTGGAACAGGAGAAATTATTCAAGTTTTTGAGCAAAAACACGTATTCTACCTGAGGCGAGTCATACTTATATTTTTATCGTTTTTTTTTTTTTTTGACGGAATGGGGAAACTGTACGCGGGTAAGTGTCCGCAAAAAGTTCATCACTATCTGGACAACATGACATCGAGACTGCAAATGAAATGATCCAATGGACGAAATCGAAGAATATCAGGATCAGCAAAGTGTTTCACCTAATATTCTCCGTAACATTTCGAATTCGAACAAACCTCACATTCCCTTAGTAAATATAAGCCCATTACCAAAGGCAACCCACATTCAGACACGATGCAAAAATTCTAGCAAGTCAGAAATAATAACTAATAGTCCAAATATGTTAGAAGAGAAAGAAAAGAAAATAGACAAAAATCTCAGAAACCTAGAAAACCAAAGATAAATATAGAAACGAAAAGAAAAGAAAACATTAAGAAAAAATCTTCAAAGCAAGAGTACTACTGTCCGTTATGTAGAGAAAAATACGGAGACACGACGGAAGTTTGGATAGAGTGTGCAGTTTGTAAGTCTTGGTGGCATGAAGCCTGCACCAGTTACGAAATTGGCATATTTACTTGTGATTTATGTATTTTTAGATTAAGTTTGTGACGTGCGTACACTTTGTCGTCGATGCGTACACTTAACCTAAGGCGTGCGGACACTTTCCCACTGATGTGGGTAACTGTCCGCATTTCCCTTGTTGATTAAAAGTTTCAATAAAAGTAAAAATAATTACTAGAATTAAAATTTTATATTTTGTTATTGTGGCCAAAGGATTGTTATTTTATAATAAAGGTTGATTTCTCTTCAGTTATCTAAAACTTTTATTTTTGAAGCAATTTATTAAATAACACAACAAAACAAAGCCACCGACTTCCGAAAGAAAAGTTATTTTAAACTTTTTTGTATTTGTTTTGAAGTCGGTACTTTTTTTAAAAAAGTTTTTATTTTACCCTTTTTAGTTTATTTATTACATATTCAACCCAAATTCTTGTAAAATACAGAATTTTTCTTACATATGCACTAATCTTGTAATCCGTCACAACATAAAAAAATCCATATCTCTAAAACTACTGAACCGATTTTGATGAAACTTGCAGTGTACCCTAAGTTGAACAATACCTAGTACAACAAAAAAAGAATTACTTAAATCGAACTTATAGTTCCGGAGATATGCGTGCACAAACATAAAAACATACATACATACATACATACACTTATGAAATTTGGCACATTTGTTCAGACGCTGATATAGACTAACATATATGAAAACTGGGCAGTTCTGATAATATTACATACATACATACATACACTTATGAAATTTGGCACATTTGTTCAGACGCTGATATAGACTAACATATATGAAAACTGGGCAGTTCTGATAATATTACATACATACGGGTCGAATTGATAACCTCCTTTTTTTTTGAAGTCGGTAAAAACTGCGTACAGTTACCCCACATGACTGGTGTGTCATAACAGCCAAATACGTCGGAACGTGAAATCAGCCGACGAACTTCGGTCGCGTAACTTCGGCATAGTGTGTTCAGACACTAAATGTGAAAGTTCTTCGAATCAAGAGCTGGGGATGTGCGAGAGTGTGAACATTGGCAAACCACGATGAGTATCTACTCAAATAAAACATTTATATTGAAAAAAAATAATCATTTAATTTTGAAACTAAATGAAAATACAGTCTTTATTAACAAACAACAGTAACAGAGTTCAAAATGATCATTAGGGCTACAGTTGCACTAAACCAATAGTCAGTCATCATTAAGCTTCAGCTAATAGTTAAAATACTTTACGTTAAGTCAGAAGCCATACTGATATAAACTTTGTTTATCCAAACCTCTGTTTGGATAAACAGGACAGCCTACAAATTAAAAAACACCCTGTAGATCTCTATCTACAGGGTGTTTTTTAATTTGTAGGCAATATCAAAAATATTATTAAGGCAAGTATGAAAAACTTTTAAAATGTAGTAAGTCACATTGCAAAGGCATAATGTTACAAATAAACACTAAAAGTAATAAAAAAAATACTTCATAAACCCCAATAAGTCTTGAAGTATCAAAATTTTATAGCGCAGTACACCGCGCGCGGAACGATAAGTAAACAAACATCATATTAAACATAATAATAACTACAGGACACAGACACAGTGCGGCATATCCTCACAAGTAACAGATAGCTCAAAGGCAGGCCGCCCGCTTCTAACGAACTCTCTCCGTCCTCCTTTCTCACGCACAAATACGAATACATAATAATATAATAATAAATATCTTGTGAACAGATTTTAGTAAAACTCGCAAAAAATGGTTGACTTTTTATTTCAATAATTTTCCAATAGGTTATGGGCCCAGCCCGTGCCTCGTTAATGTGTAGGGCAGTCATATATAGTAAATTCGACAAGGTATAAAGATGGAAAGTTCAACGAGTTCAATCAAAAAGCTCACAGGCCGAAATAATTATGGCAGTTGGGCCTTCAGCATCGAAATGCTATTAATAGATGCGGGGCTCTGGGACTGTGTGAGTGAAAGTTTCGTTACTACCAAACCTGAAGACCGGAAATGCGACGAAAGGGCATAGCAGAACAGTGCATCACCATTGTCAAGAATGCCAAAACCTCATGGCAAGCATGGAATGCGCTCAAAAAGGCCTATGCTGACTGTGGTCTAATAAGAAGATTAAGTCTGCTGCGGAAGCTATTTTCATTGAAACTGGATAATTTCCAAAATATGGATGCCTACGTCAATGAAGTGCAAGCTATGCATCAAGCTCTGGAGGCAATCCAAGCTGCACTGAATGATGAATTCATCGCGGTTATTCTCTTGGCTGGTTTGACGGATTCTTACGACCCTTTGGTGATGGCCATGGAACATTCTGGCAAGGAATTATCATCGGAGAACGTAATAGCGGCTCTTCTGCGTGAAGGTCACCGACAGCAAGTGAATGATGATAAGGACAATACGGTGTTAGCTAATGTTGCAGGTAGTAGTGGTAGTGGTAGCACTCGTAAGAAAATAGTTTGCCATTTTTGTAAAAAGAAGGGTCACTTTAAATGACAATGTAAGCTCTTCAAAGCAAAACAAGACAAGACTGAGAGCAATTTAGCGGCTGTAGGTAAGAGTATTTAATGATGATTCTACTGATTTTGTTACTTTACTTGCTACTAATGGGGATAATTGCTGGATGGTAGACAGTGGTGCGACATCACACATGACATCAAATAGGTTTATTTTAACGCCTATATTTTCAACATCAGACAACTGTAGCGCACAATCCACAGCAGAATGGAGTTGCGGAGAGAACCATCCGGACAATCGTCGAAAAGGCAAGATGCATGCTAGCAGAAAGCAATCTCAATAAGAGATATTGGGGTGAAGCAGTTCTAACGGCGATTTATCTGAAAAATCGCTCACCCACTATGGCTGTTTCGCAATAGGTCCCTGAACATGTGTGGACCGGAAAGGCGGTGATTCTTTCGCACTTAAAAGTGTTTGGTTCAAAGGCACAAGTTCTTATTATGGATGGAAGTCTCAAAAAGTTTGATCCTAAGACACGAGAACTTATATTTCTTGGCTATAGTGAGAATCAAAAGGGGTTTAAGTTTGCTGATGTTAAAAATAATCCAAGGCGGATTATTGTTTGATGAGAGGTTACCAAATCAGTCTAAGGACAATATGGATTTTCTCGGACCTCCAAACAAATCACCAACTAAGATGCCAGTGGTGGATGTTCCTGAAGAATTTTTCGTAGCCCCCATTACAGGAGGGACTACCGGGGCTATGGAAACTGAGGAGGAAGTTCCAAGCCAGAGCGTACCAGCTCCAGCAACCGGGTCCACCACACCCGAAAACGTTGTAGTTGAATCTGAAGAGTTCCATGATTCAATGGATTCCATCTCCGATTCTGACAGAAGCGAAGAACGAGAAGCCGAACCAGCTGTAGAGGGGCCTCGATACCCTCAAAGGACCAGAGTTCCAAATAGACAGGAAGATTATGAATATAATTTTCTCAGCGTGCATGATCCTGTGTCGGTACAGGATGCAATGGACCGCGGAGATAAGGACCTGTGGTTGGATGCGATGAAGCAAGAGTACGACTCGCTCATCGAGAATGGAACCTGGGAGCTGGTGGATCGCCCAAGAGGAGCGAACGTAGTCAAATGTAAGTCGCTATTTAAGCTGAAGATTGGCGCTTATGAGACAGTGTAGCGCCACAAAGCAAGACGGGTGGCTAAAGGGTATTCCCAGAAGTGGAGGGAGGACTTCTCTGAAACCTTTGCACCCGTGGTTAAACTGTCGTCGGTCCGACTACTGCTGGCGCTATCGGCAGAGATTGGATTGACAGTACATCATATCGATGTCACGACCGCTTTCCTTAATGGTGATCTTGCTGAAGACCTGTATATGGAACAGCCAGAGAAGGCCTCTGGATCACGAGGGGGAAAGAAGGAAAGGTTTGCAAGCTGAAGAAGGCCATATATGGTCTGAAGCAGGCAGCACGATGTTGGAACGTGAAGGTTCACGCTTACATAATTGAAATCGGGTTCACGAGGTCAAAATATGACCCATGCGTGTACCTGAAGAAGGTCAAAAGCAAATTTCTCGCAATTGCCTTATACGTAGACGATTTCTACATTTTTGGGCATGACATTGACGAGATTCAGGCCGTGAAAGCGAAGATTGGGGACGCCTTCAAAATTAAAGACTTGGGATTGGCAAAGGACTGCCTGGGCTTGGAGCTCACGCAAAGGAAGGGACAAGTGGAGCTCAACCAAAGACACTTCATAAAGAAGGTCCTCCGAAGTATAAAATGGAAGATTGTAAAGTTGTTGCGACTCCTACAGAGACTAATCTCAGAATGGAGAAAGGCGATCCAACTGGAGAAATGAGCTATCAGTAGATTGTGGGTTCACTCATGTACCTGTCCTGTCGCACACGACCTGACATCACGTTCATAGTGAGCTACCTGAGTCAGTTTAATTCTTGTTGGAATTCGACTCACATGGCTGCACTCAAGAGAGTGCTGAGGTACCTAAAGGGTACAGTAGATCACAAATTGGTCTACAAGAAGACTGGCAATCCTCTGGTTGCATATGCCGATGCGGACTGGGGTGCCAACGCTGATGGACATTCGTTCACAGGTTACATGCTTACCCTTGGCAGTGCTGCGGTTTCCTGGCAGACCCGCAAGCAACGTTGCGTTGCACTCAGTACGGCTGAAGCAGAGTATATCGCTATCTGCGAAGCAGCGAAAGAGATAGTTTGTGCCAAAGGTCTCTACGATGAACTGACAGGTTAGAATAAAACGATTGATCTGTTCAGCGACAGCTAAAGCGCTATAAAATTAGTGTACGTGCCAACAGTCGGTAGGAGGTCTAAGCACATAAACATAAGATACCATTATGTGAGGGAATTGGCCGAGGCAAATGAAATTTATATCAAATATTGTAAGACTGATGAGATGTCTGCTGATATCTTCACAAAAGGACTTACTAGAGTTAAGCAGGGCTACTTTAAAAAATGTATAGGCATACAGTGGGGGTGTTAAAGAAGTTTGTATGCTGGATACATTCGTTGCTAGGTAACTTTGTTTATAAAAGATGTATGTCACATTGGAAAATTATTGAAATAAAAAGTCAACCATTTTTTGCGAGTTTTACTAAAATCCGTTCACAAGATATTTCCAACATTCATCGCCGCTACTTGAACGACTCCATTCCATCGTTTCGGAGTGTCATCAAAGTATGAAGGGAAAGTTGGATCAAATCGTAAGTAACTTAGCTATGACACGTGAGTCAGGCGAGGTCAAAAGAGTTCATTTGTGATTGCGCGTGCTTACGCGCCGCGTTGATACTTTGAAACACTTATTAATTTTTTTAAGGCTTAAGGTACTTGCATTAGTAATGTTTTTGAGTTGCATAATATGATTAGTATTGTTAGTAATGACAGAGTTCAAAATATTGCTCTTAAAAAAAATTGCACCCTGTATACTATCTAATCTTCAATCACAATATCTTTAAAATCATTGCGATAGTGAATTCGTACCTCTGGAGATGGATGTGATTTGATCTTATCAATTATTTCTACTGCTTGTACAAGTTTTACTGGATCGTTATTAATATTACTAAAATCTTCGGCGATCATCCGAGAAATGATTACATAACAAGGCGCGAACTGATTATTATTATGATCCGAATTTAGCATGTTTTTATATATTTCCATTTCAAAATCGGTGCGATGTATGTACTGAAATTCATCCATAACGTCCACGAATAGCAGCCATATTGAAGGAAAATATTTCTCAGTATCTTCCTTTAAACAATTAACTATAATTGAACTTAATTCAGGAATGATGGCTGTGTTAAGTTCATTCCATATGTTTTCATTATCACCGGTCCACAAGTCATTTCCCATTATCAAAATGGTTTGTTGCATTAATACAGTGTATTCTGTTGCTAGTTTCCAATAACTGTACATTACATAGTTTTCAGGCAGTTGCATTTTCTTATCCATTTCAGTTTTAATTTCGATAAACAATTTAGCCGGGCTATTTCTTCGAGTCAAAGTATATTCTTTGTGGTGCCTAATCAAATAATCGACGAATTCTTTGACCATTCTAATTTCTTCATAATACTCAACAACTCCTTTTCGCCACGACATGAAAGCTTCTTCCATTATTGGACGAACTAGCACTCTAAATCTCTGAAGCTGATCTTCCTCTGTGTTCGCATACAGAATATAATACGCAAATATTTCTGAGTAGTTTGAATCGGTATTTCGAAATTTTGTTCCTACTGGCGACAGTAGTTTATTGACAATAAAATCATCATCAAATGATTGTAATATATCAAAGTTACGTTTTATATAATATACTAAATCGTACATGCAGCTTTGAAGACTAGTATGCTCTGTGATACTATCAGGTAACGAAGCTAAATATTGGTAACACTTCATGCAATATTCAGCTCGTACACTAATGGGAACCTTTTCTATTGCATTACTACGTAAAAATTTGACTATTTCTTTACTGGCACGTGGAGGTAGTTGATCGAAAAACATGCTCAGTAATTTAGATAGTTCTTTTACGACGGTCACATCTTTAACTCTACACATGAGACAATAAGTATATCTAAAGACAACTGTCTTGATTATAGAATTCGTTGTATTATTCAAAATATTTAAGATTAAAGATTTACGTTTCTTAGGTTCAAGTTTTGAAAACCCTAATCGTACTAATAATTTTCGAACAGAGTTATTTCTTGAGCTTCCAGTTTCACTTAATTTGGACAAAACTGATATCAGTGATGGCATTGCATATTGCAAGTAATCTCCCTTTGCGTACCACAAAATTGTATCTAAAGGAATCAGTGGTCTAGCTACGTGCAAATTTTGAGCTATATTTTTCTGTGTACTGAAATTTGCTTGATCAGGTTCACCCCGAATTATCTTGTCATCGGTGGGAATATATTTCATAGCCATTTCTATCACTTGTTTTTGGGGTAGAAGCGTGAAAAGACCTCTTACGACAGCTTTTTGTCCAGTAGGCTTGTTTAGATGTAGCAAATAAGAGTCGATCCACTGCTGGGCGAGTGAGTGCGGCCAGTAGATGTGCAGCTTGGCGAGCAGACGTCGCAGCGAGACAGCGTCGTTATTTCGCAACGCGTCTATTTCTTTGTCATGTTGCGACAGCAGTTGTGGCTTGTGCTTCAGCGCGTTCAAGCACGCTTCCTCGCTAAGACACAGTGACAACGACTCCTCGAACATATCCTTCCGCCACGATTTCTTCACGTGGTACAAACACGACATATCAGTTTTCCACATGTTTTCATATCTTATTTTAATTAGTTGTCGAATTTTCTGGAGGATGTTTGGATAATCGGTGATATCTTTTTCCCAATCTCTCAACAGAGTCAAGGTATTCATTAATTGGTCCATAGTCTCACTAAAATCGCTCTCATTTGCAATGTTTTCCAGTTGAACTTTTTTCAATACGGAATTTAATAAGTAAGCAAACATTTGGCTTCTTTGTTTTTCATTTAATTTTCTTCGAACGTTTTGAAAGGCATTACTGGACAACTTTTGTTCAATGATTTCCGGTACAAGTTCGTCGTTTAAAACTTTATGTAGAACTATAGATTCGAGACACATTTGCACGTCGTTATACGATTCGGTGTACACTTCCATACTGTTGAATAACTGATCCAAAACCTTCCAAGTTTCATCATCAAACTCTTGAGCAGATCTTTGTGAAAGCAAATTGTTGACGAACTGAATCTTAAATTGCAATGTTTCATTCAAGTTGTTGTCTAAGAAAAACTGGAGCAATGTTTTAATGTGGTTTCTTTTGGCACAAGTGATTAAAACCGAGAACATGGCATAACGCTCGAAAGGTGACTTTTCGGAAATTAGAAGACATTTTAATTCTGAAAAGGCGACGTCGAATGAGGCAAATTCAAACCACTGGTAAGGCTTTATTTTGGATTCTATAATTCTTCTTCCTTCTTCTGTAAATAGTAATGACATCTCTGATTTCTCGATAAACGTTTTTTTTACAAATTCGAGTCTTTCTTCTTCAGGCATGTTTTTAATGAAATGTCTTAATGTATCATAATCGTATAAACGACGTCCCAATGTTCTCGCTTGATTGTGAAGAAAAGCTTTTATTTCTTTCTTACTTAAATATTTTGCAACTACTGATAGGTCGATTGTGTCAACATATTTTTCAAAATTATCTAATACTCTTTGTGGGCAAGTTTTCATTAGTATCTTTGTTTTCCTTTTTCCCAATTCAGGAAAATCACCCAATTCTTTGTCTTCCAGTACAGTTAATACGTCGGCAGTGTGGGACTTCAAGAGAAACAAAATTTCTGTTTTTAACCGTTTTATACTGCGAGACTCTACCCTTGAATGGTATGAAAGAAAATGAGCAGATCTTTTGCACAGTCGTTTAAAGTAAAGTAGTGGCATGAGTCGTTCATTTTTTATAACATTTTCTATGAAAGGAATGGAGCAGTTTTGCAGCCATTTGTAAGAATTGTCCGATCCTTTCAGGTATTCATAAAAGGCTTCGACTCGAGTTTCATCTTTCAGATTGAGTCTAATATGAAGCATGAGTTTGTTGAATGTTTTGGTGTTCATGCTAGGTAATAGTTGTGTGTGTAGGTACTCTGGATTGATAATGTTTGCGTACTGCGGCTCGGTGATTAGCCACGTGGACTTTTTGATAGCTGTCGCCGCATACAGCATGTCGTTAGATTTCATTACATCGATGATATAGTCTATATTTCTGGTTTTACTGGCAATGCCTATTTTCAGAAGGTTGTCTATGTCGCTGTCATCGTTACTAATTTTACGTAATTCATAGTTTGTATTAGTAGTCGCATCTTCTACTAGTTTTTTGAAGTGTCGATGCTTCTCGCCGAGTGTATCTCCCTCTAGTGTGGCTGATGACATTATGTTGAGCTGTAAATTAAATAATAGTCTTTAGTTTATTATTTATCAACTAACGTGAATTTCATTTCAATTCTAGATTATGATTGCCTATCTGGGCTCGAAAGTGGTCTTTACATTTAAAATAAAAAAATAGCACTGACTTAATCAGAGGTAAAAAGATTGAAAATGGCCTCGCCCACCACGCCCCAATTCGATTTGATCCATACCCGCAGAGACATCCTATTATAATAAGCTACGATTGAGTTTAAAAACATTTAGATCTCAGAAATATACATATATTGGTTGACGCCTGGGGGAGCCAGAATTGTATTTCTGAAAAAAATATTTACACGTTTTCGTTATTTGAAGCCCAAACATACCTAGCCCGTATGCATGGCTTTCGTGCTTTAAATACTAAATCAGCATCAGTCAAATTTCCTCAAAACAGGAGCAACTAAACCGTTAACAAGATATTGATTTTTGAAACCTGTTTTAATTCATGTAGCGCATTTATACTGATTTATTAATTCCTGTGTGTAGTGTTTCGATCTGCGATTTCCATTTTAATTTGTCATCTACAGTTAATACCAAGTTTTGTTGTTTGCGCTTCAGAGGCTCATGATTTTTCCAGTTTTGTGACGTAAACTGGAACTTTGATCTTTATTTGTAGGAATTTAATAGTTCCTCGTTCGTACACGTAAAATAATAAAGAATATAGGTACATACCGTATTTGCTGCGTTCAACTACACTTTAAGTTTGTTACCAAATTTTAAATTATTAGTTTCTTTACTATCACGTTTACCAACAAAAGGAAAAAATGCTAGATTACCTATTAACAATGACTAACAACCTATACCTTAGTACTCGTAGGTATCCCTGATATGAGGAAAATCATTATCTTATCGTAATCATTCGGACATTCCAATGTAATCGGTGGATCTGTGGATCCAGGGCAACGATCGCATTTTTAACCGACTTGTGTCAACATTCGGTAACAATGTTACCCCCATTATCTAACAATGTTACCGATTGTCGAGCAACGTTACTCGACATACAGTAACACGGCAACATTTGTTGTCGGATGTTACTGCGGTGTGGATGAGTAACAATCAACAAATAGTAACAAGGAGCCACAAAAGTTATCGAATGTTGCCAAATGTTGCCGAATGTTACCGTGTTGCCTTTTCGGTGCATCCACACCGCCGGTAACATTTGTGGAGCAACAAAAGGCAACACGGTAACATTCGGTAACTTTTGTGGCTCCTTGTTACTATTTGTTGATTGTTACTCATCCACACCGCAGTAACATCCGACAACAAATGTTGCCGTGTTATTGTATGTTGAGTAACGTTGCTCGACAATCGGCAACATTGTTAGATAATGGGGGTAACATTGTTACGTTACTCGACTTACAGTAACACGTCAACACTTAGTAACATTTTGTTGGCGGATGTTACCGAGCAACATTTGGAAACGTTGAGCTACAAATGTTACCGGGGCGGTGTGGATGCACCGTTTATTAGTTTTGTTAAATAATAATTTTATTATGATTTGTAATAAGTAGGTACCCTTATGCTGAAATAATAAATAAGCTAGATATGTACTATGGAATAAATTATATAATAATTACAATTATGTATATGGAATAAATCTTTGCATAGTATGTAGTTAGGTACGCACTAAACTTGATAATAAAAGTAAGAAATAAGGGATAATTTTAGTTCATAAATAAAATGCAATGTAAGACTTATAACTTTTGTCTTTATTAATTATAATACCTACTAGAAAGTACTTAACGAACAACATCAACGTCTTAAATTGTTCAGGACGACAATAATTAACGTTAAATAACAGAATTCTATAAATATGGAATACCGTTCCTGGCATTCAATTCTCTAAAGAAGCCAGAGTTGACACAGTGTTCAAATCGCAGTGCCCAATAGACACTGCTCTAATCATAAAGTTGAAAATCCTTTGAATACAGACGGCGGTTTCAACGCTGCGTGAGAGACCTTCTATTAGAGAATTAATTTTAACTCAACTATATTCACATAAGCAATTTTATATGGTCACTTTAATTATTGTTTTGTATTACTTAGAGGTGGCGCAAAGTCGTGAACGTTGGAAGGAATGGAGGCCTTTGCCCAGCAGTGGGACAGTACAGGCTATTTTTTTTTTCAATGAATTTTAAGAATATTCATATAAAATAACATACAGGAAAATTAGTCTTCTGCTTTATTGCGAAAATCATTATAACAATGTACCAGAACTGTTTCAGATGGATTTGACAAAACTATTTTCTGTATTTCTGATCGCATACGTTTCAATTTATCATTATCACAAAACTTACCGACAGTCTTGGAGACAACTAAATAGCTTGGAACAAAATCATTATCCATTAACATGTTTTTCAGAGTTTCTAATACGAAAAAATTGTCTTGAAAATATAACTTATCGAACATTGCTTCTAAAGCTTCGGCAAAAACAAAATATATGGTTGAACTGTATTTCTCGATGTCTTCTTTTAAACGTTTAACTATCACTGGGCCAAATGAAGGAGCTATTTTCAAATTAATATCTTTCCAAAGGTCCTCTACTCCGCTAGGTTTCCACCTATCAGTAAAATCTAATTCCGTCCACTTATTTGATCCGAATGGACTCTCTGATGTAGCGTGTTCATGAATTAACTTAACGTACTCTGTAATTAGTTTCCAAGAAGTATACATCACATAGTTTTCTAACACAGACAAATTTTGTTCAATGTTAATTTTTATTTCTAAAAATAGTTTAACAGGTTTAGGTATATTATTCAAAGTTACATGTTTTGTGAATGATGCAAGCAGAAGTCTTAAAAATCTATCAAAATTATTTCTAACATGATATTCACCCGACCGCTTATCACCCCAGCACTGAAAGGCTTCTTCCAAACCTGGACCTACTACTTTACTGAATCTCCAAACCTGATTTTCCTGACTTTTTCCGAACAACACGTAACATGCAAACACTTCAATATATTCACTTTCGTACAAACAGAATTTGTTTCCTGCGTCAGACAATAATTTATTACAAATAAAGTCTTCATCGAGATTGTTGATTATTTTAGGAGCATATTTGATTAAATTGTTGACATACTTTTCACAGTTGGCGCTAGCAGGCAAAGATGTTAAAAACTCGTAACTCTTCATGAAAGATTCTGCTCGAATACTAATAGGAACAGTTTCAACGTTCCCTAACTTTTTGTATATTTCAGCACTTTCACATGAATGCAACTCATTAATAAATATACATATTATTTCCCACAGTTCCTTTTCAATGGTTGGATTTCGCACCGTGCATATTTTATCATATAAGTGCTTAAAAATAACGGCGCGGATTGTAAGATTAGTAGTAGTCTTCCAAGTGTTTGCAAATATTGACTTGAGAGCATCAGGATTAAGTTTTAAATATGCAAGATGAAGTCCAAACTTTTGTAAAGAGATTGATGCATTTAATAATTTCGGCAAATGTTCATGGCTTTCGACTTCATTTATATTGTACAAAATTGCATTGAGTGAAGGCACTGCATATTGTAAGTAATCTCCGTTAGCGTACAACAAAATCGTATCTAAAGGAATCAGCGGTCGAGCTATATGCAAATTTTTTGCAATATTTTTCTGTATGCTGATTTCTGTTTGATCAGTTTCTCCCCATGTTATCTTGAAATTTTTGGGAGCTTGGTTTTTTGCTAAATCTACTATTTTATTTAGCGATAGTAGCATGAAGAGTCCTTTGACAACGGCTTGTTGTCCAGCAGGTTGATTGACTTTTAGTAAATATGCGTCGGTCCAATGCTGGGCGAGTGAGTGCGGCCAGTAGACGCGCAGCTTGGCGAGCAGACGTCGCAACGAGACAGTATCGTTAGTTCGCAATGAATCTACTTCATTATCGTGGAGGATTAGCAGCTGCGGCTTGTGCTTCAGCACGTTCATGCACACTTCTTCACTCAAACAAAGAGACAAAGACTCCTCAAACAAGTACCTTCTCCACGATTTTTTCACGTTGTACAAACACGAAATGTCTGATTTCCACTTGTTTTCTTGTCGAATTTGAATAAGCTCCTGAATTTTTTGAAGTATAATTGGGTATTTATTAATATCTTTTTGCCAATCTCTTAACAAAACTAAGACATTTTTCATTTGGTCTACAGTTTTAATGAAATTTGATTCTTGGGCAATATTTTCACTTTGCACCTTCTTCAATACGGAATTAAGGAGATATGTAAATATTTTGCTCTTTTGTTCTTGATTTAGTTTATTCTGAAACTTCTTGAAAGTTCTAAATGTCATCTTTTGTTGTACGATTTCCGGCACCGGTTCATCATTCAGAACTTTAAAAAGGGTTACGGATTGGAGACACAGTTGTACGTTGTTATTTAATTCGGTGTACACATCCATACTGTGGAAAAATTGATCTAACAAATTCCAAGTCTCAATGTCGAACTCGTGAGCAGATATTTGTGAAAGCAGATCATTGATGAACTGAATCTTGAATTTGAAAGGTTCATTCATGTGTCTTTCATTGACAAATTTAAGCAAAGTTGTAACATGTTTTGGGTTGTTTCGTGTGCAAGTTATCAAAACTGAGAGCATGGCACATCTTTCAGAGGGTGAGTTCTCTTTACGTATAAGTTTCTGTACATTAGACAGTGCAACTTCAAAAGGGGCGTGCTCATACCATTGAAAAGGTTTTACATATCGTTCGACATCCCTTCTTTCCTGGTCTGTAAATAGTAATGCCATTTCAGTTTTATCAATAAACGTTTTCTTTACAAACTCAAATCTCTGTTCCATCGGCATGTTCATAATAAAATGTCTTAATGTGTCATGACAAAGGAAGAAACGGTATTTCAACAATGTAGTCGCGTGTTTACAAAGAAAAGATTTGATTTCATTCTTATTTAAATACTTGGCTACTACAGATAGCTCGACATTTTGACCGTACTTATCAAAATTGTCTAAAACTCTTTGTCGGTAATTTTGCATAAGGAATTCTGTTTTCTTTTTTCCTATTTCAGGGACGTAATCAAATATTTTTTCGTCTTCTATAATGTTTAGTACATCTGTCGTATGTGACTTTAATAAAAACAAAATTTCTTGTTTGACCCGGCTCTTTTTGCTTAATTCTACGAATGCACAGTAATCAAGAAAATGTGCAGATCTTTTGCACAAACGTTTTAAAAGAGATAGTGGTACATGGCGTTCGATTTTTATAACATTTTCTATAAAAGGAATGGAACAATGTTGTAACCATTTATGAGATTTTTCCGCTCCTTTCAGGTATTCATAAAAGGCTTCGACTCGAGTTTCATCTTTCAGATTGAGTCTAATGTGAAGCATGAGTTTGTTAAATGTTTTGGTGTTCATGCAAGGTAATAGTTGTGCGTGTAGGTACTCTGGATTGATGATGTTTGCGTACTGCGGCTCGGTGATTAGCCACGTGGACTTTTTGATAGCTGTCGCCGCATACAGCATGTCGTTAGATTTCATTACTTCGATGATATAGTCTACATTTCTGGTTTTACTGGCGATGGCTATTTTCAGAAGGTTGTCAATGTCGCTATCATTGTTACTAATTTTATGTAATTCGTAGTTTGTATTAGTAATAGCATCTTCAACTAGTTTGTTGAAGTGTCGGTGCTTCTCTCCGAGGGTGTCACCCTCTAGTGTGGCCGGTGTCATTTATGTTGAGCTGGAAATAAAATATTGTCCTTGCTTCATTATTCACCTACTATAAGTACATAATAGTATAACACATGGAACACTCGGCACACTCTTAATGCGCAAAAAGAAAATTTAGAGAAGAAAGTAGTTTTTCAGATGTTGTTATAATTTTATATAATAATTTTTCCGTCAGTTTTAGGAATAGTAAGGCCAAGTTTAGAAGGTTGTTAAGTCACTGCCATTAGCACTAATGTTACGTGATACATCGTTTTTATTTTGCAATAGCATCTTCGACTAACTAGGTGAAGTGATGGTATTTTTTGCCAAGTTCTGTCTCCTGCTGGTAATGGAATTAAAACTTTTTTTATATTATTTACTAGCGGCCCCGCCACGCCGGCTTACGGTTTAATTTTTTTTAATGCTAGATATTCCGAAGACTTTCATACATACAAACTTTGTCCTGACAATAACAAACACAAAAAAAAAACGGTTAATTGCGAGATGTACTCGCGCGCGAAGGGTTTTTTACTTATTTATTATTAATTTATTCATGTAACAATTCGCATTGTCTGACATAATTAGTACATTAATTAACACAATAGATACTCACAGCTAAATTTGGCAATTATGATGTTCAAATAGTAGATTCACCAAAAAAAATAAAATGCAATATAACATTTGATAAGATAAATATTAAGTAATTAAATAAAAAAACACTTTTTTTTGTATTTGTGACCGGGGTCACCTAGATAATTATTAGGGGGTCCTAAATATTTATATTCTACTTGCAAACATAGAAACTCACATACACAAACACCCAGACCCCGAACAACTACATACTTGCAGATCATACAAATATTTGTTCCGTTTGTGGTAAGTAAGTATGTACCTACAACAATAGATTTAGGAAATATTTTGTGTGTATATCATTTGTATTGCATAATTAATATTTTCTTCCAGAGGACAGTAAAAAAGAGGAATAGATATTCCATAATTTTAACTGAATTTGTTATAGATTTTTTAAATTTTCAATTTCAGTAATGTGTAGATAATGTTCTCTTTGTTGGGACGCAGATCTCCTCTCTATTGGCGATACAATTTGGGAATGGGCTATGAACCACCACACTGGCCCTGCCGTCAGTGTGATTTAATGAATTGTACAATGCATAATGACAGGCCTGTTGGTCTAGTGGTTAGTGACCCTGACTGCTATGCCTGAGGTCGTGGGTTTGATTCCCACCCAGGACAAATGTTTGTGTAATGAGCATGATCATTTATTTGTTCTGTGTCTGGGTGTAATTTATGTATAATATTTATGTATTTAGAAATATATATTATAAGTATGTTTATCAGTTGTCTAGTACCCATAACACAAGGTCTGCTTGGGACTAGATGGAGTTGTGTGATAGTAACATTATTATTTCGTTTATTCATTTAAACAATCATATTAGTACATTTTTAAATATTTTTACAAAAAAGAAATAAAAAACATTTTTAACCGACTTCAAAAAGGAGGAGGTTATCAATTCGACGGTATGTTTTTTTTTTTTTGTTGTATATTTGTTACGCGATTACTCCGCCAATTGTGGACCGATTTTTAAAATTCTTTTTTTGTTCGAAAGGAGGTACTTCTGAGGTGGTCCCATAGTCACCAAGTTGGGATCTGATGATTGGATCCTGGAGAAATCGAGAGCAACCCTGGAATTTTATAGGCCGACACACCGTTTTTCGCAAATTTTATGAAGTAATTTAAGTATTTGCGTATGATAATCATAATTTCATGTAGCTGAGCTGATGATGGAACGTAGAACTCCTTAATAGTAAGGAGTAGGCATCGACTGATTTAGTTTGAGTTCACATAATTATCTCTGGAACTACAAGTCCGATTTAAGTAATTCTTTTTTTGTTGTACTAGGTATCTTTTAACTTAGGGAATATTGCAAGTTTGATCAAAATCGGTTCAGTAGTTTTTGAGATAGGGAATTTTATTAGCTTATTGTGTACATGAGCGATGTTATTACCGGTGTTATGGATTACAAAATTCTAGTGCACATGTTGTATTTGACAAGAATTCGAGTAGAATAGAGAGCTAAAAAGAGTAAAATAAAAACTTTTTCAAAAAAAAAACCGCCTTCAAAAACAACCATAAAAAAACTTTTTTTAAAAAAAGTACCGACTTCAAAACAAATACAAAGTTTAAAATAACTTTTCTTTCGGAAGTCGGTGGCAATAGTCAATGACACAACAAAACAAAGCCACCGACTTCCGAAAGAAAAGTTATTTTAAACTTTTTTGTATTTGTTTTGAAGTCGGTACTTTTTTAAAAAAAAGTTTTTTTATGGTTGTTTTTGAAGGCGGTTACATTTTTTTTTGAAAAAGTTTTTTAAAATATAAAAATAGTGATCCACCGGTGTGGGAGCAGGGTCCAAGCTACCGGTGGTTAGGGCTCCAGAGACAGGAACCTCCTCACAATGCGAGCTGTATCGAGGAGATCTGCCTTATATTATTATTATAATGCTTTTGAATAGGTTTGAATGCCATTAAGCTGCAATCTGGGTATTTTACTAAAAAAAAATTATTAGTCCGAAAGATCGATTATCAAAAAATATTAAACTTTTTTTTTCTTACAGAAACCAAAATTGATGAAGATAAAAATCACAAAAGTTCACTTGGTCAGTATAATTTTATAGGCATTATGACATCACAAGCCTAGTCCTGAATTTCGAAGGATTTTATCTTTTTCAATATGCATTGATTTAAAAAACATAAAAATACTTCACTCTTACTGAGACTTAACACATTTTGTGCCAGCAGTTGCGGTTATACAAAAATTAAATTAAATTTTATTGATAATTAATAAATAATTTATTTATTTATAATAAAAATTTTAAATTATTAGGTGAAATTTTGGGTAAAGTCTAGTATTCGGTAGCAGGCGGAGGGGGGGGTCAGGGGGGCGAGGGGGAAGGGGGGGGAGCCCCCTACCCCCCGCTACCACTCCCATGTTAAGGTCATGCACCGTTCTTGAGAAAAACCAATTTTTGTAACCTAACCTTAAAACTTGTTGTAGTCACATGATAGGCGTATTCCAAAAACTTGGTATAGTTTAGCATAAGGAGGGAGGTGCCCCCTGTGTCCTGGCACCACTCTCCTGTAAAGGCAGTGCCCAGAACCCGCCATCTCTTCGAATCTAACCTAAATCTAACCTGTCCGTGTCGGGGTGTCCCGAGCTCGCTCTTGCATCCTAGGTCAACTAGGTCATTGATTACTACCTACCAGGGTGGCTCGACGGAGCCCCGCTCCGCGGGGCTCCTACTTCTGGGTGATTTAAAAAAAAATAACCACGAAGGGGATGGCGGGGTCTTTCAGACCCCGCCATCCCCTTCTAACCTAACCTGTCCGTGTCGGGGTGCCCCAAAGTCCCGAGCTCGCTTCGCTCGCTCTTGCATCCTAGGTCGAAAAACTGCATTGATTTTTTTTTCAACTGATTTTGCACCATAGACAATACGTGGTGTATATATGGTTGTCAATCGCCCGTTTTTAAGTTCGCTTCGCTCGCTCTTGCATCCTAGGCCGAAAAACTGATTACTACCTACCAAGGTGGCTCGACGGAGCCCCGCTCCGCGGGGCTCCTACTTCTGGGTGGTTTAAAAAAAAATAACCACGAAGGGGATGGCGGGGTCTTTCAGACCCCGCCATCCCCTTCTAACCTAACCTGTCCGTGTCGGGGTGCCCCAAAGTCCCGAGCTCGCTTCGCTCGCTCTTGCATCCTAGGCCGAAAAACTGATTACTACCTACCAAGGTGGCTCGACGGAGCCCCGCTTCGCGGGGCTCCTACTTCTGGGTGGTTTAATAAAAAATAGTCCCGAGCTCGCTTCGCTCGCTCTTGCATCCTAGGTC
Organism: Agrotis exclamationis; assembly: GCA_950005045.1. Lineage (NCBI taxonomy): Eukaryota > Metazoa > Arthropoda > Insecta > Lepidoptera > Noctuidae > Agrotis > Agrotis exclamationis. The sequence goes on from OX465437.1 coordinate 8,566,209, forward strand.
GAAAAACTGCATTGATTTTTTTTTCAACTGATTTTGCACCATAGACAATACGTGGTGTATATATGGTTGTCAATCGCCCGTTTTTAAGTTCCGTTTTCGATTTTATCTGATTTGAGGTTAGAAAAATTGGTTTTCATTAATTTCTCGAAAAATACATTATCTTGTGAAAAATGTGGTAGCATTACAATCGGGGACTTATACCTTACCAATTGCAAGCCTTTCTTAGAGCTCGGTACTTGGGGCACCCTGACACGGACAGGTTAGATTCGAAGAGATGGCGGGGTCTGGGCGCTGCCTTTACAGGAGAGTGGTGCCAGGACACAGGGGGCACCTCTCTCCTTATGCTAAACTATACCAAGTTTTTGGAATACGCCTATTATGTGACTACAACAAGTTTTAAGGTTAGGTTACAAAAATTGGTTTTTCTCCAGAACGGTGCATGACCTTAACATGGGAGTGGTACTGGGGGGTAGGGGACTCCCTCCCCCTCCCCCTCACACCCCTCACCCCCCCCTCCGCCTGCTACCGAATACTAGACCCAACCCGTTGAGTGGTATCAAATGACACAGCTGTCTGTTCTGTTTTGAAAGATGACGTTAAACTACCATAGCCGCTTTACACATTATTCGATTATTAGAAATTAATAGTTATTTTCACTAACCTTTTTTTCGCTGTTAGGCTCCGAAACTTCCACAGTCAGTCACACTGAACTACGTACTTGCAAGAATAGTCAAGGCTTTAATGTAATAGTACTATCAAGATTTACATGAAGTGGTGAAATCAATGTTATATTTGAATGCACAGACTACGTAGACTCCTATTATGTATGACTCAGGAGAAGCCGTTTAACATTAATGGGCATACTTTAGTAACCCACTCAAACCCACTGTTTACCATGTCCATAATTCAATTCAATTTTTGAGGTTATGGCTCCATCGGTGACGATCGATGATTTTGCCAATGTCAAGGTATGATAAATTAAGATCGTAAACTGTTACACAACTATTGATCAGTATTTGTAGCGGTGGCATCCATGGGGCCCCATGCTAAACAAGGACAAAACATTTTTGGTTAGTAGAAGTAAAACAACACAAGATAAATGTTAGAACATTGAACAAATAGACCAAAATATATAAATATCGCCTACAACTGGATTTTATTAATGCTAATAAATTTATAAAGGATTTTAACTGCAGGGGTATGGGCTAAGGATAATAGAAAAGGAATGTTAATTGGGCGGGGAATATCAGAAGGGAGTAAGTCGTAAAGGGGGGTGGTTAAACGAGGACAGGAAAAAAACAAGTGTTCCAGAGTACCCTCCTCCAGACCGCATTCACACAAAGAAGAGTCCCTCACATGGATTTTGGCCAAAAAAACTGGTGTGCAAACAAACCCAAGTCGGAGTCTAATTATGACAGAGGTGGCTAATTTACTAGAAAATTTTAGTTTGCTGAACCAACATTTAGATGGAATGAATGGTTGGATAGAGCCATAAAATCTTCCCTTCAATATTCGAGTTTTTTGCCAAAGCTCATTCCAACTCTTCATCATATCGGGTTTAACAAGACAATGCAGATCTCGGGGATAACAAGACGAATGAGATTCGATCCCATTCTGAGTAGCTAACTTGGCAATTGAATCCGCATTCTCATTACCAACAATTCCAGAGTGGCTGGGGATCCAAGCCAATGTAATCTCTATGCCTAAGCAATGGCATCTATACAGGAGTTGTTTTATCTTTAGGATAAGGGGAGAATTGTTACGAGAGCGAAAAGGTGATTTTATTAAATCCTGTAAACAGCTAAGAGAATCCGAGAGAATAAGGCTTTTGTTGAGTCCATGTGATTCAATGTAGGAGACTGCTTCCAGAATAGCTATTGCTTCCCCTGTGAATATAGTACCAAAAGCAGAACTACGAAAATTAAGAATAATTTTGTATTTTGGGATCCACACAGCTGAACCGACGTTACTATTATCTGACAGCTTAGAAGCATCTGTAAATAATGTCAGCCAATCATGCCAGTCCTCCGCCAGAATCCTATTGAATTTGACATTAGCATTAGGGTCAAGTTTGGATATACCAAAGTTAAAAATAATTTTTGGTTTGTAGATTAAGGAATCAAAATTTACTTCAAATAAGGGGTTTTTGCTTAACTGGACTAAGGGAATGTGCATATTATTTAATTTACTGAAACTGTTAACGAGGAGTGGAGGACTTTTATGAGACCAATAACGAGATGATGGGATTAACTGAAAAAGTGTACGAAGAAGAGGGAGGAGAGGATGACATTTATTCTGGATGACTTTATAAAAAAATCTGTCACAGAGGTATTGTCTACGTAAGTGGAGGGGGGGATCCAAACATTCTACCTGAAGGGCATTAATAGGTGAACATTTCATAGCACCAGTGATAATACGCAGGCACTTGGATTGAATCTTATCCAGTTTGGCAAGGGCTATTTTATTGCATGGTTCCAGCAAAAAGGTTCCATAATCAAAGTGACTACGAACTATGGCGTTATAGAGGATTTTCTGGGAAGTTGGATGAGCTCCCCATCGGACTCCAGAAAGGGCACGTAAGACATTAACGCCTCTTTCACATTTCTTTAAGATGTAGTCCAGGTGATAGAGACCAGTTAATTTTGAGTCCAGAATGAGGCCAAGAAATTTTACTTTGTCACCGACCAAAATAGGTTCATTATCAACAAAAAGGCTAATAGGGGGAATATTACGCTTACGAGAAAAGGCAACTGCATTACATTTGGGAACTGACAAACTTAAGCCGTGATCGGTCAACCACTGGTTTAAGTAGTAGAGAGCAGAATTTAAGCGAGATGAGGCATCTGAAAGGGAAGCTGAACTAGAGTAGAGAACAATGTCGTCGGCATATTGTAAGATTTTGCAGAAACAACTCACTGAAGACTCCAAATCGTGTGTGTATACATTATAAAGGATGGGGCTTAAGACCGACCCTTGGGGTAGGCCCTTCCACACTAGACGGGATGGGGAGAGGTTGTTTTGATGACGAACAGAAATAGAACGGGACATAAGGAGATTACAAATGATGGTGACCATCCTCACAGGGATACTCAGCTGTAGCAGCTTTTGCCTGAGTATTGGAAGTTGGACATTATCATAGGCTGAAGCTATGTCTAGAAAAACACCAAGAACGCTTTCATTTTTGGAAAAGGCAATACGGACATCAGACGTGAAGACACTTAGGCTATCTAGAGTTCCCATACCCCTTCGAAAACCGAACTGAGAATTGGATAAGATGCCTTTACTTTCTAAGATCCATTCAAGCCGGTTCTTGATGAGATTTTCCATAATTTTAGCCAAGACAGAAGAGAGGGCAATAGGACGATAGGAAGTAGAATCTTTTGGGTCTTTCCCAGGTTTCAAAATTGGGATGATTATTTGGGTTTTCCAGGATTCTGGAACTTGGCCCGTAACGAAAAAGGAATTGATTAGGTTTAGAAAGATTAATTTAGAGTTAGAAGAAGATTTGGAAATAAAGGAGTAGGGTATTCCATCAACACCCGGAGCAGAATCCCGAAGATGATCTAAGGCACAAATAAGTTCTGAATAAGAGAAAAGGTCATCAAATCTATCAGAGGAAGTGGAAGGAGGAGGAACTGTAGTGGGAAGGCAGTCAGAGTTAGGAACAAAGGGGGGGGCTAATTTGGATATAAAGTCATCCAACCAGGTTCTGTAGTCATTCGTAGCAACATCGGGAGACTGACTGTCACAAGCTCTACGGTAGATTTTATTTTTTTTCCACACAAGGGAAACTGGAGAACGTGGAGACAGTGACTCACAAAATTTAAGCCAGCCACCTCTTTTCTTTCTTGCCAATAACCTACAGGTAGTTGCAGAGATCTTTTTAAAATTTAAATATGCAGGCATATCTAGACTAGAAGAGAAGGAGTTTTCTGCTTCTTTACGTTTACGGACACCCTCAGTGCATTCAGCATCCCACCAAGGTGGAGAAGGTATTAGGTGACGGGCAGAGTTTTTTAAAGGAATTGACGAATCAGCTGCTCTCAAAAGACACTCAACAAAATCACTGTAGAGGATTAGGGAATTCGATGAATTTATTTGGGGAAAATTCTGAAGTTCTGCGTCCAAATGGGACAAGAACTTAGGCCAGTCAGCTTGGGGTAAGCGATATTTTTGTAAGGGTTGGATGGGAGTAGAACGAGGGTGAGTACTTGGAAAAGAAATTAGGATTGGAAAATGATCACTCCCATATGAATTAGGGAGAACAGACCAGGAAAGAGTTGATACTAAAGAAGGGGAAGAGAAAGTAAGGTCAGGAACACTTATATTTTGGTTAGGAGGAACTCGACGGGTAGCAGATCCATCATTAAGGATACAAAGGTTGCGATCATCTAAAAGGTCTAGCAAGAAGCTGGAAGAGGGGTCATTACAGTGAGAGCCCCAAATGGTGTGACGGCAATTAAAATCACCTAACACAATCAAAGGACCAGGAACAGAAGAAAGGATAGAGTTAAATTCAGACAAAATATTAGCATTGGGATGTGGAATGTAGGCAGATACATAAGATATATTCATGGCTCTAATGGCCACTACATGTAGACCAAGATCGTGATGAGGAAGAGGAATCTGGGAAAAAGTGATAGATCTGCTAACCAATAGGGCGCAACCCGCCCGTCCGTCATCTCTATCATCCCGAAGACACGAATAACCAGGAACCCTAAAAAGAGAACCAGGCCTGAGCCATGTCTCCGACACAGCAAAGACAACAGGTTTATATCTATTTATGAGATAGATTAGATCATGTTTTTTTGTGCGAATTGATCTACAATTCCACTGAAGGATTTTTTCCATTTTGGCGAGTCCAGGATTCGAGGAGTTGTTGAACTAATACAACGACATTGTTCGGTATTGCGTCACTAAATTTAGACAAGATATTTATAAGGGAACAAGTTAGAAGCTCTATCAGATTGTCATTAGGAGTGGGGAGAGGGGTGGTTTCAACATAAGAGGAATTTAGAGCACAGCCATTAGGCTGGGAAGAATTAGGGGTATAGGTGAACGACCGATGGGCTTGGGTATCGTAGGACTTGCCCAATTCTGGTCTAGGTCTTGGGGAACGATAAACCGTTTTGGTATAAGAGGTTTTAGCAGGGGATGCATATGGAGAAGAAGTAGGAGTGTTAAGAGGGGGCGAGAGGAGAAGGTCTACGGAAGGAAGAGCTTGTGATAGTTTAGATTGGGAGGGACCTGCTGTAACATTAGAGTATGGTAATTTACGGGGACGGGGAAACCTTACTGAAGCCTCACGGTAGCTTAAGTTTTCTTGAGACATTACCATTTTAATTGACCTCTGTCTTGAGTGTTCTGGGCACTTATTATCAATGGCCTTATGGCTTTCACTGTCACACAAAAGACATGAGACCTGTGAGTCGGGAACATTACAGCTATCTCCAGGATGAGGTTGAGCGCAACGGTAGCAACGGGGCTTAGATCTACACTGAGTGCCTATATGGCCAAATCGCAAGCAGTTGCGGCATTGGATTGTGGGGAGATGGTAAATAGAGACAGGAAGAGAAACATTGTAACAGTAAACTTTCTCTGGGAGAATCTGGCCAGAGAAAGTTAACACTACTGTAGAGGATGGAGACCAAGTTACCGAGTCCTCTTTTTTGTTTTTGAAATTAAGTCTTCTAGCCCTAATGACCTCTCCACAATTACGAGGGGTTTCTATACCGGTCACTAGCTCCTCCAGTGACCAGTCGGTAGGAATATCCCTAACAACTCCCATGCGACTTACATGGAAGCGTGGGATAACTGCAGAGAGTTTGTTTTCAATTAGAATGGGACTGTTAACAAAGTTGTTGGCATCACTGAACGTCATAAAGTCAATAGACATCCTGTTACGGCCCATAGACCTGACACTGCCTTGGACAACACCTTTAAAACCTTTATTGAAGATAAATTGGGCAAACTTAAGAGAATTTAAGGTTAGGCCTTGCTTAGGGTCTGTTTCCGCTCTAGAGACAAATACGGTGAAGGGTGCTCTGTCACTCTCGCTATAGAGTATTTTAGAGTCGTTCTCAAAACCTGGCTTAGTAAATACAGACTGAATTGAGTCAGACGGCGGCTTATTTCTTTTCGCATCAACAAAAATTTCAGGAGCTCCGGGGCGCTTCCTAACGTCGAGTCTTGCGTAATCAGTGTTTTGGGAACACTCCACAACCTCCATATCTGGAGGTATCCCTCCACCCCCATCAGGGGGTTCTTCGGCACTCATTTCCTTAGGAAATGAGTGCCGAGAAGCTTAGAATACTAACCTTTTAACTATATATTCAGACCAGACAACACAACACTTATACAACACAATAGCCACAACACTAAAAACAGATTTTGTTATCAAAATAAAATGAGAGGTTAAGAATCGCGTGCTTAATCTCACCAAGACAATAGCAAAAAACCCATGTCCATAAGATTTGATAGTTTGTTTGACATTGACATTGACAGTCAGCTGAGCAATAGCCAGCTGACTGTAACGAATAACGCTAGCAGGTAACAGTTGTGGTAACGGCACGGTAACGGTTATAATAACGTTATTACGTAATAACCGTCACGGATGTATTATAACAATCTGGATTGAGTACTCATGCCGAAAAACGTGCCAGCTGAGAGAGCTAATTTGGAGGTAACCGTCTCTTTCTAGTAGGGTGACCATAAGATTCTGGAACAAGATTTTTCCCGCTATAACTTGGCTGTACTTTTTCGTTATTTTTGCGACAGGATACACTGTTTTGGAGATTTAAACAAAAGAAGAGAAAAATATACTATTGCAATTGAAGTCAAGTCAACTGGAGTTCCAGTACCTTGACTGTGAGTCTCAAGATCATGAGCCTGAAATCTCAAGTAACTTGACCTTGACCATAATTTCCACTCGACCTTGACCTTCGAGGTATATAAATAATGCCCTCGGAATCATTTGATTTTAATTTCAAAGTCATTTTACCTTAACTCTAAGGACATTTTTTGACCTTGACCTTAACGTCACTAACTCCACGAGAATCGCGGATCATGAGTTCATGACTTTCAGAATTGACTTTAACCTCAAGACTACTATTCGAACATCCCACAGGATCCCGAAGGTTTGATTCGGTGATTATACAAGGTGATTTGTAATTCGATGCGGTCCTTGAAATGGGTGATACTAGACCTTATTTGCAACAATTTGAACCCGACAACATGGGGTCTAAACTGACTGGTTTTTGAGATATCGAACTTTAAAGGTATTTCGAAAAATTTCTACCTCTCCATCATTAAGTGCTTATTGTTAGAAAGTAACGATGGTCACCACTTAGAATTTATACTTTTCTGATAGAATATGAACGACTGAATCTAGTGAATACAAGTTGGTTATAAAACTAATCATATGTAGGGAAATTAAGTGTTATAAAGTTTCTGTTTTGAAGTTTTCTGAAAACTTCCCTTGTCTTTCAAAGCATATTTAAAAAAATAAATGTATGACACTTGCTTTACAAATTACAGGAAAAACTTTCTTGTCTCATTACCTTTCTAAAATGGTGCACAGTACCCACTTTTAGTTAGTGTCTGACCAGAAAATTAGGGTTGTTACTGACAAGGTAGTAAATCAACGAAAATCAGTTGCAATGTTTTTTCGACCCAACATTTTTTTTCTGTGGTTGTGTGTCCAAACTGCTATCTGATATTAGCTTTTTGAGTCACTGGCAGTAATCACATAATCATATCAGGCAAAATCAGTTTTTATTTGGAGTATTTTACCTATGGACCACGATTTAGACCCTATTTAGAACCTAGATTGTAAAATCCACGGTGTTCCTTCAATAGCCCTTTACGTTCCGGGTCAACTGATAAGACAGTCTCGCAACCCCGGCAGGCAAATGCCCTGTAAGAGGGGCCCTCGTCAGATTGCTGACAGCTGTTTGAGGCGCGTATGGACCACGCCGCGCTGCCGAACCAGGCATGATCCATGCGGACGGGCGCGGGTATTAGATCGCCCTTAAATATGTTTTTTTTTCTATTGTTTTAGTTTGTTATAGCGGCAACAAAAATGAATCATCTGTGAAAATTTCAACTGTCTAACTATCACAGTTCATAAATACAGCTTGGTGACAGACAGACAGACAGACGGACAGCGAAGTCTAAGTAATAGGCTTTCGCTTGGCTTGAAATGGAGTCTCCACGCAACATTTTTTGTCACGTCCAGCTAAAAAATTAAACTAATCTATTAACTATTGCAATAATGTGATAATAACTCGTAGGTTCAAATTATATTAATATTTTCCTTAGTTTTCATCGCAAAGTCATGAAAGAATAAGTAGATTTGTCTTCAAAACTTCTGAAGTATTGTCACACTAACCAACGTTAGGTGACAAAATCTTTTATATTCCTTACCTGTGAAATGATTTACCACAACCAATATTATGAATCTTCTATACGTCTTAATACGTCATATTTTACTATTTCCACAATAAAAATAAAAGATACCTATAGTTAAAACGTATTTTTATTTATGGTTTACAAAAAAGCCGCCATTTATAATTCATACGTCAAATTCAGTGTTGTCAGAATAATTACGTAGTTACTACCACATAGTCATACAATAAATAAAACTTTACAAAAAAATAATGATTACTATATTCTATGTAGGTACTATAAAAATATGGTAAAATAAATTTTTGAGCAATCTCACAAACTTATTTTACTTGTAGCTTAAAAATATCATAAATCTTCTATCTATATCTATACTTATAATAAATCTGTAGAGAGGACAATTCTGTACATGAAATATATTTCCAAAATAACTACCTATCAGGGGGTGATTAGGGATCGATACTGGTGCCAGGTTGTAAATGTGATCCCTGTAATTACCGACCCATATCTGTACTCCCGGCATTAAGTAAAATTTATGAAAAAAATATGCTGGATCAGATGTTGTCACATTTTAATTCAAATGGAATTCTGCATTGTCAGCAGTTTGGTTTCACGAAAGGTCGGTCGACGACTGACGCGGGAGTTAAACTCATCAGTCACGTCCTGGAATCCTGGGAGAAATCTCAGGATGCCATTGGTATCTTTTGTGACCTCTCCAAAGCGTTTGACTGCGTCGACCATAATACACTCATTTGTAAATTACATCATTACGGAATTCGTGGTAAAGCTGCTGGCCTTGTTCCTTCCTATTTAGCAAACAGGCAGCAAAAAGTTAATGTGAATGGGGCGACGTCATCTGGGTTTCTAGTCAAGATGGGCGTGCCTCAAGGTTCAATTCTTGGCCCTTTTTTATTTCTAGTTTATATCAATGACCTTCCATTCATGATGGCCAACTTATCAGATATAATTCTTTTTGCTGATGACACATCGCTTATTTTTAAAATAAATAGAAAAGATACGGATGTTTTACATGTAAACGAAAGTCTAGGTGTTCTCTCAAAATGGTTCGCAGCTAACAATCTATTACTGAATGCGAACAAAACAAAGTGTCTTAAGTTCTCGTTACCAAATGTTCAACAAGTGGGTCTAAATTTAAAACTTGACGGCAATAAACTCGATGCTATTGCAGAAACTGTATTCTTGGGTATTACTATTGATTCCAAATTACAGTGGGGCGCCCACATTAGAACTCTTTCGGGTAGGTTAAGCTCTGCTGCATATGCGGTAAGGAAAATAAGGCAGCTAACTGATGTAGCCACAGCTAGGCTAGTATATTTTGCTTATTTCCACAGTATTAAGTCGTACGGCATTCTGCTGTGGGGTTCCGCAGCGGACGTAGATTCTGTTTTTATATTACAAAAGAGGGCGGCCCGCGCAATTTATAAAATGGGCCCTCGTGAGTCTCTTAGGGAGAAATTTAAAGAAATTGATATTTTAACACTGCCTTCACAGTACATTTTAGAGAATATTCGTATGTTCGCAAAAATCTAGGACTCTTCAAGACTAGAAGCGATTTTAATAATATCAATACACGCAGTAAACACGAAATTGTAATACCTAGATTCAGACTAGCAAAGACGAGCAAATTTTCTTAAGGACTTCTCCCTTGTTACTAGGCCTACGTTTTTCTCTCATATTTATGTACCTATTCAAAACTGTAACAATCATTTTGTAAAACATACCATATTTTAAAAGAGTAACCATGGAGTTTCTTGCCGGTTCTTCTCCATGGAATCGACCAACCCGAACCGAGCACCTGTTGTCGACGTTTTATAAGTGCCCTCATGGGCCTGTGAAATAAAAATGTTTGATTTTGATTTTGATTTTTGATCAAGTATGCAATCAGTAAAATTATTGTCTGTCTGTCTGTATAACCGTTATAGAAACAAAAACTACTCGACGGATTTTAACGAAACTTGGTACAATTATTTTTCATACTCCTGAGCTGGTTATAGTATACTTTTCATCACGCTACAATCAATAGGAGCAGAGCAGTGAAGAGATTCCAGTTGGATTTTTGCAACTCAATTTTGATTCACTTTCCGATAAGCTAGCAGGTTGAAATTTTGCACACGCTCTGAGTTCTGATAAAAATACATGACTAGCTAAGAAACGTCTTAATAAATCCAATATGGCGGCCTCCCCAAGATGGCGGACTGGCTGTTTGAAATCCACCCCCATGATATGGGTATCAAATGAAAGGGTTTGCTGTCAAGAATAAGAAAAAAATAGTCAGGTGACTTAAATCCAATATGGCGGACGTCCAAAATAGCAGACATGCTATTTGAAATGCATCCCTATGATATGGATATCCGATTAAAAGGTTTGCTGTCAGGAATACGAAAAAAAATAGTCACGTGACTTAAATCCAATATGGCGGACGTCCAAGATGGCGGTCAAGCTGTTTGAAATCCACCCCCATGATATGGGTATCAAATGAAAGGGTTTGCTGTCAGGAATACAAAAAAATAGTCATTTGACTTAAATCCAATATGGCAGACGTCCAAGATGGCGGACAGGCTATTTGAAATGCACCCCCAAGATATGGGTATCAAATGAAAGGGTTTCCTGTCAAGAATATGAAAAAAAATGTCACGTGTCTTAAATCCAACATGGCGGTCATCCAAGATGGCGGATTGGCTATTTGAAATGCATGGGGATGCATTTCAAATAGCCAACCCGCCATATTGGTAGGTGTTAAACGATAGGGTTTGCTGAATGGGATACGAAAAAAAGAAGCTTTCTGATTATATTTGTATACTCTCACGTTTAACACTCAGTCACCCCTAATTGAAAAGGTTAACATTATTAACTATTCATAAAAAAAGAATAATATAAATCGGTATAGAAACACCAAAGTTATACATGAAATACGTTAATAATAAGCCATCGCGCGTGAATACTGAATCATGCTTTATGGATTATTTTTGAGAATCGATCGCCGCGCTCGACGCGTCTCGCGGCCGAAGGTACAAAAATAGTCAATTTATAGAGAAAGGCTATAGGCTATATATCATTACGCTAAGGCCAATAGGAGCGGAGCGCCAATGAAGAATGCTACAAAATCCGGGTTAAATTTAACGTTAGCCCAAAGTAACTATTCCACGCGGACGAAGTCGCGGGCAAAAGCTAGTTACAAATAAATTAAGAGTAAGCCCCAAACTATAAAACTATCATTTCTACCAATGCTTATCTCCTGGCAATTGTGGAAAAGAGATAGCGACCTTCAAAGTTAACCTCTCATTTCTCTCGTTAGTATTGCCAGACAAAAAAGGAAATCTAAACCGTGAGATATAAGATTTATTTTAGTGTGGCAAAAAATTTGTAGAGCGCGATCTAGATATTATAATATATCTGTCGCAGTAAGATAGACAAAAACCGTAACATAGTTATATCCCTAGGGATATAATTATATACCATAACATAGTTATACCTGTGTCGACGGAGCACCGCCACGCGGTGCTCCTACTTCTGGGTGGTTTAAAAAAAAATAACCACGAAGGGGATGGCGGGGTCTTGCAGACCCCGCCATCCCCTTCTAACCTAACCTGTCCGAGTCGGGGTGCCCCCAATCGTTTCTACAACGGTACAACTATGTTACGGTATATAATTATATCCCTAGGGATATAACTATGTTACGGCTTTGACTATCTTACTGCGACATATCTATGATAACCGTTTAAAGTGATTCCGTACTGGTCTGGTCACCCGCGAAGTTCTTGGTTTTTGCAATTTTCAAGAAGTTGTCATGTTGTAAATTGATCAAAATAATTGATTCACTACAGTAACCCGTTAAGTAACTATGCAGTTCAACAAAGAAAGGAAAATTGTTGAATCCACATTCTTCTTCGTGCCGATTATTTCTTAAAATTAAATGAGCTTCGACTAAATCTCTGTCACATTTACGGCGTTGGTGGTAGCCTCAGACAGATCCCTTAAAGTGCGGGTGGAATTATTCAAAGTACAAGTCGCACGGGCATGCCGCAATCGCGGCGGTAAGACCCCTATTTGAGGAGTGGCTGGATAGGCGTCACGGCGCGGCGTCCTGACCTACCGCATGACGCAGGTCCTCACCGGACACGGAAGTTTCGGGAGGTACCTGTGTCTGGGTGTCACCACTGCGAGGATCGCCCGGAGGACACCGTAGAGCATTCGGTGCAAGACTGCCCCGCTTGGGCAGAGCACCGACGTGTCCTCACGGCGGCGATAGACGGAGACCTCTCGCGCCCGGCATTGGTCGTGGCCATGCTGCGGGGCGAGACGGAGTGGGAAGCGGCCGCCTCCTTCTGCGAAGCAGTCATGCTCGCAAAGGAGGAGGCGGGCCGCGTGAGGGAGAGGACAATGGCCTCCGTCCGCACCACCCGCGGTGGTGGACACCCACGGCGACGGACGTCGCAAGACAATCTCCGGTCACCGTAGGCGCGGGCATGCGGGCGGCGAGTAAAGGGCAACTCGCTACCCGACCATGGACCATGCCCGGGTCGACGGCGCGTTGTGTTCCACGCGCGCCTCGAAGAGCGTCAGCATAATGACGGGGCCCCCTCTCTAGAGGGCCAAAGCCTGCCGGGGTCGCGGGACTTATCTCATTACCGTGACCCCGGAACATAAAGGGCTATCGAAGTACACCGTGGATTTTAGTCAGTACAAGTCTGACAGTAAGGGGTGGGAGGACTCATTTGATGATTTTACCACGCTAAAAAAAAGGACCATTCGCACCCCCAGGCCAATAAAGGCGTAAGTGGAATTCACTAACTTACAGGGGAGCAAAAAACTGTTTAACCAGGTGTATCTTTTCAGTTATTGACGCTATGATCTTTTGTTATATATTTATCAAAAAATAGTAAAAAAATCAACCTTTTTTTGTATATTCGAAACACTTCTAATTATCGTGGTAGTCAATGTTTAATGTTTTACAGATGTTTTCCTTATTTATTTAAGACCAATCCTCAAACGTAATGTCCTCAAATTTTTTTTTTCCAATCTTTGCTTTCTAAATATTTTTTGAACTATAACTATACTCATGTTTACGTCTGTTACGAAGTGTGCGGGGCACATTTACTAACGCTGGATTGGTGAATAAAACACTGATGGCTTGAAGATGTCTTGAAGTTTATTTCTTCTTTCTTCTTTCTTGTTTCTTGTTCTGCTGCTGCCCGCCGACTGTGTCGCTAGCGCTGTAGTAGTCGCTGCGTCCCCGCAAGGGGGCGCGGCTGGCGGGTGTGGACTTCGTCCTTTTTCCCGCAGGATCAGTGTTGTGCCCGTAGCTACGGGCACACTCATTAGGGCGGCCATATAGGCCTTTTCGCCTTAGGGCGCGCGCTCCTGTGCGCGCGCCTGTGAGAGTGATTGCAATGTTTGTTTCTGCAGGCGCGCCACGGCATTGTCGAACAATAACCGCTTGTTTCACTGTACCCCGGCGGTCCGTCCCTGCCAAGTGAGACCCCCAGTTACCTGGGGGAGGCTCGGCAGGAAACGACCAGCGACAGGGGCACTGACTTACGACGCACCTGCAGAGGGGTGGGGGGCTCCTGCCTACCCCGCTTCCAGAGCTAGCCGGTAGCGGTGCAGGCAGTGAGTCGACATGTATGTATGTGTGTGAGCGGCAATGTACTGAGTAACACCGCTCATGTGAGCGACTTGAAGGGAGCCCGCGCTGCCCTTTGTCGCGTGAGTATTGCGCTTGTTACGTAGCGAGTGTCAGCAGCGGTTTGCGTCGCGCCTATATTAACTTAGCACGCGACGCGTACCGCGTGTATGTTGTGCGTGTGGAGTCTTTTGTGTGAGTGAGTCGCGTGTATTTTTTATTAAACGACTTACTCTTATGACGTCAAATCCGGTGGTGGGGGCACAAGTGGGTCGTCCGCAGGGACAAGGTCGCGCGGTAGGCGCCTCGCGTCTGGTGGGCGCGCGTGCCAGGGCGCTATGTGCTTGATGTGAGGCCAAGCGGAAGCGTCGGCACGCGCGAACATGTTGGACGCGAGGCGGCGGCAGTGGTCATCCAGGCTCTCGAACTTGAGGTCCCGCGCGATGACGTCATTCCTCACGTAGCGAGGGGCAGCAACCTGTGTCGCTAGCGCAAAACCACCCGTAATTTATACACAAAGGCGCATGAACTCTAGCCAATCAGAATTAATCAGAATTAAACACAAAAGGCGCCAACCAATCAGAAAAAAGGGGCGGGGCGACACAGTTAGCTTTAGTACAACAGAACTTTACCGTAAAGAGAGCCGCGTGACAATTTTCGCGTTTTTCTCTAACTTTTTTTATTAAAACATATGACAAATTGTGTATTTTCTTATTCTACTATCTTATTTCTACCTATAAAACATAAATTCAACATAAAAACTGAACATTACATACATCGATAATGAACAATTATGTACAGAGCATTTGTACATTTTAAATCTATATAATCTATAAAACTATCAATTTATTATTAAAATAAGATTCTAATAAGAAACTAAATGAAAATCTATTATATAAACATAAGTTCTAAAAAGAAATATAACGAATAAGCACAAATTCTTATAAGAAAACACTATGAACTATCTTATCAAACTATCAGATGTCACTGTCTTTATCAGTTTGTTTGCACTATTTACTTATTAGCACTTCACTGCACTATACACAACTTCACTATATACACGACTATTTACGATTGTTCACTATAATCACTCGTCCCGCACACGAAGTTCTATACTATGATAAAATACAGAAGCTAAGTACTGTTTAAGCCCTTTTTTGCTTAATTTTATTTTACACTAGCTTCCGCCCGCGACTCCGTCCGCGCGGATGTCGGTCTTCGCGTGGATGGTTTATTTCTCCATTTTGAGTAACTCTGACAATGACATCTTATAAATATCTATTGGACCCAAATACGGCTAAGCCTATAATAATTAAGGGGATCTATTGAGCTACTGCTGTTGAGCTCGCGTTCTGTAGTAAGTATTTTTTTCATAGTAATTCCGACCTTGTATTTACAAATAACTGATCGGAACAGTAATCAAAAAGGTCGCGCTGAAAAGCACGGTTTAAGGCAGGGGTTTTTGGTCCTCTAAATCAAAAATAACAGAATTGAATTACTGTTTAACTTTATGATAAAACTTAGTAGCCGAGTCTTGTGTAGCTATTCCAATTAGGACGTAACCCGCAAGTGCACTGCTAGTTAAGTCACACAAAAAATAATAAAGTCGCGGTAGTCATTAACTATCGGAGAATCTTAACACCGCGATTCAGAAATGCGCGTCATAGGCACAACGCCATCTAGTGGTGAGTGGTGGAACCTTTTTAGAAATCAATGGAGGCAGGCGTGGCGTAATGTTCTACTTGATAATAGGTGACGCCAGTGGTTCCATAATAAGGTTTGTTACAGATTTTTTTTTTCTACGTGTTTTTCCAGGATAAAAAGTATCCTATTTTATGCCCAGGATAATAAGGTATAATTATACCAAGTTTCATCGAAATCGAACCGTTAGTTTTCACGTGATGCCTGCATATACAGACAGACAGACAGACAGACAGACAAAAAATTTTTTAATCACATATTCGGGTTTGGTATCGATCCAGCAACACCCCCCGCTATTTATTTTTTCAATATTTTCAATGTACAGAATTGACCCTTCTACAGATTTATTATATGTATAGATATCGAATTGTATGACGCTTTTACAGCTTTGTTTGTTAAAACATAAAACTAAAATATGGTAATAAGTCTAAATACGGGCTTTTTTACAGTGTGTTCAATGAAACCATAACTGTAAGTAATATTACGTTTCTAGGTAAAATATATTTCAGTATAAATAAAAAAAGTTTTTATAAAATTGCACTTTATTATAATAATAGTCATAACAAAACCTGATAAGAGATAATAAAATTAATAGTGAATTATAATCTTTCTGATAAGTTTTAAGAACGGTTTTTAAATACAAATTCTTAGAAAAACCTCAAAATCTGGCATCAACAAAAATCTTAAATTATTTATTAAGTATACCAATTACAACATCATCATCAGCCGGAAGACGTCCACTGCTGAACATAGGCCTCCCCCTTAGACCGCCACACCGAACGACAATTCGCCGCTTGCATCCATTGGTTGCCCGCGACTCTCGCGATGTCGTCGGTCCACCTAATGGGAGGCCTATGCTGCGTCTTCCGGTCCGTGGTCGCCACTCGAGAACTTTTCTTCCCTACCGGTTTTCAGTTCTACGAGCGATGTGGCCTGCCCATTGCCACTTCAACTTGCAAATTTTACGAGCTATGTCATGACTCTGGTTTTTCGATGAATATCCATGTTCCGGATTTATTCGGCAAAGAAACTCCGAGCATAGCTCTTTCCGCTCTTTGATGCCGAGTCCGTCCCATTCCAGGAGCTTGAAAACGTCCTCCAACGCGTTCGGAAACAGTTTCGGAGAAATAACGTCTCCCTGATGTCTCACGCCTTTCTACAATCATAGCGCATTAACTTGGCCGGTTTTTTTTTCTACATCCTGATTTATTGTGTATTGTATTACATTTATTCAAACCGAAACTCATACCTACCTATGTAATTTGTGAATATCTTTACAATATCTAGTATAGTTTTTAAATTATTATTATTCAAAGATTTTCTTTGGAAAAAAAAATCGAACCACGGACAGGATTATTTTTATTGTTAGCGTACCTATATCTTTAAGTCATCGATATACAATAAATGATTGACCCAGTAGTTTTCTTCAAGTTTGTCTTTCATTTCATATTTGCATAAGATAAATGAGACTGGATTAATTGCCAGACAGAACAACAACGGCGACGGAGAGTTATTATTATCTTGTAGGACATGTTTATTACCTATTATTATAATTATTTTATTTGCATTTTTATTATTGTCATTTTTTTTGGAATAATTTATGTCAAGACCCATTTTGTAGTTCTTTTAATGTTTTCGTCGGCATTGCATGTTTAATTTAGAATTTAAATTTATGTTTTTTTTTTATATATGGAAAACAACGTAAATTGTTTCTAATAAATAAATAAATGTTTTCTTTTAAGAACGGACCTGCGCAGTTCAATTCCTGGGATGATTCCGAGAGTCATTATAGTAATGCATCCGCACTGCTTTAGACGGGTGTGATTCCATTTTCATATTAATTGCTGATTTTCTATTATTTGAATCATAAGTTTGGTGTATAATCTCTGAAACCACGAAATAACTAGGATCAAAATTTTGATCATCAAGCATATGTTCTGCGATTCCAAGTATGTAATCTCGATTTTCATAGTAATATGTACCACTTCGCATATCATTAGTTGTAATTAATTCATCACACATTTTCTGGAAAGCTTCGGTAAACGGATGATAAATTGATGGTATGGTATTATATCGTTCAGTGTCTACTTTTAAACAGTTTACAATAGCTAGACCTAGTGAAGGCGATATTTTAACATGAATAATATCTTTCCAAACACTTGCCATTTCATCATATATATTTTTATAACTGAAATTTAATTTTGATAACTTGCTTGAATCAAACATGTCGTTCAATACAGATTTGTGATCGTCCATGACCTTTACGTATTCTGTCATAAGTTTCCACATAGTATACAATACATAGTTGTCTAACAATGGCAACTCTTCTTCCATTTTAGCTTTTATTTCCATAAATAATTGGACGGGTAAAGCTTTTTTAGTGACATAATAAACTCTACAGTTAAAAAACAGAAAGTTTAAAAATTTTTTGAAGTTGTCTCTAACATAGTATTGGCCTGAATTCGTACTATCCCACAATTGAAAAGCTTCTTCCATAGCTGGCTCGAGCACTTTTTTGAATCTCAGCAGCTGATCTTCCTCACTCTTACCACACAACAAGTAACACGCAAATACTTCCAAAAATTTACTTTCAAACGAACAAAACTTAGCTCCAGCTGGAGAAAGCATTTTATTAGCAACGAATTCTTCGTCGAGATGGTCCATTATTTTTGGTGCATAATCTATTAAATCGTTTACAAAGGTCTCACAATTTGCGCTAGCAGGAAGAGCGGTTAAAAACTCGTAACTCTTCTTGTAAAATGCTTCTCTTATATTGACAGGAACATTTCGCACCTCACCAAATATTTTGTAGATTTCGGCACTCTCTTCTGCAGTTAAGGCATCTATAAATGAACACAATATTTCCCAAAGTCCTTTTTGTACAGTGGGATTATGAGCCATAAGAGCTATACGAGTGTAAGTGTGCTTAACGAGGGCTGCTCGAATTGAAGAATCATGAGAAGTGTTCCATATTTCCAAAAATATTGATATTTGATCGCGATGTTCAAATTTTTTAGCAGCGAGTTGCAGTCCCAATTTTTGCAAGGAGTCTGGTGCATCCAATAATTTCGGTAAGTGCTCACGACTTGCAACAACACTCATATTAGAAAATATTGCATTTAGAGAATAAACTGTATACTGTAAGTAGTCTCCTTTAGCGTACCACAAAACAGTATCGAAGGGGATTATTGGCCTGGCCACGTGCAAATGCTTAGCAATGTTTTTCCTTATGGTAATTTCTTGCGATAGCTTTCCAGGGCAGTTTAACTTTTCATTATCAGGTTTATATTTTTTCACCAGTTCTATAATCTGGTATTGAGGAAGAAGCGCAAAAAGGCCTTTGATAACGGCTTTCCGTCCAGTAGGTTTGTCCAGATGTAGCAAGTAGGCGTCAATCCAGTGCTGGGCGAGTGAGTGTGGCCAGTAGATGCGCAGCTTGGCGAGCAGATGTCGCAGTGAGACAGCGCCCTTAGTTCGCAACGTATCTATTTCCTTGTCGTGTTGCGTCAATAGCTGCGGCTTGTGCTTCAGCGCGTTCATGCACGTTTCCTCACTCAGACACAGTGACAACGACTCCTCGAACATGTGCTTCCGCCACGATTTCTTCACGTTGTACAAACATGACATATCTGTTTGCCACTTGTACTCTTCTTTTATCATGACCAAGTGGCGGATCTCTTCTAGTATGTATGGGTACTCACTGATATCTTTTTTCCAATCTCTTAACAAAATCAAGGCATTATTTATTTGAATTATACTGTCAGCGAAGTGTGACACATCTGACATATTGTTTTCACGAGATCTGATTGTTTCTGACACCTTTGTCATAACGGAATTGAAAAGATACGTGAACAGTTTGTTGTTTTGTTCTTTATCTAGCTTACTTTGGACATTTTCAAAAGTATTGAATTTGATCTTTTTTTCTACTATTTCTGGTACCGGTTTATCATGTACAACTTTATATAGAATTATTGACTCAAGACACAATTGAACATTGTTATTTGATTCAGTGTACACACCCATACTGCGGAACAACTTATCCAAAATTTTCCATGTTTCAACGTCAAAATTGTGAATGGAAAATTGTGAAAGCAGGTTATTGATGAACTGAATCTTGAATTTGAAAGGTTCTTTAATGTAGTTGTCTTTGTAAAATTGTAGCAACGATTTAATTCGCTGTAAGTTGTTTCCTGCACCAGTAATTAATGTTGAGAGCGTTCTGATTCGTCCAGAGGGTGGCTTGTCTTTACGTAACAGATGTTTTAGTTCATTCAATGCAACCTCAGTTGGAGCAAACTCATACCACTGGTAAAGTTTTATATTCCAATTAATATCAAACTCTTTGTAATTTGGACAGAACGCTATCTGCTCAGTTTCATCTATAAAAGTTTTCTTTACGAAATCGAATCTTTCTTCCTCGGGTATCTTGTTAAGAAATAGTTTCAACGTACAAAAATCACACAAATTATATCCTTCAGTTTTTTTGACTTGCTCACAGAGAAATGTTTTTATTTCTTTTTTATTAATATATCGCACCACCTCGGTCATATTGAGTCTATACTTTGGAAGATTGTCAAATATTTTTTGTGAATATTTCTTTAATAGCAGTTTTGTTTTCTTTTTTCCCAAAGAAGGATTGGCACCGACATCTTGCTCTAGCACGTTGAAAACGTCTTCGGTATGGGATTTTAACAAAAATAATATTTCCTGTTTCGCTTCGTATGGGTCGGCCGCTACCCGCATATAGTATGTCATGAAATGAGCAGATTTCTTACACAAACGTTTGAAAATAGATAGTGGTATGAGACGTTTGTTTTGTATAACATCTTCTATGAAAGTGATTGAACAGTTTACCAACCACTTATGCGCGTTTTCCGTTCCTCTTAGATATTCATAAAAGGCTTCGATTCGACGTTCATCTTTCAGATTGAGTCTAATGTGAAGCATGAGTTTGTTAAATGTTTTGGTGTTCATGCTAGGTAATAGTTGTGTGTGTAGGTACTCTGGATTGATGATGTTTGCGTACTGCGGCTCGGTGATTAGCCACGTGGACTTTTTGATAGCAGTCGCCGCATACAGCATGTCGTTAGATTTCATTACTTCGATGATATAGTCTACATTTCTGTTTCTGCTGGCGATTTCTATTTTCAGAAGGTTTTCTATGTCGCTGTCATCACTACTGATGTTACGTAATTCATAGTTTTCATTAGCAATCGCATCTTCGACGAGCTTGTTGAAGTGGCGGCGCTTTTCGCCGAGTGTGTCTCCTTCTAGCGTCAGCGGCGGCATTGTTATGATCTGAAAAGAAGTATTCAAAATATACAGGGTGAATTTTGGGCAGAGCACCGCCGTGTTTTCACGGAAGCGAACTCTCGCGCCCGGCATTGGTCGACGCCATGCTGCGAGGCGAGACGGAATGGGAAGCAGTCACCTTCATCTGCGAAACAATCGTGCTAGCAAGGAGGAGGCGGCAGGCGTGAGGGTCAGGATAACCTTCAATTCACGACCCAGCCGCCGCGGGAGACGCCCATGGCAACGGACGTCGCGAAGCGATTTCTGGCCACCGTAGGCACGGGCATGCGGACGGCGAATAATGGGTGATTCGCCAGCCGATCATGGATCATGCCAGGATCGACGGCACGTCGAGTTCTACGCGCGCTATAAAGAGCTGTCAGCCCAGAATCCTTATTACCGACACCATGGAATGGTGTAAAAATATAGGATGTGATTTATTTGTTTGCCGGAAAGGAGTGACCCACCTGCTCCATAAATCGGGTAGTACCTACTGCGGAACCCAAAAATTATTGACCGATTACTTGTTTACCAACGGTCTATAAAGTTCTTACATCCATTTTGAGAGCTAAAATCAATCAACATAATATTGTGACTAATTCTATCATGTCTGCCTCTCAAAATGGATGTAGGAACGGGTCCCGCGGTACTAAGGAGCTCCTCCTCATCGATATGGCCATTAGCCAACAGGTCCGCCGATCCCGAAAAGATCTGTCCGCATGTTGGATAGATTATAAGAAGGCCTATGATTCGGTACCCCAAATATGGCTCATGAGGGTGCTAGAGTTGTATAAAGTTGATATAACTCTACGTACCTTCCTGATGTCGTGTATGGGGACCTGGAGAACAGTCCTTCGCTATCCAGGATGTCGACAGATCCGAGGTAGCAGCAAACTAATAAGGATTGAGCGCCGCATATTCCAGGGTGATAGTCTGAGTCCTTTGTGGTTTTGTCTGGCTTTGAACCCGCTCAGCACATTGCTGGAGGGTTCGGGGATAGGATATCGGTTGAGGAGAGGTGGTCAGTACATATCTCACCTTCTTTACAGGGATGATCTGAATGAAACTCTTTGCCCCCAACAACTTGCAACTGATGAAGCTACTGAAGGTAACAGAAACTTTTAGTAGCGCCATCAGGGTGGAATTTGGTGTGGACAAATGTGCAGTTATGCATGTCAAGCGAGGGGAGATTATGGAATCAGAGGGAACTCAACCCTCGGCTTCCATACACCTTAGATCCCTCTCTTTAACTGAGACCTATAAATATATGGGTATGTCGGAAGCATTAGGCATTAATAATGCTGACATGAAACAATCGTTGAGGGATCGCTTCTTTGGCCGCCTGAATAGAAAGTCTTCTGTCAGGTGGCAATAAGGTGCGCGCTTTCAACGGTTGAGTTATGCCGGTATTGATGTATCTTTCGGCATACTCAACGGGGGGTACTGAACCAAATTGGATGAAATTTTTATGGGACCAATGGGAAAGTATACTGCATCGAACAAAAAAGAATTACACTAATCGGACTAGAAACCTCGGAGTAATCGGTGTACATACATAAAAAAAAACATACCGACCGAATTGAGAACCTCCTCCTTTTTGAAGTCGGTTAAAAAGAACATTAGCTGAATCGTTCGTTAGTGCAATCAATTTTAGTTCAATCAAAATTATGTCAGTTGAACAGTAGTTGAGTCGTCCAATTGTGTCTTGCTTGAACTTATGTGAGTCAACCGTAGCTATATCGACAGTATTTTAAATGAACATAGTTATTTTGAAACGGAACCCTTAAAAACATACTTTTAAGAATTATTGACTGAAAAAGGTTTAATGATCAATTAACAAGGAAAACACAAATAAAACAAAAGAGTAAGTATAAATAATTATTTATTTAAGGCGCTGCCCATAGCGAACACTCTGTAAATGACTAGTTTTTCGTCGCAAAGTTAGCCGTATCTGTACATGCCACAAGCCAGAAAAAAATACAGTGTATAGTCAAATGTATAAAGTAACGACTTTAACAAAATCAATTCACAAAAGTGGTTTAGAACTACGAAAAAAAAATTTTCAGCGGTAATCATTATATTTTTTGTAATAACTATAACAGAAGAAATTTCATATACTAAAGACATCTAATTTTTTTTTAACTCAGACCTGTAATTGTTTAAATATTAAGTTAAAACTGCACAATTACTTAATTTTTTTCTAACAATTTGCCCCCGCGCGCAGCTACTTCACCCCCGCGACTACCTTTGCTACATAGAGCTTGGGTACAGCGCATATAGAGAATAAATAATAGTATATTTTGCAACTAGTGAATAAAGAGCGGATTTAAAGCGAGGGTTCATTATATGAATCACGAGCAAGCGAAGGATTTTAATGACTGAATCACGACCGTAGGGAGTGATTCATGATGATTGAATCACGAGCGGAGCGAGTGATTCAAATATTTAAATCCTGAGCGACGCGAGTGATTCAGGCCCTCGATTTAAATCCGTTTTATTCAAGAGTTGCAAACGATACTTTATACCATGACTACTAGAAAAAGAAAGATTTAAGCGATAATATATATGTAACGAAAAAAAAAAGTTTTTTTTATTAATACTGCTCCACACACACGTGGGTGCGTTTCCAAACATCTAAATTCACAATACACAAACACCCACACCCGAAACAAATAATTGTAGATCATAGTACGAATATTTTCTCCGTGCGGGAATAGAACCCGCTTCACGTAACGAAGTAGTCCAATCGCTCAGTCAACAAATTAACATTAAAATCGGAACAATGACTCAAATTAAGAGTAATATTTTCCTAATAACACGGGGGTCGACCGCATCAATGTGTTCTAAATTCAAACACCAAAACAGTGAGTAAAAGAGCTTTTTATTCACTGTTTTCAGTGAGTAAAAGTGACTTTTTAGAGTAGGAATGGTATAAAATTATTTTCACTTCAGTAGCTCAAACATGTAGGTTTTGCTGCCTGAAATCAGTGAGCAAAATGCGATTTTGCTCACTGAGTGAGACAAAGTAACTTTTTAATTTTTGTTTTAGAAGCCGCGAATATCTTATTCAGCCTTGGGTTAATCATACAATTCGAAACATTTACACTCCATCTCTTTCCCGCTATTACAAAGAGAGAGGGACAAAGACCAGCCCTTTCGAAATTCCGATTTTGAATTCGACCTCAAAGACAATTACACGCTCGGTTTGTACTAACTAAAGAAATTTTGCAAAAAGATATGTCTTAGTGTAATTTATTGAATTTTTAACTTATATGTATAGTATTTGAACGAAAATAAGTATTTACTGCAAATAAAACTGATATTTAACCTGTAAATATTTATTTCTAGTTTCAATATTGTTACGTAAATATTTTGAATAATAAAATATCATTTCCGAACACGCCTTAATTTAAATAAAAGAGCGGGAATAAAATTTCGTGGCTGTCGTAAAGAGTTGAATAAGTTAATAGTTATTTAAATCTATTCCTGTTTATTATTTTATCTCCTAAAGTGTTCTCGCTGCTGAAGTGAAAAGTTATGTGTGTTACACGAGAGCAAAGTTTTTTGCATCTCGTGCCTTTGAATCCCTCGCCACACTCAGGATTCAACTTTAGAATCACTCGCTACGCTCGTGATTCAATCGTTGAATCCTTCGCTTGCTCTGGATTCAAATACAGCACTCGCAGCAAAAAACGACTTTGCTCTCTTGTTGCACAAATAACTATTTTCACTTCAGTAGCTCAAACATGTAGGTTTTGCTGCCTGAAATCAGTGAGCAAAATCGCATTTTGCTCACTGAGTGAGACAAAGTAACTTTTTAATTTTTGTTTTCAGAAAGCCACGAATATCTTATTCAGCCTTGGGTTAATCATACAATTCGAAACATAAAATTTACACTCCATCTCTTTCGCGCTATTAGAAAGAAAGAGGGACAAAGACCAGCCCTTTCGAAATTCCGATTTTGAATTCGACCTCAAAGACAAACACGCTCGGTTTGTACTAACTAAAGAAATTTTGCAACAAGGTAATTATGTCTTAGTGTAATTTATTGAATTTTTAACATATATATACACCGTGTTCTTCACGTTATCCATAAACTTTAGCAAATACTTCTATGGCTTTTACAAATCAAATCCAACAAAGGAAGTAGTACTTAAAAAGGCTTCGTTACAAAGATATTTGTAATTTCATTTAATGAAATTTAATTGAGCTATGCAGTGAGAAAGTATCTTAATTTGAAATCTATCAAATACTATTTGCATTTCATTTGTTTCAGCCCGCCAAATGTTATGAATGACGTTGCCAATTCGGATAAAGAGGCATGCATATCGGGTTATTTACGTCTAGGTATTTAGTTTGTATGAAAATTAACAAAAAATAAAAAATAAGAATTTATTAATGTGTCCATAATGAAAAATGCTTACTTCCGTGGTTTGAACATCTGGTCGAAGTTTATGTATATCGTCCGGAACACGGTGTATACGTAGTATTTAAGCGAAAATAAGTATTTACTGCAAATAAAACTGATATTTAACCTGTAAATTTTTATTTTTAGTTTCAATAATGTTACGTAAATATTTTGAATAATAAAATATCATGGGTGCTATAATTTCCGAACACGCCTTAATTTAAATATAAAAGAGCGGGAATAAAATTTCGTGGCTGGCGTAAAGAGTTGAATAAGTTAATAGTGATTTCAATTTATTTCTGTTTATTATTTTATCTCCTAAAGTGTTCTCGCTGCTGAAGTGAAAAGTTATGTGTGTTACACGAGAGCAAAGTTTTTTGCATCTCGTGCCTTTGAATCCCTCGCCACACTCAGGATTCAACTTTAGAATCACTCGCTACGCTCGTGATTCAATCGTTTGAATCCTTCGCTTGCTCAGGATTCAAAATCAGCACTCGCAGCAAAAAACGACTTTGCTCTCTTGTTGCACAAATAATTACTATTGTTACATTATATACCTGTCCTAGATGCCTACCTAGATAACTCATACGTTACAGTGATGAGTTAGTGTTAAACGAGTGACAGGTCACCCAACCAGCTTAGATAAAACTATTTTTATTTCATACTCTTATCAGCATTATAAGGTTTTGTAGTGATTCAGTTATTTTGTAAATAACTGCTTTCAACATAGTAAAACAAATACAAGCATAAAAGGATACATTATTTCATAATTGTGATTGCGGGACAAAGATTTTATACATTATCCTAATATTCTCGAATTGTTAACAATATGTTATCCAAAAAATCCTGCTAGAGCTTGGATATTGATTTGGTGTCTAATTGTCATGATTAGTTCCAATGTTGATCTGAGTATGTCAAAATGAGTTGCCAAGCGTCTTTTACTTTCGCCTGTTCTTAGTTTCATTAAATAAAAAAAGTTTTTTAAAAAAAATGTAACCGACTTCTAAAAAAAACAACCACTAAAAAGGGTAAAATAACCTACCAAAAAACTTTTTTTCGGAAGTCGGTGGCTTTGCTTTTTTATTTCATTGATTTTTTTGCCACCGACTTCCGAAAAAAAGTTTTTTGGTAGGTTATTTTACCCTTTTTAGTGGTTGTTTTTTCTAGAAGTCGGTTACATTTTTTTAAAAACCTTTTTTATTTTACCCTTTTTAGTTTAAATATTCAACCGAAATTCTTGTCAAAAACATAATTTTCTTACTTTTGTACTAGAATTTTATTAGCACTCGTTATAACATCGCCCATGTACACAATAAGCAAGAACATCAAAATAAATGATTTTTTTCCCACGTTTTTATACACTCACTTTTCTTGTTTGTTTGTCGTTCCGGTTGGACTTTTGCAACTCAATTTTGAGGCACTTCCCGATAAGCTAGCAGGCTGAAATTTTGCACACGCTCTGAGTTCTGATGACAATGCATGACTAGCTAAGAAACGTCATAACAAATCCAATATGGCGGCCTCCCCAAGATGGCGGACTGGCTGTTTGAAATCCACCCCTATGATATGGGTATCAAATGAAAGGGTTTGCTGTCAGGAGTACGAAAAAAATAGTCACGTGACTTAAATCCAATAGTGCGGACGTCCAAGATGGCAGACAGGCTATTAGAAATGCACCCCTAAGATATGGATATCAAATGAAAGGGTTTGCTCTCAGGAATACGAAAAAAATAGTCGCGTGACTTAAATCCAATATGGCGGACGTCCAAGATGGCAGACAGGCTATTTGAAATGCACCCCTAAGATATGGATATCAAATGAAAGTGTTTGCTGTCAGGAGTACGAAAAAAATAATCGCGTGACTTAAATCCAATATGGCGGACGTCCAAGATGGCAGACAGGCTATTTGAAATGCACCCCTAAGATATGGATATCAAATGAAAGGGTTTGCTGTCAGGAGTACGAAAAAAATAGTCACGAGACTTAAATCCAATATGGCGGACGTCCAAGATGGCAGACTGGCTGTTTGAAATCCACCCCCATGATATGGGTATCAAATGAAAGGGTTTGCTGTCAGGAATACGAAAAATATAGTCATGTGACTTAAATCCAATATGGCGGACGTCCAAGATGGCGGACAGGCTTTGAGGCACTTCCTGATAAGCTAGCAGGCGGAAATTTTCAGGGTAGCTTCAAACCCGATGAACAAAGATAAAAATAATAAAATAATTAGTAGATTTTAAAAAATCTAAAAACCCACGTTTTTAAATGTCCTAAAAATAAGAAAATAACCCTACGGGGCTGAGAGAGGGGCCACTCAAAACGTGGGGGCGTATTATGGCGCAAGTTACACCCACGATCTATTACACGTCATGTAAATATATCCCATAAATAATCCCTTAAATAATTTACGCCCCCACGTTTTGAGTGGCCCCTCTCTCAGCCCCGTAGGGTTATTTTCTTATTTTTAGGACATTTAAAAACGTGGGTTTTTAGATTTTTTAAAATCTACTAATTATTTGGGACCAAATGGCAGGTATCCTGCATCGAACAATAACCCATATGGGTCATTAGTATAAATGAATTAAGTCCAAATACAAGATAGCTGCTGTAAACCGTTGAGGAGTTCCCTGAACTGTTCTTCGTCTTCATCATCAGAACCCTAATGACAGTTACAACCCATCTAGGTGTAAAGTTCTCATCAATATAAATGAATTAAGTCCAAACACAAGGTAGCTACTATAAACCGTTGAGGAATTCCCTAAACTGTCCTTCGTCTTCGTCATCAGACCCCTAATAACAGTTACAACCCATCTAGGTGTAAAGTTCTTATCAATACAAATTAATCAAGCTCAAACACAAGGTAGCTGCTGTGAATCGTTGAGGAGTTCCCTCGACTGTCTCTCGGCTCCATCATCAGATATACTCCAGACCTTTATTAAATTGTAGTGCTTTGAAATACTTAATGAAAAAAAAGTAATTTACTAAATCAGTCGACGCCTACTTACTGTTAAGGAGTTGTTGAACCTTCCATCATCAGCTCAGCTACATGAGATGATGATTACTATACGCAAGTACTTAAATTACTTCATAATATTTGCGAAAAACGATGTGTGGGACGACGATTACGACGATTTTACCCTTTTTATTAGTTTAATATTCAACAAAAATCTTCATAATAATCGGCGTCTTTGAAAATCTATATTCCTAGTAAGCAACAAAAACGGATCTATGCGGGCAACTTCACGAGATATCTATTATTGTTATATACTAAAACCTTCCCCAGAATGTAACAAATACTTTCCTGAAAACCGCTTCAAAATCGGTTCAGCCGAACGCGAGATAATCGCGGACAAACATGCAATGGTCACTGAAAATCTACTATCCAAGTAAGCAAAAACGGATCCACGCGGGCAACGTCACGGGATATCCATTAGAGTTATATACTAAAACCTTCTCCAGAATGTAATGAACACTTTCCTCAAAACCGCATCAAAATCGGTTCAGCCAAACGCGAGATAATCGCGGACAAACATACATACATACAGGTCGAACTGAGAACCTACTTTTTTTTTTAAGTCGGTTAAAAACGGATCCACGCGGACAACGTCACGGGTTATCCATTAGTGTTATATACTAAAACCTTCTCCAGAATGTAATGAACACTTTCCTGAAAGCCGCATCGAAATCGGTTGAGCCAAACGCGAGATAATCGCGGACAAACATACATACAGGTTGAACTGAGAACCTACTTTTTTTTAAGTTTATTAAAAACTGACAGGTTCAGAGAGGCTAAAACCTACGCAATAATTTATTTTTATATTTTAATTTTATAATGGTATTACGTGTACATGGAATTGTGATGGAATTCAATTTTTGTCCATGTCCTTTGCCCATTACGAGTATATACATACATACACTCATCTATACATATAATAAAACAGTAAAAAAACTGTGTCTGTATATTGAAAATATTAAAAAAAAATAATTGAGGGGGGTTTGCATGCCGTAAGGTAGAATGTGGAAGAGCCATTATGTTAAAATGTGAACACCTTATTTTGTACCCACAGTCTTTGCAAAATAAATGATTTCTGATTTCTTTAGAAACAGTAATAGAGCACGAATCCGAAAAAAAAATCTGTCTGTTTATCTGTTTGTTTGTACACGCTAATCTTCGGAACTACTGGACGGATTTGAATGATTTTTATTTGTTGTATAGGGATTAAGTCTGGCCAACATATAGGCTATAACTTATCTTGGAATCTTGAACACCTGATGCAGAACCGCAACAGGCCAGCTAAACTATAAGGGATACAAAAATGGTGCCAAAGCAAAAATTGTTCCAAGTGATGAGCATTTTCTGCAGAGACAATAAATTTGAAGATCTGGAACACCTGATGTGAAACTTCAAGAGCCCAGCTACACTATAACATATACAGGAATGACGTCTTAGCAAGAGTTGTTCAGCCTGATGAGCTCTCTCTGTTGACGTATAAAAATTGAAGATCTGGAACACCTGATGTGGAACTCCAAGAGCCCAGCTAAACTATAACATTTATAGGAATGACGTCTTAGCAAGAGTTATTCAGCCTGATGAGCACTCTCTGTCGACGTATAAAAAATGAAGATCTGGAACACCTGATGTGGAACACCAAGAGTCCAGCTACATTATAACATTTATAGGAATGACGTCTTAGTAAGAGTTATTCAGCCTGATGAGCACTCTCTGTCGACGTATAAAAATTGAAGATCTGGAATACCTGATGTGGAACTACAAGAGCCCAGCTTAACTATAACACATAAAGGAATGACGCCTTAGCAAGTGTTTTTCAGCCTGATGAGCACTCTCTGTTGACGTATAAAAATTAAAGATCTGGAACACCTGATGCGGAACACCAAGAGCCCAGCTACATTATAACATTTAAAGGAATGACGTCGTCAAGAGTTGTTAAGCCTTATGAGCACTCTCTGTTGACATATAAAAATTGAAGATCTGGAATACCTGATGTGGAACTACAAGAGCTCAGCTTAACTATAACATATAAAGGAATGACATGGTAACAAGAGTTGTTCAGCCTGATGAGCACTCTCTATTGACATATAAAAATTGAAGATCTGGAACACCAGATGTGGAACTCCAAGAGCCTAGCTAAACTATACCTAACATTTATAGGAATGACGTCGTAGCAAGAGTTATTCAGCCTGATGAGCACTCTCTGTTGACGTATAAAAATTGAAGATCTGAAACACCTGATGTTGAACTACAAGAGCCCAGCTTTACTATAACATATAAAAGAATGATGTCGTAGCAAGAGTTGTTCAGCCTGATGAGCTCTCTCTGTTGACGTATAAAAATTGAAGATCTGGAACACCTGATGTGGAACTCCAAGAGCCCAGCTAAACTATAACATTTATAGGAATGACGTCTTAGCAAGAGTTATTCAGCCTGATGAGCACTCTCTGTCGACGTATAAAAATTGAAGATCTGGAACACCTGATGTGGAACACCAAGAGTCCAGCTACATTATAACATTTATAGGAATGACGTCTTAGTAAGAGTTATTCAGCCTGATGAGCACTCTCTGTCGACGTATAAAAATTGAAGATCTGGAACACCTGATGTGGAACTACAAGAGCCCAGCTTAACTATAACACATAAAGGAATGACGCCTTAGCAAGTGTTTTTCAGCCTGATGAGCACTCTCTGTTGACGTATAAAAATTAAAGATCTGGAACACCTGATGCGGAACACCAAGAGCCCAGCTACATTATAACATTTAAAGGAATGACGTCGTCAAGAGTTGTTAAGCCTTATGAGCACTCTCTGTTGACATATAAAAATTGAAGATCTGGAATACCTGATGTGGAACTACAAGAGCTCAGCTTAACTATAACATATAAAGGAATGACATGGTAACAAGAGTTGTTCAGCCTGATGAGCACTCTCTATTGACATATAAAAATTGAAGATCTGGAACACCAGATGTGGAACTCCAAGAGCCTAGCTAAACTATACCTAACATTTATAGGAATGACGTCGTAGCAAGAGTTATTCAGCCTGATGAGCACTCTCTGTTGACGTATAAAAATTGAAGATCTGAAACACCTGATGTTGAACTACAAGAGCCCAGCTTTACTATAACATATAAAAGAATGATGTCGTAGCAAGAGTTGTTCAGCCTGATGAGCACTCTCTGTCGACGTATAAAAATTGAAGATCTGGAACACCTGATGTGGAACACCAAGAGTCCAGCTACATTATAACATTTATAGGAATGACGTCTTAGTAAGAGTTATTCAGCCTGATGAGCACTCTCTGTCGACGTATAAAAATTGAAGATCTGGAATACCTGATGTGGAACTACAAGAGCCCAGCTTAACTATAACACATAAAGGAATGACGCCTTAGCAAGTGTTTTTCAGCCTGATGAGCACTCTCTGTTGACGTATAAAAATTAAAGATCTGGAACACCTGATGCGGAACACCAAGAGCCCAGCTACATTATAACATTTAAAGGAATGACGTCGTCAAGAGTTGTTAAGCCTTATGAGCACTCTCTGTTGACATATAAAAATTGAAGATCTGGAATACCTGATGTGGAACTACAAGAGCTCAGCTTAACTATAACATATAAAGGAATGACGTCTTAGCAAGAGTTGTTCAGCCTGATGAGCACTCTCTGTTGACGTATAAAAATTAAAGATCTGGAACACCTGATGCGGAACACCAAGAGCCCAGCTACATTATAACATTTAAAGGAATGACGTCGTCAAGAGTTGTTAAGCCTTATGAGCACTCTCTGTTGACATATAAAAATTGAAGATCTGGAATACCTGATGTGGAACTACAAGAGCTCAGCTTAACTATAACATATAAAGGAATGACGTCTTAGCAAGAGTTGTTCAGCCTGATGGGCACTCTCTGTTGACGTATAAAAATTGAAGATCTGGAACACCAGATGTGGAACTCCAAGAGCCCAGCTAAACTATACCTAACATTTATAGGAATGACGTCGTAGCAAGAGTTATTCAGCCTGATGAGCACTCTCTGTTGACGTATAAAAATTGAAGATCTGAAACACCTGATGTTGAACTACAAGAGCCCAGCTTTACTATAACATATAAAAGAATGATGTCGTAGCAAGAGTTGTTCAGCCTGATGAGCTCTCTCTGTTGACGTATAAAAATTGAAGATCTGGAACACCTGATGTGGAACTCCAAGAGCCCAGCTAAACTATAACATTTATAGGAATGACGTCTTAGCAAGTGTTTTTCAGCCTGATGAGCACTCTGTCGACGTATAAAAATTAAAGATCTGGAACACCTGATGTGGAACACCAAGAGCCCAGCTACATTATAACATATATAAAGGAACGACGTCTTAGCACGAGTTGTTCAGCCTGATGAGCACTCCCTGTTGACGTATAAAAATTGAAGATCTGGCCGAAACTCCCATTTATATTTTTACCCGGGCTCTTAGTATTGGACATCAGACCAGTTTCAGATCTTCGATTTTGACGACCCCATTGTCGCTGGCATAAGCAACAGGATCCGCGTACGAAGTCGCGGGCAGAAGCTATAGATAATAATTAGATAAATCATGCGATAGCAGCAATCGCAGTTGATTTGTTGTACTTAACAGTTCGATTTCTCCAGGATCCTATCATCAGATCCTGACCTGATGGCGAGGCGTATATGTTTCAAACAAAATAAGAATTTCTGAAATGGGTCTAGACGTTTTTAATTAAGTATAAAAGCTATAATTATTCGATTGTCTATTTTGAAGTATGACGTTATTAAAACACCGTAGTCTATGATATCAGTCAGTATAATTTATCATGTAAGTATGTGTGTGAGTGTGTGAGAGCGAGAGAGAAAGTTTGAGTGTATGTGTGTGTGTGCGTGAATATGTGTGTGCATGAGTGTTAGTGTATGTGTGTGAGTGTGTGTGTTTGTCATTGTTTCCCACTGGGATACTTTTCTGTTTCGTCAATGTTTTGTTTTGTAGAAATGTCCGTAAAGTCTTTTTACAGTTAAAATAAGATAGTCCGTAGATCAAACTTCTGTTCATTTTGTTATTATATACAGTGCTGGACCTAGGTAGTGAAAAAATCTGTTTGCAAAGGATGTGCGCACCAGCTGTGGAATAATACAAACTAGGTCTTTCCTACGTTTTGTTACTTTTTAGGGTTCCGTACGTCCGAATATAAAACGGAACCCTTACAGGATCACTCGTGTGTCCGTCTGTCTGTCGCTTACAGTCAATTATCTCCGAATCTACTAGACCGATTAAGATGAATCACTCAATATTGTGCGTACCAATCTTCAATTATTCGTAAATTTCAATTCATCTATTTTTTGCAGTTAAGGTACGCAAAAACTAAATCGTATGGAACCCTCTTCATGCGAGTCCAACTCGCACTTTTTTTTTTATCGTGGTAAAATCATCAAATGAATCCTGAACCCCTACTGTCAGACTTGTACTGACTAAAATCCACGGTGTCCTTCAATAGCCCTTTATGTTCCGGGGTCACGGTAATGAGATAAGTCCCGCGACCCCAGCAGGCTTTGGCCCTCTAGAGAGGGGGCCCCGTCATTATGCTGACGCTCTTTGAGGCGCGCGTGGAACACAACGCGCCGTCGACCCGGACATGGTCCATGGTCGGGCTGCGAGTTGCCCTTTACTCGCCGCCCGCATGCCCGCGCCTACGGTGGCCGGAGATCGTCTTGCGAGGTCCGTCACCGTGGGCGTCCACCACCGCGGGGTCCAACTCGCACTTGACCGGTTTTTTAAGGTGTTGTTTAAAATTATTTTTAAAATGAAGTGCTGTCGAACGTTAAGAATAATATTTGGATTTGCAATACTTCGAAGGGTTTTATTTTAAATATGTAAATTAATTTACGTACTCTACTGGTAAATTGGTTGATCTGAGATTTGAAATTTAAATTTTTGTCTAAAAATTTAAATTTCAAATCTCAGATCAACCATCAGGTAATCTAGTAGTAGGTACTTATATTATTAGTCAATGTTACTAACCTCTTCTTTGTTGCTGTTATGCTCCGAAATTTCCAGTTTACACTAAACTAGGAACTTCACACAAATAGTTTCAACGCACTAACATTGTTTACGTGAAGTTGTGAAAATCAATGCAATACTAATGACTCAGATGGGGCCATACACTTTCCTAGCAGCCCACTCAAATACAGATAATTTTTGTTTATCAATTTTGCAATCTAACAGTCTTGTTATAAAGTCTCTTTTAGTCCGTGTGTATTGGAAGTCTGTTTTGACATTGAAGTCAGACAATAATCCGCAATAATTTAATCAGATAAATTCCCCAGCTGAGCACTAGAAGGAGCAGTACACAGATAATAAATTTTATTAACGATACCCGATAACGGTTATAACCGTTAATGCTATTTAGAGTTCACTTTCTTATTGTAACCGTACGTTGCGAATAATTCTGTTGTTATTTATTAAATTAAAACAAAAGAACTGACTTCAAAACCAAACACAAAAGTTTGAAATAACTTTTCTTTCGGAAGTCGGTGGCTTTGTTATTTCATTGACTATGGCCACCGACTTCCGAAAGAAAAGTTATTTTAAACTTTTTTGTGTTTGGCTTTGAAGTCGGTTCTTTTTTTAATAAAAAAGTTTTTATTTTACCCTTTTTAGTTCAGATATTCAAAAAAAATCTTCGTATAATCGGGTCTTTAGAAATCTATAATCCAAGTGAGCAACAAAAACAGATTTATGAGGGCAACGTCACGAGATATCCATTATTGTTATACCTATACTAAAACCTTCCCCAGAATGTAACAAACACTTTTCTGAAAACCGCATCAAAACCGGTTCAGCCAAACGCGAGATAATCGCGAACAAACATACAGTCGACTGAAAATTCACAATCCAAGTAAGCAAAAAATTCCCTACCTATCTCAAAAACTACTGGACCGATTTTGATGAAACTTGCAGTATTCCCTAAGTTGAACAATACCTAGTACAACAAAAAAGAATTACTTAAATCGGACTTATACATAGTTCCGGAGATATGCGAACACAAGCATAAAAACATACATTTATGTACATACACTTTTGAAATTTGGCATATTTGTTCAGACGCTGATAATTATAGACTAACATAATATAAAATAACTGGGCAGTTCTGGAAATATTACATACATACGGGTGGAATTGATAACCTCCTTTTTTTTGAAGTCGGTAAAAAATAACTTTATTAATTTTATTATTAAAAACTTCCGGCCTCTGTGGCAGGCCTAGTGTAAGTAGTACATCTACGCACCCGTCAACTTCCCCATTAGAGACGTCGCCACCACTCATGACCAGCGGAGAATGGGGATGGCAATTCAAAGCTATTCGTAGATCATGACGCTGCGTACGTTTGTCCATATGTCACATTACTGTCTAGCTTGTACAAAAAACAAACACGATTTATTGTGATAAATAAAAATTAAGTTTAAATACAAAACGAATATGGAAGATAATTCTTCAATGCAAGTGCATTCGCTAAAAGATTAATTAAGACGCCGCGGTGTATCTACAAGAGGAAAAAAAAGTGATTTAGTTGAGAGGCTAGAAATGTGATTCTACTGCATTAAACACACATTTACTTGTAGTTAGGATTTAAAATTGTATTTTTAAGTAGGTATTACATGTGCTAGCCTCTACAAAGAATATTACAGCTTCTGACATTCTATATTGAGAAAAATATCATCAAGTTTTGTGTTTGTAATTTTACATCTATTTTCTATTGGATTAGGAAGTTAAAATTCTTATCATGTTGCTATGATAAGAATTTTAACTTCCTAACACCACAACTATCACAAACTCGGACCTGGTGATAATTCTTCCACCAGAAGAACCATTTCATGACATAAAGAGCGATACCATACCTTATCCTCCAATAGAAAAGTAGATATTATTTTGAAAGGTGTATTCGATTGTTTAGTTATGGTATTATCATAGAATTTCATTAATTTTAACTAAAGGCCTGTCCCGGCTTCGCAAGGAAAGTAGATATTATATAGCTTTTCCTTAGTGATAATACAATTTTTGTTCTCACTCAGTCACAGCAGCTACCCATTATTTCTTGATAGTGTGAATTGTCGGAAATTTGTGTTCCAACATTTTTGCAGCTTTTTACACAACATTTAGTCATGATAATATATCGATAAAACATTTTTTCACAGAAAATTCCTTTGTTGTGATTGTGACAGTTCTTTTGGGACAATCATAAGCAGCGTCACTATCAGTTGCCTTCCCCATTGGTAGGGTGGCATGACACTAGCGCCTCGTCAAAAGGTCATGAGTCGCTAGGTTATTAAGGTTCTGTGGTCATGAGCGGTGGCTCGGACCTCAGACTCTACCAACAAAGTAATAGGTACTAGACTAGCATCTTTAAGCTTAAGCGCAGGCCACACAGAAGAGACGTAAGACGAGGACGCGTCGCGGACAGGCGCAGATATACTAGCGTTGGCGCCTGCGACGCGTCTCTTCTGTATGTTTTGCGTCGCGACGCATCTATACTTACATTTTGTATGAAAGGGACGTTGTAGAGACAAATGTCTTCGCCCCGTCTGCGTCTTATGTCTTTATGTGTGGCCAGCGCCTTAAAAGCAGAGAAGAGACGTTAGACGAGGACGCGTCGACGACAGGCGCAGATGTAGGTACTGAGCGCAGGCCACACAGAAGAGACGTAAGACGAGGAAGCGTCGCGGACAGGCGCAAATGTATACTAGGGTTGCGCCCGAGACGCGACTCTTCTGTATGGTTTACGTCGCGACGCTTGTAACACTGTAGAGACAAATGTCCGCGCCCCGTTTGGATCTTACGTCTTTTCTGTGTGGCCAGCGCCTTAGAATATGCGAGAGTGAGAAAATTGGCAAACGAAGATGAGTATCTACTCAGATAGAAAAAACATTTTACTTCTGAAATTAAAATAAAATACAAATATTGACAGAATTAAAAATGATCATTAGGGCTACAGTTATACAAAACAAATAGTCAGTCATCATTAAGCTTCAGCTATAATTGCAGTGTCATCTAGAATGTAATAAAATCGTCGTGACATATTTTTGTTAAGTCAGAAGGCGTACTGTTAAATATGAACTTTGTTTATAAGTACAAACAGAGATACTATCTAAACTTCAATCACAATATCTTTAAAATCATTGTGATAGTGAATTTGCACCTCTGGAGATGGATGTGATTTAATCTTATTAATTATTTCTACTGCTTGTACAAGTTTTACTGGATCGTTATTAATATTACTGAAATCTTTGGCGATCATCCGAGAAATTATTGCATAACAAGGCGCGAACTGATTATTATTATGATCCGGATTTAGCATGTTTTTATATATTTCCATTTCAAAATCGGTGCGATGTATGTACTGAAATTCATCCATAACGTCCACAAATAGCAGCCATATTGATGGAAAATATTTCTCAGTATCTTCCTTTAAACAATTAACTACAATTGAACTTAATTCAGGTATGATGGCTGCGTTAAGTTCATTCCATATGTTTTCAATATCACCGGTCCACAAGTCATTTCCCATTATCGAAATGGTTTGTTGCATTAATACAGTGTATTCTGTTGCTAGTTTCCAATTAGTGTACATTACATAGTTTTCAGGCAGTTGCATTTTCTTATCCATTTCAGTTTTAAT
Organism: Agrotis exclamationis; assembly: GCA_950005045.1. Classification (NCBI taxonomy): domain Eukaryota; kingdom Metazoa; phylum Arthropoda; class Insecta; order Lepidoptera; family Noctuidae; genus Agrotis; species Agrotis exclamationis. The sequence continues at coordinate 8,604,349 of OX465437.1, forward strand.
TTCGGTAAACAATTTAGCCGGGCTAGTTCTTTTGGTCAAAATATATTCTTTGTGGTGCCCAAAAAAATAATCGACGAATTCTTTGACCACTCTAATTTCTTGATAATACTCTACAACTCCTATTTGCCACGACATAAAAGCTTCTTCCATTATTGGACGGACTAGCATTCTAAATCTCTGAAGCTGATCTTCCTCTGTGTTCGCATACAAAATATAATACGCAAATATTTCTGAGTAGTTTAAATCGGTATTTCGAAATTTTGTTCCTATTGGCGACAGTAGTTTATTGACAATAAAATCATCATTAAATGATTGGAATATATCAAAGTTCCGTCTTATATAATATACTAAATCGTCCATCCAGCATTGAAGTCTAGTACGCTTTGTGATACTATCAGGTAACGAAGCTAAATATTGGTAACACTTCATGTAATATTCTGCTCGTACACTAATGGGAACCTTATCTATTGCATAACTATCTAAAAATTTAACTATTTCTTTACTGGCACGTGGAGGTAGTTGATCGAAACACAAACTCAGTAAGTTTGATAGTTCTTTTACGACGGTCACATCTTTAACTCGACACATTAGATCATAAGTATATATAAAGACTACAGTCTTGATTATAGAATTCGTTGTGTTGTTTAAAATATTTAAGATTAATGATTTACGTTTCTTAGTTTCAAGTTTTGAAAACCCTAGTCGTGCTAATAATTTTCGAACTGAATTATTTCTTGAGCTTTCAGTTTCACTTAATTTGGACAGAACTGAAATCAGTGACGGTATTGCATATTGCAAGTAATCTCCCTTCGCGTACCACAAAATTGTATCTAAAGGAATTGGTGGTCTAGCTACGTGCAAATTTTGAGCTATGTTTTTCTGTGTACTGATATTTGCTTGATCAGGTTCACCACGAATTATCTTGTAATCAGTGGGAATATATTTCTGAGCCATATCTATTACTTGTTTTTGGGGTAGAAGCGTGAAAAGACCTCTTACGACAGCTTTTTGTCCAATAGGCTCGTTTAGATGTAGCAAATAAGAGTCGATCCACTGCTGGGCGAGTGAGTGCGGCCAGTAGATGTGCAGCTTGGCGAGCAGACGTCGCAGCGAGACAGCGTCGTTAGTTCGCAATGTGTCAATTTCTTTGTTGTGTTGCGACAACAGCTGTGGCTTGTGCTTCAGCACGTTGAGGCACGATTCCTCACTCAGACACAGTGACAACGACTCCTCGAACATGTGCTTCCGCCACGATTTCTTCACGTTGTACAAACACGACATATCAGTTTTCCACATGTTTTCATATCTTATTTTAATTAGTTGTCGAATTTTCTGGAGGATGTTATGATAATCGGTGATATCTTTTTCCCAATCTCTCAGCAGAGTCAAAGTATTCATTAATTGGTCCATAGTCTCACTAAAATCGCTCTCATTTGCAATGTTTTCCAGTTGAACTTTAGTCAATACGGAATTTAATAGGTAAGCAAACATTTTGCTTCTTTGTTTTTCATTTAATTTTCTTCGAACGTTTTGAAAAGCATTACAGGACAACTTTTGTTCAATGATTTCCGGTACAGGTTCGTCGTGTAAAACTTTATGTAGAATTATAGATTCGAGACACATTTGCACGTCGTTATCCGATTCGGTGTACACTTCCATACTTTTAAATAACTGATGCAAGGCATTCCAAGTTTCGAAATCGAAGTCGTGCGTATCTTTTTGCGAAAGCAGATTGTTGACGAACTGAATCTTAAATTGCAATGTTTCATTCAAGTGGTTTTCTAAGAAAAACTGGAGCAGTGTTTTAATGTGCTTTCTTTTGGCACAAATGATCAATACTGAGAACATGACAGACCGCTCAGAGGGTGAGTTTTCCGAAAGTAGAAGACTTTTTAATTCTAAAAAGGCAACCTCGAATGAAGCAAATTCAAACCACTGGTAAGGCTTTATTTTGGATTCTATAATTCGTCTTCCTTCTTCTGTAAATAGTAATGACATCTCTGATTTTTCCCACGTTTTTATACACTCACTTTTCTTGTTTGTTTGTCGTTCCGGTTGGACTTTTGCAACTCAATTTTGAGGCACTTCCCGATAAGCTAGCAGGCTGAAATTTTGCACACGCTCTGAGTTCTGATGACAATGCATGACTAGCTAAGAAACGTCATAACAAATCCAATATGGCGGCCTCCCCAAGATGGCGGACTGGCTGTTTGAAATCCACCCCTATGATATGGGTATCAAATGAAAGGGTTTGCTGTCAGGAGTACGAAAAAAATAGTCACGTGACTTAAATCCAATAGTGCGGACGTCCAAGATGGCAGACAGGCTATTAGAAATGCACCCCTAAGATATGGATATCAAATGAAAGGGTTTGCTCTCAGGAATACGAAAAAAATAGTCGCGTGACTTAAATCCAATATGGCGGACGTCCAAGATGGCAGACAGGCTATTTGAAATGCACCCCTAAGATATGGATATCAAATGAAAGTGTTTGCTGTCAGGAGTACGAAAAAAATAATCGCGTGACTTAAATCCAATATGGCGGACGTCCAAGATGGCAGACAGGCTATTTGAAATGCACCCCTAAGATATGGATATCAAATGAAAGGGTTTGCTGTCAGGAGTACGAAAAAAATAGTCACGAGACTTAAATCCAATATGGCGGACGTCCAAGATGGCAGACTGGCTGTTTGAAATCCACCCCCATGATATGGGTATCAAATGAAAGGGTTTGCTGTCAGGAATACGAAAAATATAGTCATGTGACTTAAATCCAATATGGCGGACGTCCAAGATGGCGGACAGGCTTTGAGGCACTTCCTGATAAGCTAGCAGGCGGAAATTTTCAGGGTAGCTTCAAACCCGATGAACAAAGATAAAAATAATAAAATAATTAGTAGATTTAAAAAAATCTAAAAACCCACGTTTTTAAATGTCCTAAAAATAAGAAAATAACCCTACGGGGCTGAGAGAGGGGCCACTCAAAACGTGGGGGCGTATTATGGCGCAAGTTACACCCACGATCTATTACACGTCATGTAAATATATCCCATAAATAATCCCTTAAATAATTTACGCCCCCACGTTTTGAGTGGCCCCTCTCTCAGCCCCGTAGGGTTATTTTCTTATTTTTAGGACATTTAAAAACGTGGGTTTTTAGATTTTTTAAAATCTACTAATTTTTCGATAAACGTTTTCTTGACAAATTCAAATCTTTCTTGATCAGGCATGTTCTTAATGAAATGTCTTAATGTATTATGATCGTATAAACGTGGTCCCAATGTTATCGCTTGCTTGCGAAGAAAAGATTTTATTTCATTCTGATTTAAATATTTTGCAACTACTGATAGGTCGATTGTGTCAACGTATTTTTCAAAATTATCTAATACTCTTTGTGGGCAAGTTTTCATTAGTATCTTTGTTTTCCTTTTTCCCAATTCAGGAAAATCACCCAATTCATTGTCTTCCAGTACAGTTAATACGTCGGCAGTGTGGGACTTCAAGAGAAACAAAATTTCTGTTTTTAACCGTTTCATACTGCGAGACTCTACCCTTGAATGGTATGAAAGAAAATGAGCAGATCTTTTGCACAGTCGTTTAAAGTGAAGTAGTGGCATGAGTCGTTCATTTTTTATAACATTTTCTATGAAAGGAATGGAGCAGTTTTGCAGCCATTTGTAAGAATTGTCCGATCCTTTCAGGTATTCATAAAAGGCTTCGACTTGAGTTGCATCTTTCAGATTGAGTCTAATGTGAAGCATGAGTTTGTTGAATGTTTTTGTGTTCATGCTAGGTAATAGTTGTGTGTGTAGGTACTCTGGATTGATGATGTTTGCGTACTGCGGGTCGGTGATTAGCCACGTAGACTTTTTGATAGCTGTCGCCGCATACAGCATGTCGTTGGACTTCATTACATCGATGATATAGTCTACATTTCTGGTTTTACTGGCAATGGCTATTTTCAGAAGGTTGTCTATTTCGCTGTCATCGTTGCTAATTTTACGTAATTCATCGTTTGTATTAGTAGTCGCATCTTCTACTAGTTTTTTGAAGTGTTGATGCTTCTCGCCGAGTGTATCTCCCTCTAGTGTGGCTGATGACATTATGTTGAGCTGTAAATTAAATAACAATCTTTAGTTTATTATTTATCAACTAACGTGAATTTAATTTCAATTCTAGATTATGATTGCCTATCTGGGCTCGAAAGTTGTCTTAACTTATAAAATTAAAAAATAGCACTTATTTAATCAGAGGTAAAAATATTGGAAATGACCTCGCCCACCACGCCCCAATTCGATTTGATAGACATCATATTATAATAAGCTACTATTGAGTTTAAAAACATTTAAATCTCAGAAATATACATAAATATTGGTTGGTTGACGCTTGGGGGAGAATTTTGTATGTCTGAAAAAAATATTTACACGTTTTCGTTATTTGAATTTGAAGCCCAAACATACCTAGCCCGTATGCATGGCTTTCGTGCTTTAAATACTAAATCAGCATTAGTCGAATTTCCTCAAAACAGGAGCAACTAAACCGTTAACAAGGTATTGATTTTTGAAACCTGTTTTAATTCATGTAGCGCATTTATACTGATTTATTAATTCTTGTGTGTAGTGTTTCGATCTGCGATTTCCATTTTAATTTGTCATCTACATTTAATACCAAGAAGTTTTGTTGTTTGCACTTCAGAGGCTCATGATTTTTCCAGTTTTTGTGACGTAAACTGGAACTTTGATGATTTGATTTGAAGGAATTTAATAGTTCCTCGTTGGTACACTAGAGGCGGTTTGTCATTTTACTATACAATAAACGCAGTAGGTAAATACGGCTCAGGCGCAAAATGTTTCTTTCGCGCAATGTACCTTTCGCAAAATGTACATTTCGCGGAATATCAATTGACAATTTGACAGGCCTGTTGGTCTAGTGGTTAGTGACCCTGACTGCTATGCCGGAGGTCGTGGGTTCGATGCCCACCCAGGACAAATGTTTGTGTGATGAGCACGATCATTTGTTCTGTGTCTGGGTGTAATTTATCTGTAATTTGTATGTATTTAGAAATATATAAGTATGTTTATCAGTTGTCTAGTACCCATAACACAAGCTCTGCTTAGCTTGGGATTAGATGGCGTTGTGTAATAGTTGTGGAATATTAAAAAAAGTCCCATTTCGCGAAATGTTCCTTTCGCAAAATGTACCTTTCGCAGAATGTACCCTTTCCTCAAACACGCATGTATAGTGATGTTTAATCAGTATAATGGGAGGGTGCATAGTACACATAAACTAAAATAAAAAAAAACTGAAACGGTTAAAAAGAATTAAACAAAAATGGCAATGAAATTAAAAGAAAAAAAAATAACTCGTCTTTCACACAAAAATATTTGACAAACGAAAACACAATTCTTAACATAAATAAAAAAGTATATATGTATAAAATAATGCTAAAAAAAAATACCAATTTTAAACTTATACTTAGAAATATTTTTTTTAGCTTTATTTTTTTTATTTATGTTAAGAATTGTGTTTTCGTTTGTCAAATATTTTTGTGTGAATGATGAGTAATTTTTTTCTTTTAATTTTATTGCATTTTTTTTTACTTTTTTTTTTGTTTTTGAGACAATTAATCTCTCAAACTTTGATTTCTGTTTTTTGATTTTAGTTTATGTGTACTATGCACCCTCCCATTATACTGATTAAACATCACTATACATGCGTGTTTGAGGAAAGGGTACATTCTGCGAAAGGTACACTTTGCTAAAGGAACATTTCGCGAAAGGAACATTTTGCTACCTGTGGACATTTTGCGAAAGGAACATTTTACGCCTGAGCCGTAAATACTTCTAGTATGCTCTAACTAAAATACAGATATCTTGTGACAAGGTCTCAGATACAAGTTCACCCTTTAGTGTATCAGTTCCTTTTTTTAAATTATAAGTTCCAATACAATCTATTATATATTGCATTTTTTTTTTGTAAAATAAAGAATATAGGTACATACCGTATTTGCTGCGTTCAACTACACTTTAAGTATGTTACCAAATTTTAAATTATCAGTTTCTTCACTATCACGTTTACCAACAAAAGGAAAAAATGCTAGATTACCTATTAACAATGACTAACAACCTATACCTTAGTACTCGTAGGTATCCCTGATATGAGGAAAATCATTATCTTATCGTAATCATTCGGACATTCCAATGTAATCGGTGGATCTGTGGATCCAGGCAACGATCGCATTTTTAACCGACTTCTAAAAAAGGAGGTTACTCAATTCGACCGTATAATATGTTTTTTTCGTCGTTTATGAACCGATTTTATGATTCTTTTTTGTTGGAAAGATGATATTTCAAAGGTGGTCCCTTGATAAGACAATCCAGGTTTGATGATGGAAGACCAGAGAAATCGAGAGAAACTTTCAAAAATCGTAGGGGCGACTAGTGTTTATAAGTTTTTTCATTAAGCATTTTAAAGCACTGCAATTTAATAAAGGTCTGGAGTAGATCTGATGATGGAGCCAAGAGGCAGTCAAGGGAACTGCTCAACGATTCATAGCAGCTATCCTGTATTTGAGTTTTATTTTATGAGCCTTTTTAACCGACTTCCAAAAGCAGGAGGTTCTCAATTCGGATGTTTATATTTTTTTTTATGTTTGTTCGGGCAGAACTCCGTCGTTTACCAACCGATTTGAAAAATTCTTTTTTTGTTGGATAGGGTATACTTCCCGAATGGTCCCATTAAAATTTTATCAAAATCGGACTAGCACTTTTTGAAAAATCAACAAAATCCTAAAAAGTTTTCAACATTGTCTTTTTTTTTTGCGTGGTAAAATCATCAAATGAGTCCTCCCACCCCGGGCAGGGCGGGAGGGACTGTCAGACTTGTACTGACTAAAATCCACGGTGTCCTTCAATAGCCCGTTATGTCCCGGGGTCACGGTAATGAGATAAGTCCCGCGACCCCGGCAGGCTTTGGCCCTCTAGAGGGGGGCCCCGTCATCATGCTGACACTCCTTGAGGCGCGCGTGGAACACAACGCGCCGTCGACCCGGGCATGGTCCATGGTCGGGTGGCGAGTTGCCCTTTACTCGCCGCCCGCATGCCCGCGCCTACGGTGGCCGGAGATCGTCCCGAGACGTCCGACGCCGTGGGCGTCTACCACTGCGGCTGGGGCGGAGGGAGGACGCTGTCCTCTCTCTCTCGCGGCTCGCGTCCTCCTTCACGAGCATAACTGCTTCGCAGAAGGAGGCGACCGCTTCCCACTCCGTCTCGCCCCGCAGCATGGCCTCGACCAATGCCGGGCGCGAGAGGTCTCCGCCTATCGATTGTCTACACTGATTACTCCGAGGTTTCTGGTCCGATTTCAATGATTCTTTTTTTTTGTTCGATACAGTATATCTGCCATTTGGTCCCATAAAAGGAGTTGGCTAAAGGACTGCCCCAGACGTCTATAAGAATTTCACTTTAACTCGTAGTATTTGAAAATTCATAAATGAATTGTTTAGTGTTTAATAATTTCCTAAGACTTATATAAACTGTTAAACATAAAAAAAGTATCTGAATTGCTTTTCGTGCATTTTTTATTGACATGACAAGGTCACGATGAAATAATGTAAACTAGGGAAGGGTCATAACGCTTTTCCAGATTGTCAAACTGAAACAATACGATAATCGATTTTTACTAATGGGATAATTATAAAACAATTTCTTTTCTGAAATTAAGAATTTGGCGTTGAAACTGAAAGTGTTTGGCGGGAATCGATAGACTTCAATTCAGTGTCGTTTCGTTGCTTGTTATTGTGTTTTCATAAGTTTTGATTCGGAAAATCGGATTGTTTTTAAAGTGATTCGTTCACTAAACTCAACTTTATTCTTTTCGATAAAGGTTTCAGAATGAGCTTCTTCGTTTAATCATAGTGATATAAAGAAAACGCAAAGCCTTTCGGAAATTAAGGCTTTATTCTACTTAAAGAAATTAGCTCAAATACATGAAACTAGATTATGATAAATTGACAATGTAATGGCATTACCATAGATATAAATCTACGTCATTCTTCCCAGCAGGATTTTTATATCTCGCAAACATAGTCTCTCAAGTAGCCGGGCGGTTTCCGGGACCTGCTTGAGTGACGCCTCTCGTCTATGTCAGGTTCTTCCCGGGCCACCTCTTGTTGGCTTTGAGTAACCTCAGATTCTTGAGGAGTTCCAGACTCTTGCTCAGTAGCTTCTATGCCTGTAGGTGCTTCATCACAGATTCCGGCTTCGTCATTAGGTAAAGGAGCTAATTGATTATTTGAAACGGTAGTTTCTCTACCATCAGAATATCTTATAAATGAATATGCAGGATTAGCTTGTAAAAGCTCGACCTCTTCTACAAGAGGGTCATATTTTGACTGTCGAACATTCTTTCTCAAGAGGACGGTACTAGAGGTTGAAAGCCATGACGGGATTGATTGGCCATTCATTGACCGTCGTGGGTGGTAGAATAACCGTTCATGAGGAGTGGTGTTCGTGGATGTACACAACAATGACCGAATTGCATGGAGTGACTCATGAAGAACCTTCTCCCAATATGCGACATCCAAGTTTTTTGATTTTAGAAAAAGTTGTACAGTCCTCCATAAAGTGCCATTCAGGCGCTCCACCTGTCCGTTTCCTTGTGGGTTGTAGGGAGTAGTCCGGCTGCAAGCAATTCCTAGAGACAGCAAGAATTGTTGGACACGTTCTGACATAAACGCAGATCCTCTATCGGAATGAATAAAAAGTGGGGTTCCAAACATAAAGAAAAGATCCTTAAGACTGTTTATTACAGACTCTGCTGACACGTCTGGACAGGGGTAGGCAAACGGAAATCTTGAATATTCATCAATTATAGTTAGTATATATTTATTCTTCGTATTTGTTGGTAGTGGTCCCTTAAAATCAATACTCAGACGTTCAAAAGGGGCCGTTGCTTTTATAAGACTGCCTTGGTTTTTATTAAATCGTGGTTTAATTTCAGCACATATTTTACATGATGACGTTACGGCTCTGATATCATTGACGGAATATGGCAAATTTTTGGTTCTAACCCAGTGTGTCATTCTCGTGATACCGGGATGTCCAAGAGCGTTGTGCAGATTGGCTAAATTATTTGTATTTATGTGAGCACAAACACGAGATAGAGCGTCCGCCGCCAAATTGAGTTTTCCGGGCCTGTATACGACGTCATATTTAAAACAAGAAAGTTCGAGTCTCCATCTTTCTATTTTTTCATTTTTTATTTTACTTGTGTGATGAGAGAGCATAAAAGCAACAGACTGCTGATCAGTTATTAAGATGAAATGCTTTCCAGAAAGTAGATGTCGCCATTTACGGAGTGCCTCTACGATGGCGCAAGCTTCTTTTTCAATTGATGAATGACGTCTTTCGGGTGCAGATAATGAACGTGAAAAATAGGCTACAGGTCGTTCATTCTGTGATAAAATAGCCCCGATTGCAAATTCCGAGGCGTCTGTTTCGACCGTAAATGTAGCATTATAATCAATTGTGTTAAGACTTGACTCTGCTAATTCAGTTTTAAGAGCGTTGAAATGAAAAATCGTTTCCTTAGTTAGTGGAAATCTGTTTACGTCAATCAAAGGCCTTATTTTATGTGAGAAATTCTTAACCCATGGACTGTAGTGAGCAAATAACCCCAAAACCTTTTTGAGGGACTTGGCATCTTTTGGAACAGGTAAATCTAATAAAGGTTGAACCCTTGTTTTATCTGGTCTGATAGTCTGGTCGCTTATTGTGTGGCCTAACAGATTAATTGTCTCTGCGCAGAAAGTACATTTATCCTTATTTAAGGTAAGTCTATATTTCTCAGCCGCCTGTAAGAAATCATGCAGATTTCTATCGTGTTCTTCTTTTGTTCCTCCACAAACAGTGACGTCATCAAGGTACGCGTAAGTTCCTTCTAAATTTTCGTTTTCAATAATAAATTCTAAAGTACGCTGAAACGCGGCTACCCCGTTAGTGACGCCAAATGGAATACGTGTGAATTCATATAGCTTACCACAAGCTTCAAAAGCGGTGTACTTTTGCTCTTTTTTTAATATAGGAACCTGGTGATACGCACTTTTTAAATCAATTTGACTAAAGTATTTATATTTTGATACCTTAGAAATGATAAATTCAATTTTAGGTAATGGATAAGCATCGAGCTCAGTAAATCTATTGATCGTCCTCGAATAATCGATCACTAGGCGTTTCCGGTGATGGCCCCCTCCTGCAACTAAAGTTTGAGCCCTCCATGGTGAAGTGCTAGGTTTGATGACACCATCCTTTAGTAGCTTTGTTATTTCTTGTTTTATGAATGATTCGTCTTCCTCATTATATCTTCGAGATTTAACTGCAATGGGCTTTATAAAGGGTGAAAGATTTGTAAATATCGAAGCAGGAGGCACAGCAGCTTCCATGACGTTACACAATATGTTCAAAGGTTCGTCTTTACCACCAAAATTTAGGACAACTGATGAATGTGTTTTCAGAATATCGTGACCGATGATAATATCAGCGCATAAGTTGTTCACGATCAACAAAGTCTTCTGTTTGTAGACGTGTTTATTGACTTTTAAATTTGCAACGCACGAACCTTTTACAATAGAAGTATAACTCAGCGACGCTAAGGTGACCGTCTGGTTGCAATGATTTTTCTTTAGACCCAATGTTTCTGCTAAGCTTTTATCAATAAAGCTCACTGAGCTGCCAGTATCCACGAGAGCGTCTGCAGTGTAGTTATTAATTAAAACAGGGACAGTGGCCTTTTGGAGGCTTCCCGGAGAGGCTGCGATTATGGTTGCAGTGTTTAATGATGTCTCTTCAGAAATCGCATTTGTCGTCGAGACACCAGCGCTACTGCTACGACATACGTTAGCAAAGTGACCCTTTCTTGAGCAAAGTTGACATGTCGCATGGAATGCGGGGCATTTTATCCGTTGATGGACGTTCCCGCCACAAAAGAAGCAACGTCGTTTCTTTTGTCCATAAGAACGGGGAGTAGTAGCAGCTAAATGGTTATGGATCTCTTTTTGTTGTTCTACTTGTGGTTCACTGATATTAATACTCCTTTGAGAAGTGATTGCATTCAGCAATGAGTTTTTGTTTGGAGTTGAAAAAGATAGGGAACTCGTTTGAGCGCTCTCAAGCGTCAATGTTTGATTTATAGCTTCATCGAATGTCAATGTCATATTCTCCAAAAGTCTTTGGCGGATTTTTTGAGAACATAAACCCGATATGAATGCGTTACACATGAATTCGTTTTGATATTCTTCAGCGGATACGGCACGAAAATTACAGTCTTGGGCTAGCAGCTTTAAAGTACGAATGTAATCGGATATAGATTCATCTGGTTTTTGAAGTCTAGTAGATAGAATATGACGAGCCAAAATACAATTTTTCTGTTTTTCGTAGGTTTCCGTTAATGTCTTAATAGCCTGGTCATAATCTGTACAACTTTTTATTAGTGCGAAAACTGTTGGCGTCAAGTAATTTACTAACAGCTTCAGTTTCAACTCTGGAGTAGAATCTGGTATCTCTTCGGTAATAAAATTTTTAAACGTATTATACCAGTGAGTCCAATGGAGCTCTGCGCCAGAATCGCTCGGATCAGCACTAAACCTATCTGGATTTAAATATTTTGTTGGACGAACAGCCATTGTAAATTTTGAGTCTTGATTCTTTTCCAGTAAGTATGTCAGATTTTTCTCCTTCGTTAGACATCAGCGAAAATAACTGTTATTGAATAGCTTTGCATAGCGTTTACATTAAATTATATTTTAAGTAGAATAAATTGATATAAAGAAAACGCAAAGCCTTTCGGAAATTAAGGCTTTATTCTACTTAAAGAAATTAGCTCAAATACATGAAACTAGATTATGATAAATTGACAATGTAATGGCATTACCATAGATATAAATCTACGTCACATAGTTCATATTTTGTGCAGAATAATATTAACTGTAGTATGATCGACTCAAAACCACTTTTTAACCAATCGATTCTTTTATTGCTTCTGTGACACTTTGAGTCCAATCCCATCTTTAAGAAAAAAACAAACGTCAGACGTCGTTTGAACGCTCTGCGCTCTGCCTTTTAATTGTTCGTTGTGATTCTTTCTTTTGCTTGTCCTTGACCCCTGCTTGTTTATTGGACTTCCTGCTTGCATTCCTATCGACCTCGCTCTTCTCGACACGGACTTGAGTTGTATCAGTGAATCATGCAATGCATAAACTGTGGTATATCCACGCGAAGACTGCGGCTCTTCATTGCCTGCTGTGTTACTCGCTATCCTCTCATGATGGTTAACAATTGAGGTAAGACGTCTACAACTCTGCACAAACGTAACAGATCTCCACCATATGCTCCACCGTGTCCTCCGGGCGATTTTTTACAGTTTTGGCACCAACGCGTTTCTTTCCGCCCAATCCGACACAGGAATGGCCCGAAACATCCATGTTGGATGAGATCATGCGTCAGGCGTAAGGTGAGGATGCCGCCGTCGCGTTTGCGGCGTGACCAATAGATTGGTTGCATAAAATATCGTAATATTCAGATGTGTACGTAAACAGTAAAGTTAATTCATGTAGGTACTAAAGTAATTACGTTTTTTCTAGGTTCCAAGGAATGCCAACATTTATCTTGTCATCCTTGTCATGAACTGCTGAATTCAGGAGCAATTTGTGAAGTTCGTATGTCAAAATTCGGTCATGCAACGGTGTGCAAAACTTGTGGCCGTTCTGTGAGAAGTTTACAACGCCACGCGCCATGCAGTACTTAGACGGAAACAATTCCAAGTTGAAGAATTTTACATCACACCCAGATTTCCATCACGTGAATAAAATGACATTTAAACCAATGATATTATATATAATCTTGATTATTACACATCCATACTGTGGAAAAATTGATCTTACAAATTCCAAGTCTCAATGTCGAACTCGTGAGCAGATATTTGTGAAAGCAGATCATTGATGAACTGAATCTTGAATTTGAAAGGTTCATTCATGTGCCTTTCATTGACAAATTTAAGCAAAGTTGTAACATGTTTTGGGTTGGTTTGTCCCAAAAAAAAAAAAATATATATCGTTCGACATCCCTTCTTTCCTGCAGGCGTAGTATGGCGCCGTAGAAAGGGGTTTTGTCGACGAAAGAATAGACAAAATGACAGAACGTAGAAATAATTTTAGCGTTTTAAGCATGATAATGTAAAAAATATAGAAAATAAACGTTCTATTCTTCAATAGTGTACGAATGGTGTCATATTTGTGCAAAAAAACAGTCGATTTGTTTAGAAATAACGATGAAATAACTTTGTCTTTTCTTCGTAGAATAGAGATGGAATCGCCATGCTACGCGTGCAGGTCTGTAAATAGTAATGCCATTTCAGTTTTATCAATAAACGTTTTCTTTACAAACTCAAATCTCTGTTGATTAGTACTATAACTAAGCTTGAACCTACTTTTAATAACGAAATAAACGCCATTGCATTTTAGGCATATAGCCGTCCGAGAGGCCAAGTAAAATCGATCATAAAAAAATATTGGACCAAGTTCTTGTGTTTTTTTCTTATTTACCCGTTGCAACAAATCAGCAACTAACTGTCCATAAGCATAAACCTCTATTTATTTGATATTTATGGTAAAATACCTATCTACCCATAACTTGGAAACTTAACATAGCATAACTTTTTGTTTATTTACGTTTTGATATTTTTTATTTTTGCAACAAATACAAGTGATTAAGACCTTTCTTTTGATATATCATTCGCCTATCTGCATTATTATGTTTCTGTGTTATCACAGGCGGTGACTACGGCAAGTGGCGGTTCTGGCGGCCAACTATTTTTGGTCATAGCGTCTTAGTTTTTTTTGCAACAAATACAGGAAATGAGGAGTGTGTTGTAACAAATCGTTACTAATTCCTGGCAAAGTTTCATCAAGTTTTAAGAGTAGGCCGCGTGGTTGAAATGTACATTGGGGAAGTGCCAGTAACTCGAACATAACTATCCTGCAAAGAATGCAGAATATAATACTCCGCACTATTAGCAACTCACCTTGGTTCATCACTAACGATGAAATACATGATAACCTCAACATGTCTACTGTGAAAGATGAAATCAAAAGCACAACGCAAACCTACCAGCAACGGCTGCAAAATCACCCCAATCCTCTTGCTTCACAATTAAAATGTCGAAGCTACACAAAAAGGCTAAAAAGGAAAGATGTAATCAGTAGTGATTGAGTCTGATAAACATAAGGAGTAGATGGTCTCACTGGAGATCACACTCGCCGTGACATGCTCCTACATCAAATCTGCTTAAAGTGGAACTGATTGCAGATAAAAATTTAAAAAAAAAAAAAAAAAAATGTTAAAGACTTAATGAATACTTATTTATGGTCAAAATCAAAGTTTTAACTTAAAATCACTATTTTTTCTTTTGCTTGGTTTGTTGCGCGAGGCCCCTGCAAGCGCGAGGCCCCGGGCGGTTGCCCGGTTCGCCCCCCCCTAAGGCCGCCACTGTATTTAGGTACTGTATGTAAGGTATCTCTAAGTACTTTTGTACAGGAATGGGTTTATAAAGAAAAGCACAAAATCAAGACTAGGTATTTATTACCAAGCTACTTCCTTTCGTAAGCCCTAGTTCTCGTGGAGAAGAAAGGAGAAAGAAACTCCACGGCAACGTACATTATCAGTACACAGTCACACATTTATAAAAATACATCAACATTCTCATCATAATAAATATCAATTAACTTACATTTTCATTGTAGAAGATTAGAGCACAAATTATAACTTTCAGCATCACACTTGGATTCTCAATTATTATATCACATTAATTAAACAGAACACCACTCAGAGCACAGCTTTTTCTTATAAAACGATTGGATAGTAATGACCACGAATTTGACGGTACATCTATTTTTATAAACTTAGAATCGTACCACTTCCAACAAATATTGCCGCCATAATTGACCAATGGCAGATTGTCATACATTTTAGCTAAATAACTAATGAAATAAGCAATAATAAACAAATCTTATGTAGTAGAACCTTTTTAAAACTTGATTACACCATTTAGAAATTTAGTTACTATTTATTTGTAACCTATATCAAATTCGATAAAATATTTAACTATCAACTGTTTTCGTTCGGAAATCAGTTGATCGTTGTTTTAAATATATTTCTATTAATTACATATGGGCTATGTATCATAAATCTAACACGGCCATTCTGACAATACTTCGTTCTCGAAGTTTATATCTTTTTGATAAAACATATTATTTCACTAATTATTAATTAATCTTAATACACATAATGTAACAGATACGCAGTACATGATTTAACATCATCACAGTTTTATATTATTGGAATAGCCACATGTTACAGTCTCAGTCATGGCCACAGGCACTGGCAACAGGCACGGGCATAACTGTATCGCATACAGTTATGCCCGTGCCTGTTGCCAGTGCCTGTGGCCATGACTGAGACTGTAACATGTGGCTATTCCAATAATATAAAACTGTGATGATGTTAAATCATGTACTGCGTATCTGTTACATTATGTGTATTAAGATTAATTAATAATTAGTGAAATAATATGTTTTATCAAAAAGATATAAACTTCGAGAACGAAGTATTGTCAGAATGGCCGTGTTAGATTTATGATACATAGCCCATATGTAATTAATAGAAATATATTTAAAACAACGATCAACTGATTTCCGAACGAAAACAGTTGATAGTTAAATATTTTATCGAATTTGATATAGGTTACAAATAAATAGTAACTAAATTTCTAAATGGTGTAATCAAGTTTTAAAAAGGTTCTACTACATAAGATTTGTTTATTATTGCTTATTTCATTAGTTATTTAGCTAAAATGTATGACAATCTGCCATTGGTCAATTATGGCGGCAATATTTGTTGGAAGTGGTACGATTCTAAGTTTATAAAAATAGATGTACCGTCAAATTCGTGGTCATTACTATCCAATCGTTTTATAAGAAAAAGCTGTGCTCTGAGTGGTGTTCTGTTTAATTAATGTGATATAATAATTGAGAATCCAAGTGTGATGCTGAAAGTTATAATTTGTGCTCTAATCTTCTACAATGAAAATGTAAGTTAATTGATATTTATTATGATGAGAATGTTGATGTATTTTTATAAATGTGTGACTGTGTACTGATAATGTACGTTGCCGTGGAGTTTCTTTCTCCTTTCTTCTCCACGAGAACTAGGGCTTACGAAAGGAAGTAGCTTGGTAATAAATACCTAGTCTTGATTTTGTGCTTTTCTTTATAAACCCATTCCTGTACAAAAGTACTTAGAGATACCTTACATACAGTACCTACTAAATAAATAACATTAACCATCCTGATATCTAAAACTTGATAATAAAGTCGATATTAATGTCAATAAAACCAGATTGTACATATTCTATTCAACACACATCTTTATACATTTCTAACATCATACATTTCTAACACATGTATGTATGTTTGTCCGCGATTATCTGGCGTTTGGCTGAACCGATTTTGATGCGGTTTTCAGGAAAGTGTTCGTTACATTCTGGAGAAGGTTTTAGTATATAACACTAATGGATATCCCGTGACGTTGCTCGCGTGGATCCGTTTTTGCTTACTTGGATTGTAGATTTTTAAAGACGCCGATTATTATGAAGATTTTTGTTGAACATCTAAACTAAAAAGGGTAAAATAAAAAACTTTTTGAAAAAAAGGGAACCGACTTCAAAACCAAACACAAAAAAAGTGTAAAATAACTTTTCTTTCGGAAGTCGGTGGCCATAATCAATGAAATATAAAACAAAGCCACCGACTTCCGAAAGAAAAGTTATTTTACACTTTTTTTGTGTTTGGTTTTGAAGTCGGTTCCCTTTTTTTCAAAAAGTTTTTTTGTGTTTTTGTTTTTTTATATTATTATATTTTATTATTATAGGATGGGATAGGATGGGATAGGATGGGATAGGATGGGATAGGATGGGATAGGATGGGATAGGATGGGATAGGATGGGATAGGATGGGATAGGATGGGATAGGATGGGATAGGATGGGATAGGATGGGATAGGATGGGATAGGATGGGATAGGATGGGATAGGATGGGATAGGATGGGATAGGATGGGATAGGATGGGATAGGATGGGATAGGATGGGATAGGATGGGATAGGATGGGATAGGATGGGATAGGATGGGATAGGATGGGATAGGATGGGATAGGATGGGATAGGATGGGATAGGATGGGATAGGATGGGATAGGATGGGATAGGATGGGCTAGGATGGGATACGATGGGACACGATGGGATACGATGGGATATGATGGGATACGATGGGATACGATGGGATACGATGGGATACGATGGGATACGATGGGATACGATGGGATACGATGGGATACGATGGGATACGATGGGATACGATGGGATACGATGGGATACGATGGGATACGATGGGATACGATGGGATACGATGGGATACGATGGGATACGATGGGATACGATGGGATACGATGGGATACGATGGGATACGATGGGATACGATGGGATACGATGGGATACGATGGGATACGATGGGATACGATGGGATACGATGGGATACGATGGGATACGATGGGATACGATGGGATACGATGGGATACGATGGGATACGATGGGATACGATGGGATACGATGGGATACGATGGGATACGATGGGATACGATGGGATACGATGGGATACGATGGGATACGATGGGATACGATGGGATACGATGGGATACGATGGGATACGATGGGATACGATGGGATACGATGGGATACGATGGGATACGATGGGATACGATGGGATACGATGGGATACGATGGGATACGATGGGATACGATGGGATACGATGGGATACGATGGGATACGATGGGATACGATGGGATACGATGGGATACGATGGGATACGATGCGATACGATGCAATACGATGCAATACGATGGGATAGGATGGGACACGATGGGATACGATGGGTCACGCATAGGTACGACCTGCTTCCTTGAAAGAATGACTTTCGCCCATGTCTGCTTACGTCCTGGGGCTGCCAGCGCCGGTAAAGGCAGGAACGGGCAGACTTCCGGAGTCTGCCCGTTCCTGCCTTTACCGGCGGTCCGCCTATACTACTCAGGTCCCAGAGGCGTTTAAACGTAGATTTTTCTCTTGCACGAGCATGCGGGCGGCGAGTATGCCTGGGTCGACGGCGCGTTGTGTTCAACACGCGCCTAAATGTGTCATCACAATGACGGGCCCCCCCTTAGAAGGCCAAAGCCTGCCGGGGTCGCGGAACTATCGAATTACCTTGACCCCGGAACGTAAAGGCCTATTATAGGATTTATAGGACACCGAGGATTTTAATCAGTACAAGTCTGACAGTCCCTCTTACCCTACCCTGGGTAGGAGGACTCATTTGATGATTTACGTACGCATATTTATGTATGCTCCAGAATGATGGTTTACAGCTAATGTTGTTAATAAAGAAGCACTAAAAAAATACATTGTTGAGTTCCGACCTCCACGCGAACGAAGTCGCGGGCACAGCTAGTATTAAATAAAATAGGGGCTAGGACACTGCCTTGAGTTAAAGGGAATGCTCCAAGCAGTCCGCGAAATTCTTTTTTTTTTGCGTTTTTTGTAATTTGCAGGCCAGTGCTAGGTTGTATGTTGATTAAAATATTATTCGCGGCTGTAAGACGTATGTAGTTACAGAATTATTATAATCAAAATCACCAATACAACCTTCCAAGTTCATAAAGGCGTAGGAACAAAAAAAATAACATAAAAAGTCATTCCTAGAGCTTTATGAACTTAGAGCGTTGTATTGATGATTTTGTTGATTATAATTCTGTAACTACGAGTACATACGTCTTACAGCCGCGAATAATATTTTAACCAACATACAACCTAGCACTGGCTTGCAAATTGCAAAAAACTTAAGAAAATTTCAATTTCGCGGGCTACCCTGGAGCATCCACCTTAAGCCATTCTTTAGGGTGCGCTGTCTGCTTTTGTCTGAATTTAATTGAACTATGAATCGTCAAGATGTTAACAAAGGCTTGATCGTCGGTAAGAAATGTTAGTTTGGCCATAGTTTGGCTTGCAACCTTTTCACGTTGACCGTGTCGTAAGCAGCTGATAAATCGACTATAGTTTGATTATTAATTCGAGTCAGTAAAATGACAAGTGCAACTGTCACTGATACATACAAAATGAAACAAACCAGGAACATTGGAAATGTCATTTTACTGACTCGAATTAATAATCGTATTTTAGGACATAGACGCTGTCATTGACTTATACAGTATGGACAGGCCCTGCCGAACAACGAAAATGGCACCAGTTATTTGGCCCGCCGTGTACAGTCTGTCTATGAAATCATGAAAATCGATGAGGGCGCTGCGGTTGTTTTCGACTCGTTATCTAATAGACAGACTGTAACGCGGCCCGCAGCCAATCACGGAGCTGTCGTTCCGGGCTGAAGCAACTGTCGTAGTAACGACGTAACTTTATACGAACGTCATTTTTTCGGCTACTACGTAGGAATCACCTGTAAACTAGTTGTCTGTTTAAATAAATCAATGTTCAAAAACGTACGAACGAATTATAGCAATAAGTTGTTGAAATTCATTTAATTTACTCGTACGTTTTTTTACAACATTCTTAATTCCGATTAAAAATCATGTACGCTCTTACAAGATCATGTCGTCAATTTATGCAGCGCTACTTGAACGTAGTTCGTATGGGTTATCATAGATGGCGCTACTTTTTGCTGTATTGAAGAAACTTGTGTCAAAAGTTCTGAAGGGCGTATCCTTCCTTTTGAAATCATTGGACGCTGTATTAATTGTGACGTCATGTCACTCTTTTAACACTTGCACGCTCGCACGCATAAACAAGAATAACTCTACCAAAATGATAAAAATAATATACACTACACAAACGTTAGTCATGTGTGTAAAATTAAAGTTACTAGACAGGTCACCTCAAATTTTACCTTCCTTATTCTTTGACTTGACAGACACATAAAGATAGGCTTGGACAGTACCTACTTAGTAACAATTTTATGGCAACTCATGAAATCTCTGAACGATTTATCAATCTATGTGATATTATTCAATGTTCTGACAGTGTTTATTGTTACTAACATTTTAATACTTGAGGGGTTGGCACATAATGACGATGTGTGTACAGATGCCTGCACATCAAGATATCTTCATCATTTTCAACTTTATCACAAAACAAGAAGGTTTATGTTCGATTGGGAAAAGACAGAATGGAGTACGATGATGTGCTGGCATCTACATTATATCGTAGTATAGATATATAATATCGTTTAGTAATAAAATAAAAAAAACTGAAAAGCTCCTTCTTATTTATTCTGACAGAAATTAAAATGCGTTACAAGTAGGAACAAACTTAGTAGGTATACAAATGCACAGGACTGCACATAATTATTTTGAAACAACAACATCAGTCAACAATAAGTATTCTACTGCCTTGGAAGATTCCGAAAATCATTATAATAATGCATTCGCACTGCTTTAGATGGATGTGATTCGATTCTCATACGTATATAACATAAAATTGGAATACTGCCATCATACCACTCCTCATCATCCATTTTAGGCAAAATCTTAGAAATCACAAAATATGTACGATCGAAATTATCATCATGAAGCAAATGTTGTGCAGTTTCAAGCATAAATTCTTGGTATATCTCGCTATACTGAGCGTTTCTCAAATCATTATTTGAAGTTAATTCTATAGACATTTTCTGATAAGCTTCGGCAAACAGACTATAAATTGATGATATATTACAATATCGTTCAGTGTCTTCTTTTAAACACTTTAAAATAGATGGAACTAATGAAGGCAATATTTTAATGTGAATATCTCTCCAAATACGTCTCATATCTTTTGATATTTGTTTGTAACTAAAATCAAATTCAGAAAACTTGCTAGTATCAAATACGTCACACAACACAGATTTGTGTTCGTCCAATACCTTTAAGTATTCTATTGTAAGTTTCCAACTAGTATAAAGGACGTAGTTGTCTAAAACCGGCAAATCTTTTTCCATTTTCAATTTTATTTCCACAAATAGTTGAATAGGTAAAGGTTTTTTTGTGAAAAAATAAATTCTACGAGTAGAGTTCCAAAACAGACAGCTTAAAAATTTATTGGTGTTGTATCTAACATAGTAACAGCGTGATCTCGTGCTATCCCATAATTTAAAAGCTTCTTCCAAAGCTGGTTCGAGCACTTTTCTGAATCTCAGTAGCTGATCTTCCTCACTCTTACCACACAACAAGTAACAAGCAAATACTTCCAAAAGTTTACTTTCATACGAACAAAATTTAGCTCCAGCTGGAGAAAGCATTTTGTTAGCAACGAATTCTTCGTCGAGATTGTCCATTATTATTGGTGCAAAATCTATTAAATTCTTTACATATAACTCACAGTTTGCGCTAGAAGGTAGAGAAGTTAAAAACTCGTAACTCTTCGTGTAAAACGCTTCTCTTATATTGACTGGAACATTTTGAACGTTGCCAAATATTTTAAAGATTTCTGCACTCTCTTCTGCAGTTAGACCATCTATAAATAAACTCAATATTTCCCAGAGTTCTTTTTGTACAATTGGATTATGAGCTTTATGAACTATTCGAGTGTAAGTGTGCTTAAAAAGGGCAGCTCGAATTGAAGAATCATGAGAAGTGTTCCATATTTCCAAAAATATTGATTTGTGTTCACAATGATCAAGTTTGTTAGCAGCGAGTTGAAGTCCAAATTTTTGCAATGAGACTGGTGCATTCAATAATTTAGGTATGTGCTCGCGACTTGCAACCACACTCATATTATACAATATTGCATTTAGGGAAGGAACTGTGTAGTGTAAGTAATCACCTTTTGCGTACCACAAAACTGTGTCGAAGGGAATTATCGGCCTGGCCACATGCAAATGTTTAGCAATGTTTTTCCTTATGGTCATTTCTTTCTTATTATTTCCAACAGAGTTTAATTTCACATCATCAGGAATATATTGTTTCGCTATTTCTATAATCTTATGTGGAGGAAGAATTGCAAACAGACCTTTCATAACGGCTTTTTGTCCAGTGGGTTTGTTGAGATTGAGCAAGTAGGCATCGATCCAGTGCTGGGCGAGTGAGTCCGGCCAGTAGACGCGCAGCTTTGCGAGAAGACGTCGCATCGAGACAGCGTGGTTAGTTCGCAACTTGTCTAATTCTTTGTCGTGCTGCGTCAGCAGCTGTGGCTTGTGCTTCAGCGCATTTACGCACGCTTCCTCATTCAGACACAGTGATAACGAATCCTCTAGCATGTGCTTCCTCCACGTTTTTTTCACGTTGTACAAACACGACATATCTGTTTGCCACTTGTTCTCTTCTCTTATCTTGACCAAGTGGTGAATCTTTTCTAGTATGTATGGGTACTCACTGATATCTCTTTTCCAATCTCTAATCAATGTCAAGGCATTTTGTAATTGCATTATACTTTGAACCATGGTTGCCATATTTTCTGTGTTTTTGCGTGGCACCTTTCTCATAACGGAATTAAGTAGATACGTAAACATTTTATTGTTTTGTTCTTCATTTAGTTTATTTATGATATTTGTAAAAGTTTTAAATTTTATTTTATTTTCTACTATTTTTGGTATTGGTCCGTCATGCAAAACTTTATATAAAACTATGGCTTCCAGACAAGGTTGCACATTATTATTTGGTTTGGTGTACACTTTTATACTGCAGAATAACTGATCCAAAACGTTCCAAGTGTCGAAGTCAAAATTAAGAGTAGAAATATGTGAAAGCAGGTCATTGATGAACTCAATCTTGAATTTGAATGGTTCATTAATAAAGTTGTCTCTAAAAAATTGAAGCAATGATTTAATATGCTGCGGGTTTCTTCCTGCAACTGTGATCAAAGTTGAGAGCATGGAAATTCGCTCAGAGGGTGGGTTCTCTTTACGTAAAAGGATTTTTAGTTCTCTCAATGCAACCTCAAATGGAGAAAACTCATACCATTGGTGAGGTTTTATATTCCAGTTGATATCTTCCTTTTTGTAACGTGGGCAAAATGCTGTCAGCTCAGTTTCATCTATAAATATTTTCTTTACGAAACCAACTCTTTCTTCATCTGGTATCTTATTAAGGAATAGTCTCAAGTTTTGAAAGTAGCATAACGTATTGTTTTTTTTCACTTGCTCACAGAGAAAAGTTTTAATTTCATTTCTTTTTAAATATCGTACCACCTCAGTCATGTCAACATCATAATCATACTTTGAAAAATTATCAAATATGTCTTTAGAACATTTTTTCAAAAGGATCTTTGTTTTCTTTTTTCCCAACTCAGGATCGGGGGGGTCCCAATCCGGATTTGGGATAGTATTCTCTAGTACTTTTAAAACATCTGCAGTATGGAACTTTAATAAAAATAATATTTCTCTTTTTATGTCGAATTGGTCGGCCGATACCCGGGTATAGTATGTGATGAAATGAGGAGACCTCTTGCACAAACGTTTAAAAGTAGGTAGTGGTATGAGACGCTTGTTTTTTATTACGTCTTCTATGAATGAAAAGGAGCAGTTTCTCAACCACTTATGACTATTTTCCGTTAATTGCAGATATTCATAAAAGGTTTCCACTCGAGTTTCATCTTTCAGATTGAGTCTAATGTGAAGCATGAGTTTGTTAAATGTTTTGGTGTTCATGCTAGGTAATAGTTGTGTGTGTAGGTACTCTGGATTGATGATGTTTGCGTACTGCGGCTCGGTGATTAGCCACGTGGACTTTTTGATAGCTGTCGCCGCATACAGCATGTCGTTAGATTTCATTACTTCGATGATATAGTCTACATTTCTGGTTCTACTGGCAATAGCTATTTTCAGAAGGTTGTCTATGTCACTGTCATCAATACTAATTTTACGTAATTCATAGTTTGTATTACTAATCGCATCTTCTACTAGTTTGTTGAAGTGTCGGTGCTTTTCGCCGAGTGTGTCTCCTTTTAGCGTCAGGGGCGGCATTGTGACCTGAAAAAGAAATATACAATTTGTGAGAACCTGGTTTTCGCTTATTATTATTGTTGATAGGTAGACAAGGTTTTTGGTTTATTTAAATTTCATGCGCTTTGTGCAAAGCCGGACTTATTACCTTAGCTATTTTTCTATCATTCTATTCTACCATAATTTTACCTAAATTCCGGTTCTATTCCTCGATGGCATCGGATAAGCTGTCAACACCTGCTTGACAGTGGAGTTGAAAGACAGTCGTCAGCATAAATTTGAATCCACTACAGCTCGGTAGTTTTGAGATCTATAAAAATAGAGAACAGAAGTGAAGATAAAATACCACCTTGAGAAACACCAGTTTCAAGATTACTCCGGTAGAAGGTGGTTACAGTCGCCCCTAAAGATAGGATGAGAACGTTTCAAAAACCTCGTGAGAGACATGCAATTTAAGAAGATGGATATAAAGACTTCGCGACTGACGGTATTGAAGACGTTTGATGAAATCAATTAGTTAATGTGATGTGATTAATTCTGTTTCATTTATCAATTAATTTGACGGCACGGTTAGCGCAGTGGCTGAGCGGTTGGACTGCTGCGCTGCGTGTCGCGGGTTCGATTCCCGCACGGAGCAAATATTTGTATGATCTACAAGTAGTTGTTCCGGGTCTGGGCGTTTGTGTATATGTGTTTATATATTTGTAAACGCACCCGCGACACAGGAGAAATTCCTAGTGCGGGGCAACGTTTTATAAAAAAAAAAATAATTAAGTTCTTCCATACTAGGAATTTCTCTTATATGGGTGCATGCCCGGAATAACTACTTATAGACCATACAAATATTTATTGCATGCGGGAATCGAACCTGTGGCTGCACTGTTTGTGTAATAATTATGCATTTATTACTTTCACTAATATACAGGGTCTTTCTTTTAAATAGGCCCACAGGGGGAAATCCAAGGTTCAGTAAATTAACTGAAATAAATATTATTAATGATGCTTTCGGTACATATAGTTTTCAAAATCACAATAGGCAACTACTTATTGGTAGGGTTTATAAGAGAATATTAATACTCGACTTATTTATTATTTATTCACTTTGCTTCTCAACCGAGGAGAGATGTGGGTTATAGTAAATGAAATACAATAATGGTATAGATATCTTTAATAGAGAAAACAATTTTACAATTTTAAAAGCTTTAAGAAAAGCTTGTTACATTAACAAAAACGTTTACTTAGGCGGTATACAATTGGAAAGATAATTTGCAACTAAGTAGGTACTCGTAGATATCTAGTACTTGAAACATGCAAGAATATAATAAACACTTATATTCTATGATAGCAGTTCTGTATTCGTCCATTGTGTGGGTCATTTATAAATATTAGTATTTATAAACATACAAATATAGATTGCGAAGTAAAATTAATACAGCAAAAATAAAATTAATACAGTAACACACGTAAGAGATTTTTACACATGTAAAAGTCGGACTAACATAATTTTTAACCGACGAAAAAAAAAAGGAGGAGGTTCTCAATTCGACATGTATATTTTTTTTTTACTACTTATTAACGCTACGATAGCTAACGATTTATATTATTTGTTGAAGAATCGATATCAGAGGGGTCGCGATATCGGAAATAACACTCACAAAACCTTCGTTAACACTTTTAATTACTTGCTAACACACACTGAATACAAAATAATCAAGGATGTCCGAGATATGGCTCGATTAAAAACTTAGGAACGCGGGAAGTTTATCGTGGACGACGTGGCGTGACCAAGATGTCTACACAGCTTGACGGACCGATTCAAAAGTGTTCACTTCACTCAACTGTCCGTCCAAGTGGCCTACCCCACACAGGTTTGCCAACATATCTGTCAACGTCAGTACCTGTCAACGTCGAATACCTGATTAAACTTCTGAATCGATATTCAACTCGACTATTCGCTCGGTGTTGCCATTACTCCACGCTAAGCATCCCCAAGTGTAATAACTTGGCATTCCTAAACGTTATCTGTCAAATCTAACTTCATAGTTTCTCCAATGAGAGACAGATGGCGTTATTCTAAATTAACACTAATCAATAAAGATTCTATATTATTATTGCGTTTCTGTTTTGATTCCACACTAACGATAATAGATGGCGTTATTCTAAATTAACAATAATCAATAGAGATTCTGAATTGCGTTTCTGTTTTGATTCCACGCTAACGATAATAGATGGCGTTATTCTAAATGAACAATAATCAATAAAGATTCCAAGTCGTGTTTCTGTTTTGATTCCACGGCACGATAATAGATGGCGTTATTCTAAATTATTGTGCTTCTGTGTTGGTTCTGCGACATATTAATTTTGAGCGATGTACTTTCGTTACGGACACGCTTCGTGGATTGAAACCATCGAAGATTAAAAATTATTAGATACGTTTGCGTCTTAGACAAGGAGTATCAGTCATAAATATATTATACCAAAATCTTAAAAAAAGACAGAAAAATATTTTTTAAATCTAATTATTGTCTTGTATATTTCTTGTCTGCAGTTTATTACGCACCGTCCCGCGCTGCCGTCTCAGTTCTGGTTCAACGGAGGGCCTGAGAGCAACTGTGTAGCCAGTAACGTCAGTCTCATCATCATCATCCACAGCCCGTCTTCACCCACTGCTGGGTATAGGCCTCTCTTTGCTTGTGCCAAGCTCCACGGTCTTGCGCCAGCCTCATCCAGGACACTCGTCAACGTCAGTCTACCTCGGTTCTTTTGTTTGCTTTGCAAGAACCAACAACAATAAGAAAGACTATTTAGAATTTGAAAAAAAAAACCACAGTCATTATTTAATTATGAATAGTGAAATAGGGCGAATAATCGCAGCATTCGATTTGCAAGTCCTAAATTCGATTAACAATTAAGTCAGAGGCCATAAAAACTACCCACTCGAACAGAGATACTGTCTAATCTTCAATTTCAATTAATACAATTTCTTTAAAATCATTGTGATAGTGTATTTGTACCTCTGGAGATGGATGAGATTTAATCTGATTAAGTATTTCTACAGCTTGTAAAACAGCTATTGGATTGTTATTAATATTGTTATAGAAATTATTAGCAATGATCCGGGAAACTACTACATAATTAGGTGCAAAATTATTATTGTTATTATCCGCCTTTAACATGTTTTTATATATTTCCATTTCAAAATCGCTGCGATGAATGTCCTCAAATTGATCCATAACGTTCACAAATAGCAACCATATTGATGGAAAATATTTCTTGATATCTTCTTTTAAACAATTACCTATTATTGAACCTAATTCAGGAATCATAGCGGCGTTAAGTTCGTTCCATATATTATCATCGTCATTATCGGTCCACAATGCATTTCCCATTATAGTAATTTGTTTTTCCATTAACATAGCGTATTCTGTTGCTAGTTTCCAATGAGTGTATAGCGTATAGTTTTCAGGCAATTGTATTTTCGTATCCATTACAGCTTTAATCTCGTTAAACAATTTAGCCGGGCTAGTTCTTCTGGTCAAAGTAAAAACTTTATGCAACGATATCAAATTATCGACGAATTCTTTGACGACTCTTATTTCCTTATAATACTCCACAACACCTTTATGCCACGATACTAAAACTTCTTCCATTATTGGACGTACTAGCATTTTAAATCTTTGAAGCTGATCTTCCTCATTGTTCGCATACAAAACATAATATGCAAATATGTCTAAGTGGTAATGAATATCACGAAATTTTGTTCCTAGTGGCGATAGTAGCTTATTGATTATGAAATCATTATCAAGCAAGTCAATTATATCAGGGTCCTTCCACCCTGCATAACTTGCTAAATCTTGCATACAGGTCTCAAGAGCACCGGTTTTGTCACTATCGGGCAACGAAGATAAATAATGGTAACTTTTCATGAAATATTCTGCTCGTACACTTATGGGAACCTTTTCTATTGCACTACTATCTAAATAATTACATATTTCTCTACCGACAGGTGGAGGTAATTGATCAAAAAACATATTCAGTAAATTAGATAGTTCTTTTACGGCGGCCAAGTCTGTAACTTGACACATGAGACCATAAGTATGTGTAAAAACAACAGACTTAATTTTAAAATTCGTTGTGTTGTTCCAAATATTTATGATTAAAGATTTACGTTTCTTAGGTTCAAGTTTTGAAAACCCAAGTCGTACTGATAATTTTCGAACTGAGTTTTTACTAAAACTTTCAGTTTCACTTAATTTGGACAGAACTGAAAGCAGTGACGGCATTGCATATTGCAAGTAATCTCTTTTTGCGTACCACAAAATTGTATCCAAGGGAATCAGTGGTCTAGCTACGTGCAAATTTTGAGCTATACTTTTTCGAATATTGATATTTGCTTGATCAGTTTCACCCCTAATTATTTTGTGATCGGCGGGAATATATTTCTGAGCCATATTTATCACTTGATTTTGGGGTAGAAGCATGAAAAGACCTCTAATGACAGCTTTTTGTCCAGTAGGCTTGTTAAGATGTAACAAGTAGGCGTCGGTCCAGTGCTGGGCGATTGAGTGCGGCCAGTAGACGCGCAGCTTGGCGAGCAGACGTCGCATCGAGACAGCGTCGTTAGTTCGCATCGTGTCTATATCTTTGTCGTGTTGTGTCAGCAGCTGTGGCTTGTGCTTCAGAGCGTTTAAGCACGATTCCTCACTCTGACACAGTGATAACGACTCCTCGAACATATGTTTTCGCCACGATTTCTTTACGTTGTACAAGCACGACATGTCGCTTTTCCACATTTTTTCATGTCTTATATTAATTAGTTGAAGAATTTTCTGTAGGATGGTTGGGTAATTACTGATATCTTTTCCCCAATCTCTCAACAGAGTCAAAGTTTTATTTAATTGGTCTATAGTCTCACTAAACTCGGTTTCATTTGTAATGCTTTGCGGTTGAATTTTTGCCAAAGCGGAATTCCAAAAGAATGTAAACAGTTTGCTTCTTTGTTTTTCGTTTAATTTTCTTTGAACTTTTTGAGAAGCAATACATGACAACTTTTGTTCAATGACTTCCGGTACAGGTTCGTCGTGCAAAACTTTATGTAGAACTATCGATTCGAGACACATTTGCAAGTCATTATACGATTCGGTGTACACTTCCATACTGTTGAATAACTGATCCAAAACGTTCCAAGTTTCATCATCAAACTCTTGAGCAGATCTTTGTGAAAGCAAATTGTTGACGAACTGAATCTTAAATTGTAATGTTTCATTCAAGTTGTTGTCTAAAAAAAACTGGAGCAATGTTTTAATGTGGTTTCTTTCGGCACAAGTGATCAAAACTGAGAACATGGCATAACGCTCGGAAGGTGACTTTTCGGAAATTAGAAGACATTTTAATTCTGAAAAGGCGACATCGAATGAGGCAAATTCAAACCACTGGTAAGGCTTTATTTTGGATTCTATAATTCTTCTTCCTTCTTCTGTAAATAGTAATGACATCTCTGATTTCTCGATAAACGTTTTTTTTACAAATTCGAGTCTTTCTTCTCCAGGCATGTTTTTAATGAAATGTGTTAATGTATCATAATCGTATAAACGAGGTCCCAATTTTCTTGCTTGATTGTGAAGAAAAGCTTTTATTTCTTTCTTACGTAAATAGTTTGCTATTACTGATAAGTCGACTGTGTCAGCATATTTATCAAAATTATTTAAAACTCTTTGCGGGCAAGCTTTCATAAGTATTTTTGATTTCCTTTTTCCCAATTCAGGAAAATCACCCAATTCATTGTCTTCCAGTACAGTTAATACGTCCGCAGTGTGGGACTTTAAGAGAAAGAAAATTTCTGTTTTTAACCGTTTCATACTGCGAGACTCTACCCTTGAATGGTATGAAAGAAAATGAGCAGATCTTTTACATAATCGCTTAAAGAAGGGTAGTGGTATGAATAGTTCATTTCTTATAACATTTTCTATAAAAGAAATGGAGCAGTTTTGCAGCCATTTGTAAGAACTGTCCGATCCTTTCAGGTATTCATAAAAGGCTTCGACTCGAGTTTCATCTTTCAGATTGAGTCTAATGTGAAGCATGAGTTTGTTAAATGTTTTAGTGTTCATGCTAGGTAATAGTTGTGTGTGTAGGTACTCTGGATTGATAATGTTTGCGTACTGCGGCTCGGTGATTAGCCACGTGGACTTTTTGATAGCTGTCGCCGCATACAGCATGTCGTTACATTTCATTACTTCGATGATATAGTCTATATTTCTGGTTTTACTGGCGATGGCTATTTTCAGAAGATTGTCTTTATCACTGTCATTGTTGCTAATTTTACGTAATTCATAGTTTGTATTAGTAATCGCATCTTCTACTAGTTTGTTGAAATGTCGGTGCTTCTCTCCGAGTGTGTCTCCTTCTAGCGTGGCCGATGGCATTATGATGAACTGGAAATAAAATATAGCCTTTGCTAAATTATTTAGCAACAAAGATTCTGCAAATGAGTTAATTACAAGATGCACTGCACACTAGGGACATGTTTAATGCAAACAGAATATTAAATAGAAAGAAGGTTTTCAGATTTAGCTTCATCGTTAATGAATAATAATTCCCAGTATCTTCCTAAGCTGTTTAGTCAGACGCGGGACATACGTATACCGCAACTCCGGTACACAAAAGGGCTACCGAAGGACATCGTGGATTATAGTCAGTACAAGTCTGACAGTCCCTCCCACCCTGCCTGGGGCTGGGAGGACTCATTTGATGATTTAACCAAGAAAAAAAAAAACTGTTTAGTCAGTTTGGAAAAAATAGATTCACTCTGAAAATCATGGCCGGTTGTAAACATTACTTTATGTCAACTGCTCGTGGGTATTAAATATGTTAAGCCGTAGATGATGTTAAGAGCTAAGTTATAGTCAAAAGTCTAAAAGCCTGTTGAGGCATACCACTGCCTGTGGGGCGCTCGGCCGTCACCGCAGGTTACAGGTAGCAGTTTCCCGGGCTGGACAACAAGAAGGTTTATCCCACCAACTCCAAAAATGAAATACTTTAGAAATAGCAGAGAAGAAAATAGCGAGCAAGTTGGAGTCTTTGCCATTCAGTACGAACAAAAGGTTTCGACATTTATATTATTAAACACGAGTGTCCATAAAAGCATTTGATAATATTTCGCGCTGACATATGCGACAGACGTCAGCGTGACAAGCCGTCATATCCGTTTTGTCGTTCATTAACAAACAAACAAGGTACTGAAGTTAACGATATGGACTAGACGGCGGGCGAGGAGACGCGCCGATTGGCCAGACGGCGCGGCGCCTCGCATGTTTTTGACCGACTTCAAAAAAAGGAGGAGGTTCTCAATTCGTCGGAATCTTTTTTTTTATGTATGTTCCCCGATTTCTCGAAGACGCCTAAATCGATTTGGAAAATTTTTCTTTTGTTTGAAAGGGTTCCAAGTGGTCTCATGATCATCAGGTTAGGATCTGATGATGGGATCCCAGGGAAATCGAGGACAACCCTCAAATTTTATAGGTTTTTCGCAAATTTTATGAAGTAATTTAAGTACTTGCGTATAATAATAATCATCTCATGTAGCTGAGCTGATGATGGAAGGTACAACTCCTTAACAGTAAGGAGTAGGCGTCGACTGATTTAGTTTGTGTTCGCATATCTCCGGAACTGCAGGTCCAATTTTAAGTAATTCTTTTTTTTGTTGTACTAGGTATTGTTTAACTTACAGAATACTGCAAGTTTCATCAAAATCGGTTTAGGAGTTTTTGAGATAGGGATTTTTATTAGCTTATTGTGTACTTGAGCGATGTTGTTACCGATGGTACGGATAACAAAATTTTAGTGCACATGTAAGAGAATGATTTATTTGACAAGATTTTAGGTTGCATATTTAAACTAAAAAGAGTACCTAAAATAAAAATTTCAAAACAAATGTAACCGCATTCAAAAACAGCCACAAAAAAACCGGCCAAGTGCGAAGTGGACTCGCCCATGAAGGGTTCCGTAGTAGCAAGCATAGATTAGGGTTATAATTATATTGAGATTAGAAAGTAATATACACAAACAATAAAAATAACTTTGTTTTTCATAGCGTTTGTATGAATGGCAAAGTTATATTTACGGTTTTTGAAAATGTACTAGGTAAGTATATCTCGAAAACTGCTAACTACATCTCACCCAAACCAATTTTCGTTGGAAGTTTTTGTTGAGGTCTACATTAAATATTTTTTTTAGTTTTATCATTCTCTTATTTTAGAAGTTACAGGGCCCGGACACACATTTTACCACTTTGGAAGTGTCTCTCGCGCAAACTGTTCAGTTTAGAAAAAAATCAAAATTTGTTTTGTTTTTATTTTTGTGTGAAAATCCTAATGCGGTTCACATAATACATCTACTTACCAAGTTTCAACAGGATAGCTCTTATACTTTCGAAGAAAAGTGGCTGTGACATACGGACGGACAGACAGACAGACATGACGAATCTATAAGGGTTCCATTTTTGCCATTTGGCTACGGAACCCTAAAAATGTGTCTCGAATTTTGTGAAAGACTTTGGTAGATGATAATTATAAAGTTTTCTTAGAGGTAAGTGCTCATAATACATGAAAATTATTATATTATCAGGTTTTAATTAGCAACACACACCCGTGTCAGTGCCGTGCATTACTATACCTACACATCATTAAAATTTAAAACAGAGTAAAGTTAAGATGGTAATGTAACTTACGTTAGTTTTAATTACCTACCTACGATAGTTAAAAGCTATAGGTATTCGAAATTATAATCATCTGCCCAGCTTTATCCCAACTGTATTGGGGTCGGCTTCCAGTCAAATCGGATGCAGCTGAATATTACTATTTTACATGGGATTCGAGCGATTGCCTATCGGACCTCTACAACCAGTAGCTGGTTAATACGATACCCCATGGTAAGACTGATTGTCAGACTTCAGAGCTTCTAACAGTAATGACTGTCAAAGATCTACTAATGATGGCCGGGACCAACGGCTTTATGTGTTTTCCGAGGCACGGAAGAAACTCGCCAGGTATTACAGATGGTCACCCATCCGCAGGCCAACCTCGGCAAGCGCGGCTTAACCGGGAAGATCGACCTGTGCGGCTGTAATTATATACAACACCGGCACAGACAAATCGGTAGAATTGCCAAAGTAGAAAGAAAAAATTATACATATGAAACAACAATGACTAACCTCTACTTTGCTGATGTGCTCCGAAGTGTCTGCCGTACTGAACCGAGTATTTTTCACAACGTACTAACAACGTTTACATGAAGAAAATCAATGAAAAACTAGAGGGTTACCAGCTCCCAAAAGTTTTTGCACCTTAAGGCTAGTCAAAAGTCTCCTAAAATCGCCATTTTAACTTAGAATTTTGTCTTAATCTTAATCTTTCCTGTTATAAGTGCGAAAGTTTAACGATTTATGGATGGATGGATGTTTGTTATTCTTCCACTCAAACACTACTGAACGGGGTTGGATTAAAGGTACGCAGGTAGCTGTTTAACGCTGGATTAATCTTTAGGATAATTTTTGTTTTGGTACGAATTTCCCGCGGGATAGATAATTAATTACCTAACTACTCGAGAGCGAGTGTGAGTAGAGCAGTGGTGGCCCAGTGGTATCAGTCCCGACTTACGAGTTGTAAACGTGGGTGCGAACCCCGCCAGCCGCATTACTTTGTGTAATTTATTTCATCACCACTGCTCTCAAAACGGTGAAGGAAAACATCGTGAGGAAACCGACATGTCCTAGAACCGTCAAATTCGAAGACATGTGACATCTACCAACCCGCACTGGGCCCGCGTGGTGGATTATGGCCCACTCCCTCTCACAGAGAGGAGGCCTGTGTCCCAACAGTGGGAACATTGAAGGCTGATGATGATGAACGTTATAGATCTGTTTATATAAAAAAAATCAGTGACACTTTTCGTTGTAACTTAATAACTTGAGAACGGGCTCACCTATCCAAACCAAATGTTTATGCTTTGTTTGGACTATTTAGTAGATTATTTATGTGGAGTTTGCACAAAATCGGTCGAGCGGTTCTTCATTTATCATGCATTTATCACATTTTTTGTAACTCGTAGCGAAGCACGGAGCGGGCTGCTAGTACTTAATGGAAACTTATTGACTAAACCTAGCTATGCAAGGCGACTATCGAATCAAAAAGTCCCTAATAATACCCTTAAAATATTTACTCCCTAAAAATTCTCATCTCCCTAAATTCAGGGGGAAAACGTTTAAGTTGGGAAGCCTGGGGCTTGCCTGGTGTGCCCGCTAGATGCCGTAGCGGGCATTTTTCCTCCCGAAACACAATAATCCTTGTTTACCAATTTTATAATCTGACAGTCTTGTTTTATGGTCCCATTTCGATCGTGCGAATCCACGTCAAAATGCGTGCGAATCAATGTCAAAGTTTGCTTTGACATTGACATTGAAGGCTACGCATTGAAGGTCGGTCAATACAATTCCTGTTGAGAGCAGAATACAAATAACGAGACGAGACTCGGTAACAGTTATATGTACATATAGTTTGGTCAAATTAGACATGAAAATAGAGATCAAATAACAAAAAGCCCGACACAGCTGACTTTTGGTACAGAACTCGCGTCATTCCCATTTGTGAAAAGTTCCATGCAGGCTGTGCAACATCTGTTCTAACTGTTCCAGCGTCTCTGGTATAATGGCAATGTCATCGGCAAACCGAAGGTGTGTGATGTAATCGCCATTCACGTTAATACCCTACCCTGTCCAGTCCAGTCCAGCGTCTTGAAGACGTCCTCCAAAGCAATGGTGAACAGTTTTGGGGATATTATTACATTTCTCTGTCTCACCACTCTGAGCAGTTGGATGGGGCTGGATCTGGACAGTCACGGCGGCTGCGTCATACAGACATCTCAACACTTCGATGCAGCCAATCAATTCGTCATCGTTGCAGAGAGGCCACAACTGCCCATATTTTGATAGAGTCAATGTAGCGGTTAGTTGTACTCCTCGGTCTTCTGTACAACTTGCTGAACAGTATGGATGTGGTCCCCAGATAGCGGACCGACAAACCTTAAGATAGGTAGCTGGGAGTCTGGAACAGATTGGATGCGGAAGGTGGTGGCTTAGTGAATAGCAAACTCTAGTCCCAGCGTAGCGGGTACGCAAAGAATAGCGCTCTTCCTGTGTATAGATAACCCAAAATAACGATGTCCTGTAAGACGTTATTTCATAGCTGTTTATGTAATGTTTTCGGATCACCTGCTCGTAAATGGCAAATTATATGTTATTCAGTCAGATTTTCGAAGGCATATTTCATTCTTTACTGGCTGACCCGGCAAACTTCGTACCGCCTCAGATTTTTTTCTTATAATATTTACTAACCTTTTAAATATTCCCTGGAAATCCAAAAATAATTCAAAACCAAAATTAGCCAAATCGGTCCAGCCATTCTCGAGTTTTAGTGAGACTAACGAACAGCAATTGATTTTTATATTATAGAATAGAATAGAAATAGATAATTATGATAATGAATGTACCTATATAAGATCGATATACTCGTATAATAAAAAAACTTTTTTTTTAAAAAAGTACCGACTTCAAAACAAATACAAAAAAGTTTAAAATAACTTTTCTTTCGGAAGTCGGTGGCAATAGTCAATGACACAACAAAACAAAGCCACCGACTTCCGAAAGAAAAGTTATTTTAAACTTTTTTGTATTTGTTTTGAAGTCGGTACTTTTTTAAAAAAAAAGTTTTTATTTTACCCTTTTTAGTTTATTTATTACATATTCAACCCAAATTCTTGTAAAATACAAAATTTTCTTACATATGCACTAATCTTGTAATCCGTCACAACATAAAAAAATCCATATCTCTAAAACTACTGAACCGATTTTGATGAAACTTGAAGTGTACCCTAAGTTGAACAATACCTAGTACAACAAAAAAAGAATTACTTAAATCGAACTTATAATTCCGGAGATATGCGTGCACAAACATAAAAACATACATACATACATACACACATACATACATACATACACTTATGAAATTTGGCACATTTGTTCAGACGCTGATATAGACTAACATATATGAAAACTGGGCAGTTCTGATAATATTACATACATACGGGTCGAATTGATAACCTCCTTTTTTTTGAAGTCGGTAAAAATGGATCCCTATTCCTCTTGGTCACGCCATCACGCGTGAACGGCTGGACCAATTTCACTATTTTTTTTTTGTACCTACTGTTCATATACAGAGGTGCGCATAAAAACTTGCACATGGTGTTCGTCGACCTGGAAAAGGCATACGACCGGGTGCCCCGTGAGGTTCTGTGGTGGGCCCTTAAGGAGAAAAGTGTATCTGGAAAGTATGTACAGTTGATCCGTGCAATGTATAGTCGATGCAGTACCCAAGTCCGGTCTACTGCGGGCACTACCTACCGGCAGCTTCAATGTAGCGGTTGGCTTGCACCAAGGGTCGGCTCTCAGCCCGTACCTCTTCCTGATGATAATGGATGCTCTGACGTCGGACATCCAGGAAGAGGCCCCCTGGTGCATGCTGTTTGCCGATGACATTGTGCTGATTGCCGAGAGCGGCCTAGAGGTCCAGAACAGATTAGAGGTGTGGTGGCAAAGACTGGAGAACGTTGGCCTGAAATTGAGCAGAACCAAAACAGAGTATTTGTTTTGCGATTTTGGCGGTCTCTCCAGTCCTGTGCCCATTACTCTTGCAGGAACGCCCATACCAGTCTGTTCCGACTTTCGGTACCTCGGGTCGCTTGTCCAAGGAGACGGCGATGTAGACCGGGACATAACACACCGGATCAACTCGGGATGGATGAAATGGCGACAGGTCACCGGAACAACTTGCGACCCACGGATGCCCCTCAAGTTAAAGGGGAAAATATACAAATCCGTGATTAGACCTGTCGTATTGTATGGATCGGAATGCTGGGCTGTGAAAAAGATGGATGAGAAACGATTGCATGTAGCGGAGATGAGGATGTTGAGATGGATGTGTGGAGTGACAAGAATGGATAAAGTAAGGAATGAGTTTATAAGGGGAAGTTTGAAAGTGGTGCCTGTTACAGAAAAAATGAAAGGGAATTGTCTATCTTGGTATGGACATGTGATGAGGAGGGATGACACCCATGTGACTAAGAAAGTGATGAGTATGAATGTTGATGGATGGCGAGGAAGAGGAAGGCCAAAGAAAAGATGGATGGATTGTCTAAGGAATGATATGAAAGAAAAAGGAGTAAATGATACTATGACGTCTGATAGGGGAGAATGGAAGAAGAAAACGTGTTGCGCCGACCCCAAGTAGAATGGGATAAGGGCAGGAAGAAGAAGTTCGTTATTGTCAGGAGAAGGATCATAAGAGAGAACAAATAAAAAAAAAATGTAGAATGATAAATAATTTTTTGATATTTTTTTATTAAGTATACTAATTCGAATTCAATATTCACCGTAAAGACAGAAACTTTTACAGGAGAGCGACTTAAATTTTAAATAGAAAAATCACCTAATTGTTTGATTAAAATGATATTATTAGCACTCTTGTAATAATTTTCTATAGCTCCAAAGTCAAAGAAGTCACCTGACACTAAACTAAACACCAGTTCTTGTCGGTTTGATAAAAATCTGATTTGATAAACAGTTTAAATGCAATCCTTTTACATCTGGGGTAATGAAACAAGTAAAGACTGATACGAAATGATTTATTCAAGTCTAACTTTTATGAAACA
Source organism: Agrotis exclamationis (assembly GCA_950005045.1). Classification (NCBI taxonomy): domain Eukaryota; kingdom Metazoa; phylum Arthropoda; class Insecta; order Lepidoptera; family Noctuidae; genus Agrotis; species Agrotis exclamationis. The sequence continues at coordinate 8,642,188 of OX465437.1, forward strand.
CGAGACTTAAGTATACGCTCACACTAGTTGACCCGACAGACATCAAGTCTGGAACATTTACTGGATGATGAAAACTAAGTCAACTAGCTAATTACAACCCAAACAAAATGAATTTTACAAAAAAAAGGACTTTAAAATATTTCAACACTTTTAAGAACAGAATATTACAAATGGACGGTACTTGGAGATTCATATAATAATTTGACTATAAATCAAGATTCGATATCACTCACAATGACTTGTGACATCACTCGCAATCATTTTCATCATCCTCTCCCGAAGGCTTCGGAAAATCTTCATAATACCGCATACGTACTTCTATTGATGGATGTGACTCTAGTTGTTTACGTATTTCCGATCGGGTTTTACTTTTGTTCCACATAAAAATATACTTGGGAGTCGCCATTGATATCAAACAATAACTTGGAACAAAATCATAATCATACAACATATGTCGAAGGGTTTCAAGTATAAACAATTCATCTTGAAAGTAAAGATCATCAAACATTTTTTCAAAAGCTTTGTTAAACAGAGAGTACATAGTTGGCACATTATATTGATCAGTGTCATCTTTTAAATAATTCACAATAGCTGTACCCAACGAAGGTGATATTTTAAAATGAATGTCCTTCCAAATACTTTTCATATCGTTTGAAGACCACTTGTATGCGTAATGGGATGTTAAAAACATGTTTGACTCAAACATTTCATTCAGCACAGATTCTTGTTCGTGCATTATTTTAACATATTCTGTTATTAGTTTCCAACTGGTATAAAGTACATAGTTTTCGACCAGTGGCAATTGTTTTTCTATTTTTGTTTTTATTGCTATAAATAGTTGGACAGGCAATGTTTTTTTAGAAAGATAATACATTCTGAAGTTCCAACATAGAGAGCTTAAAAATTTGTTGAAGTTGTCTCTAATGTAATAATGGTCCAAGCGCGTATTTTCCCACAGCTGAAATGCTTTATCAATCTCTGGTTCTACTACTCGTCTGAATCTTAGGAGCTGATCTTCTTCACTCTTACCACACAATACGTAACAAGCAAAAACTTCTAGAACTTCGCTACCATATGAACAAAATTTAGTTTCAATTGGTGAAAGCATTTTGTTGATAATGAAGTCTTCATCGAGAGCATCCATTACTCTTGGTGCATATTCAATTAAATCCTTCACATGACCTTCACAATTAGCGCTGGCAGGTAGAGAGGTTAAAAATTCATAACTCTTCATGTAGAATTCCGCTCGAATGCCAATAGGAACATTTTGAACTTTACCAATCTTTTTATAGATGTCTGCACTCTCTTCGGCAGTTAAATTATCTATGAATGTGCTTAACACTTTCCAAAGATCTTTTTGAATATTTGCATTATTAGCTTTACACATCTGGTTGTATGTATGCTTGAACAAGATTGAACGAATAGTGAGATTCGTCGAAGTTTTCCAAATTTTCGAAAATAATGTTTCGAGATCTTCTGATTTAAGTTTGGAAACTGCCAGATTGAGTCCAAATTTTTGTAATGAGACCGGTGCATCCAATAATTTTGGTAAATATTTCCGACTTTCAACTTCACTCAATTGTGACAATATTGCATTTAGTGATGAAACTGTATGTTGCAAATAATCTCCTTTCGCGTACCACAAAACTGTGTCTAGAGGAATCAACGGTCTTGTTATATACAAATGTTTAGCGATATTTTTCATTATACTTATTTCGATCCGATCAAAAGTACCCCAATCCACCTTTGTATCACCGGGCATATGTTGTTTCGCAATGTTCATAACTTTATTTATTGGTAAAAGTGTAAATAAACCTGTAATGACGGCTGCATGCCCAGTTGGTTTGTTGAGATTAATCAAGTAGGCGTCGGTCCAGAGCTGGGCGAGTGAGTGTGGCCAGTAGACACGTAGCTTGGCGAGCAAACGTCTCAGCGAAACAGCGTCGTTTGTTCGCAACATGTCTATTTCTTTTTCGTGTTGCGTCAACAGCTGCGGCTTGTGCTTCAGCGCGTTCAGGCACGATTTCTCACTCAGACACAGTGACAACGATTCTTCGAACATGTGCTTCCGCCAAGATTTATTCACGTTGTATAAACACGACATGTCTGTATTCCACTTATTCTCTTGTTTTATGTTAATTAGTTGCTGAATTTTATTAAGTACAATCGGGTCGACGTCTACGACGCTCCAGAGGTGACCGAGGTAGACATGAGAGTGGCGGTACAACGGCTCAAGGCCAAAAATACCGCCCCAGGACCCGACGGCCTGCCAGGGAAAGCCTGGGTCCTGGCCTCGAGGACTCTCGGGCCTCGACTTGGGGGGCTCTTTAGCGCATGCTTGGAGAGGGGCCGGTTCCCGCTTCTTTGGAAGACGGGAAAACTGGTCCTCATCCAGAAGCACGGGCGCCCTGCGGACTCTCCGTCCGCATTCCGGCCCATCGTGCTGCTCGACGAGGTGGGCAAGCTCTTTGAAAGAGTAATTGCAGACCGCCTCGTCGGGCACCTGAATCGGATGGGCCCGAACCTTGCGGAGAGCCAGTTTGGCTTCCGCAGGGGGCGCTCGACGGTGGACGCCATCATGCGCGTGAGAGCCCTCACGACGGGGGATGCAGTAGCCCGGGGCAGGGTCGTCTTGGCGGTGTCTTTGGACATCACCAACGCCTTTAACACCCTGCCCTGGAGTTGCATCAGGGAGGCACTCCGGTATCACCGGGTGCCGACCTACCTCCGTCGCATAGTCGAGGACTACCTGACGGACAGAGCCGTCATCTACCCCGGTCACCGGGGAGAGTGGAACCGGCGAGAGATATCGTGCGGTGTTCCACAGGGATCGGTCTTGGGGCCGCCCCTGTGGAACATCGGATACGATTGGGTGCTGCGCGGCGACCTCCCTGACGGCGTCAGCGTAATATGTTACGCTGACGACACGCTCGTCCTGGCGGAGGGAGAGTCGCACCAGGCGGCGGCCGACCTGGCGACGCAAGCGGTTGCGACAGTCGTCGAAAGGATCCGGCAGCTGGGACTCGAAGTGGCGCTGCACAAAACGGAGGCCATGTGTTTTCATGGCCGCGTTAACGCGCCACGGTCCGAGTCCCACATAACGGTGGAGGGGGTTCGCATCGGCGTCGGGAGGACGATGAAGTACCTGGGACTCGTCCTCGACAGCCGGTGGAACTTCAGGGAGCATTTCCTGAGTTTGGCCCCAAAGCTGAACCGGGCAGCAGCCGCCCTCAGGCGACTCCTGCCTAATCTCAGCGGGCCAAACGCCTCCTGCCGTAGGCTGTACGCCGGTGTCGTGCGGTCCATGGCCCTCTACGGGGCCCCAGTGTGGGCCCTGAGCATCCGGACGCGACCACTAAAGTTGGTCGCATGCCAGAGGGTCATGGCGATCCGAATGATCCGGGGATACCGCACGATCGCCGGCGAATCGGCCAATCTGCTTGCCGGATTACTGCCTTGGGATCTGGAGGCGACTGCCCTCCAGCGCGTCTATGAGTGGCGCGTGGAGGCGCAGCGCCGGGGAGAATTCCCGCTGCCCCGACAAGTCGAGGCGCGGCGGGAAGAGGTCCGGCGCGATCTCAGGGCAGTATGGAGGGGACGATTGTCGCAACCGACGGCCGGGCACGCCGCAATCGCGGCGGTAAGACCCCTCTTTGAGGAGTGGCTGGATAGGAGTCACGGCGTCCTGACCTACCGCATGACGCAGGTCCTCACCGGACACGGAAGTTTCGGGAGGTACCTGTGTCTAAGGAGAAAGGAGGAAACGCCTGGGTGTCACCACTGCGAAGATCGCCCGGAGGACACAGTAGAGCATACGGTGCAAGACTGCCCAGCTTGGGCAGAGCACCGACGTGTCCTCACGGCGGCGATAGGCGGAGACCTCTCGCGCCCGGCATTGGTTGCGGCCATGCTGCGGGGCGAGACGGAGTGGGAAGCGGTCGCCTCCTTCTGCGAAGCAGTCATGCTCGCGAAGGAGGAGGCGGGCCGCGTGAGGGAGAGGACAATGTCCTCCCTCCGCCCCACCCGCAGTGGTGGACACCCACGGCGACGGACGTCGCAAGACGATCTCCGGCCACCGTAGGCGCGGGCATGCGGGCGGCGAGTAAAGGGCAACTCGCTGCCCGACCATGGACCATGCCCGGGTCGACGGCGCGTTGTGTTCCACGCGCGCCTCAAAGAGCGTCAGCAAGATGACGGGGCCCCCCCTCTAGAGGGCCAAAGCCTGCCGGGGTCGCGGGACTTATACCATTACCGTGACCCCGGAACATAAAGGGCTATCGAAGGACACCGTGGATTTTAGTCAGTACAAGTCTGACAGTCCCTCCCGCCCTGCCCGGGGTGGGAGGACTCATTTGATGATTTTACCACGCAAAAAAAAAAAAAAAAAAGTACAATCGGGTACTTGCCAAAATCTTTTTTCCAATCTTTAAGTAAAGTCAAGGCATTATGTAATTGCTTTGTAGTGTCACTGAATTCAGACTCATTTGTAATATTTTCTGTATTAAGTTTTGTCAGTACAGAATTTAATAAATAATTAAATAATTTGCTTTTTTGCTCTAGATTTAGTTTACTTTGGACTTTTTCAAAAGTATTAAATTGCAACTTTTTTCCTACAATTTCCGGCACTGGTTCGTTATGTAAAACTTTATATAGAACTATAGATTCCAGACACTTTTGCACGTCGTTTTCTGATTCGATGTACACTTCCATGCTATGGAATAACTGATCCAAAATATACCAAGTGTCAACATCAAATTCATGAGTAGATACTTGTGAAAGCAGGTTGTTGACGAACTGAATCTTAAATTTAAATGGTTCATTTATGTGTTTGTCTTTGATAAAATCAAGCAATATTTTAATATGCTGCATGTTTCTTCCCGCACAAGTCATCAACACTGAGAGCATGGCACATCGTTCGGAGGATGACGTCTCTCTCCGTATAAGATTTTTTAAATCAGGCAATGCGACGTTAAATGGGGCGAACTCATACCACTGGTAAGATTTTAAATACGGTTTAAATAATTCGTTTTCGCCTTCTGGAGAGAATTCTTTCAGTTCAGTTTTATCGATGAAAGTTTTCTTTACAAATTCAAATCTTTCTTCTTCTAGCATATTTTTAATAAAATGTCCCAGTCTGTCACTATAAAATAAATAATGTGCAAAGTTTTTTTTTGCTTGTTTATAAAGAAAAGGTATAATTTCCCTTTTATCGAAATATTTCGCTACCACGGACAGATCGAGTGCGTAAATGTACTTTTCAGAATCGTCAATAATTGCTTTCGGGCTCTTTTTCATAAGTAACTCTGTTTTCTTTTTCCCGAATTCAGGACAGTAATCATGTGTATCTTGTTTTAGTATGTTCATTACTTCTACAGTGTTGGACTTTAACAAAAATAATATTGCTTTTTTTGCGGCATGCACAGTGCAATCCGAGATCCGTTTATAGTATTTCATAAAATGAGGCGATCTTCTACACAAGCGTATAAAAAGGGACCGTGATATGAGGCGTTCGTTTGTTATAACATTTTCTATGAAGGGAATGGAGCAGTTTTGTAGCCATTTTTCAGAACTGTCCGATCCTTTCAGGTATTCATAAAAGGCTTCGACTCGACTTTCATCTTTCAGATTGAGTCTAATGTGAAGCATGAGTTTGTTAAATGTTTTGGTGTTCATGCTAGGTAATAGTTGTGTGTGTAGGTACTCTGGATTGATGATGTTTGCGTACTGCGGCTCGGTGATTAGCCACGTGGACTTTTTGATAGCTGTCGCCGCATACAGCATGTCGTTAGATTTCATTACTTCGATGATGTAGTCTACATTTCTGTTTCTGCTGGCGATTTCTATTTTCAAAAGGTTTTCTATGTCGCTATCATCGTTACTTATCAGACTTAATTCATAATTTTCATTGGCAATCGCATCTTTGACAAGCTTATTGAAGTGTCGGCGCTTTTCGCCGAGTGTGTCTCCTTCTAGCGTCAGTGGCGGCATTGTTAAGACCTGTAAAATAAATATGCGTAATGTGAGGTAATTTTTTTTTCGTTCGACCTAAATTTCGATTCACTTATGTACGTACTATTTTCACGCTGTATGTACTGAGCATATAGCGTGAATAGAAACGATTTGTGAAAGGAACTGTTTGGTCAATGTCTTCATATTTAAGGGTGTGGTAGGTACACACTTTCTCCAAGGAACTAACATTGTAATTGGAATTGTCAGGTCTTTAAAAATCATTTTCTTTTAAAGATATTTGTTGTGGTTATTTAACAGGCAGTCGCCCCATGTCATCATCATCATATCAGCCTGTGGTTTTAGCGCTGCGTCAACGCTGCCGCCTATAGAGAATAGCACTGCTGCTTAGCCTTTTTCTCACTGGTTTAGAATCGGTTTATAGTCTAACTCTAACTGGGTTCAGCTGAGTAACTGCATTTTAAAATGGAGCAAGTGCCCTTCTGATCTCGACAACACTGTTACTGGGTAAAAGGTAAGATAACTTTTTTTTTTGTGGTAAAACTGGTTGTAAGTAACACTTTCGTCGTCAGAAAATTTAAGACTAGAGATGCCAATGCATTCCTCTAGCTTCTACGACAAATCATTTACAGTCGAAGCAGTACGGCTATGGAATGCTTTGCCCCTGTCAATAAGGCGCGCTCAAACCTTGTCCACGTTTAAAAATCTGCTAAAAAAGCACTACTTGTCTCCATAAACATGTGGCCAAAATGCTTCTTTGTTTTGTGTTTATTATTTTTATATGTATTACGTCTTGTATGTATATATAGGTATTTATTTATTTATAATGTTCTATTTATGTATGTATTTTAAGTGCAAATGGTACACCAAAGACTATCTACAGTATTGTTTCTCCCTTCTCTTCAAATCCATCCAAAGGTTGTCTTGAAAAGATCGCTTTTAGCGATAAGACCGCCCATTGTGTCACCCTATGTGTAAGATATTCTTTGTGTAGTTGTAATTTGTATGGTGTGCATAATAAAGTGTATTCTATCTATCTTTCGAGTTTCTGACATAACGACTGACAATGATGATCAACAAATGACTGTCAGTTCTTGTCATTTTGAACAAGTAATTGTTAAAAACTAACTAACGTGAAGTGAAATTAAATTAAAACAAAAACATACTTTTTATAATTTTGTAACCAAATGTTTTTTGTGACATAATGATTGACAATGATGATCAACAAATGACTGTCGGTTCTTGAAATTTTGTACAAGTAATTGTCAAAAATTAACTAACGTGAAATTAAATTAAAACAAAAACAATAACCAACATAGATACTTTTTATAATTATTTATCCGAATATGTTTTGTAGAATAAATCTAGCAAATCGTCGGCCTAATTCGTTAACCTGCTAAATACGTTTTTGCAAAGTTTACAGGACGAAGAAAAAACTGAATAATATCTTTATTAGTTTAGCAATCAAAATTTTGAAAATCCCGTTGGCGTATATATTTTTTCTTGATATTTTAAAAACATAATATCTAACAAAACCTAAACACATTTTACAAAATTAAGGAAAACAATAATTAAGCAGTTTTTCGATGTGAAGTTTCAATTTGGTTGAGGACTTAGCAGTTTTTTTAACTTTTTAGTATGGTAAATTAATAGTATTAATGGTGTATAGATAATTATTTTAACTGTGCAGTTAAACGAATTCAATCAGTAATCAAAATATTAATTATTAAAAATTTAACAATCAGTCTTCTTTAATAGGAAACAGGATTAAAATATCTAAGCTGAACCCTTCATCGGTGGGAGGGGTTCGCATCGGCTTCGGGAGAACGATGAAGTACTTGGGATTCGTCCTCGACAGCCAGTGGAACTTCAGGGAGCACTTCCTGTATTTGGCCCCAAAGCTGAACCGGGCAGCAGCCGCCCTCAGGCGACTCCTGCCCAGTCTCAGCGGGCCAAACGCCTCCTGCCAGAGGTTTATGGCTGTACGGATGATCCGAGGATACCGCACGATCACCGGCGAATCGGCCAACCTCCTTGCCGGATTACTGCCCTGGGATCTGTAGGCGACGGCTCTCCAGCGCGTCTATGAGTGGCGCTTGGTGGCGCATCGCTGGGGCGAAACCCCGCTGCTTCGACTTCTCGAAGCGCGGAGGGAAGAGCTCCGGCGCGATCTCAGGGCAGTATGGAGGGAGCGACTGTTGTAACCAAGGTCCGGGCACGCTGCAATCGCAGCGGTAAGACCCCTCCTTGAGGAGGCTGGATAGGCGTCACGGCGTGATGACCTACTGCCTGACGCAGGTCCTCATCGGACACGGAAGTTTCGGCAGGTACCTGTGTCGGATAGGGAAGGAAGAAAGGCCTGGGTGTCACCATTGCGAGATCGCCCGGAGGACACGGTGGAGCATACGGTGCAGGACTGCCCCGCTTGGGCAGAACACCGCCGCGCCGCGTCCTCACGACGGCGATAGGCGGCAACATCTCGAGCCCGGCATTGGTCGAGGCAATGCTGCGGGGCGAGACGGAATGGGAAGCAGTCAGCTCCTTCTGCGAAGCAGTCATGCTAGCGAAGGAGGAGGCGGAACGCGTAAGGGAGAGTACAGCGTCCACCTCACAGCCTAGCCGCAGTGGTAGACGCCCACGGCGTCGGACGTCGCAAGACGATTTCCGGCCACCGCAGGTGCGGGCATCCGGGCGCCGAGTAATGGACGACTCGCTGTCCGACCATGGACCATGTCCGGGACGACGGTGAGTTGTGTTCCACGCGCGCCTCAAAGAGTGTCAGCACAATGACGGCTTTGGACCCCCTTAGAGGACCAAAGCCTGCCGGGGTTGCTGGACTTACGAATACCGGAATGTAAAGGCTATTGAAGGACACTGTGGATTTTAGTCAGTACAAGTCTGACAGTCCCTCCTTCCCTGCCTTGGGTGGGAGGACTCATTTGATGATTTTACCACGATAAAAAAAATGCTAAACTCTTCATAAACTATCAGTAATAGTTTTAATATACGTTATTATAATGTGTTGTCTGTCTTGTAGTATGTGTTGTACTCCTAAGTATTTTATTATTATTAATGACAGCTATTAAATATTGTTTTACTACTGCTACTGTATCACAATCAACTAATTATTACAACAATAAAATAATCAATTTTCCCAAACGGTACGTGAGTTTAGGAACGTTGTCAGTGCAAAACTGAGGCCTCAACAGGATTTAGCAGGTTTGCGTTGTGGAGATTGGCTAGTGATAAGAAAGCAGTTTTTCGGGCATAGCATTTGTCACCTTTTTAGGCTGATATCGCTGTTATTTCTTAAATGCTACGGTAGATATTAGGCTGAATTTTCGAACTGCATCAAAAAGTCAATTTTGCCAAAAATGGACTTAGCAGGTTAACGAATTAGGCCGACGAAATTGTACTTATGAATGTATTTTGTACTACATTGCTAGATAGATATAGGTATTGTTTTTTTTTTTTGAAAACGTTTCTCCCCACGGTAGGACTTTCTTCTATATCGCGGGTGCGTTTACAAACAGAAATTATAAATATACCCAACCACAGAATACTTAATAGTACAACAGAAGTCCCACTCCAAAAAAAAATTAAACAAATGTGTAAAATCTATGTACGAGAGAATAAAGTACATTTTAACTGGCAGCCGTACCGCCCACCTACTTTTATAATAGCCTAAACTTCCCGTGCGCAAGCAAAAATGTACTGAATGATTACGCGCGAGAGTTTATTTTGGTTTATCTGACGCCAACGACATTAAAAGGTTACTATGGGTCAAGCCCAATAGGGTTGCGACTTGCGAGTTTAGGCAGAAATAGGTAGGAACCTATGCGTATTTTATGCATTTGTTAAATTACTTTTTGTCATCGATTACTACATACCTACATTATTGATTGTTAGCACAGAATGTTAATAGTAGGTACCTGCGGCACCTTACGTGAGGAATGATATTTTTAATAATATTATCTTTTCTACCTATTATTGTTATATTTTTGAACATTACGTCTTACAAAAAAAAAAGAATAATATTTAAAAGATTTTTATCGTTTATGGCAAAATAGCCAGTCCTTATTATTTTGCACTCAACCTAGTAACCGACCAATTACTATCGCATACTGTCACAGGCCCCGCGTTGCGAGTCTTTGTAGGTAGGTAAAAAAGGCGCGCAGCGAATTACGATAGCTGACCTTGAATGCGTAGTGTGGCCATTTTCTGAGTTAGAACTTTTAAACAACAACGCAAACATCTTTCTACTTCTACCGATCTTAATTCTTAGTACTCAGCTTAAGGTGAGTGAGAGTGTCGTCTTTTTATCTTGGTCGTCTAGTAGGCTCACCCCCCCCCCTCCACTTAGTATCTCGCCTCATTTCCAAACTTGTAACCTACCTAATCATGATCAATTAAACCCATACTTCACAAGCAGGGAGATAATTTTGTTCATCATTACTAAATATGTAAGTACTTTATTTTTTTTCTTCATAATAATATTGTTTTATTAATTTCCCAAAAGCACCTAAAGCAAGAAACTTGTGCGTAACTACACGTAACGTAACAAAAATATTAAGGAGACGGAGCGCGTGCACAACGGGTGGCGCGTGGCAGCCGTAGTGAATGGGCCACGACATAATGGCCCCGCAACTACTTGCAGTTTTATGCCTACACCGCGGAGTGAGACAGGCCTGACCCAACCTCGATATACCTAACCTCTAAACTTTTAACATCGTCGGGCAATAAGCACGAATAGTGCAAAGCCAAAAAAACCTACCAAACACAGTAACACACTGACCTTGACGTTATACAGGGTTTTTTATGTTCATTATTGCTTTATTAGTCGTATCGGTTGTCTGCACTTGGTTATTTGTGTATGGTGTCACTACAGCGAGCTTAAAAACAATTGCCGCACCGAAATACTTCATACAACACATTAATTCACACTTCCACAGAACTCTCAGCGCACTATCAATACTAACAAATATTACACAAAATGGTGTAACTCGTTATAAAATAACGTGACTCATATATATAAACTCGGAAGCCAGTGTTTTCAAAATACCTCACGATTCACCAGTCAGCCTAGCATTTTTGTTTAATGAAAATAGTAAATAAACGAATCAATATCTTTCACAATCTTTTTTAACCACAGTCTCACAATATTGTTTACTGTTGAACAGATAACATAAAATAACGATATCTGTAACTATAACGTTATTTCGTAGCTGTTATTTGATTCCGTTTTTTTATCCCAGAACATTGTAACATGATGTTTATGTCGTAGGTTTTTCATTAAATTAGTTTTTGATCAAACAACGGATGATGTTAAAATAACAACACGATTTTGTCATTTCCCTAAACAAATCTAGTGTTTTGATCAAATCCCTAAACTGGTTCAGTGAAATGACAAAAATTTCAGAAAATTTCGACGCGTAGCAACGCTGGTTTAAAAAAAATAACCAGGAAGGGAACCCCCAATCGTTTCTACGACATTTTTTACCCGACTACGGCAAAGCCAAAAGGAGGGTTATATATATATATATATATATATAATATATATATATAACCCTTTAAACCACCCAGAAGTACCAAGTCCGACATTTTCTGAATTTTTTGTCATTTCACTGAACCAGTTTAGGGATTTGATCAAAACACTAGATTTGTTTAGGGAAATGATAAAATCGTGTTGTCATTTTAACATCATCCGTTGTTTGATCAAAAATCTAGGTTTTTGATCAAAAACCTGAATTTGATGAAAATCGTGCGACGACTCTGATGATGGGAGTGGGTTGAGATTTCCGGGAAATCGGGAACAACTCTCAGATTCAATGTACCTTTTTTTAATTACCTGTTATTTTTACAGTCATTCCGCATTACCAACATTATAGTAGTTATAACTCAACTTATCATCAGCTATGTTTTCTTCTTCGACTCATTCGTCAACTCGCTCGCAATTATCTCGCTCGCTCGAGCGAGTTGGCACATTCCGAATTTTTCTTTTTTTGTTTTCGTCAACTCGCGACTGAGCGAAAATTTACAGTCGTCTACAAAAGTGTTTTTATAAATTTAACATTTAATTTAATTGAACCTACTTCACATGTAGACATTAAACGTATAGAGTAGGTTAACTGAGGCTCACTAGGTCGTCTTAGAGGTGAATTTCTGCTCGCGGTTCGAATCTTTCTTTCCAAAGAAAATCTTTTGTAAGTTACCATTTGGCGAAATTACCCAATGATTATGTATAATACCTAATCAATAATCGTCTTGGGAACTTAAAAAATATTATATAGGGTGTTTAAAAATTATAATAACTGCAGGAATTTCGTGTAAGTACTCGGTATCAAAAACCAAATATAATTCCAAAAAAATGTCAAGCAATGAAAATATATTTTTTTGATTTTGTTTCAAAATCTAACTTTATTTTTCAAGCATTGTTTTTTGGCCAATTAATATGGCCCATAAAATAAGCTATTTGTAAGTATTTCGATGAATTGCCAGTCCAAAGTTGCAAAATATGATGGGAAAGTTGGAATCAGCTGTGAACGCAACACACGGGTGTACGAACTAAAACAGAAATTAAATTCATTAATTTGGCCAAAAAAAATATTTTTTTGAAAAAAATGCTGAGAATATTTTTGGTTTTTGATACCGAGTACACACACGAAAATCCTGCAGTTAATTTTTTAACACCTTGTATATTACCATAAATGAATTTATGCACGGCGCTATAAGTATCGATTTATGTATCGAACCTGATCATGTGATTATGCTGCGCAAAAAAATTCAAAGAAAAATAAGCCTTATTTTTAGCTCTAAAAATAATTAAAAAAATTCAACATTGTGATTGTTTTAATCAGTAATATATTAACGTTTGTTATAAAAATAATTAACAACAAACCCTGATCTGTGATTTTATAGTTCCTAAGACTATGATTGTTAGTAGTATTAAGTAATAATTAGCCAAATGGTACACTCGTATTTTTTTTATATTGTTGATTTTACTTTGTTATATTTGTTTAGTTTTAGTCATGTTACATAATAGGTTATTAATCAAAATCTTGAGGCAAAAAAATCTTTAAAAAATGTGATATTGTTGATAATCTTCAAAATGTAGGTAACATAAATTATGAGCAGTTTTTTTTTATGTTTGGCATGTGTTGTACATTATAAATACATAATATATCTATCTATTAAAAAAAAACTATATTTCTTTTATTTCAAATCGTACAACGCCTTATACTTATAAAGTAGGTTTCTATATTGAATTTATTATAACACTTTTATAGATGACTGTACCTTTTTTCGCTCCAGTCGCGAGTTGACGACAACAAAAATAATTAAAATCGGATTGTGCCAACTCGCTCGAGCGAGCGAGTTAATTGCGCGCGAGTTGACGAATGAGTCTTTTCTTCTCTTGCGCTCTGGGTAAAGTGGAAATGACTGATTTAAAAACACTCCGATCCTTCAGTTGCCCTTTGCGTTCCGGTGTTGCAGTAACCTCTTAAGATCCTCTGCGACCCCGGCAGGCATTTGCTCCTAGAGTTTTCTGTCGATTACAGTCTGGTTTTTGATCAGGCCTACCTACTCACCGTCCCGAAGCCGCGTCAAAGTGGGCGGAAGTTGCATCGCGGCATCATCAAGGATTGCCTCTCCCTCACGCGATCATGGCCTACTATAACAATCGTCTACCGAGCGCTCGTCCATACTAAAAGAGAAAACGTTTTCCTGCCCTTAGATGTTATCCTATCTCAATGATTCTTTAGAATGTTTCTGACACAGTAAAAAAATAGGTTTATAGGTTTTCATTTTTTCAAAACTTATAATAGTTTGAAAGTTACAGGCGCCTAAGAGTTACTATTTTTATGACAAAATCTTCATTGAAGTAAAACCTTTGTATTTTAAAAATAAAGAAGTTTTAGAAAAAAAGCAAAACCTACAAACCTAGAATATAATATGCTGAAACGATTGACGCCAGAATCTAAGAGATTGGTCGTGATTTAGTATGTGAAAAACGTTACTCCCGAGAGACAAATTTCATATAAAAAATACTTACAGTCAGTCACGAGCTGCAACGCTCTCTATCGCACGATCCCCGGGACCGGGGAGGTGTGGTAGCGACAGCACGAGTTTTTATAAATACCTATTTTTTAAATGGCAATCGGTATACTATCCTCTTAAAGCGAGAGTGATTTTACTGTGGGAAAGAGACAGAACTATACAAGTCGTTCCCACAGTGGAATCACTCTCGCTTTAAAACGTCATGGTAGTCTACCAGTTCTTCTTCGCTAATTACTGATTTGCAGAAGGGGATGACCACTTATCATGCCCCCTTGCTCAGTACCATGTGGCTGAATAAGAGATTTTGCCGCCGCCATCGCTTCTCGCCTCCTTGCGGCAATGTGCTCAAACACACTGCGAGCCTAGCGCGGTGGCGGCGGCGGGCGCGATAATATTGAACGTATGAAATCGCCGCTCGTGGCCACACTGAAGTAACTAAGGCGGGCGCGATGGCTACAAGCAAGCGATTTTGCGAGCCTAGGTGTTGCTAGGCAACAACAGATACCTATAACGGGTGGGTGGCAGGTGTAGCAAACTATTTCGGTCTTATAGTCAGCGCCATCTAGTTATCAGGACTTGCACTAAAATACTACCGTAGGAGGTATTTGTAAATATTTAAATTATTTTTACTGTACTTGACTAGAATCATGTAGAATGGTTGATAATTTACTTGTATACAATCCTAAACAATCTATAAAACATTTTAAAATGAATTGCTTTAAACAAGATTTATAGAAACTACTTTGTACCACCGGTTTGCAACACCTGAAGCCGCCGCTACAAAAACAAACGCTTGATCGGCAGTGTGGACAAAGATCGCGCCCGCCGCCGCGCCCGCAACCGCGACCGCCGCCGCCGGCGCCGTCGCGCTAGGCTTCCAGTGTGGACACACACAATGGCAGTGCCTTCCAAGCGGGGTAGACCACCCCGTTTGCTCTACCATGTCTTCCGGAAGCTCTTCAAAAAAGTGGGAACTACAGACAAGCAAAGCAGTTCTATCAATCGTCATAAACTGACAAACATGTAGATTGATTCCTAGGTGGTTCTACCAGTGTAATTTTAAGAATTGTAACCATATTCCTTATCTAATTAAGTCATTATCTTTAAAAGTAGATAATAAACCTAATGCATGAGGAAAATCATAAAGAAATATCGTTACACTTTTGGAATTCCGATTACAATATTTGTATAGACTATCGATGACGCAATGAGGATAAACTGCATGACTACAAGTTAGTACCCAGTTCATACTCGTAATCTATGTCGTTAATGCTAAGTGTGAAATCTAATTTTACATAAAATAATCCTTCCTAACTAATAGTAAAATCTCCACAGTGCAATGTAGGGCTTAAGCAGAATCAGACTGGTTGAAATTTGAATGCTCACACATTGCCTATATTGTATTTTTTAAAATAGCTATAATTGCAATATTTTGTATAGGTACCGTTTTACCTCTATAATAAATTGTTTTATAATAATTTTTATTTCATTTTTCTGTTTAAATAGTATTGGTGTAGTCGTTCTGGGAACATCGCTTTCACATTTATTTTTAAGTTCGTGTGATCTTTAAATATTGTGAAACATTAAAAAAAGAGTATGTTTCGAATTTCTTGCCCATTCTTCTCCTACCCTAAGGGAGGGTGTAAAATCAATTTCCTACCCATCCCATTTCCTCTAATTTTAATAATCGACGTTAAAAATGGCCTAATTAATAAATGATTTGATTTGACTTTGAATTTATTATAAATGCGAATGCAAGTTCGTTTGTTACCTTTTTTACGTCCGGATCACTTAATATTTAATCCTAAAAAATATGAATTGTGTTATCACGTCTACAGAGACGGTCATAGGGTTATTTTCATCCCGTAAAATTAGTAGATTTTAAAAAATCTAAAAACCCACGTTTTTAAATGTCCTAAAAATAAGAAAATAACCCTACGGGGCTGAGAGAGGGGCCACTCAAAACGTGGGGGCGTAAATTATTTAAGGGATTATTTATGGGATATATTTACATGACGTGTAATAGATCGTGGGTGTAACTTGCGCCATAATACGCCCCCACGTTTTGAGTGGCCCCTCTCTCAGCCCCGTAGGGTTATTTTCTTATTTTTAGGACATTTAAAAACGTGGGTTTTTAGATTTTTTAAAATCTACTAATTATTTTATTATTTTTATCTTTGTTCATCGGGTTTGAAGCTACCCTGAAAATTTCCGCCTGCTAGCTTATCAGGAAGTGCCTCAAAGCCTGTCCGCCATCTTGGACGTCCGCCATATTGGATTTAAGTCACATGACTATATTTTTCGTATTCCTGACAGCAAACCCTTTCATTTGATACCCATATCATGGGGGTGGATTTCAAACAGCCAGTCTGCCATCTTGGACGTCCGCCATATTGGATTTAAGTCTCGTGACTATTTTTTTCGTACTCCTGACAGCAAACCCTTTCATTTGATATCCATATCTTAGGGGTGCATTTCAAATAGCCTGTCTGCCATCTTGGACGTCCGCCATATTGGATTTAAGTCACGCGATTATTTTTTTCGTACTCCTGACAGCAAACACTTTCATTTGATATCCATATCTTAGGGGTGCATTTCAAATAGCCTGTCTGCCATCTTGGACGTCCGCCATATTGGATTTAAGTCACGCGACTATTTTTTTCGTATTCCTGAGAGCAAACCCTTTCATTTGATATCCATATCTTAGGGGTGCATTTCTAATAGCCTGTCTGCCATCTTGGACGTCCGCACTATTGGATTTAAGTCACGTGACTATTTTTTTCGTACTCCTGACAGCAAACCCTTTCATTTGATACCCATATCATAGGGGTGGATTTCAAACAGCCAGTCCGCCATCTTGGGGAGGCCGCCATATTGGATTTGTTATGACGTTTCTTAGCTAGTCATGCATTGTCATCAGAACTCAGAGCGTGTGCAAAATTTCAGCCTGCTAGCTTATCGGGAAGTGCCTCAAAATTGAGTTGCAAAAGTCCAACCGGAACGACAAACAAACAAGAAAAGTGAGTGTATAAAAACGTGGGAAAAACGTGGGAAAAAAGTACGGTTACTGAGAAACCAAAAAAAATTACGTCCATTTGATAATAATATATGGATGGCCCCATTTTAACGATCAGATTTGATTGTCAAATTGTGAATTAACGCCAGCAAGGCTGCGGGCAAAAGCTAGTAGTCAATACTGATATAATCTCTTCCAATCGTAATGTTTACATGATGTGGTGAAAATCAATGCAATCCTAATAATGACTCAGAAGCCTGTTTGCTAGCAGCCCACGCAATGAATTATTGTTTAACAAATTTTGTAATTATTGATTAATACTGTTAGGTAAATATTCAGCTGCGTGTGTGAATTGAATCTTTGTTTTGACATTGATGTTGGGTTTTATTTTTATCGTGGTAAAATTATCAAATGAGTCCTCCCGCCCAGGGCAGGGCAGGGCAGGAGGGACTGTCCCACTTGACACTGTCACACTGACTAAAATCCACGGTTGTTCTTCAATAGCCCTTTCTGTTGCAGTGTCACGGTTAACTGATGAGACAGTTCCGCAACCCCGGCAGGATTTGGCCCTATAAGGGGTGTCCCGTTAGATTTGTAACAGCTCTTTGAGGCGCGCGAGGAACACGAAGCGCCGTCAACCCGGGCAATGTCCATGATCGGACGGCGAGTAACCCATTACTCGCTGTCCGCATATCCACACCTATTGGTACCTACGGTGGCCGGAAATTGCCTCGCGACTTCCGATGCCGTGGGCATGTCCTCTACCTCACGGCGTCTGCCTCTTCGTTTGCTAACATGACTGCTTCGCACAAGGAGGCGACTGCTTCAAATTCCGTCTTGCCCGGCAGCGTGGCTTCGACCAATGCGGGGTGCGAAAGGTCGCCGCTTATCGCCTCCGTGAGGACAATGCGGTAATCTGAAAAAAACTTTTCTTTCGAAAGTCAGTGACTTTCTTTTTTATTTCATTGACTTTTTGTCACCGACTTTCGAAAGAAAAGTTTTTTTGGAGGTTATTTAGAACTTTTTTGTGGGAAGTCGGTTACATTTTTTTTTTTTTTAAGTTTTTTTATTTTATCCTTTTTAGTTTCAATATTCAACCTTCTTACATATACACTAAAATATTGTAATCCGTAGCACCGGTGATAACATCGTCCATGTATGTACTCTTACACAATGAGCTAAAAATTAAAACTGCTGCACCAAACTAAATGAAAATTTTATGGGACCAAATGGCAGATATACTGTATCGAACAAAAAAAGAATCATCGAAATCGGACCAGAAACCTCGGAGTAATCGATGTAGACAATGTTGAAAACTTTTTAGGTTTTCGTTGTTTTTTGTTGATTTTTCAAAAAGTGCTAGTCCGATTTCGATAAAATTTAAATGGGACCATTCGGGAAGTATACCCTTTCCAACAAAAAAAGATGTTTTCAAATCGGTTGGTAAACGACGGAGTTATGCTCGAACAAACATAAAAAAAAAAAAATATAAACATCCGAATTGAGAACCTCCTCCTTTTGGAAGTCGGTTAAAAATATAGTTTCTTTATTATTTCTTCGTTATAAAGTCTGTTGTTATTTAACTAACTATATTTATTAAAACTGTAGAGCAATTCGAGATAAAATTCTCCAAACAAGTTATTTCATTATTAAAACTCCAACAAACGACGCTTAAGTGGGCTTCCGTCACTGGAAGTCATTCTATTCTTAAAAGTTCTCACAAACCGTTCAGCTAACCCATTTGTTTGGGGATGATATGGAGATGCGGTGACATGTAGTATTCCCTGATTTTTACAGTAGTCCTTGAACTCCTGTGATGTTAGTTGGGGGCCGTTGTCAGATACAATCATTTGTGGGAGTCCAAAGGTGTTAAAAATCTCATCCAGCACAGCGCATAGACTTTTTGAAATTATGTTTTTGATTGGTCTTAGTTCACACCATTTTGACAACGCATCACACAAAACGAACCAGTAGCTGCCCTCGAATGGACCTGCAAAGTCTATGTGGACTCTTTCCCACAAACGCACACTTTCTGGTATCGACGCAATTTATTTAAACTACTAGCTGTCCCGGCAAACGTTGTTTTGCCATATAAATTATTTCTAGTTCTTAAAAATTTTAGGGGTGGACTACCCCTAACATTTAGGGGGATGAAAAATAGATGTTGGCCGATTCTTATAGATACCGGATAAGCACAAAAAATTTCATCAAAATCGGTCAAGCCGTTTCGGAGGAGTATGGCAACGAAAACTGTGACACGAGAATTTTATATACACACATCAAAAGTGTCTAGGGATCAACATATATTTTTGCAATAACTTTTCTCCTGATTGATATTAATTAAAATTTTCTTTAAGGATTCATCAAATAAAGTGTTTTCGTTTGTCACAGTAACGATAAACCAAGTCACCTTTGCATTAATAAAGAAATTTGCCATTTTCCTAATAAAGGGATTTTTGACATTTGAACCACTAACACAAAAGTTCGAAAAAAAGACTGAAATAACAGTTTTCTTTAAAATTTTATTGGGTAACTTAAACAATTAATAATCCGTGTTTCTACCGCGAACACTAACAACACAAGAACATCGGTTTGGCATACTCAAAATGAGTTCATCCAAATCACGCTGTGGAATGGCCGCCCATGTTCGTTGCAACAACAAAAAAAAGGTCTTCTTGCGACTGGATACCCTCCATATTCGGCAGAGCTCTTCTCTGTAGCATATCCCATGCATGCTCAATCGGATTCAAGTCTGGCGACTGAGCAGGCCAGGGCAGGACATTGATGTTAGCTGCGGCGAGAGTCTGTCTTACAACTCTTGCGGTGTGCGGTCGTGCATTATCATGCATTAACTGAAATAAGGGACCGATTTGCACTTGTAGAGGAACGATGACGTCTGATACAATCGTCTCAGCATAAATTTGAGCGTTGAGGTTGCCTCTGATCCAAATCAACTCAGTTCTTCCGCCGATCCAAATACCCGCCCATACCATGATGGTTCCACCACTATAAGGATGGACTTCCTGGCAGGATTTTAATCGCTGTTGGCGTCCAGGGGTTCTCCAGTGTCGTATACGTCTTGTATCCGGTCTCATACCGAAACGAGACTCATCAGAAAAGCACACGAAACGCCATTGTTCTTCTGCCCAATTTCTGTGTTCAAGAGCCCATTGATATCGAATCCTACGATTGTGCATTGCTATAGGTGGTACCCGTAGCGGTCTTCGGGAATGAAGGTTCACTTCATGCAAGCGGTTTCTGACTGTTTGGTCGCTAATTAAGTTCCCTGAAGAGTGATGAAGCCTCACGGCTAACATCATGGCGGTTATTGTTGGAGCTCTTCGAGTTAAGATTTGAATGTATCGGTCTTGTCTCCGTGTGGTGCAGCGATACCGTCCTCCATGGCGCTCAGCCACGGTACCAGTGCTTCGGTAACGTGTCCAAAGTCGACTGATAACACTCTGACTTGTATTCAGAGCTAAAGCCACAGTACGTTGCCGGGAACCAGCTTCTATCATTCCCACGGCTCTGAGCATTTCTTCCCTGCTTAAATGACGTCGCCGCTCCATAATAACGTTGGTTTTAATCAGTAGTAGGGAAACAGTAGCACTAATAATGTCTTCAATGCGTTGTATGTTTTTATAGGGAAAATATTGACAGCTGATTTTCATCTTTTACTCGAATTTGATTCACAGTTCCTGATTCAAATTATGAAATGCACCAAAAAGGATCCATATAAATTTATAAAATCATAAATTTATTACAAAGCCACATCTCAATCTCAAGAAATCCGCATAAAAATGCTTGATCCCTAGACACTTTTGATGTGTGTATTAGATGAAAAAGCATTTGATAAGGTCTATACAGGAAGATTCCTCCTGAAAATAGGAGCTTGTTGGAGAATAAATGGGAAATACTTACTTCGATAGAGCCAGTTCTACACCACAGAATTTGATACCTAAGTGAGAATGGGTCGAAGTCAGAACACCTAGAGCTAAACAGTAGAGTATAACAAGGCTCGGTCTTAGGTCCAGTTTTATTTTTGTGTTAAAATGCTAATGCGGTTCACATAATACATCTGCTTACCAAGTCCAACAGGAAAGCTCTCATACTTACGAAGAAAAGTGGCTGTGACATACGGACGGACAGACAGACGTGACGAATCCATAAGGGTTCTGTTTTTGCCATTTGGCTACGGAACCCTAAAAACTACAGTCGAATTGTTTTGACGACGGATACAAAAATGAGCGTCACCCTAGGGCGCCACCTCCACGAGCGTGAGAATCGCTGCGCGTCCGTCCTTCTATCGTCGGAGAATCTCCACGACGAGCGATTATTCCGCCAGCGTATCGACGCGCGCGCGCGGCGATTCCGTTGCGAGCGCGCGACGACTCGCAACGGAATCGCCGTGTTTTGTTTCGC
This sequence comes from Agrotis exclamationis, assembly GCA_950005045.1. Taxonomy (NCBI): domain Eukaryota; kingdom Metazoa; phylum Arthropoda; class Insecta; order Lepidoptera; family Noctuidae; genus Agrotis; species Agrotis exclamationis. Next base: position 8,663,651 of record OX465437.1, read on the forward strand.
TACTGGTACCGCACTCGCCGCGCGCCCGCCGCGCGTCTGTCGCGCGCTCGCGGCGAGACGCTGCGAGCGCGCGTCTATACGCCGACGACACGCGCGCACATTGCCACCTGTCAAATCGCCGCGTTAATATCGCCGTGTGGAGACGGGTTCATAGAGAGTGTATGGAAATACGTGGCACGACGATAATATCGCCGCGATTCTCACGCTCGTGGAGGTGGCGCCTAGGAGTTTCTCCTGTATCGTGGGTGCGTTTACAAACATTTAAACTCACATACACAAACGCGGAACAATATAAATTACTTTTATATACAACATACACTAACAGCAGTGTGCAGAATTCGATTCACTGCTTATCGGGCTATCACTTCAATAATGATAACTATTTTCAATTCAATGATTACGTTATCTATTAAAATCGAATAACTAGTTTGTTACTCATTCTATGTACTTGAAAACAATGTACCTATAAGATAAGACAGAAATTATAAAATTTCCATGTTTGATTGTGAGTTTGCTTATACATAGAAGAACTATAGAAACCAACTGTAAAAGAAAGGGTTTTTAAATTTTTGCCTAGGTATAAAATAATTCACTATGATAATTATGTTGGCTGTTCCTTGATAATTTTTGTACCTTAGCATTTCTGAATTTTTATTTCAATTTTTTGGACCTTTCTAGACCCTTTTTTTACTGTATTCGGTTTTTTTTTAAATAGGTTATCTTTTAAATTGTTACATTTTTTTCACATATTAATTGATTGAAATAGTGTGTCCATGGTCATTCTTGCCCGTTCTTCTCTATAGAGATCTACGCTATGGAATGGGCATTTAAAGTATTTTTTTTTACAGTTACCTATAATGGCTTGTCGCTTCATTATAAGTTTTTAAACTAACATGGTTACTAATGCCATCAATCATTAAAATTTAAAAGGGGATATTTGACATGAATAGTATTTGTTTTAAATTCTAAACTAACAGAGTAGTTTAAGTATTTAAAATTTGGAAAGTACATGGCCCTTTTGAAATAAATGCTGTTATTTCATATAGAAATGGTACTGAAATAAAACAATACGTTAAATAGTCAATATTTATTTAATATCTTTTAAGTTATACAAAGTTTGATTAAACGCCATGGTAACAAAACTTAATACTATAAATAGGGACTATAGCAACACTACAAACAAGTCAGTCAACATTAAGTTCAGTTTCACCTGCAGGGTCTTCCGGAATTTTCATAAAATCGTTTAAATACTGCATATGCACTGCTTTCGATGGATGTGATTCCAGTATTTTACGTATTTCTGATCGCATAGGTTTACACTCACACCAGAAAGAACTATTTTCAGGTGTCAAATTAGAAACAACAAAATAGCTTTCCACAAAATCATTATCATTAAGCATGTGTCGTAACGTTTCAAGTACATCCACATCTCTAAATTGAAATAATTCTTTGAACATTTTATCAATAGCTTTGGCGAAAAGATAATAAATAGTTGGACAGTTAAATCGCTCGATGTCTTCTTTCAGAAATTGCACAATGATAGGACCGAACATAGGGGATGTTTTGATATTAATATCTTTCCAAGCGCAATCCATTTCATGTGTCATCCATCCGTAATAGTTCGGTTCTAATGTAGGAAACATACATTTATGTTCGTACAAATTTTTAACGTACTCTGTTACAAGTTTCCAACTGGTGTGTAAAACATAGTTTTCTAATAATGGTAATTCTTTTTCCAATTTAGTTTTTATCTTTATAAACAGTTTTACAGGTATAATTTTGTTATTCATAGTAAGGACGTATTTTTTAAAATGCCAAACCAAATAGTGTAAAAACTTGTTGAAGTTGTCTCTTATGTAAAATTCGCCTGCACGGAAGGTGTCCCATTGCTGGAAAGCTTTATCTATTGCTGGTTCTACTATTCGTTTGTATCTCCGAAGCTGATCTTCTTCACTTTTACCACAAAGTACGTAACAAGCAAATACTTCTAAATATTTAGTTCTATACGAACAAAATTTAGTTTCAACTGGTGAAAGCATTGAATTGGGCACAAAATCTTTGTCGAGTAGTTCCATTACTCTTGGTGCATAATCTATTAAATTATTTACAATGTCTTCGCAGTTAGCGCTAGCTGGCAAAGAGGTTAAAAACTCGTAACTCTTCATGTAAAATTCTGCTCGAATACTAATAGGTACACTTAGAATGTATCCAATTTTTTTATATATTTCTGCACTCTCTTCTGCAGTAAGATTATCTATAAAAGAACTTAATAATTGCCAGAGTTCTTTTTGCATACTTAGACTAGCCTTACATATCTGATCGTAAGTGTGTTTAAACAGTAGTGATCGAATTGTTAGATTCTTTGAAGTATTCCAAATATTCGAAAATATTGTTTTGAGATCTTCAGCTTTGAATTTGGAAACTGCAAGATTTAGTCCAAATTTTTGCAAGGAGACTGGTGCATCCAACAATTTTGGTAAATAATAATGACTTTCAGCTTCATTCAAATTGGGCAGTAAAGCATTGAGTGATGGAACTGCATGTTGTAAGTAGTCTCCTTTAGCGTACCACAGAACTGTGTCTAAGGGAATCAGGGGTCTGACTATGTGTAAATTTTTGGCGATATTTTTCTTTATACTTATTTCGATTTGGTCAGTAGTACCCCAATTTACCTTTGTATCATCAGGAATGTGTTGTTTCGCAATTTCTATAATTTCACTTTTTGGCAGAAGTGTAAATAAACCTTTAATGACGGCTTGATGTCCAACGGGTTTGTTGAGATTGAGCAAGTAAGCATCAGTCCAGTGCTGAGCGAGTGAGTCCGGCCAGTAGACGCGCAGCTTGGTGAGCAGACGTCGTAGTGAGACAGCGTCGTTGATTCGCAACGTGTCTATTTCTTTTTCGTGAATCGTCAATAGCTGTGGCTTGTGCTTCAGCGCATTCAGACACGATTCCTCGTTCAGACACAGTGACAACGAATCCTCAAACATGTACTTCCGCCATGATTTCTTCACATTGTACAAACATGACAAATCTGTTTTCCACATGTATTCCTGCTTTATCTTTACTAGTTCTCGGACTTTTTCGAAAACGAATGGATACTTATTGATATCGCTTTTCCAATATTTTAACAAAGTCAACACATTTTTCAATTGCTCTATAGTGTCACTAAAATCCGATTCGGTCTCAATGTTTTCAAGTTTTACTTTTGTCAAAAAGGAATTAAATAAGTAAGTAAACATTTTAATTCTCTGGTTTTCATTTAGTTTACTTTGAAACCTTTGAAAAGTATTAAATGTCAACTTATGTTTAATGTTTTCCGGCACAGGTTCATCATTTAAAACGTTATGTAGAACTATAGTTTCGAGACATATTTGTACGTCGTTTTCGTATTCACTGTACACTTCCATACTGAGAAACAATTGCTCCAAAATGTTCCATGTTTCAATGTCGAACTTCAGAGTAGATACTTGTGAAAGCAGATTGTTGATGAACTTTATTTTGAATGTAAATGGCTCATTTATGTGTTTCTCATTCACGTATTTTAGCAATGTTTTAATATGCTGCGGGTTTCTTCCTGCACAAGTAATCAAAACTGAGAGCATGGCACATCGTTCAGAGGATGAGGTTTCCAGGCGTATCAGCTTTTGTAATTCAGACAACGCAACTGTGAACGGGACAAACTCATACCACTTGTAAGTTTTTATTGGCCAGTGGTGCATTCTGTAATCTGGATAGAAATCTGCCAGTTCAGTCTTATCGATAAAAGTTTTTTTTACGAATTCAAATCTTTCATTATCTGGCATGCATTTAATGAAATAGCCCAATTTATTGTCATCAAATAAAGTATATCTACATATCTCAGATAACATTTGCTTTTTGAGAAATGTTTTTATTTCGATCTTATTTAAATATTTTGCTGCCACGGCTAGGTCGATAACGTTTACGTACTTTTCAAATTTATCAAATACTTTTTGAGAGTGTGTTTTCATAAGAAACTCAGTCTTCTTTTTACCCATTTTGATTTCGTAGAAAAAATAAGATTCATCGTGTTCTAATGTGTGCATAACTTTTTCAGTGTGTAACTTTATATAAGAGAGTATCTGCTGTTTAGATGCATATCTTACCCTACCCTCTAAAACTCTTGGAAAATGCTCAATAAAATTGGATGACTTCCTGCATAAGCGTTTAAATAGAGATAGTGGTACTAGGCGTTCGTGTTTAATGACATTTTCTATGAAAGGAATGGAGCAGTGTTGCAACCATTTGTAAGAACTGTCCGATCCTTTCAGGTATTCGTAAAAGGCTTCGACTCGAGTTTCGTCTTTTAGATTGAGTCTAATGTGAAGCATGAGTTTGTTAAATGTTTTGGTGTTCATGCTAGGTAATAGTTGTGTGTGTAGGTACTCTGGATTGATGATGTTTGCGTACTGCGGCTCGGTGATTAGCCACGTGGACTTTTTGATAGCTGTCGCCGCATACAGCATGTCGTTAGATTTCATTACTTCGATGATATAGTCTACATTTCTGTTTCTACTTGCGATTTCTATTCTCAGAAGGTTGTCTATATCGCTGTCATCACAACTGATGTTACGTAATTCATAATTTTCATTAGCAATCGCGTCTTCGACGAGCTTGTTGAAGTGTCGGCGCTTTTCGCCGAGTGTGTCTCCTTCTAGCATTAGCGGCGGCATTATCGTGATCTGGAAAAGAGAATGTGAATTATATTCTATTCGTTCTATTTATTTTTCGATGTTTCTACGAACATACAGCGTCAATCAGAAGAGTGTTATTAACCTGATGTCAGAAGCACTGGAACAGAAATTGCGATGTAAATGTCCTGACTCCTGTAACACAGGTTTAACCTAGCTCAGGATTCAAGGCTTAATACTAAAATGTATCATCTTTTTTATGTCAATAAAAACGTTATTATTATTATTTATTAATGACAGGGTACGGGTTACGTAATTTCTAAACTTACTTTCGATTTAACTACGGTCAAAAGACCTTCCGGTATCTCAAATGATCGCTTTACTTACCTATATGTTTGTAATAACTAATGAACGAAATACTAAATTAATAATTTACGTACGGTTAATCCATCTACATTCTATTAGTTATTAATACATATATGCCCTTCTAACTTAACTTGCCCCAAGACGGGAAATGGCTGGGGTGCTAAGACAGGAAACCTCCACGTGCGTCTGTGGACTGGAGTGGCTCTCGGATACGTCCGGGGGGAAGACCAGTTTTTCGGGCCGGTGCACCCTGGGATGCGGGCAAAAACTCTTCCTAAGGCACTGTGTGCCTAAGGGGTCTCTTTGCCCGTATGCAAATAGCCTGTCGGGTGGACGCTCCAACGCGTGTCCCTCTGAATAGCAGAGGGCACAGCGGCGGAGCGGGCTTGCGGACGGTGAGTAATGGGTAAGCTCGCCGTCCGACCAGGTACCAAGCCAGGGTCGGTGGCGCGTCGTGTTTCACGCGTCACCGACGGGGCCCCTTATGGGGCCAAATGCCTGCCGGGGTCGCGGATTTTTTCTTAATCCAGGATACCGTGGCCCCGGAACGTATAGGGCATCCGAAGGAACACGGGTGGATTTTAGTCAGTAAGAGTCTGACAGTCCCTTTCGCCCCACCCAGGGCGGGAGGACTCATTTGATGATTTTGCCACCCGGGAAATGGCTAGTCGGAGATTATATTTCTTAGGCATTGTTCTCAGTGCCCCGTTACGTACACTCGTACCTAAATACCAGCTGAATAATTTTGTGCTTTTGAACGAGAAGAAGACGGTCCTCAAGGGCCCCCAAGTTTTGGTTTGGTTAAGTTCCATTAAAACAGAAAAGGGACGTCGACCTTATCGCGATCGTCTTTTTCTGGAATACCTTTAACGAAAATAGGAAAATGAAGAAAAAAAAGAAAATGTTAAAGAAGAAGGGTCATCTGAGTTATCGTTGATACAAAAAAAATTGTACTTTTACTCGTATTATAAAGCTGAAGAGAGTCATTTATCGAGGAAGACTAAGTTATAAAACATCACGCTACGACCAATAGAAGCCATGCAGCGGCTGAAACTGCGGAGGACAGCTATATAGTAACTTTAACATTTTTTCTGTGTAATAATGTATACACCGTGACTTTTTAGTCGTCTTACAAAAGTGGTCCACTTAATGTACCCGACCTAAAATACATCTAGGCGAGTTTTTTTTTGTTTTAATCGTTAATAATAATTTTTATTATTAATAGAAACATTAGAAATATGAAAATGTTTACGTATCAAGCTCATGTAGAGTATACCTACCCAGCGCAATAGTCGGGCAGATCATTACATCTCCATTATCTATGAGACAAGGGTGTTTATAACTACGCCTTGCGTCATAATAACGAATTAAAATTTTATTTTTAAAATTTTCAAATGTCTTAACAACCAATTTTTTTATTATAAACGTGTTCTAGACATTGGATACATGAACTGAGCTGCCGTTGTAAGACGACTAAAAAGTCACGGGGTATAAGTTAGCAACTGAAATTGAAAAAAAAAAAATGAAATCTGCTGTTAAATAATTTTAGGATGACCCCTATTGACTGACAAACATCTACACTAGCGAGCAAAACTACGGAATCACTTGCAAAATTGATCCGGGAAAGCTCCTTAAATAATGGCGTGATTAGAATACATTTTTTAAACCCAATAAGGTATCATTTTTTATTATTTTTATACTCAAGATCGCGCGGGATCGGATTCTGTTCTTTTGCTCGCGAGTATAGGTACCTACAGGGTGAATTTTTCAACTGGGCGTGAATGACTAAATCCGAAACTATGAGGAATATCGAAAAATACTGAAAGGAGCCTAATGAAATCTAATGATACAGTTTTAGTTTTCGCCAAAATTGACCTTTTGACAAAAACTAAAACTGCATCATTAGATTTATGAAAATTCAATACTCTTGGCCAAGAATAGAACCCGTTGATTTTGAAAACCAAAAACATAGGTAGGTACGCTGTATTTTTAAAACATGCGCTAGTGTCGGTAACAATTAGTCGCGGGACTAATTCCATTACCGTGACCCTGGATCGTAAAGGGAAAGGGCTACTGAAGGACACCGTGGATTTTAGTCAGTACAAGTCTGACAGTCCCTCCCGCCCTGCCGTGGGTGGGAGGACTAATTTCATGATTTTAACACACTAAAAAAAAGTGTCGGTAACAACTAAGGATCAAATTCTGCAAAGTAATGGCATACGGCAAACTTGAGGAAATAGCGATAATGCGAATAATGATTTTTTACAAATTGATTATTTTTTCTGTTCCTTTACTTCTATTAAGCCGTAACTATTCGCAATTATATCTATTTCAATATCCACTAGATCAATGTTCTCAATGTTCACTAGATTTGACGATCTAAATTCAGAAATACGAAATTATTTTGTTGAAAAAAAATTATCTTTGTTTCAAAGAAGGTCACGTATGTTTCGATTAAGTATATTCATTGCCTTGAAGATTGATCAGTTTTTTTTATTTTATTTAGGTAAACGTTTTCCTAAAGTTTATACAGGATTAAACTACATAGTGTAATAAGAATAACACACTGACCTTATCGTTAAACAGTATTTGGTATTATCATGACTGCTTTAGTAGACGTAATGGAGTAAGCTGCACCTCTGGTTTTGTGTGTCACCTTCACGTTGAGTTTCAAAACCCTGAACCGCACTGAACTACTTCTTGCAACACATTAAAACACACTTCCACAGAACTCTCAGCGCACCATCAACAATAAATATTACGCAAACTGGTGTAATTTCAGCTCAATATAAAAACATGACTCAGAAAACATGACTAAAATTTAAGCCGGTGTTTCCAAAATACCTCACCGTTCACCGGTGAGCGATAAATTGTTCTTTAAAACCCTTGCAATAAGGTTGCATTCGAAAACTAAAACTCTTATGAATCACTCTCTTTGACAAGCTATGTTTTTTTTGTAATAGGGAACAGATAACATAAAGTAACGATATCTAGTATAACGTTATTTCTATTCGTTTCGTTTTCGGACACCGTGGATTTTAGTCAATACGAGTCTGACAGTCCCTCCCGCTCTGCCCTGAGTGGGAGGACTCATAAAAATTTGATGATTTTACCACGCTAAAAAAACCTTTCATGATGAAGTGGAAATTATGTGTTTTTTCTCCGTTATAATTTTAGTTGAGAGATTAATGACAGTTCATTAAATTCATTCTCCAGGGCTGCGTCGAATACGGTGCAGGACTGCCCCGCTTGGGCAGAGCACCGCCGTATTAGGGTCCCCCCACATTTATCGACGCGGAATCGGCTTAAGCCGGTCAAGAAAACCTTTATGTCAACGTGATAAGGGTGTTACTAATGCCATTCGCATCGGATCGCGTCGTCCGAGCCGAGCCACCGTAGGCGCGGGCATGCGGGCGGCGAGTAATGGGCGACTCGCTGTCCGACCATGTCAGGCCTGTCTCACTCCGCGGTGTAGGCATAAAACTGCAAGTAGTTGCGGGGCCATTATGTCGTGGCCCATTCACTACGGCTGCCACGCGCCACCCGTTGTGCACGCGCTCCGTCTCCTTAATATTTTTGTTACGTTACGTGTAGTTACGCACAAGTTTCTTGCTTTAGGTGCTTTTGGGAAATTAATAAAACAATATTATTATGAAGAAAAAAAATAAAGTACTTACATATTTAGTAATGATGAACAAAATTATCTCCTTGCTTGTGAAGTATGGGTTTAATTGATCATGATTAGGTAGGTTACAAGTTTGGAAATGAGGCGAGATACTAAGTGGAGGGGGGGGGTGAGCCTACTAGACGACCAAGATAAAAAGACGACACTCTCACTCACCTTAAGCTGAGTACTAAGAATTAAGATCGGTAGAAGTAGAAAGATGTTTGCGTTGTTGTTTAAAAGTTCTAACTCAGAAAATGGCCACACTACGCATTCAAGGTCAGCTATCGTAATTCGCTGCGCGCCTTTTTTACCTACCTACAAAGACACGCAACGCGGGGCCTGTGACAGTATGCGATAGTAATTGGTCGGTTACTAGGTTGAGTGCAAAATAATAAGGACTGGCTATTTTGCCATAAACGATAAAAATCTTTTAAATATTATTCTTTTTTTTTTGTAAGACGTAATGTTCAAAAATATAACAATAATAGGTAGAAAAGATAATATTATTAAAAATATCATTCCTCACGTAAGGTGCCGCAGGTACCTACTATTAACATTCTGTGCTAACAATCAATAATGTAGGTATGTAGTAATCGATGACAAAAAGTAATTTAACAAATGCATAAAATACGCATAGGTTCCTACCTATTTCTGCCTAAACTCGCAAGTCGCAACCCTATTGGGCTTGACCCATAGTAACCTTTTAATGTCGTTGGCGTCAGATAAACCAAAATAAACTCTCGCGCGTAATCATTCAGTACATTTTTGCTTGCGCACGGGAAGTTTAGGCTATTATAAAAGTAGGTGGGCGGTACGGCTGCCAGTTAAAATGTACTTTATTCTCTCGCACATAGATTTTACATTTGTTTAATTTTTTTTTGGAGTGGGACTTCTGTTGTACTATTAAGTATTCTGTGACCATGTACCATGCCTGTGTCGATGGCGCGTTGTGTTCCACACGTGAAAGAGTCACATGAAAAGCACCACACGTCAAAGAGTGATAGCATAATGACTGGCCCCCCCTCTAGAGGGCCAAAGCCTGCCGGGATCGCGGGACTTATCGCATTACCGTGACCCTGAAACGTAAAGGGCTATTGAAGGACACCGTGAATTTTAGTCAGTACGAGTCTGACAGTGATGGGTGGGAGGACTCATTTGATGACTTTACCACGATAAAAAAGGGCTGCGTCGAACGTTATTGTCTCGGCTTTTTCTGCTAGTAATCACTGTCCATTCTGATTTTCAGTGCTGTGGTTTGATGACAGTGCGGAGGGATTGTCCCAAAAATAGATATACTAATAGCCGCATCTAGATTCCACAATCAAGGCAACCTATGCGCACTACACGTGTAGATATGCATTTGCCATTACAATTTCTTCTTGTGGCGTCATACGTCTTCAATCAAATAACCTTTATTAATAAGATTTTAAGGAACTATTACCTACCGTCACCACGGTTTAGTGCGCTATCGGCACTGAGGGGATCAAGAAAGAACATAAACTTAAGTAGTAGTGTCGTGGGTTCAATTCCCGCACGTAACAAATATTTTGACACCTGCATGCAAGAACATCGTAACTCACTTTTTGGCGATTTTGAGTTACAATCATATTCTTACTCTACAAAAAATGTAGAATTTTTTTCACTCCGGTGGGTCTAGTCCTTTAAATAAAGATTTTTTTTCATGTAAAAACATCGTAAGTGAGTGTGCACTGAAGTTCATAAAAGGGTAAATTTAATTACAAATTATTGTCAACATTGCCCATGCTCACCAAATTACTAATATTACATTGTAAAACAAGTTACAATTTTTTTATTAGAAATTATTGTTTCATATCACCTAAGTCCATATTATCATACTTTATACAATTGTATGTCTGAGTTACAATGTTATTTAAACAAAAAAAAACAGCATGTTGTGAATTAATAAATATTGTAACTCACGAAAATACTGAAAACATACATTTCTAAAATAATATCTATACATATAATAAAACAGTAAAAAAACTGTGTCTGTACATTGAATATATTTAAAAAAAAAAATAAGGGGGGTTTAGAAACAGGAATAGAGCACGAATCTAATTAAAAAATTCTGTCTGTTTGTCTGTTTGTTTGTACACGCTAATCTTCGGAACTACTGGACGGATTTGAATTATTATTTTTTTGTTATCTTGATCTTGTAAGAGAAACAAAAATGGCACCATAGCAAAAATTGTTCCACGTGATGAGAATTTTCTGCTGCGAGAATAAATTTGAAGATCTGGAACACCTGATGTGGAACTCCAAGAGCCCAGCTATACTATAACATATAAAGGAATGATGTCTTAGCAAGAGTTGTTCAGCCTGATGAGCACTCTCTGTTGACGTATAAAAATTGGAGATTTGGAACACCTGATGTGGAACTCCAAGAGCCCAGCTAAACTATAACATTTAAAGGAACGACGTCTTAGCAAGAGTTATTCAGCCTGATGAGCACTCTCTGTTGACGTATAAAAATTGAAGATCTGGTACATCTGATGTGGAACACCAAGAGCCCAGCTAAACTATAACATTTATAGGAATGACGTCTTAGCAAGAGTTATTCAGCCTGATAAGCACTCTCTGTCGACGTATAAAAATTGAAAATCGGGAACACCTGATGTGGAACACCAAGAGCCCAGCTACATTATAACATATAAAGGAATGACGTCTTAGCAAGAGTTGTTCAGCCTGATGAGCACTCTCTGTTGACGTATAAAAATTGAAGATCTGAAACACCTTATGTGGAACTACAAGAGCCCAGCTTAACTATAACATATAAAGGAATGACGTCTTAGCATGAGTTGATCAGCCTGATGAGCACTCCCTGTTAACGTATAAAAATTAAAGATCTGGAACACCTGTTGTGGAATTCCAAGCGCCCAGCTACACTATAACATATGTAGGAATGACTTTTCGGTGAAAGTTGTTCAATCTGATGTGCACTCTCTGTTAACTTATAAAAATCGAAGATCTGGAACACCTGTTGTGGGTCTCCTAGTTTTTAGACAAGTGTCCAACAGATGTTTATCTTTCTTGTGGTAAGTCGGTAGTGCACAAGTTTCGTTTCATTGTCGCTATCATTGGGGACATCGGGACAGCAATATTTTTTAAACTATTTATTAATTCAAATTCCGCTGTTTTCATGATTGGGGGACAATGGGAATATGCCGCAAGTCCTAATAATACCAAGATGAAAATACAGTAAGAATTTTTGCTATAAGAAAAACGTTTCGACTTGTTCGTTTTTACACAAGTTAAAATGTAGGACACCGTTTTTCAGCTGTCTGCATTTTTAGACAGAAAAATGGAGCTGTGAATTTTTATGAAGAAACAGTACGCAAAATCAAAATAAATTAACACTTTATTTATTTTACACAATAAAATATTATTGATCACAATCGCAATTTATTTTATAGGTTTGAAGATAATTATTAATTTGGTTTACTTATTATTGTTACAATACCTAACACATAGTACAGTACAAAAACAATCCGAACCAACTTGAACAACAGTGAAAGATAATTGGTTAATATCTGAAAAGTAACAATCTGGGATGGTGGTGAATTCAATGGGTTGTGATTGCTGATTTCTTCGAATTATATTGTGAATTATACCTAATTTAAAAAAACATCGCTATAGGAACCAAAAAACTGACTTTCTTATTTTTGGTGGCAATTAAAACATGTTAGAACAAACTTAGCTTACAAATATGAAATACTTAGAAATGAGCATATTTTTTTGTTCTATTGCCTTGGGAAATTCCGAAAATCATTATAATAATGCATCCGCACGTTTTTAGACGAATGTGATTCCAATTTCATACAAATTTTTGATTTTAGATCGTGAGATTCATAGGATTTGGGTATTACCTCTGAAACCACGAAATAACTGGGATCAAAATCATTATCAAGCATATGCTGTACGGTTACAAGTATGTATTCTTGATTTTCATAATAATAGTCGCCATCTCTCCTATCATTCGTTGAAATTAATTCATCACACATTTTCTCGAAAGCTTCGGTAAACAGATGATAAATTGATGGTATGGTATTATATCGTTCAGTGTCGTCTTTCAAACATTTGACAATAGCTCGACCTAATGAAGGCGATATTTCAATATGAATATCTTTCCAAACACGTACCATTTCATTCGATACGTCTTTATAACTAAAATATGATTTCGAAAACTTGCTTGAATCAAATATGTCGTTCAATACGGATTTGTGATCGTCCATGACCTTTACGTATTCTGTCATAAGTTTACAACTAGTATACAATACATAGTTGTCTAACAATGGCAACTCTTTTTCCATTTTAGTTTTTATTTCTATAAATGGTCGGACGGGTAAAGCTTTTTTAGTGACATAATAAACTCTACAGTAAAAAAACAGAAAGCTTAAAAATTTCTTGAAATTGTCTTTAACATAGTATTGCCCTGAATTCGTACTATCCCAAAATTGAAAAGCTTCTTCCATAGCTGGCTCGAGCACTTTTCTGAATCTCAGCAGCTGATCTTCTTCGCTCTTACCACACAACAAGTAACAAGCAAATACATGCAAAAGTTCACGTTCTAACGAACAAAACTTAGCTCCAGCTGGAGAAAGCATTTTATTAGCAACGAATTCTTCGTCAAGATGGTCCATTATTATTGGTGCATAATCTATTAAATCTTCTACAAAGGTCTCACAATTTGCGCTAGCAGGCAGAGAGGTTAAAAACTCATAACTTTTCATGTAAAATCTTTCTCGTATAGCGATAGGAACATTTCGCACCTCACCAAATATTTTGTAGATTTCTGCACTCTCTTCTGCAGTTAAGCCATCGATAAATGCACTCAATATTTCCCAGAGTTCTTTTTGTACAGAAGGATTATGAGCCTGAGCTATTCGAGTGTAAGTGTGCTTAACAAGGGCTGCTCGAATAGAAGAATCTTGAGAAGTGTTCCATATTTCCAAAAATATTGATATGTGATCACGATGCTCCAATTTTTTAGCAGCGAGTTGAAGACCGAATTTTCGCAAGGAGTCTGGTGCATCCAATAATTTCAGTAAGTGCTCACGACTTGCAACTACACTCATATTAGACAATATTGCATTTAGAGAAGACACCGTATACTTTAAGTAATCTCCTTTAGCGTACCACAAAACAGTATCGAAGGGGATTAATGGCCTGGACACATGCAAATGTTTAGCAATGTTTTTCCGTATGGTAATTTCTTGCGATAGCTTTCCACGGCAGTTTAACTTTTCATCATCAGGTTTATATTTTTTCACCAGTTCTATAATCTGGTATTGAGGAAGAAGTGCAAAAAGACCTTTGATAACGGATTTTCGTCCAGTGGGTTTGTTCAAATATAGCAAGTAGGCGTCAATCCAGTGCTGGGCGAGTGAGTGCAGCCAGTAGACGCGCAGCTTGGTGAGCAGACGTTGCAACGAGACAGCGCCTTTAGTTCTCAACGTGCTTATTTCCTTGTCGTGTTGCGTCAGCAGTTGCGGCTTGTGCTTCAGCGCATTCACGCACACTTCCTCACTCTGACACAGTGACAACGAATCCTCGAACATGTGCTTCCGCCACGATTTCTCCACATTGTACAAACATGACATATCTGTTTGCCACTTGTTATCTTGTCTTACCTCCACCAAGCGGTGGATCTTTTCTAGCATGTATGGGTACTCACTGATATTTCTTTTCCAGTCTTTTAACAAAGTCAAGGCATTATTTATGTGAATTATACAATCAGCCAACTGTGACATATCTGACATGTTTTCACGAAGAACCTTTCTCATAACGGAATTGAAAAGATACGTGAACAGTTTGTTGTTTTGTTCTTCATTTAGGTTACTTTGAATATTTCCAAAAGTTTTGAATTTAATCTTTTTTTCCACTACTTCTGGTATCGGTTCATCATGTAAAACTTTATATAAAATTACGGATTCAAGGCACAATTGTACATTGTTATTCGATTCGGTGTACACATTCATACTGTGGAACAACTGATCCAAAAGTTTCCAAGTGTCGACGTCAAAATTGTGAGTGGAAATTTGTGAAAGTAGGTTATTGATGAACTGAATCTTGAATTTGAAAGGTTCTCTAATGTAGTTGTCTTTGAAAAATTGTAGCAACGTTTTAATTCGCTGTAAGTTTTTTCCAGCACCAGTGATTAATGTTGAGAGCGTTGTGTTTCGTTCAGAGGGTGACTTGTCTTTACGTAACAGATGTTTTAATTCACGCCATGCAACCTCAGTTGGAGCAAACTCATACCACTCGTAAAGTTTTATATTCCAGTTGATATCAAAGTCTTTGTATTGTGGACAGAATGCTATCAGCTCAGTTTTATCTATAAAAGTTTTCTTTACGAAATCAAACCTTTCTTCCTCTGGTATCTTGTTAAGAAATAGTTTCAAGGTACTAAAATAACACAACTTATATCCATCGGTTTTTTTCACTTGCTCACAGAGAAATGTTTTTATTTCTTTTTTATTTATATATCGCACCACCTCAGTCATTTCGAGACTATATATGTACTTTGGAAAGTTTTCAAATATTTTTTGTGAATATTTCTTTAATAGAAGTTTTGTTTTCTTTTTTCCTAAACAAGGATTCTTACTGTCATCTTGTTCTAGTACGTTGAAAACGTCTTCGGTATGGGATTTAAACAAAAATAATATTTCTTGTTTCGCTTCGTATGGGTTGGCCGCTACCCGGGTATAGTATGTCATGAAATGAGGAGACCTTTTGCACAAACGTTTGAAAATAGATAGTGGTATGAGACGCTTGTTTTTTATTACATCTTCTATGAAAGTGATTGAACAGTTTACCAACCACTTATGAGCGCTTTCCGTTGCTGTCAAATATTCATAAAAGGCTTCGACTCGACGTTCGTCTTTCAGATTGAGTCTAATGTGAAGCATGAGTTTGTTAAATGTTTTGGTGTTCATGCTAGGTAATAGTTGTGTGTGTAGGTACCCTGGATTGATGATGTTTGCGTACTGCGGCTCGGTGATTAGCCACGTGGACTTTTTGATAGCTGTCGCCGCATACAGCATGTCGTTAGATTTCATTACTTCGATGATATAGTCTACATTTCTGTTTCTGCTGGCGATTTCTATTTTCAGAAGGTTTTCTAAGTCGCTGTCATCACTACTGATGTTAAGTAATTCATAGTTTTCATTGGCAATAGTTTCTTCGACGAGCTTGTTGAAGGATCGGTGCTTTTCACCGAGTGTGTCTCCTTCTAGCGTCAGGCGTGGCATTGTGATGATCTGGAAAAAAAGTATACAATGAATTTGGGCAGAGCACCGCCGTGTCCTGAAGTGATAGGTGGCGACGTCATAATGGAACTTTATTGTTGCGGTTTCTAATTATTATTTCTTTATTAACTAAAAATAAAACTAAAATATTTACATAAATAACTAAATTAAAACTAAAATTAAAAATTTACATGGCGTCAAAAAATTCATCCACATCGCTGTCAATGGGGCAAGTGCCCAGAACGCTGGCAGCATTGCCACGTTGAATGGCAATGCTGATCCTTTGGCCAAGAAATAGGCCAGCCCTCTGGTCACGAGAGGCGTCGACTATACGCTTGGCGATGTCTTTGAAGAAAATTTAGTAATGATCAACAAAATTATCTCCCTGCTTGTGAAGTATGGGCTTAACTGATCATGATACCTAATCATGAGGTTACAAGTTTGGAAACGAGGCGAGATACTAATTTTTGAGCCTACTGGACGACCAAGATAAAAAGACGACACTCTCGTTGTTGTTTAAAAGTTCTAACTCAGAAAATGGCCACACTACGCATTCAAGGTCAGCGGTCGTAATTCGCTGCGCCACTTTTTTACCCACCTACAAAGACACGCAACGCGGGGCCTGTGACAGTATGCGATAGTAATTGGTCGGTTACTAGGTTGAGTGCAAAATAATAAGGACTGGCTATTTTGCCATAGACGATAAAAATCTTTTAAATATTATGCTTTTTTTTTATAAGATAAATGTTCAAAAATATAACAATAATAGGTAGAAAAGATAATATTATTATAAATATTATTCCTCACGTAAGGTGCCGTAGGTACCTACTATTATCATTCTGTGCTAACAATCAATAATGTATGTAGTAATCGATGACGAAACCAAAAAGATATAGGCTGATGATAAAAACAAAATTCCTTGAGGAACATAGGTATTTATGGTAATAATGTAATTTAGCAAATGCATAAAATACGCATAGGTACCTACCTATTTGTGCCTAAAATCGCAAGTCGCAACCCTATTGAGCTTGACCCATAGTAACCTTTTAATGTCGTTGGCGTCAGATAAACCAAAATAAACTCTCGGGCGTAACCATTCAGTACATTTTTGCTTGCGCACGGGAAGTTTAGGCTATTATAAAAGTAGGTGGGCGGTACGGCTGCCAGTTAAAATGTACTTTATTCTCTCGTTTATAGATTTTACATTTGTTTGATTTTTTTTTGGAGTAGTCCTTCTGTACGTATAGTACTAGGTATTAATTATTCTGTGTACATACATACATACATACACTTATGAAATTTGGCAAATTTGTTCAGACGCTGATATAGACTAACATATATGAAAACTGGTCAGTTCTGATAATATTACATACATACGGGTCGAATTGATAACCTCCTTTTTTTTGAAGTCGGTAAAAAATAATCCCTCTAATGAAGTCCTTAAAATATCCTATAAAAGGTATCGAAATTTTTGCGCCAACCTCTTACACAAGGCTAAAATAGATTATGAGAAACTAGAATTTAAAAAACCGGCCAAGTGCGAGTTGGACTCGCCCTTGAAGGGTTCCGTAGTAGCAAGCATAGATTAGGGATATAATTATATTGAGATAAGTAAGTAATATACACAAACAATAAAAATAACTTTGTTTTTCATAGTGTTTGTATGAACGGCAAAGTTATATTTGCGGTTTTTGAAAATGTACTATATCTCGAAAACTGCTAACTGTATCTCATCCAAACCAATTTTCGTTGGAAGTTTTTGTTGAAGTCTATATTATATTTTTTTTTTTAAATTTTATCATTCTCTTATTTAAGAAGTAACAGGGGGGGGACGGTTTACCCTTGTTTGGTAGAACAACATTTCGTCGAAAATCACTCCGGCTAATTTTGGTTACAATAAAGTCGTTACGTAGAATTATTCCCGAATAATTAATTGACAAATTTTTATTTAGCATATTTATTTCTTTGAAATAATTTTATTTGACCGAATTTTCAAATGCACTTATTTTATTTAAACTAATGTTTCACTAGACTAATAATGATTTAGTCGAAATATTGTATCGAATTTCTTTCATTGTCTATAAAAAAACGGGGCTCCGTCGAGCTACCTTGGTAAGTGGTAATCAGCAATTTTACTAAGGATGCAAGAGCGAGCGAAGCGAGCTCGGAACTTGGGGTATCCCGACTCGGACAGGTTAGGTTCGAAGGGGATGGCGGGGTCTGAAGTGTTAGGTTACTTTAAACCCTGCAAACAGAAATAGGAGCCCAGCGAAGCGCGGCTCCGTCGAGCTCCCTTGGTAGGTACTAATCGGCAATTTGACTAAGGATGCAGGGGCGAGCGTATATTACTGATTACCACCTACCAAGGTAGCTCGACGGAGCCCCGCTTCGCGGGGCTCCTATTTCTGTTTGTAAGGTTTAAAGTAGCCTAACACGAAGGGGATGACGGGGTCTAGTCCCGAGCTCGCTTCGCTCGCTCTTGCATCCGTAGTTACAACCTACCAAGGTAGATCGACGGAACAAATATTTACAATATTTTCTTTTCTGCATTACATTACACCAATCGAATATTCGATAAACTAAATGTTATACCACCTGAACATTACATCAAATGAACATTATACCTTTTGATAAATAGCGCAAATGTTGTTATCGCAAATAAATATTCGATGAAATGAAAATTATGTTAACCGACATTATACAAACTGATTATTTTCTCAAACGTTGTTCGAATTAGTAAAATTATATCAAAAGTTGTTCGACCAAACAAGGGTGAACCAGGGGGACACATTTTACCACTTTGGAAGTGTCTCTCGTGCAAACTGTTCAGTTTAGAAAAAAATTATATGAGTAACCTCAATATAATTTTTAAAGACATATCCATAGATACCCCACACTTATGGGTTTGGTGAAAAAAAAAATTTTGAGTTTCAATTCTAAGTATGGGGGGCACCCCCAAAATTTGTTTTCTTTTTGTTTGAAAATCCTAATGCGGTTCACATAATACATCTACCTACCAAGTTTCAGTAGGATAGCTCTGAAACTGAAACTGGCGGAGAAAATACATAATGATCCTCAGCCTTTAACCCTTCCGGTGTCTCATAACGAATTCTTTGTTTTGCTAGATACTGATGAATTGGGGGTGGAACGTTTAATTCTATCACTTAAGAGTGACTGTGCAACCGGTTGGGATGGCATTTCCTCTGGTTTTCTTAAACAATATAGAAAAATTATTGTCCCTCCGCTGACGTATACTTGTAACTTGAGCCTTAATATGGGTATCTTTCCGGATTCCTTTAAAAAAGCTGTTCTCTATACAAATCTGGGGATCGTGACCGAGTCGAAAATTACAGGCCCATTTCAGTTCTACCTGCGATGTCCAAAATATTAGAAAAAAATATTAACACGAGGCTTATCGCATATTTGGAGACGCGAAACCTGTTGTCCACAAATCAATTTGGTTTAAGGAATTTGTCGACTGCCGATGCTGTCCACAAACTGGTTAACCATATAGCTCAGAAACTGGATAGCAGGCAAAAATGTGTTGCGTTGTTCTTCGATCTAGCAAAAGCATTCGACACGGTCTCGATTCCCATCCTAATATCTAAACTAGAATGTCTGTGCATTCGAGGAGTCCAGCTTTCCCTATTTCTAAGCTATTTTACTGACAGATTACAGACTGCTAAGATTGGGACCTATTGCAGTTCTGATTTGCATATTTCATTTGGGGTGCCCCAAGGCAGTGTTCTTGGCCCGAGCCTGGTTTTGATTTATATGAATGACTTGTGTACTCTCAACCTGGAAAAAGGTGCAATGTTTTCCTATGCGGACGATACAGCACTTGTATTTTCGTCGGAAACCTGGGAAGAAACTTATCGCCTCGCACAAAAAGGTTTTGACAGGGTTAGTGTATGGCTAAAAAATAACTTGCTCACTTTGAATATCACAAAAACAAAAATACTAAATTTCTCAATCCGTAACTCGAATATGGCACTAGCCAACTCATTGAATCTCAATGTTAAGTCTTGCCAATCCAGTAGCAATAATAATGCACATGATGAAAGTCCCTTCAAAATTGAAAAGCTCACGTCCATAAAGTACCTTGGCATAGTGATTGACTGCAACCTAACATTTAGAGAATACTTAGTGCACTTATCAAATAGACTACGCAAGCTTATCTACTTCTTTAAGCAACTACGTCATTCAGCTGATCCAGTCGTCTTGAAAATGGTTTACCAAGCAATGTGCCAATCAGTCTTAACTTATTGCATCTCTTCCTGGGGCGGGGCTGCCAAAACCTACTTCATACAGATAGAATGTGCGCAAAGAGCTATTCTTAAGGTATGCTGCTTTAAACCACGGCTTTATCCCACAGTCAAGCTATATGAGTACTGCCAAGTCTTAACTGTTCAGCAGAAAAAAATATAACACATAACAATGTTCAATTTGTTGCAAAACGCTGCAAATTTGATATACGTTACAAACCGGTAAGAACAACCTAATTCCAAATTTGCAGCGTGTTACTATTTTTTTTACCCTTGTTATTAACAAATTGCATTGTTTTTTTAAAAATAAACAATGTTCCGTATGTTGCAAAACGCTGCAAATTTAATACACGTTACAAAACGGTAAGAACAACCACATTCCAAATTTGCAGTGTGTTACAAATTTTTTTGGCAATGTTATTAGCAAAAAACACTTTTCACCCCTTTTCAACCGTTTCCGTACACCCCAAAATCACACGGTAAGTTATTTTTCAACACATTTGTTCGAAAAATGCATTTACAAAGCCTGTATATATTGTTCGAAAGTTAAAAATTACTCACCATACAACGGAACGTGCGGTAAAATAGGTACTCTCACCTAAGTACCTATTTTACGGCATACCCCGTTGTATAGCACCGTGCGTTTTCTTTACGGTTTTTTTTTTTAATTTCCATAAAAATAATTAATTCCACCAAAGAGTTTCACATTAAGAGAATAAACAACCTGACTGATCGAACCTCCTTGGAAGCGCTTTTGCTCAATACGTTGTCTCACTTTAATACTAAAGAGTAAATGAGACGAAAGATGTAGTTCTAATTTTCACCACGTGCATGTGGCGCCATTTGCAAATTCGCGCCATTTCCATATTAGAAACTTCAAAAATTGTTGCGACTTTCCCACTGTTAAATAAAGTTTTTTTAATTACATATTGTACTGTTTTCTCGCAAATGTGTTGAAAAACATTGTATGACACACGTGCAGATATTGGTATTTACAAACTCGTGACTATGGTAAGCCCTCGACTTAGTTTCGGGCTTACATTCGTATACTCGTTTGTAAAAACCAACTTACCGCACTAATAGTATCATAAATAACTATTACCTTCTTTATGAACCCCTTAAAAATTTCAGCAAGTTACTAATCATTTTCGGGCTTTAATGACTGGCCTAAAAGGATTTTTGCAAAAAGCAAAAACGTTTACCGCCATCTTGACAATATGTTCGTTTAGGCACAAATCAAAATGGTGGACATCGTTTTTCAGCTGTCATGTTTAAACAGAAAAAAATGGAGCTGTGAGTTTTTATGAAGAAAAAGTACGCAAAAACAAAATTAAAAAAACACTTTATTTTTTACACAATTAAATATTATTGATCACAATTTGGTTTTAAGAAGGTTATTATTTATTTAGTATACTTAACATTGTTACACTAATACATAGGATAGTATAAATACAAACTGAAATATTTTCAACTGAGTAGGTATACCTTACAGGGCGGTAAACACCACAAACAAATACCTAGTATTAATGAAATATTTAAAAGTAAGTAATACTGTAATAACATGATAGAGTAGTTTACTGCATAAATAAATGAAAATCGTCCGTCCGTTACATTAGGTATTAAAAAATAATGGACACTTTTAAGGTATTGGATAGCTTTTATCGCTGGCTCTGAGCGCGGCAACCGAATCAAGAAATTCCCTAACAAAAATAACCCCGCATCGTCTAACGTCATTTCAGTTCGGGAAACTTCGGCAATCATAAAAATATCCGTCATGGACAATTTACTTTTTCATACTGATTCTAAACGGCCAGCTACAAAAGAAGGTTTTCACAATGAAACCTACTTATAAAATTCTTCTACATCAAAGCAGAGTGGCGCAGTGGAAGCGTGCTGGGCCCATAACCTGTTGAAAATTATGACCCTGTTTGGAAAGACCTGGAAATCCTGTTTAATAAAGACCTACTTATATCTTCATTATAATTTATTTTTCTTTATTACAGAAGTGCACCATAAACATTTCAAATAAATGATATTCTCGTTAAATATTCGCGGTAGGCGATAATTTTTTTTCTTTTTTTTTAAATTTCTATGCAATAGCTTTACCGCGGCAGTCCCGAGTGCCACACGTATTTTTTTGTTTTATTAAATCAATGAATATTGACAAAGATAAAATGCTTCGAGATTCGGGAGTGGGGTTTTGTCCTGTAAAATTATACCGACCGAGTGACTTTTTGCGATTTTTAGAAGCATTGTAGGTATCTTCGTCAATTTTGGTTATTGTTACAAAAGAAAAAATACGGGTCACATATTTTTTTACAATTATTTGTATTCCACCCGTTCATGTCTTTTGTATAAATAGTGAGGGGAGCGACGCGCGTAAGTACGCGAAACCGCTACAGGCAGCGCCTGTGGCGTGTTTCAAACATTTCTATACATTCGATCTTACCGCTGGCCGCCCTGCACAGCGGCAAGGTCGTGAACGGATCATTACTGTGAAATGTGCAAAAAACGGAAAATCAATAAAGAAACAAAACACAACAGTTGTGCTGGTACTATGTACAAAGACACTGTTAGGCTACGTCCGCACAGGCAGGTGGCTTGCTTAGTACCAAAACCTTAGTGGCTTACAATCTGGCTACTTGCTAGGATACACGGTGGCCGCACTGAGAGGTGGTTTGAACAGAGGTTCTCTTTTAAAAACTGATGTAATTAATATTTCATCCATTTGTTTCTTCCAAAATGCCTCGCGCCTACTGGCAAAAAACCAACACGTTTGTTTACCCGGATACATGCTAAGCGACTAACTAGGCGTCAAGCGCGCAATGCGGCCGTTCGCAAACATGCTAGTACGTTCGTTATACCAAGATACTCGCTAGGTGACTCGCTACGCTCTAGGCGCTAACCTAGCCACCTGCCTGTGCGGACGTAGGCTTAAGGACTTGACGCGGTCGTCAAATCATTAAAAAGTCTTCTAACATTTGGATAGCCAACTGTTGGATGGTCACTGTGGTGACTTGGCATCAGTCACAAGTTTGTAGACGTGCAGGTGATCAGACATTTTGGTCGCTCGAACATAAGGGACGTGGTTTGGTCAGCAGCATCGCGATTGAAGTGGGATGGTGGCAAAGGTTATAGATAGCTAAGAAAGCTTTTCCGTCTGACTCTCAAACCTAACGGGATGGTCGGATAGGGGATGTCGGATAATGTTGTTTATGATAATTACATATTATACACCGTGTTCCGGACGATATACATAAACTTCGACCAGATGTTCAAACCACGGAAGTAAGCATTTTTCATTATGGACACATTAATAAATTCTTATTTTTTATTTTTTGTTAATTTTCATACAAACTAAATACCTAGACGTAAATAACCCGATATGCATGCCTCTTTATCCGAATTGGCAACGTCATTCATAACATTTGGCGGGCTGAAACAAATGAAATGCAAATAGTATTTGATAGATTTCAAATTAAGATACTTTCTCACTGCATAGCTCAATTAAATTTCATTAAATGAAATTACAAATATCTTTGTAACGAAGCCTTTTTAAGTACTACTTCCTTTGTTGGATTTGATTTGTAAAAGCCATAGAAGTATTTGCTAAAGTTTATGTATAACGTGAAGAACACGGTGTATAAGCTTACTAGCCCACAACAGTGGAAGGTAATTGGTTGATATTTGTAAAGTAACGGTCTGGGATGGTGGTGTTTTCAATGGGTGCGCCCCATGAGTGCTGATTTCTTAGAATTATAGTGTGAATTATATAGGATGATTTGTAATTCGATGCGGTCCTTGAAACGGGTGATATGATACTAGACCTCATTTGCAACAATTTTAACCCCAACAACATGGGGTCCAGATTGACTGGTTTTGGAGATATCGAACTTGTTGTCGTATTGTTGCAAATAAGGTCTAGTTTCACCCATTTTAAGGACCGCATCGAATTACAAATCAGCTTGTATTCTTGGGGGCAATTATTCAAAACACGCAACAACAAACTCAGCTTACAAATACACAGAAATGAGCATATTTTTTAGTACCACTATTCCTTTGGGAAATTCCGAAAATCGTTATAAAAATGCATCCGCACGTTTTTAGACGAATGTGAGTCCAATATTTTTAAAATTTTTGATTTTAGATCATTAGTTTCATAGGTTTTGGGGATTACCTCTGAAACCACTAAATAACTAGGATCAAAATCGTCATTATCAAGCATATGTTGTGCGATTAAAAGTATGTATTCTTGATATTCAGAGTAATACTCGCCACTTCTCCTATCATTCGTTGAAATTAATTCAACAGCCATTTTATCGAAAGCTTCGGTAAACAGATGATATATTGATGGTGTGGTATTATATCGTTCAGTGTCTTCTTTTAAATACTTGACAAAAGCTAGACCTAAAGAAGGCGATATTTCAATATGAATATCTTTCCAAACACCTACTATTTCATCTGATATATATTTATAACTGAAATTGAGTTTCGAAAACTTGCTTGAGTCAAATATGTCGTTCAATACAGATTTGTGATCGTCCATGACCTTTACGTATTCTGTCATAAGTTTCCAACTAGTATACAATACATAGTTGTGTAACAATGGCAACTCTTTTTCTATTTTAGTTTTTATTTCTATAAATGGTCGGACGGGCAAAGTCTTTTTAGTGACATAATAAACTCTACAGTAAAAAAACAGAAAGCTTAAAAATTTCTTGAAATTGTCTCTAACATAGTATTGGCCTATATTCGTACTATCCCACAATTGAAAAGCTTCTTCCATAGCTGGCTTGAGCACTTTTCTGAATCTCAGTAGCTGATCTTCCTCACTCTTACCACACAACAAGTAACACGCAAATGTTTCCAAAAGTTTACTTTCAAACGAACAAAATTTAGCTCCAGCTGGAAAAAGCATTTTATTAGCAACGAATTCTTCGTCGAGATGTTCCATTATTTTTGGTGCATAATCTATTAAATCGTTAACAAAGGTCTCACAATTTGCGCTAGCAGGCAGTGAGGTTAAAAACTCATAACTTTTCATGTAAAATCGTTCTCGTATAGCGATAGGAACATTTCGCACCTCACCAAATATTTTGTAGATTTCTGCACTCTCTTCTGCAGTTAAGCCATCGATAAATGCACTCAATATTTCCCAGAGTTCTTTTTGTACAGAAGGATTATGAGCCATAAGAGCTATTCGAGTGTAAGTGTGCTTAACAAGGGCTGCTCGAATTGAAGAATCTTGAGAAGTGTTCCATATTTCCAAAAAAATTGATATGTGATCACGATGCTCCAATTTTTTAGCAGCGAGTTGAAGTCCGTATTTTCGCAAGGAGTCTGGTGCATCCAATAATTTCAGTAAGTGCTCACGACTTGCAACTACACTCATATTAGACAATATTGCATTTAGAGAAGACACTGTATACTTTAAGTAATCTCCTTTAGCGTACCACAAAACAGTATCGAAGGGGATTATTGGCCTGGCCACATGCAAATGTTTAGCAATGTTTTTCCTTATGGTCATTTCTTGCGATAGCTTTCCACGGCAATTTAATTTTTCATCTTCAGGTTTATATTTTTTCACCAGTTCTGTCAGTCGGTATTGAGGAAGAAGCGCAAAAAGACCTATGATAACGGCTTTTCGTCCATTGAGTTTATTCAGATGTAGCAAGTATGCGTCAATCCAGTGCTGGACGAGTGAGTGCGGCCAGTAGACGCGCAGCTTGGTGAGCAGACGTTGTAACGAAATAGCCCCCTTAGTTCGCAACGTGTCTATTTCCTTGTCGTGTTGCATCAGCAGCTGCGGCTTGTGCTTCAGCGCGTTCACGCACACTTCTTCACTATGACACAGTGATAACGAATCCTCGAACATGTGCTTCCGCCACGACTTCTTCACATTGTATAAACATGACATATCTGTATGCCACTTGTTCTCTTGTCTTGTCTTGACCAAGTAGTGGATCTTTTTTAGTATGTTAGGGTACTCACTGATATCTCTTTTCCAGTCTCTTAACAAAGTCAAGGCATTATTTAAGTGAATTATACTATCAGCCAACTGTGACACATCTGACATGCTTTCACGAGGAACCTTTCTCATAACGGAATCGAAAAGATACATGAACAGTTTGTTGTTTTGTTCTTCATTTAGCTTACTTTGAATGTTTCCAAAAGTTTTGAATTTTATCTTTTTTTCTACTATTTCTGGTATCGGTTCATCATGTAAAACTTTATATAAAATTATGGATTCAAGGCACAATTGTACATTGTTATTCGATTCGGTGTATACATCCATACTGTGGAACAACTGATCCAAAAGTTTCCAACTGTCAGCATCAATATTGTGAGTCGAAATTTGTGAAAGCAGGTTATCGATGAACTGAATCTTGAATTTGAAAGGTTCTCTAATGTAGTTGTCTCTGAAAAATTGTAGCAACGATTTAATTCGCTGTGGGTTTTTTCCTGCACCAGTGATTAATATTGAGAGCACTGTGTTTCGGTCAGCTGGTGACTTGTCTTTACGTAACAGATTTTTTAATTCTCTCAAAGCAACCTCAGTTGGAGCAAACTCATACCACTCGTAAAGTTTTATATTCCAGTTGATATTAATGTCTTTGTAACTTGGACAGAATGCTTCCAGCTCAGTTTTATCTATAAAAGCTTTCTTTACGAAATCAAACCTTTCTTCCTCTGGTATCTTGTTAAGAAATAGTTTCAAGGTACTAAAATAACACAAACCATATCCGTGGTCTTTTTTCACTTGCTCACAGAGAAATGTTTTTATTTCTTTTTTATTAATATATCGCACCACCTCGGTCATTTCGAGCCTATATATGTACTTTGGTAAGTTTTCAAATATTTTTTGTGAATATTTCTTTAACAGGAGTTTTGTTTTCTTTTTTCCCAAACAAGGATTGCCACCAACATCTTGTTCTAGCACGTTGAAAACGTCTTCGGTATGGGACTTTAATAAAAATAATATTTCCTGTTTCGCTTCGTATGGGTTGGCCGCTACCCGGGTATAGTATGTCATGAAATAAGGAGACCTTTTGCACAAACGTTTGAAAATAGATAGTGGTATGAGACGCTTGTTTTTTATTACATCTTCTATGAAAGTGATTGAACAGTTTATCAACCACTTATGAGCGCTTTCCGTTGCTGTCAGATATTCATAAAAGGCTTCGACTCGAGTTTCATCTTTCAAATTGAGTCTAATGTGAAGCATGAGTTTGTTAAATGTTTTGGTGTTCATGCTAGGTAATAGTTGTGTGTGTAGGTACTCTGGATTGATGATGTTTGCGTACTGTGGCTCGGTGATTAGCCACGTGGACTTTTTGATAGCTGTCGCCGCATACAGCATGTCGTTAGATTTCATTACTTCGATGATATAGTCTACATTTCTGTTTCTGCTGGCGATTTCTATTTTCAAAAGGTTTTCTATGTCGCTATCATCGTAACTTATCCAACTTAATTCATATTTTTCATTGGCAATCGCATCTTCTACGAGCTTGTTGAAGTGTCGACGCTTTTCGCCGAGTGTGTCTCCTTCTAGTGTCAGAGGCGGCATTATGATGATCTGCAACAGAAATATGCCTAATAGATATGGTGCTTTTATAAAGTAGTAGACCTGTGTCGTTGCAGACAGGTACAACCATATACCAGTAGCGATTCGTGTGGGGTAAGCATTTACCAGTGTATGATGTCCACAGATAAATCAAATTGATGAAAAAAAAAACAATATTTGCCGACTAGTCGGCTTTGTTCTGTGGTTCTATGTCGGTAGGCAATAGAACACATTTCCATAACAACTTTGTTTTGGAAAATCATAAGATATCGGTCGATCGGATGGTGAGTCCTCCATTACTCGCCGCCCGCATGCCAGATCTTACCGTATGATATGGTAGGGTTGCCAGATTCAGGCATTTTTTTTCCGGGACTATTCGGTCTGTAGGAAAATATACGAAAATTTTTAGCTAACATTCTACATGTTACATTATTTAGGTTCTTTCTTTTAAATTAGCCAACAGGGGGGGATACTTGAATCCATTAAGAGAACGTTGTGTAAGTGAGTGAAATAGGCAAAAATTTCTATAGTCAAAAATAGCCTAGAGTAGGTAGTATTGGTATGTCTCAAGATTTGACATAAGTAATACGTATTCGAAATCGGGTAAAAATAACTGTAATTCCTGGACACGGGATAATGCACGTTACTCCGGGACAATCCGGGATTTCCCGCCCATTAGGCAACCCTGGCATACGGCTAGAAATCGGATTGCGATGTCCGATGCCGTGGGTGTCTCTGTGGTGGCTGAATCGTAAGGTGGAGGCTGTCCTCTCCCTCACGCGTCCCGCTTCCTCTTTTGCTAGCATGACTAACCAAATTTTTATTACGTTGACAAAGAATTTTTATTTTTTTATGTTTGTGTGCTCTTTGGTATAAAAGTAATTAATTCAACTTAAAATCATCACGCGTTTTTAAGAAAGATGTTTCTACTGACATGCGCGTAACAAAGTGATCATTATTATTAGTCTTTTATTTTACATTATAATTTATTAATATACAAAAACCGTCAGTTAAAATTTCCAATATACTAAAACCTAAACTACCCATGTCGGGGTGCCACAAATATTTCCTTCTGTGTCACGGTTGGGTAGGTAATATATTTATATATTTTAGCGACAGCTAGTTGTACCGTATTTATTACTTTAACCAACATCAACCAGCTATTATGAATAATAACTAGTGAGTGTGAATTATTTAGCACTTTGACTTGTCAGTTTAGTAAATATACATAATGACTAGTTAGTAAGTATGCATAACTTCAGTTTAGTCTCTTGGACTGACTTGACAACTTACATATAAGTACATGTTACAGTCATTGAAATAAAATGACATGCTGAAATGATGTTTAGGTACATGAGCAAGTACGAGTCTTCTTCTTTGTCCTCGCCTTATCCCGTTACGCGGGGTCGGCTTTCTTAATCTTGAGGCGCCATCTATTCCGCTGTTTAGCATCGTCGTCTGACAGGCCACATTCCTTCATGTCCTTCAGAACTTTTGTCATCCAAGTTGTCTGTGGCCTGCCCCTCCCTCTCTTCACTAATAGCCATGGAAAGGCACTTTATAACAATATGGTTATCTGGTTTCGGGTGTTCAAAAAATTACTAACACGTCGTTGTCGGTTATTTTTTGTCAAATCATTTGTAATTATGTTCATTTGTAATCTATGACCTTATTGGGGCTCATTATTGCCATTTTATCATGATAGGTGGCGCATCCTCAAAATAGCCATTGAAAGCTGTCAAGTCAATTCAATACATTTTATAACCTACTAGCACTCCGCCCGCGGCTTCGTCGGCGCCTGTCTCTAACTTCGAACTCAGTGAATTTAATGCCTGGTCACCCTGGTTCATAAAAAATACTTTTGGAAAATCTAAAAATTGTCTAGTAGTTTAGGAGCCTATTCAATACAAACAAACAATCAAATCATTCCTTTTCTTGAAATATTAGTGTAGACAAACTAATTATCCGATGTTTATCCCGCTAGGGGTTGATTATTGAAATATAAATAAATACGCATCCTTTATTCGATTGAGAGATAATTGGATTTTGGAAGCAAGCAGTAAAATTCTTCCCTTAAAACTTAATCATCCCTTTTCACCAATTTAGGGGGTGATTTTCCTATACAAACTTTAACATCGTCTAGATTACCAATGGAGGGTAGTTTTAAAAAAGTAATAACGCTCACCTTTTTTATTTACTTATACTCATATTCATACCAAGTTTCAAGTTCATAAACCCAAGAATAAGATTTTTCATACAAACGTTTTCACCCCCTTAGAGGAGGATTTTTGCGCAAAATCCCTTCTTATGTTCACCTCCATAATAAATTGCAACTATCGATCAAAATTCAGGTTACACGTTTAGCGGTTAAAGAATCTCCCCTTTAAACTTGAATACCCCTTTTCACTAACTTGGGGGGTGATTTACGAAAAATCCAAAACACGTGTTTAGTTATTTTTGATCTAGTATATAAATACTGATTTTCACATTAATCAACTCACGCGTTATGATTTTCCCATACAAACTTTAACAACACCTAGATTACCAATGGAGGGTAGTTTAAAAAAAATAATACCGCCAATCTTTTTTATTTATTATTGTTCTTATTCGTGGCAAGTTTCACATTTATAAACCCACGGAATAAGATTATCCATACAAAGGTTTTCACCCCTTTTCACCCCCTTAGAGGAAGATTTTCGCAAAATCCCGTCTTATTGCTTCCCTACACGGTAGACTGCAACTGCTGTCCAAAATTCAAATTACTGCGTTCAGCGGTTTTGGCTGTAGTCGAGTCTTAATAAAAAACCCTGTTCTTTTATATTATTTATTTATTTATTTATTAATGATCAAAAAGGTACATTTTAAAGTTTGTAACGTACATACTGTCCAACAAAACTATACACATATTATAGATAAATCCATACATTTTAATTTTCTCGAAATATGCATCTTTGTGCTGTAGCAGGATGTACTAGTCTTGGTGTACACTTGTTGTTACCCAAAGATATAACGATAAAAAGAAGAGGCAAAAGGAAAAAAAATACGTGTGGCACTCGGTGAAAGCCGCGGTAATGCTATAGCATTTAAAAAAAAAAACAAGAAAATATTATCGTCTACCGCGACTATTTAACGAGAATATCATTTATTTAAAATGTTTGTGGTGCACTACTGTAATAAAGAAAAATAAATTATAATGAAGATATGTGAGTCTTTTACATACAGGATTCCCGGGTCGGGGCACCTGGGAATCCTGTATGTAAAAAACTGAGTCAAAATTTTCAACAGGTTATGGGCCCAGCACGCTTCCACTGCGCCTATATGCTTTGTTGTAGGAGAATTTAAAAGTAGGTTTCATTGTGAAAACCTCCTTTTGTAGCTGGCCGTATAGAATGAGTACGAAAAAGTAAATTGTCTTTATGACGGATGTTTTTATGATTGCCGAAGTCACCGGAACTGAAACGACGTTAGACGATGCGGGGTGTTAGGTATTTTTTTCAGGTTTTTTTCGTTAGGGAATTCCTTGATTCGGTCTCCGCACTCAGAGCCCGCGATAAAAGCTTTGCAATAGCTTAAAAATTAAATTAAGCTTAAAATCTTCGGAAACATCGATAATAGATCCGCCACTTACGACGTGGGAAAATTCAGCACAGGAACCTCAATTACTTGGCTTTTATTTCATCAAAGTACTTTAAAAAAACTTTGAGGCTTTTAGTACCTACCAAGATTAATGTAGGTTCCACTCAAAAAAAAAACATTATTATCATTAAAGTGTAATGTTTTATCAAGTTCCGTATCAAAATAATTACGTTCATTTTAACTTCTTTCAATAAAGCTACGGTTTTTTTTTCAGTGCCCCGGTACGTACACTCCTACCTAAATACCAGCTGAACAATTTGTTCTTTTGAACGAGAAGAAGACTGTCGACTTCAAGGGCACCCCGAGGTTCGGACCGTAAACCGTAACATATTAAGTGTAGCTAAATATACCGTAGTTGAATTAACCGTAGGTGTGTTAAACGTAGGCGAATTAACCGTTGGTGAGTTAACCGTAGGTGAATTAAAAGTAGATGAATTATCCATTAGGTATTTCGTACATTAGTTATAACAAACTTAATTATGTGAAACGACCATTAGTTAAACCAACCGGTAGGTCTTTTTACCGTAGTTATATCGAAAGTAGTTAAAATAAATGCAGTTACTTTGATATGGAAACTTTTATCAATATTGGCATGAAGAAGGGTCATCTGTGACTCAGCTCCGGCGCAATTGAAATGTATCTCAGGTTTTTTGTTATTTTATGTACATCAAATAACAGATTTCCTTTTTTTCAATTTCAGTGGCTAACTTAGTTAAATTGCTTAAATAAGTCTTCTTCAATAAATGGACTATCCAAAACGAAAAGATTTTTTAAATTCGTACCAGTAGTTCTTGAGATTAGCCCCTTGAACCAAACAAAACAAACTCTTCAGCTTTTTCAACTGGGCGTGGATGGCTATGTCCGAAACTATGTGGAATATCAAAAAACGTTGAAAGGAGTCTCGAGGCCGATTTTGACGAAAACTAAAACTGCATCATTGGATTTCAGAATATTCAATAATTCTGGCCAGGAATCGAACCCGCTGCCGCGCTGGTTTGGAAAAGAATCACATCCTGTATTATTACACTATTCGATAATGTTGCTAATAAGGATAAAATTCTGGGAAGTAATCTCATACGGCAAACTTTTTTTTTTTTTCTTTTTTTTTTTTTAGCGTGGTAAAATCATCAAATTAGTCCTCCCACCCGGGCAGGGCGGGAGGGACTGTCAGACTTGTACTGACTAAAATCATGGAATTAAAGAAGATATTTATGAAATTGCTATTTTTTTTTGTTACTTGTGCCTTGAACGGTGCATCCACACCGCCGGTAACATTTGTGGAGCAACAAAAGGCAACACGGTAACATTCGGTAACTTTTGTGGCTCCTTGTTACTATTTGCTGATTGTTACTCATCCACACCGCAGTAACATCCGACAACAAATGTTGCCGTGTTACTGTATGTCGAGTAACGTAGCTCGACACAGTTGGTAACATTGTTATATAATGAGGGTAACATTGTTACCGAATGTTGAGCAACGTTACTCGACTTACAGTAACACGTCAACACTTAGTAACATTAAATAACATTTTGTTGGCTGATGTTACCGAGTAACAATTCGAAACGTTGAGCTACAAATGTTACCGGCGGTGTGGATGCATGGTTTTTTTATTAAGTATATGTTTTTTTTTTACATAATTTTAATTTAAAAACATATTTTTGTTTTGGATAGTCCATTTATTGAAGAAGACTGGAACCTAGCAGCGGGTGAAACCGCGGGGAACATTTAGTAACTTAAACATTTCTCCTAACGCGTATTTAAGCAATTTAACTAAGTTAGCCACGGAAATTGAAAAAAAAAGAAAACTGTTATTTAATGTACATAAAATAACGAAAAAACTGAGATATATTTCATTTGCGCCGGGGCTAGGTCACAGATGACCCTTCTTCTTTTCCTACTATTTATTAAGTAATAATTAACACTTTACAACTGGAAAAATATCCAAAACTAGAGCATAATCATTGATATAAAATATTTTATGAGATAAAATTGTACCTCTCTATCCCCTCATCTACAGAGTGGTTGAGCTATGGATGATTAATTTCATTGTGCAATAGGTACTTACACAATAAGCCGCAAGTCAGTGTTAACTTAGACCGATGTACCATTACCATACTATTAAACTCTGTAGGTACTATGCGTTTTATCTAAGAACAGTCTGTCCTTGGCGCTTAATTACCTATTACGACAACAAATTAAAATACATTGTGAAAAACAATTTTCAGTATTTCTGTAAGAAGTCACGATGAGTCACGATAAGGCGCCAAGGTCATATTCTTGTTGGAAACACACTTTCCTGAATTCAGGACGTCCTGAATATCGGACCCTGAAATCGGACAATGTAATTGCCCCTATAGGTAGTACTTACAACTCAAGACCGATCAAGGTCAAACTGTTACCACTGACAACGATTGTTGACAACTGCAAGTTACATAATTATTATAATCATCAAGGGGATAACGAGAATGATTCACTGCTATTTACGCGATGCGATTTGGTTCATATATTATAAGAAAAAGCGATTGAAATGTGTTTTATACATTAACCTTCATGATAAAACTTCTTTTATTGTGATAAATATTCAAAACCTACTTATTAAAAGTATTTGATAGATTAGCGAAACTTGATGTGAGGGCTGTAAAAACTACTTATCTTTAGACAGTAATGTTCTTCAGAAGGATCCCCAATGTAATACTCAGAACTAACTGAGTTGTGGAGGTTGGATGATGACTAGAATTATACAAAATACATATTATAAAAGTATTGTCACTTACCTCTGGTTATGAGTTTCGGAAGAAATCCCGCACTAATATTTAAAATTCAAATTCACGTCCACCTAAATCGCACTATCGACAAGAACTTGATAAGTCAGAATCTAATATGATGAGGTACACAGATGATTCAGAAGCTCGAGTGTATAATCGGAGCTCAAGCCAATGAATTATATGGTTTATTGCGTTGAAAATAAAGATTCAAGTTGTAAATAAATTACATGTCAGCTTTCCAAGTGTTTGACAATAAATACTAATGTACAGTGTTCTACAATATTTACAATCGAAGTAGAACTACAGATAATATTAATTTCGACAAGTTCTACAGATAACATAATGACTGACCAAAGAATAACACGTTTATCGTTATAAAATATCGTTATAACCGTTATAAACGTTGTAACCGTTTTTTCTGCGGGCTCGATATAATTTTCTTCATTGTGATATAGGGGGCAAACATTTTACATCTGAAAAAACAAGATGCTAGTTCCGATTTTGGCCACACATTGCCAGATCATGGTATAACTAAAAGATACTAATAATCGCATACTATTATATCCATTTGTGGAACTAACGTAGTACGCTCGCATTTACCGCACACATTACTAATCACACATTATGCTATGCCCTGTGGTGGGCAAACTTTCTTGATGGCGGGCCTAAAAAATTCAAAGAAGGGCTAAAATTATATACAGGGTGATTTGTAATTCGATGCGGTGCTTGAAATGGGTGATACTAGACCTTATTTGCAACAATTTTAATCCCGACAATATGGGGTCTAAACTGACTGGTTTTGGAGATATCGAACTTTAAAAGTTTTTCGAAAAAATTCTACCTCTCCATCATTAAGTGCTTATCGTTAGAAAGTAACGATGGTCACCACTTAGAATTTATACTTTTCTGATAGAATATGAAAGACTGAATCTAGTGAATACAAGTTTGTTGTAAAACTAATCATATCTTGGGAAATAAAGTGTCATAAAGTATTTGTTTTGAAGTTTTCTGAAAACTTCCCTTGTCTTTCAAAGCATATTTAAAAAAATAAATGTATGACACTTGGTTTACAAATTACATGGAAAAACTTTCTTGTCTCATTACCTTTCTGAAATGGTGCCACAGTACCCACTTTTAGTTAGTGTCTGACCAGAAATTTAGGGTTGTCACTGACAAGGTAGTAAATCAACGAAAATCGGTTGCAATGTTTTTTCGATCCAACATTTTTTTTCTGTGGTTTTTGTCCAAACTGTTATCTGATATTAGCTTTTTGAGTCAATGCGCTTAATCCTGGCCGTAATCACATAATCATATCAGGCATAGTCGGTTTTTATTTGGAGTATTTTACCTATGGACCAGATAGTCAAACCATCAATTCTCTTCCATTTAAAACAGCTACTTGAAACATAAGTACAATTACGGAATGTTTGTAAACTCTGGTTTCATAAAAAAAAACTAAACTGGCGTGCATAAAAGTTAGGTCACCCTACTCCAGACAAAGCGCGATTTTGCCTGATGTCATCAACCAGGATTTAGCGCATTGAGTCAAAAAGCTAATATCAGATAACAGTTTGGACAAAAACTACGGAAAAAAAATGTTGGGTCGAAAAAACTTTACAACCAATTTTCGTTGATTTACTACCTTGTCAGTAACAACCCTAATTTTCTGGTCAGACACTAACTAAAAGTGGGTACTGTGGCACCATTTCAGAAAGGTAATGAGACAAGAAAGTTTTTCCTGTAATTTGTAAACCAAGTGTCATACATTTATTTTTTTAAATATGCTTTGAAAGACAAGGGAAGTTTTCAGAAAACTTCAAAACAAATACTTTATGACACTTTATTTCCCAAGATATGATTAGTTTTACAACAAACTTGTATTCACTAGATTCAGTCATTCATATTCTATCAGAAAAGTATAAATTCTAAGTGGTGACCATCGTTACTTTCTAACGATAAGCACTTAATGATGAAGAGGTAGAATTTTTCGAAAAAGTTTTAAAGTTCGATATGTCCAAAACCAGTCAGTTTAGACCCCATGTTGTCGGGGTTAAAATTGTTGCAAATAAGGTCTAGTATCACCCATTTCAAGGAACGCATCGAATTACAAATCACCCTGTATAACAATTATTGTATGGGGCGTATACCAGGTGCCATCCGCCATTTTGATTTTTTTTCAAAATGGCGGCCAAGCAGGAAACCATTTTTCTGAAAAACTAATATTTAATTAGTTTTGTTGCGGCAGTATCCTTTTTGATCAATAAACATCAAAATATTAAAAAAAAAGAAGAAAAAAACCAATTATGTCACCACTTGTTTATGTTTAACAGCTCATAACTTGGAAATGTGACGTTTTACCAGGTTTTGCTTCTCTACATTTTATGTTTGTTTTGATGTGATCTATCGATTTATGAATGTTTCAGTTGTGGCCGCAATTTTGAAAAAATATCAAAATGGCGGATGGAAACTGGTACAAAAGGCACAAAGCCCTTTCTTTAATAGATTTTCAACCTTATCACAATAATGGAAGTTAATGTACAATTAGTAAAATTTGACAGATTGCGGTAGTTTGACCTGCTCGCGTCTGTACATGCACACCGTTAATGTTGAAGTAGCGACACTGCATAATAATCTGGTCTCCGCGACGGGGACCTTTGCGGTCCCACGGAAACCATCCGTGTGACACGCGGGCGCACGCGCGTTAGCACGCAACAGGTACCCGTCGTGTGCGACCGTTTAAGTCGTTCAGTTCCAGCTCTTCAGAGCACTGGTCGTGCCAGTGCCCAAGAATATGATAATACGAACAGGATTTTTTCAAAAACGTTGCACACTATCTTGACTTGTGTTCGTATTAAACGGAAAAATGGAGCTGTGAATTTTAATAAAAAAATAAGTTAAAAATAACTAAAAACGATATACACCGTGTTCTTCACGTTATCCATAAACTTTAGCAAATACTTCTATGGCTTTTACAAATCAAATCCAACAAAGGAAGTAGTACTTAAAAAGGCTTCGTTACAAAGATATTTGTAATTTCATTTAATGAAATTTAATTGAGCTATGCAGTGAGAAAGTATCTTAATTTGGCCTATGTTGCCGCTTAGTGCAATTAAAATGATAAATCTATCAAATACTATTTGCATTTCATTTGTTTCAGCCCGCCAAATGTTATGAATGAAAATACGACGTTGCCAATTCGGATAAAGAGGCATGCATATCGGGTTATTTACGTCTAGGTATTTAGTTTGTATGAAAATTAACAAAAAATAAAAAATAAGAATTTATTAATGTGTCCATAATGAAAAATGCTTACTTCCGTGGTTTGAACATCTGGTCGAAGTTTATGTATATCGTCCGGAACACGGTGTATAATATCCGTGGTCGTATGCCACCTAGCCAATCAAGATTGTGTGGAACAACCGCAGGTGGCATACGACCACGGCTATTATATATCGGTCAAATGAAAATTGTTCTTGTTTTATACTTTGAGTGCGCATTTTTTTCGTAGTCGGGTTTTAGTTCATCATCATCATCAGCCGGAAAACGTCCACTGCTGAACATAGGCCTCCCCCTTAGACCGCCACGCCGAACGACAGTTCGCCACTTGCATCCATCGGTTGCCCGCGACCCTCACGATATCGTCGGTCCACCTAGTGGGAGGCCTACCTACGCTGCGTCTTCCGGTCCGTGGTCGCCACTCGAGAACTTTTCTTCCCCATCGGTTGTCAGTTCTACGAGCGATGTGGCCTGCCCATTGCCACTTCAACTTGCAAATTTTATGAGCTATGTCGGTGACTCTGGTTCTTCGTCGAATATCCATGTTCCGGATTTTATTCCGCAAAGAAACTCCGAGCATAGCTCTTTCCATTGCTCGTTGAGTGACTCTTAGTCTCTCTAAAACGCCAGCAGTCAGAGACCACGATTCAGAGCCATATGTCATCACTGGCAACACACACTGGTTAAACACCCTTGTCTTGAGACACTGTGAGATTCTCGATGAGCACATATCACGTAGCTTCCCAAACGCTGCCCATCCAAGTTGGATTCTTCGGGCGACCTCTTTCTCGAAGTTGGACCTACCTAACTGAACAATCTGTCCAAGGTAAGTAATATAAAATGGTCTACAACTTTGAGAGTATCATTCCCAACAACAACCGGTACGGGTGCCACATGGACATTCGACATGACTTTCGTCTTGTCCATGTTCATTTTAAGGCCGACCCTTTGGGAAACGATACTGAGGTCGCTGAGCATAGCATTGAGGTGCTCCAACGATTCTGCCATGATGACTATATCATCGGCAAAACGAAGGTGAGTGATGTATTCGCCATTGATGTTGATGCCGAATCCGTTCCATTCCAAGAGCTTGAAAACGTCCTCCAACGCGTTCGTGAACAGTTTCGGAGAAATAACGTCTCCCTGTCTCACGCCTTTCTGCAATTGGATTGGTTTCGTGCTCTCTTCCTGAAGTGGGATGGACATGGTGGCGTTTCTATACAAACACTTCAACACTTCGATATACCTATAGTCGATATGACATCGTTGGAGGGACTGCAATACTGCCCAGGTTTCGATTGAATCGAAGGCTTTTAGTTAATCGGGTTTTAGTTATTTTTAACTAGCCTATTTCATCCCACTGCTGGGCAAAAGCTATATAATGTAAGTATATATATTTCAAATGTGCTCATCAAGCCCTTTAATTTGATACCCATGCCGATACTGTGCGAAAATAGCGGACAACTGAGACGCTTCTAAAGACACCTCATTTGTCATGTAATGATAAGTAGTTTAGAAGTTATGAGGGAACAAACAAACATGCATACATCCCGGTCAAAATCATAACCCTCCTTTTGGCTTTGCCGTAGTCGGGTAAAAATACACAACATTAAAAAACAAAACTTTATTTTATTACACAATTTTATCTCACTTATCATATTATCACAGCCATGCCTTAACATAAACAGCAAACTCTTGTGTGGTCGCTGTGGTGACGCAGTAACGAGTTTGCAAACGTGCAGGTGATCAGGGAGTGTAGTCCGTTAACAAAGATACCTACGGGCACGCATACGTATGAAGGAACGTAAAGAACTAACGTCAAAATCAAATTTGCGGACGGATAATACCACCACGACGAAGACATTTTGAAGTCATTACATCAAATTGCAGTAAAAAATGTCGAAAACGAATTTTCACTATTTTACTTTACAGCGTCAGCGATTATTGGAACAGCGCCTCTGGTGTACAAAGAAGGAGCAAATTTTTTCCTTTAAATTAAATGTCAAAGTTCCAGTTTACGTCACAATAAGTGAAAACTCATGATAAGGCCTCTGGCTCGTTAAAACGTTCGGCCGAAACCACGGGTTTCGTGTTTAGAGATTAGACCCCCAGACACTTTGCTCAAATAGTCATTCTAACATACAGAACGTGTTGGGTCAGCAGCATCGTATTTTTTGTTTAATTCCATGCAGTGGCCTCCTTGGCTCCGCAGCGATTGATTGCTTTCTATAAAATTATGCTTTTGTACATTATACATAGTTGGGTGCTTTATTCATTATTATTCTGTTATCTTAGGCTGCTGGTCATGGACAGCTTACATAATACATATAGAAAAGAAAGCTACTATAAACTCCGACATCTTAAGACCACCTAGACTCTCAATTATCAGTAGTACAAAATAAAGTGTGATGCCATCCTGAAACATTTTGTGAAATATTTCTTTTAACATCGGACCTGCGCAGTTCAATTTCTGGGATGATTCCGAAAGTTATTATAATAATGCATTCGTACTGCTTTAGACGGGTGTGATTCCATTTTCATAATTATTTCATTTTTTCTCTCACTTGGTTCATACGTTTTGGAGACAATCTCTGAAACCACGAAATAACTAGGTTCAAAATGTTGATCATCAAGCATATGCTGTGCGGTTTCGAGTATGTAATGTGGATGTTCATAGAAATACTCTCCACTATTCGTATAATTCGTTGAAAGTAATTCATCACACATTTTTTCAAAAGCTTCGGTAAACAGATGGTAAATTGATGGTATATTATTATATCGTTCAGTGTCTTCCTTTAAACAGTTTACAATAGCTAGACCTAATGAAGGCGATATTTTAACATGAATATCTTTCCAAACAAATGACATTTCATAATGTATATCTTTATAACTGAAATTTAATTTAGATAACATGCTTGAATCACAAATATTGCTCAACATAGATTTGTGATGGTCCATTGCCTTTATGTATTCTGTCATAAGTTTCCAATTAGTATACAATACATAGTTGTCAAACAATGGCAACTCTTCTTCCATTTTAGTTTTTATTTCTATAAATGGTCGGACAGGTAAAGTTTTTTTAATGACATAATAAACTCTACAGTAAAAAAACAGAAAGCTTAAAAATTTCTTGAAATTGTCTCTAACATAGTATTGGCCTGAATTCGTACTATCCCACAATTGAAAAGCTTCTTCCATAGCTGGCTCGAGCACTTTTCTAAATCTCAGTAGCTGATCTTCCTCATTCTTACCACACAACAAGTAACAAGCAAACACTTCCAATAGTTTACTTTCAAACGAACAAAATTTAGCTCCAGCTGGAAAAAGCATTTTATTAGCAACGAATTCTTCGTCGAGATGTTCCATTATTTTTGGTGCATAATCTATTAAATCGTTTACAAAGGTCTCACAATTTGCGCTAACAGGCAGCGAGGTTAAAAACTCATAACTTTTCATGTAAAATCGTTCTCGTATAGCGATTGGAACATTTCGCACCTCACCAAATATTTTGTATATTTCTGCACTCTCTTCTGCGGTTAAGGTATCGATAAATGCACTCAATATTTCCCAGAGTTCTATTTGTACAGTAGAATTATGAGCCATAAGAGTTATTCGAGTGTAAGTGTGCTTAACAAGGGCTGATCGAATTGAAGAATCTTGAGAATTGTTCCATATTTCCAAAAATATAGATATTTGATCATGATGCTCAAATTTTTTAGCAGCGAGCTGAAGTCCGAATTTTCGCAAGGAGTTTGGTGCATCCAATAGTTTCGGTAAGTGCTCACGACTTGCAACTACACTCATATTAGACAATATTGCATTTAGAGAAGACACTGTATACTTTAAGTAATCTCCTTTAGCATACCACAAAACAGTATCGAAGGGGATTATTGGCCTGGCCACATGTAAATGTTTAGCAATGTTTTTCCTTATGGTCATTTCTTGCGACAGCTTTCCACGGCAGTTTAACTTTTCGTCAT
This sequence comes from Agrotis exclamationis, assembly GCA_950005045.1. Classification (NCBI taxonomy): domain Eukaryota; kingdom Metazoa; phylum Arthropoda; class Insecta; order Lepidoptera; family Noctuidae; genus Agrotis; species Agrotis exclamationis. The sequence goes on from OX465437.1 coordinate 8,705,091, forward strand.
CAGGTCTATATTTTTTCACCAGATCTATAGCCTGGTATTGAGGAAAAAGCACTAAAAGACCTTTAATAACGGCTTTTGGTCCAGCGGGTTTATTTAGATGTAGCAAGTAGGTGTCGATCCAGTACTGGGCGAGTGAGTGCGGCCAGTAGACGCGCAGCTTGGTGAGCAGACGTTGTAACGAAACAGCGCCTTTAGTTCGCAACGTGTCTATTTCCTTGTCGTGTTGCGTCAGCAGCTGCGGCTTGTGCTTCAGCGCGTTCATGCACACTTCCTCAGTCTGACACAGTGACAACGACTCCTCGAACATGTGCTTCCGCCACGATCTCTTCACATTGTACAAACATGACATATCTGTTTGCCACTTGTTCTCATCTCTTATTTTGACCAAGTGGTGGATCTTTTCTAGTATGTATGGGTACTCAGTGATATCTCTTTTCCAGTCTTTTAACAAATTCAAGGTATTATTTGTGTGAATTATACTATCAGCCAAGTGTGACACATCTGACATGTTTTCACGAGGAACCTTTCTCATAACGGAATCGAAAAGATACGTGAACAATTTGTTGTTTTGTTCTTCATTTAGCTTACTTTGAATATTTCCAAAAGTTTTGAATTTTATCTTTTTTTCTACTATATCTGGTACCGGTTCATCATGTAAAACTTTATATAAAATTATGGACTCGAGGCACAATTGTACATTGTTATTCGATTCGATGTACACATCCATACTGTGGAACAACTGATCCAAAACCTCCCAAGTGGCAACGTCAAAATTGTGAGTAGAAATTTGTGAAAGCAGGTTATTGATGAACTGAATCTTGAATTTGAAATGTTCTCTAATGTAGTTGTCTCTGAAAAATTGTAGCAACGATTTAATTCGCTGTAAGTTTTTTCCTGCACCAGTGATTAATATTGAGAGCGTTGTGATTCGCTCAGAGGGTGGCTTGTCTTTACATAACAGATTCTTTAATTCACTCCATGCAACCTCAGTTGGAACAAACTCATACCACTCGTAAAGATTTATATTCCAGTTGATATCAATGGATTTGTAACTTGGACAGAATGCTTCCAGCTCAGTTTTATCAATAAAAGTTTTCTTTACGAAATCAAACCTTTCTTCCTCTGGTATCTTGTTAAGGAATAGTTTCAAGGTACTAAAATAACACAAATGATGTCCACCGTTTTTTTTCACTTGCTCACAGAGAAATGTTTTTATTTCTGTTTTATTTATATATCGCACCACCTCAGTCATTTCGAGTCTATAAATATACTTTGGAAAATTTTCAAACATTTTTTGTGATTATTTTTCCGACCCAAATATCGACCAATAGAATTGCACCATTCGACGTCACGTGGTACAACCTACATGGTATTATACTGATAATTTTTTGAAAATTTGTAGGTTGTACCACGTGACGTCGAATGGTGCAATTCTATTGGCCGACATTTGGGACGGAAAAATAATCCCCTGAATACCACACGAGCTTCAAAATTATCTGGCATTTCCCTCAAGGTTCCCTGCAAACAAATAAAGTCGTCAAGTTTTTCAGGAAAAATCACTCGCGCTTCGCGCTCGTGATTTTTTAACCTGAAAAACTTGACTCCTTCATTTGTTTGCAACGAACCTATCGGAAAATACCCGATAATTTTGAAGCTCTTGTAGTATTATAAGTGAATATTTCTTTAATAGGAATTTTGTTTTGTTTTTTCCGAAACCAGGATAGTTACCGTCATCTTGTTCTAGCAGGTGCAAAACGTCTTCGGTATGAGATTTTAACAAAAATAATATTTCCTGTTTCGCTTCGTATGGGTCGGTTGCTACCCGGGTATAGTATGTCATCAAATGGGCAGATTTCTTACACAATCGTTTGAAAATAGATAGTGGTATGAGACGCTTGTTTTTTATTACATCTTCTATGAAAGTGATCGAACAGTTTACCAACCACTTATGTGCACTTTCCGTGTCTGTCAGATATTCATAAAAGCCTTCAACTCGGCCTTCGTCTTTTAGATTGAGTCTAATGTGAAGCATGAGTTTGTTAAATGTTTTGGTGTTCATGCTAGGTAATAGTTGTGTGTGTAGGTACTCTGGATTGATGATGTTTGCATACTGCGGCTCGGTGATTAGCCACGTGGACTTTTTAATAGCTGTCGCCGCATACAGCATGTCGTTAGATTTCATTACTTCGATGATATAGTCCACATTTCTGTTTCTACTGGCGATTTCTATTTTTAGAAGGTTGTCTAAGTCGCTGTCATCACTACTGATGTTACGTAATTCATAGTTTTCATTGGCAGTCGCATCTTCAACGAGCTTGTTGAAGTGTCGGCGCTTTTTTCCGAGTGTGTCTCCTTCTAGCACCAGGGGCGGCATTGTGATGACCTGGAAAAGAAGTGAACAATGAATTTTGAGCAGAGCACCGCCGTGTCCTGAAACGATAGGCACCGACCTCTCACGCCCGGCATTCCACCTCCTTCTGCGAAGCAATTATGCTAGCGAAGGAAGAGGCGGGACGCGTGAGGGAGAGGATGGCCGACACCTCATGACCCAGCCGCCGCGGGAGACGACCATGGCGATAGACGTTGCGAAGCGATTTCCGGACGCGGAGGCACAGGCATGCGGACGGCGAGGAATGGGTGACTCGCAGTCTGATCATGGACCAAACCCGGATCAACGGCTTGTCGTATTCCACGCGGGTTTTAAAGAGCTGAGACAGTCGTCCACGTCCCAATGGACGATATGCCGCAATAAATTAGAGGGAAGAGTTATGGGAAAATAAAATATGAACCACTACAGGTTTGGTAATTCCGTTTATTAAACAGCTCCAAGGGTGGAACCCTATGAACAATAAGAATAAAACAATTTAGTATTTGCTAATGGTCCTGAGGACCTGTAGAGTAACTATTGAAATGAAAATGAGTTAATTACAAACCTTCATCGTTTGTAATTAACTAAATTAAACGCGTTGCCGGTGTCTAGCGACACCGGCAACGCTTTTGTGAATAATATTTAAAAAAATTGTGCTCCGCTGGTATGGGAGGAGGGTCCAAGCTACCGGTGGTTAGGGCTCCAGAGACAGGAACCTCACAATTCGAGCCGTATCGAGGAGCACAGCCTTTTGAATCAGGCCCTTGATCCAACTACCTAGGGAGAGCGTCGAAAGATGTTCGTCGAGGCTCTTGGCCATCATGCCATAACGACTATCGGCACAATGATAGCTGAGCTCACATTCCACATGTCGACGCCCTCGCGCACTAAGTCGAGATAGTTTATTTGTTTATCTTTCCCAGCCTTCACGAGGTTCTCATCATGCGGGATGGTAACATCGATCGACTTCTATGTCAGGCTTATTGGAGACAATAGTTCTGTCAGTAATGATAGGCAAATCCCAGTACAGTATGACATGGTCTTTCTCAGAAACTGGGTCGGGCACATACTAGTAATACGGTACATCAGAATCCACAAGTTTATATTTAAAAGCAAATTCCTGGTGAATAATCCTGGCACTGGGTTATGTCTCATGTGAGTACTCGCCGTTAGCAAGACGAGAACCACCAGAGATAACACGTCTGATCGACTCACAACTGACGGTAGCAAGATCGACACACGTCAACCGTCATGGACAGCGGGGTGAGTCCCTTGTCCACACATCTTGGTGCACATCCACTTACATTTTCAAAAAATTCGATTTCTCGAGTGAAATAAAAAAAAAGTCCTTTACAAGATCTACTAGAGTGGTATTATTTTTTTATTTTAACATATTCAATGTACAAACACAGTTTATTTTGTTTTATTATATGTATAGATGTTTCAAATACGATTCCACTATAGCAGATCTTGTAAAGGACTCATAATAAAAGAATTTTTTAATTACTGATTTCTCTCGAAAATCGAAATTTACAATGTTGCCATACAATATTAACAAGAACCAGAACAGAATCAACCAAGACTAATAAATTGAAAAAAAAAACAACCTTTCTTTTAAACCTGGCTAACTTTTTTCTAAGGTACCCGGGTCGACGGCGCGTTGTGTTCCACGCGCGCCTCAAAGAGCGTCAGCAAGATGACGGGGCCCACCTCTAGAGGGCCAAAGCCTGCCGGGGTCGCGGGACTTATACCTACCATTACCGTGACCCTGGAACGTAAAGGGCTAATGAAGGACACCATGGATTTTAGTCAGTACAAGTCTGACAGTCCCTCCCGCCCTGCCCTGGGTGGAAGGACTCATTTGATGATTTTGCCACGCTAAAAAAAATAAAAAAAAGTTACTAACGCGACATTTTGCGAAAGAGATATTCTGCGAAAGAGGCTTTGTGGGAAAGCGATCTTTTAAAAAGGAGTCATTCTGGAAAAGCGACATTATGAGAAAGCGACATTTTGCGAAAGAGACATTTTACTACCAGGCGACTTTTGAGAAAGCGACATTTAACGCCTGAGCCCTTTTAAGAAGGAGTCATTCTGGGAAAGCGACATTAGGAGAAAACGACATATTGCGAAAGAGACATTTTACTACCAGGAGACATTTTGTTAAAGCGTCATTTTGCGCCTGAGCCATCGATCGACGCATCTTTGGAGGTGACGCATTCATTAGGCTGCGTTTCCACGTGCGAGGATGTGTAGCGAGGAATGTGTTTTTAAAGAACCAATAGAATCGCTTCATTTATCTCGCCTCGGTCAGCACAGCTCTGGTGGAAACGGCTCAGCGGAGCTAGATTTTTGTACATACAAAACAAGTGAAGGATGTGTGCGAGGGATGTGTACGAGGAATGTGTACGAGGAATGTGTGCGAGGGATGTGTTGCGAGGGATGTGTACGAGGGATATGTTGCGAGGAATATGTGTTGAGAATGATGTGTTGCGAGGTTTGCGCATACTGCCAGCCAGTCCATAGACGAAGTTTGTCACCGCAACCCCGTCGACACATTTCACAGCTTCGCAACGCATCCTCGCACCACACATTAATGCGCATTTTCACAGCTCCGCTACACATCCTCGTAGGCACATTTTCATCGCACAGCTTTGGTGGAAACGCACACACATTTTCACAGTACAGCTACACATCCTCGCACGACACATTTCCATCACACATCTCTAGTGGAAACGCAGCCTTAGAGGGCGCTCGGCGCCCCCTTAGACCCGGCGGCGACGCCGCGCCCGTGTGCGCCGCATACCTTGCGTCATAGGTAATGACGCCTCTGATTATATTTATTTTACCCGAGCTAAGCTCGGTCGACCAGGTACTATATCTAACACGGGCATGAAGTCACAATATAGCGCCAAGGTCATCTTATTCTTAGTTCAAGCAGTTCAAATGCCTATTTCAACGCTAGACCAGTTCAAGGTCAGACTGTTACAACCGACGCCGACGGCGAGTTTTCGACAGAGTGATAAACATTAGATAGGTACCTATAATAGACAGTGACTAAATGAAGAGGATACCGAGAATGACTCATTAGTAGATATGTTTACACGATGCAAATTTGGTTGCTATCATATATGAAAAAAATGATAAAATTGATAGGTATAGATACCTACTAGCATTAGATAAGAATGTTTTTAGAGTTACGGTATTACCCAGTACTGTGTTGTGGAGGTCAGCAGTCGCTCCATGTAAAATACTAGCTCCCAGCGGCATCCAGTTAGATTGGAGGCTGGGCAGATGATGACTAGCATTATGTTGATATAGAAATACCTACTTTGCGAGTACTTATCTACCTCGATGTATCAATATTATAAAAGTTGTGCCACTTACCTCTGATTTTAAGTTGAGTTCCAGAAGAAATATCGCACTGAAGAGCCGCACACTTAAAGTTTTTTAAATTCGACTGCACTCGTGTTTTTAGCGCACTATCGACGATAACTCAGGGTACGTCTATCTAAGAATCAATACTATTAGGTAGGCACACGGATAATTCAGAGCCCGTGTTAATGCTACGAGCTCAATTTTTGGTTTACTGGTCTCTCTCTCGTGTTCAAGTTGTAATAATTGTATAAACATTATTTCACCTTTTATGTGGTTGTTGAGCAATCGGAAATACATTTTTTTGTTATGATTTTTGGCATGGCTTCGAGGCCTTTATGCCAAATCTCGGAAATACAACAGATAATATTAATTTAGAGACGTTCCAAAAATAACGATAACCGGTTTAATAGTAACACGTTATATGAGTGTATGCAGGTTGCACAGTGTTTTTAACCGACTTCAAAAAGGAGGAGGTTATCAATTCGACGGTATGTTTTTTTTTTTTTTTTGTATATTTGTTACGCGATTACTCCGCCAATTGTGGACCGATTTTTAAAATTCTTTCTTTGTTCGAAAGGAGATACTTCTGAGGTGGTCCCATAGTCACCAAATTGGGATCCTGGAGAAATCGAGGGCAACCCTCGAATTTTATAGGCCGACACACCGTTTTTCGCAAATTTTATGAAATAATTTAAGTACTTGCGTATGGTAATCATAATTTCATGTAGCTGAGCTGATGATGGAAGGTAGAACTCCTGAATAGTAAGGAGTAGGCATCGACTGATTTAGTTTGAGTTCGCATATCTCTGGAACTACAAGTCCGATTTAAGTAATTCTTTTTTTGTTGTACTAGGTGTCATTTAACTTAGGGAATATTGCAAGTTTCATTAAAATCGGTTCAGTAGTTTTTGAGATAGGGAATTTTATTAGCTTAATGTGTACATGAGCGCTGTTATTACCGGTGTTATGGATTGCAAAATTCTAGTGCACATGTTGTATTTGACAAGAATTCGGGTTGAATATTTAAACTAAAAAGAGTAAATAAAAACTTTTAAAAAAAAATTTAACCGCCTTCAAAAACAACCATAAAAAACGGTAAAAAAATCTACAAAATAACTTTTCTTTTGGAAGTCGGTGGCAAAAAAAAGACAATGAAATAAAGAAAACAAAGACACCGACTTCCGAAAGAAAAGTTATTTTGTAGGTTTTTTTACCGTTTCTTATGGTTGTTTTTGAAGGCGGTTACATTTTTTTTTTATGAAGACCATTTTTCAGACATGGCTTTTGCTTGGATGCATTATTTTGTATCCCCATTTCACTAGCATGTTTAGTTATTGAGATAGATTTTTTTGAAAATCGTCTTTTTTGCAACCAGCTATTTAGAAAAAAAAACATTTCTCTGAAACTAAATATGATACGCAATTATGACCTTAGAAACATCGACGGCGTTTTTTATGCTGCATACTTTAACACCGTTTGAAATCGGTCCATAATTGACCAAGAAATCGGTGAAAATACAGAACAAATAAAAAACACATCCAACTGAACATAATTAAAACCTTCTTCTCTTTGAAGTCGGTTAAAAAAGAAACCATTTGCAAAATTTCATGTTCCTAGGCCTGTATTTTTGTTTGATTTGGTATAAAATCTACATTCCACGCAATTGGGATGTGGTATTTTTGTGGTGCGTAGGGAAGATAAAGGGCATAATTTCAGTATACTTTAACTTTTCCAAATTCGACAAAATTACTGAGAAAAAAAATCAAATCTAAAAAAAAAGAAAAACCTCGTATAAGTCCGGATCTATGGAAGTTCTTAAGTTTATTTGTACTCTAAAATATGCAACATAAAAAACGCCGTCGATGTTTCTAAGGTCATAATTGCGTATCATATTTAGTTTCGGAGAAATGATTTTTTTTCTAAATAGCTGGTTGCAAAAAAGACGATTTTCAAAAAATTCTATATCAATAACTAAACATGCTAGTGAAATGGGGATACAAAATAATGCATCTAAATAACTTAAACTATCAGATTTTAACATAAAAAAGCCATGTCTGAAAAATGGTCTTCATAAAACACTGTGGGTTGTCTCCGTGATTTTGTCCCCGTTAACGGGGACAACGCCACATCATATAATTCCTTACTAATTCCCTAATTCCTTACCGTTGTCCCCGTAACGTACCTACATATGGGCAACGGGGACAACGGGCAGTTAAAATTTCACGTGTCGTTGTATGACATAATAAATCGTTGTACCTATAACGTTATTACTATTGTTTTTTATTTGGGATTGAAATAATTTCCTTAATTTTCATAGAGGGCGCTGCTGTTTACGATCGTTTGTCTGATAAAACGAGATGTTAATTCTAATTTATCTGAGTAAACGCGAACCTGTTCGTTAGCATATTTGCTGCTGTTACATAATATAATTATGTGTAGCTGTGTCCCGGGATTCGAAACACACTTTTAGCGATCGGTTTTTGTTCGGGGTATATTTACCTTGTCTCATTATATGGCATGGATTCGTACATTCTGGGTAAATAGTTTTTATAATGTGCATGACTTTGATTAAAATAAAATAGCGGTAGATATGTTACGTTCTAACGTTAAGTATTTAAACAGTGACTCTTATACCTACACAGACACATTTACTCACACAAACAATCGTTGTTATTACACGCCAACAAAGAAAGAGACAGAATAATGCACAAAGGTGGCGTACGACCAAGACGGAGCATCACCGCTCTTCGTATTAGTTCGTTAGTAGTCGCCACGCCGAGTGGCGGCGGCGGCGCCGCGGCCTTGTTTTAGCCAAACGTGTCGCACATTATCGCATTGTATGATTCTATCCCGCTCTTCATAATTAAAATATACACGCACGCACGTCTCAACCGAAATCTACTCGTATTGCGACTGAGGACAATTTGGCCCAGTTTATGCGGTCCATGCGCTATCGTGTAGTGACATATCTTCCGCTATTTTATTTTAATCAAAGGTGCATGACCTTGTTTTTGTCGTTTTCAAATCGAGCAGTTTTGTTAGAATTATTTATTTCGGGTATTCCCACAAAAATCACGTTCTTTTCTCGGCGATTACGTTCCTGCAATTCCAGTATGGTAGCTTCTACAGGCGCTGGCGACTTTTGATTTAAAGCGGACGCGTTAGCGGGACTGAGTTGAGAAATATTAGGTTCAAGTTGTATCATTTTTTGCTGAAGCATATTATTTGTTGATTTCAAGTCTTTTAGGTATTTCTTGTTTCAGTGCATTTTGTTGTGTGATTAATGATTCAGTTTTTTTTTTGCTGTTTTTTATCTCAATTTTTATTTCGGTAATTTCTTGTTGTAGTTTAGAGTAATTTTCTTGTTGCTGTGATGTGAATTTCTTAAAGAAAGACATTATCTCCGTTCTGAAATCCTCGATGTATTTTGTATTCACAATCATTATAATTGGGTTGTTTCCTCTTTCTTTGAGTGATTCTTCGTGTTAGTTCTAGAGCAGGGTTTCTCAAACTTTCGGCTCCACGAACCCCTGTTAAAAATTCCAGGTGACAGCGAACCCCTAACAAACTAATTAAAATTAAGCTAATTAAAAGGGGGGGGGGGGGCAAAGAAAATAATAAAATTGACTGTTGAAGAAAATAAGGTGTTTATTTGAGTAAAAGGTAACAAAGAAAGTGCCAAAAAAAATATTAATGTGATGGGTGTGCTTGTTTCTTGTCGCAAATAGATTCAATTTTAGGAGTAATTTTGGACACCATTACTTAAATCTTGTCGCGAACCCCCTGCTGTCGAATGGCGAACCCCTAGGGGTTCGCGTACCCCACTTTGAGAAACCCTGTTCTAGAGTACCTACGTAGGTCAGGGACTGACCCACTTTCGCCGTCGCTTATGGACTTGCGACCATTCGGGGATTGTTGTAAACTCATGTTTACTTAGTTGTCAAACGCCGGCCGCGAACCTGAGTCTCGACGTGAGAGAGTTATAAAAAAGTACTTAACCGACTTCAAAAACAACGGAATCGGATGTCGGTGGCTTTTTTTTTATTATTTCATTGATTTTTAGCCACCGACTTCCGAAAGAAGTTATTAATTAGGTTATTTCACCCTTTTTTGTTTTGTTGTTGTTTTGAAGTCGGTTACTTTTTTGAAAAAGTTTTTATTTTACTCTTTTTAGTTTAATTATTAAATAGTCAATAGTAGTAAAAGCTGTTATAGGCAAATATCTATAGCCCTCAGTTCAGACGAACGCTAAAAACGGCATAACATAAATCTCAGAAAGTACAGACGCCAGCACATCAACCAACCACAATCTGCCAAATTTCTTCAATAGATTTTCAACCTTATCACAATAGTGGAAGGTTAATATTCGATTGGTAAAATCTGACAGTTTCGGATAGATTGACCTGCTGGCGTCTGTACTACCTCTGTGATAATGATTTTATAGCGTGGTAACGGAACGTAGCCGGTCGCGCAGACATATCTGCGCATAAGTAGTTCCGAGGCGTCGAGGGGCGGCGCCACCAACCGGCAGTCGGACGATTGGCCTTGCACGGTCTCGTATACTCTTAATCCTAATCGTAATCCTATTAGGTATCCTTGCTACCCCACCCCCATAACTGGCGCCCAACGTGTCAAGGAGTGAGTTTTTCCCGGAGAAACGTGTAGGAAAATGCCGCAAACACGATCTCAACAAAATCAAGATTCGTCCGGCTCAAGTAATGATGGCGGCGGTCCATCTTCGTTGAACGTCACAATGTCACAAGAAACTCTCGTGAGCTTTATTACGACGATTCAACAAACTCGAAAGTGAGTTTTGCCAACAACTCCTGCGAGAGGTACGCTCATCTACGCCGCAGCCGCAAAATGTCTCGTCGACATTGAGGTCTGACGGAAATTTCGCAAAATGTTCGACTAAATATGGCGGCCGTGCGGAAGAGTCTGTAGAAAATTTTATTGATGCGATAATCACGTATAAAGAGTGCGTCAATATGTCAGAAGAAAATGCGCTTCGTGGTTTATAATAATAATAATAATAATAAGCCAGCTGTCAACGTGTCGACACAACGACTGTCGGATCAGGTGCGGGTCATTCAACGTAACCGTATGTTGGACGACTCTGTACTTGATCGCTTGCGAATTGAAATGCAGAGGAATCATGTCATTGCCCCGCCGCCACAGGCTGTGGTTGCACCACAGTCCAACCAAATACCCATTCACGTTGACGACGTAGTGAGCAATGACATGGTTACTAATGTAAGTATCCAGTGCAGTGAGGAAATGAGGAGTGCTTTGGAGGGTGCGATTCAAGAGTATCGTTTCATGTCGCCTGAAATTAGACCACGGTTACCTCGCTTGCCCATGCATAACAGAAACAGGATGCTGGTGGCTGTTCTGGATTCGCAGTTGTCAAGCTATTTTGATAACTGCGAAGACCTTGCTGATGCTCATTCAATCCTGTATTGTGCGGCTGTAGCGGCATGTCGTGTAGCTCACGTAAAAATTTCGGTTGACAGAGCTACACGACCTAAACCAGCCATACCGGTATGGCAACACAGGATTGAAAGACGTATCAATGGGGCCAGAACACTCATCGGCAAACTCATCTGTTTCAGGGAGGGCAACACTCGCCCTAGAGTGATGCGCTTTGTGAGACGGGCGTTCTCGGGGACTGATATTAATCCTCGGGATTACTATTCCCGTGTCACAGAGCGCATCGACTTCTTGAAACAGAAAGTGTATGCATGGGCAAACCGTATACGTAGGTATAGGCGGCGTGTGGAACGGTATGCTCTGAATCGTACGTTCCAAAGAGATGAAAGGTGGGTTTACAGGTCTTGGGAGCGACCAGACCAAGGTGTGGCTGACGGAGATCTGCCAGATGATGACGCCATGTGCTCATTTTGGCGTAGTATCTGGTCGGTACCTGTCAGCCATACTGAAGGTGAATGGACCGGAGACGTCGAGCGAGCGTGCGATTCTATAATAGAAATGGGGACCATTTTGATAAGCCCCGAAGACGTAGCACGTGCAGTCCGTCCGTTACCGAACTGGAAATCTCCAGGGCCGGACGGACTGCACAACTTTTGGATCAAGTGGTTCAAAAGATCGCACGTTCGCCTGGCGGCTTTGTTCCAGTCAGCCTTAGAGTCTGGATCGCTACCCGAATTCCTGACGACAGGAATAACCCACCTGCTCCACAAATCAGGTAGTACTGCGGAACCCAAAAATTATAGACCGATAACGTGTCTGCCAACTTTATATAAAGTTCTTACATCCATTTTGAGAGCTAAAATTAGTAAACACATTGATGAAAATTCTATCATGTCTGCTTCTCAAAATGGATGTAGGAACGGGTCCCGCGGTACTAAGGAGCTGCTCCTCATTGATATGGCCATTAGCCAACAGGTTCGCCGTTCTCGAAAGGATCTGTCGACATGTTGGATAGACTATAAGAAGGCCGCTTTTTCCGGGCTCTACATGGACCTGATGTAGATTTGTCAGCGTCCGTGGCCTGGCTACGATCCGGGGACCTCTTTGGTGAAACCGAGGGTTTTGTCTGTGCAATTATGGATGAAGTTATGATGACGAATAACTACCGGAGATTTATTGTGAAGGATGGCACGGTTGACATATGTCGGGCATGCCACCGTCCTGGCGAATCAATCCGTCACATTATTTCCGGGTGTTCTCGTCTGGCTAACGGAGAATACTTGCATAGACATAACCTTGTAGCCAGGATAATCCATCAGCAACTTGCTCTGAAATACAGCCTTGTGGAATCGGAAGTGCCGTACTACAGGTATGAGCCCGACCCAGTTCTTGAAAGTGGCAATATCACACTGTACTGGGATCAATCCATCATCACTGACAGGACTGTTGTAGCCAATAGACCTGATATAGTGGTGGTGGATCGATCAGAGCGGCGCACAATGATTGTTGACATAACCGTCCCGCATGACGAGAACCTCGTGAAAGCTGAAAAAGATAAGCAAATTAAGTATATTGATTTGGCTCGCGAGGTTGTCGATATGTGGGATGTGGATTCAGCGATCATTGTGCCGATAGTCGTGTCGGCCCATGGCTTAATTGCCAAGAGCCTCGACCAACATCTCAGGAGGCTCTCGTTAGGCAGCTGGATCAAGGGCCTGATTCAGAGAGCAGTTCTTCTGGACACGGCGCGCATTGTTAGGAGGTTCCTTTCTTTGGAGCCCTGACCGCTGGTAACTTGGACCCTGTTCCCGATACCGGTGGGCCACTATTATTTATATTTTTAAATGTTTTTTTAAATTCTTGTTTTTGTAAAAATATTTAAAAATGTATATAGTAAGGTGAATGAATGAATAAATGACAATAATAATAATATTCCACAACTATCACACAACGCCATCTAGTCCCAAGCTAAGCAGAGCTTGTGTTATGGGTACTAGACAACTGATAAACATACTTATATATTTCTAAATACATACATATTATAGATAAATTACACCCAGACACAGAACAAATGATCGTGCTCATCACACAAACATTTGTCCTGGGTGGGAATCGAACCCACGACCTCCGGCATAGCAGTCAGGGTCACTAACCACTAGACCAACAGGCCTGTCAAATTCAAATTTCAATGTTGCTGGAGGGGCCCGCAGCAGTATGGTGGCAGGGCGTTAAGCGCTCCACGCAAACATGGGCGGAGGCGCTGGTAAAAATTCGTTCAGCCTTCGGAGAGCACGACCCGCCCCACAGGATTTATAGAAAGTTGTTTAACCTAAGCCAAGAAGAAGAGCACACCGATTTATTTATTGCTACGGTCAGAGCCCTATTTGCAAAGTTGCCTAAAGATGATCTGTCTGAAAAAGTGCAAGTTGACATGACTTTCGGTCTCTTAAGTCCTAGAATACGAAAGCGTCTTAACAGAGAGGACATCCAGAGCTTTGACGGACTACTAGAAAAGTGCCGCAGCATTGAAGATACACTGAGTGAAAAACGGCGGGCTGCTCGCGAGTCGCAGCCGCAGCCCCAGTCATCGCAACAGGAGGCGCGCGCGTCGTCGTCGTCGCATCACGGGTCACCGAGTACTTCCGCTGTCAGCACCGGCGCGGTCGCTCCCGCGGAGCTTGCCGCGATAGTTGGTGCTGTCTCGAAGAGCCAAAAGAAGTTTTGTGCTTATTGTAAACGTGCGGGACACCTAATAAATGATTGCTTAAAGTTAAAGCGTAAAAGTGGCGATAAAATTAGTGAAAATATCAATAATAATAGTGCTCAAGGTTCTAAATCAGAAATTAAGTGTTATGGTTGTGGTGCCCCGAACATTATAAAAGCGAAGTGTAAAAACTGTTCTCCGAATCAACAGGCGTTTTCTACGTTTTATTCTGTTAACGCATTGCATGAAGGTACGTCGAGTACGTCGCGTGAAGACGCGGGCAGCGGCGGCTTACTCGGCGCAAAGTTTGCGCCCGTTCGTAAACGGCTCGGTCGCCGGCCGGTGCGACTAACAGCCCCCGTTGCTAGGCAACTGTCAGTCATTAACCCGCCAGTGCACGTGTTGGGACAATGTAACCCTGCTTCTGCAGTAGGTGTTTTTAGTTACTGTAATTTTGTTGACAGAAAAGAACAAGGTCCAAAATTGTATGGACACCGTCCCCACCCTTGTAGCACCTTAAAACCTATGTTAATCGAAGGGCCATAGTCATCTTATCATTTTATTGTACAGTCAGCTGAGTCAGCATCAAAAGTCGATGACCACATTCAGATTTTCAAAATTACTGTACATTTATATCAACCATAAATCGCTCAACAAGATAGGCGCCAGTATTGAATGAACATCATTAAAGTTCAAAATTAACTGAATACTACTCGTCAAAGGTCACTGAACACCGTTTTGTCAAAAATTGCTGATCGTTATAATATCCGAAAACGCCATAACATTCAGTTTTACAAAAGTCACTGAACAATATAAAATACTTGTTTTAGTTAGGTATCTAGTGTAATCACGACAATGTCTAAAAATAAATTAACTTAATAAATAACAAAAGTGACTGAACAATATAAAATACTTGTTTTAGTTATCTAGTTGAATTCACGGCAACAACGGTCAAAATTAACTTAACATCATAAATGACAAAAGTCACTGAACATTACTTTGTTTCGGATACGTAGCGTGTAAACTTATAACTTCTATCTAAAAGTAGCTGAACTGCATACTAAAACATCTTTAAAGTTATAAATCCAATCGTGTCCTATCCAAACTAAATCATGTAAAAAAAATTAAATGGATGTGAATTTCGAATTTAACTTTCCAAAATAATTTTGATTTTTTTCATAAGATCATTGAGAAATATTAGAACTGGGTGTTCAAGCGGCAAGCACATTTTACCATTTTTTTTTATACACCCACTTTTCTTGATTGTCGTTCCGGTTGGATTTTTGCAACTCAATTTTAAGGCACTTCCCGATAAGCTAGCTGACGAAATTTTGCACACGCTCTGGATTTTGATGACAATACATGACTAGCTAAGAAACGTCATAACAAATCCAATATGGCGGCCTCCCCAAGATGGCGGACTGGCTGTTTGAAATCCACCCCCCATGATATGGGTATCAAATAAAAGGGTTTGCTGTCAAAAATACGAAAAAAATTGTCACGTGACTTTAATCCAATGTGGCGGACGTTCAAATTGGCAGACAGGCTATTTGAAATGCAACCCTATGATATGGATATCAAATGAAAGGGTTTGCCCTCAGGAATACGAAAAAATAGTCACGTGACTTAAAACCAATATGGCGGACGTCCAAGATGGTGGACTGGCTGTTTGAAATCCACCACAATGACATGGGTATCAAATAAAAGAGTTTGCTGTCAGGAATATGAAAAAAATTGTCTTAAATCCAACATGGCGGACATCGAAGATGGCGGATTGGCTATTTGAAATGCACCCCCACGATATGGGTATTAAATGAAAGGGTTTGCTGAATGGGATACGAAAAAAAATATCACGTCACCTAATTATCCAATCCAACATGGCGGCCGTCCCAAGTCGGCGAATAAGAAGTAAATTAAGTTTGAATATTAAAAGACTAAAAAGTATAATTTTTAGTCTTAACTAAAACAATCATAAACTTAGTCGACGGTATGAATCTGAACAGAATCTGCGTTATTTTTGAAAATGAGTCTTATTGCTTTACGAATAAGGTTACAATTCAATCGAACTATAAAAAAATGATTAATTACGTCGATGGTATAAATTCAATCAGAATCTGCGTGATTTTTGATAGTGAGTCTAACAGCTCTATACATATACGGTCACTATTCGATCGTGATACAGAAAGTTTAGATGACGTCGACGGAATATTTTTTAAGCGGAATAGGCTTATTTTCCCACGTTTTTATTTATAATCATGCTTCCGAGTTTATTTTGGAAAATATGCTTAAAAATAAATAGATTTAAAAAATCTAAAAACCCACGTTTTTAAATGTCCTAAAAATAGAAAATAACCTTACGGGGCTGAGAGAGGGGCCACTCAAAACGTGGGGGCGTATATTATTTAAGGGATTATTTATGGGATATATTTACATGACGTGTATAGATCGTGGGTGTAACTTGCAAAGGTTTGAAGCTACCCTGAAAATTTCAGCCTGCTAGCTTATCAGGAAATGCCTCAAAATTGAGTTGCAAAAATCCAACCGGAACAACGAACAAACAAAAACGTGGGAAAAACACGCTTTTAGCAAGCACTAAAAATTATACTTTTTAGTCTTTTTATTATTCAAACTTAATTTACTTCTTATCCGCCAACTTGGGACGGCCGCCATGTTGGATTGGATGATTAGGTCACGTGATATTTTTTTTCGTATCTCATTCAGCAAACCCTTTCATTTAATACCCATATCGTGGGGGTGCATTTTAAATAGCCAATCCACCATCTTCGATGTCCGCCATGTTGGATTTAAGACACGTGACTATTTTTTTTCATATTCCTGACAGCAAACCCTTTCATTTGATACCCATGTCATGGTGGTGGATTTCAAACAGCCAGTCCACCATCTTGGACGTCCGCCATATTGGTTTTAAGTCACGTGACTAATTTTTCGTATTCCTGAGAGCAAAACCTTTCATTTGATATCCATATCATAGGGTTGCATTTCAAATAGCCTGTCTGCCAATTTGGACGTCCGCCACATTGGATTAAAGTCACGTGACTATTTTTTTCGTATTTTTGACAGCAAACCCTTTTATTTGATACCCATATCATGGGGTGGATTTCAAACAGCCAGTCCGCCATCTTGGGGAGGCCGCCATATTGGATTTGTTATGACGTTTCTTAGCTAGTCACGTATTGTCATCAAAATTCAGAACGTGTGCAAAATTTCAGTCAGCTAGCTTATCGGGAAGTGCCTTAAAATTGAGTTGCAAAAATCCAACCGGAACGACAATCAAGAAAAGTGAATGTATAAAAAAAAAAATGGGAAAATGTGCTTGCCGCTTGAACACCTACTTCTAATATTTCTCAATGATCTTATGAAAAAAAAAACAAAATTATTTTGGAAAGTTAAATTCGAAATTCACATCCATTTAATTTTTTTTACATTATTTAGTTTGGATAGGACACGATTGGATTTATAACTCTAAAGATTTTTTAGTATGCAGTTCAGCTACTTTTAGATAGAAGTTATAAGTTTACACGCTACGTATCCGAAACAAAGTAATGTTCAGTGACTTTTGTCATTTATGATGTTAAGTTAATTTTGACCGTTGTTGCCGTGAATTCAACTAGATAACTAAAACAAGTATTTTATATTGTTCAGTCACTTTTGTTATTTATTAAGTTAAGTTATTTTTAGACATTGTCGTGATTACACTAGATACCTAACTAAAACAAGTATTTTATATTGTTCAGTGACTTTTGTAAAACTGAATGTTATGGCGTTTTCGGATATTATAACGATCAACAATTTTTGACAAAACGGTGTTCAGTGACCTTTGACGAGTAGTGTTCAGTTAATTTTGAACTTTAATGATGTTCATTCAATACTGGCGCCTATCTTGTTGAGCGATTTATGGGTGATATAAATGTACAGTAATTTTGAAAATCTGAATGTGGTCATCGACTTTTGATGCTGACTGTACTACGGCGAAACTGAAATGCGCATCCGAAAAAAGTTATATTGACATGAAGGAACCGGAATCATCACAATATTATGTTCCCGATCACGATGGTTTTCTTCTTTAATTATTACCGTTCGATGATTTTGTTCGTTCGTGGCTAATTGAGGAGCTCAAAGCTAAATAATTACAGCCGCACAGGCCGATCATTCGGGTTAAGCCGCGCTTGCCGAGGTTGGTCTGTGGATGGGTGACCATCTGTCATAGCGAGTTTCTTCCGAGCCTCGAAAAACACGTAAAGCCGTTGGTCCCGGCCATCATTTGTAGATCTTTAACAGTCGTTACTGTTAGTCAGAAGCTCTAAAGTCTGACCACCAGTCTTACCATGGGATATCGTATTACCCAGTTACTGGGTTGTGGAGGTCCGATAGGCAGTCGCTCTATGTAAAATACTGATATCCAGCTGCATCTGGTTCAACTGGAAGCCGACTCCAATATAGTTGGGAAAAAGTTAGAAAGGTGGTGGATGATTTCGTTAGGAGTTTTCAAACAACTCTTTGGAACTAGTGACTTCCGCACGGGAACAACTCACAGGGCAGAAAAAAGTTCTATGAAGAATTCTGTTGAATACCGTTATTGTGAAGTTTTGACGGTTTTTAGGAGTTTTCAAATAAAAAAATCTTTTTAATTACATTATTCGGTGTTTTCAATGTCTATTACAATATTGCCCCAGGCACTGGCTGGTCCAACGAAATTCTCTAAATGCCTTCCAACTCCATAGTACCACACGATACTGACAACATGCGCGCATCCACCAACTGTCCTCATGCCCGTCAAACATGAGCAGTAATATGCTTGAATAGCGTGAGCATGACTGCTTCGCAGAAGGAGGCGACCGCTTCCCACTCCGTCTCGCCCCGCAGCATGGCCTCGACGGGCGCAAAAGGTCTCCGCCTATCGCCGTCGTGAGTACACGATGGTGCTCTATCCAAGCGGGGCAGTCCTGCACCGTATGCTCCACCGTGTCCTCAGGGCGATCCTCGCAGTGGTGACACCCAGGCGTTTCTTCCCTCCCTATCAGACACAGGAACCACCCGAAACTTCCGTGTCCGGTGAGGACCTGCGTCAAGCGGAAGGTGAGGATGCCGCCCGTGGCGCATCTCCACCCACCCCTCAAAGAGGGGCCTTACCGCCGCGATTGCGGCGTGCCCGGAGTGATGAGGGTATGTCTGGGGCGGCGAATTGTACTAATACGCGATGGATCGTATCGTCCGATGCGATGAGGGGATTTGGGTGCTTATCAGCAGATTCATAGAAATGCTTGGAAAGGGGAAAGGCGTTTCATGAACTGAAGAATTGTGGGGATTTTAAAATCTAAATGGAGACTATCGTTACATACATAATACGGGGCTCCCGTGTCTCTCCTGAGGAACCGGTTTTCGACAGTGGGTGCCTGCGTCCATGCCATCAGTATCGTGTGGTATTCTGGGGTTGGAAGGTATTTAGATAATTTCGTTGGGCCAGCCAGTGCCTGGGGCAATATTGTAATAGACCGTGATAACACCGAATAATGTATTTGTTGTGATAAAAAGTAAACGGTTTATTTGAAAACTCCTAAAAACCCGCCAATGGTTATTTCACAATAACGAAATTCAACAGAATTCTTCATAGAACTTTTTTCTGCCCCGTGAGTTGTTCCCGTGCGGAAGTCACTATTTAGTTCCAAAGAGTTGTTTGAAAACTACGAACGAAATTATCCACCACCTTCCTAGCCTTTTCCCAACTATATTGGGGTCGGCTTCCAGTTGAACCAGATGCAGCTGGATATCAGTATTTTACATGGAGCGACTGCCTATTGAACCTCCACAACCCAGCAACTGGGTAATACGATACCCCATGGTAAGACTGGTGGTCAGATTTTAGAGCTTCTGACTGTAACGACTGTCAAAGATCTACAAATGATGGCCGGGATCAACGGCTTTACGTGCTTTCCGAGGCACGGAGGAAACTCGCTATGACAACAACCCATCCACAGACCGACCTCGGCAAGCGCGGCTTAACCCGAATGATCGGTCTGTGCGACTGTAATTATTTAGCCACGAGTTCCTCAATTAGCCACGAGCGAACAAAATCATTCCACGGTAATAATTAAAGAAGAAAACCACCGTGATCGGGAACATAATATTGTGACTGATTCCGGTTCCTTCATGTCGATATAACTTTTTTCGGATGCACATTTCAGTTTCGCCGTAGTACAATAAAATAATAAGATGGTTATGGCCCTTCGATTAACATAGGTTTTAGGATGCTACAAGGGTGGGGACGTTTTGGGTATTGTTCTTTTGCGTTCGAAATTTTAATACACCGCACCGCACCATGGAACCGCGCTCGTTGATTCTGCAGCTAAAAGCTGTATCGCCGGTCACACGCTATACGCTCTCCTACTCGGGTTAGGACACCCGTTAGTACCGTCGACACAGATTGTTAAGCTCGCGGATGGTGTTTGTAGGGATGAATGTACTTACCACAGAGGTAGAAGTGACACCCCAACATAAAACTAGAGTTGTTAAATTTTTAATATTTCCAGAAGCCAACAATAATGAAAGTTTGTTAGGCATAGATTTTCTTACCATGTTCAATCTTGTCTTCGATTTTGGTGGTAGCAGGTGGCACTTTGCAGAAAATAGTAAAGAAAACTTTGTTATAATAATAATAATAATAATTTATTTCAGACATTACATCCATATTTTGTTAGTAGGTACAATTGCGAGCTTACAAACTAGTGTTAGTAATATAATGAATTAATGTTATGCAGTATGAAAGGGTGTCACCTGTACCTGTGTCTTCATGTTCAGTGCTTAATGTATTACGGGATGATGAGGCGACTTTGCTTAGTGATGAACAGCGTCAAGTACTATCTCACCTTCTCGTCGAACATGAGGATATCTTTCAGCCAGGGGGAGACGCGACTCCTTTCGCGGAGCACATTATTGATACCGGCGACCATCCTCCGATCGCTGTCCCGCCTTATAGGTTGACGCCTGCTAAGAAACAGGTTATGCAAGCAGAGCTTGACAAGATGTTAGCAGACGGACTTGTCGAGGAGTGTGAGTCCGCATGGGGCTCTCCAGCGCTTCTCATTCCGAAGTCAAATGGTAAAGTTCGTTTTTGTGTTGACTACAGGAAGCTCAACGCGGTAACGAGAACCGATGTCTATCCGATGCCCTTGATAGACGAGCTAGTACGGTCAACTAAAAAGAATTGTTATATGAGCACAATCGATATGCGCAGTGGCTATTGGCAGGTGAAAGTTCGTGAACAGGATAAGGATAAGACAGCTTTCCTTACACCTTTCGGTTCATTTCGTTTCAACCCTATGCCTTTTGGCCTTAAAAACGCGCCGTCTACCTTTCAGCGGCTGATCGATAGGTTCCATTCAGGTGCATCTCTTAAAGATGTTACGTTATTAGCGTATCTGGACGGTCTTATAATTTTATCAGAGGGTAGCTTCGAAAAGCATATCTCAGATCTACGCGCTGTTTTCGCTAGGATGCGCTTGTTTAAGTTGCGTGGAAATAGAGAGAAGTGTGTTTTTGCACGTGATCAGGTGAAGTACCTAGGACACGTGATCACAAAAGATGGTGTGTCGCCGGATAAGGATAAGGTCCGTGCAGTTTTAGACATGAGTCCACCATCTTCGCTTCGTCATTTAAGGACATTTTTATTACAAACGTGTTCTTGGTTTAGAAAGTTTGTTCCCAGTTTTTCTGCTGTTGCTGAGCCGTTGACACGCTTGCTGAAGAAGAATCGGCCATGGACGTGGGGTGCAGACCAGACTCGTGCCTTTGAGGACCTTAAGGTTCGTCTTTCCTCAGCACCTATTCTGACTCAGCCGGATTACAGCAAGCCTTTTGTGTTAAGGACGGATGCCAGCAATTATGCGTTAGGTGCCGTATTACTTCAGGGCGAGGGTAAAGATGAACGCCCAATTGAATATGCTAGCCGTCTGCTCATTCCAGCGGAAAGGAACTATAGCACAACAGAGCGTGAGGCTCTCGCTGTTGTGTGGGCTGTCGAACGTTTTAGGGGTTATATCGAAGGTCACGAGGTCATCATAGGTAGTGACTATCAGCCTTTGAAATGGCTTCTTACCCTTAAATCGCCATCTGGTAGGCTTGTTCGATGGGCTCTTAAGCTGCAATGCTTTAACATTCAGTTTCAGTATACGCCTGGAAAGGCAAATGTTATTGCTGATACACTTAGTCGACCAACCTGTAAAGAAGAAAACAAGGACCAGTGTGGAGTTTGCTCCGTTGTTGTTGACTTACCTGCTCGTAGTCCAAACGATCTCCGACGTGTGCAACTCGATGACCTGGAACTAAAGAAGATTATTACTGATCTAGAAGATAGATCTGATGCCGAGTCCATCAATGTTAGGCGTAGGTCTGAAAGAGGATATTTCTTGCAGCAAGGTGTTTTATTCAGGTATAATCCAGACGTAGATACTGAAGAGCCGCAACTGGTAGTGCCGGTTTCTCTGCGGTCTGAAATTTTAAAGGAATGTCATGATTCGGATATTGCTGGTCATCACGGAGTCGATCGAACGTACAGTAAGGTTGCACAAGGTTTTTACTTCCCGGGTATGCGTAGAGCTATTATTGACTATGTCAAAAGCTGCGTAGTCTGCCAACGCTATAAAGCTTCAAACCAAAAGCCACCTGGCCTCCTTCAGACCCCTGTCCTTAACCAAAGGGGAGAAGTATTGGCGATAGACCTGTTTGGTCCACTTCCACAAGGACAAAGTGGAGAAAGGTGGATATTGTTAGTGGAGGACACGGCAACTCGTTGGGTCGAACTTTATGCATTGAAAGAGGCAACTTCGGAAGTGTGTGCTCGTACGTTGATCGAAGATTATTTTCTTCGCTATGGGTTTCCTAGACGCGTTGTATCGGACAATGGCGTTCAGTTTGTTTCTGCTGTGATGCAACAGTGTATGTTCGTTATAAGTATCGGTCAGGAGTTGCTGCCATTATACCATCCCTCAGCTAATCCAGCAGAACGTAAAAATAGGGATTTGAAGTTTCAATTGTCTCGTCTGGTTGATACAAATCATTCATCGTGGCCGCAACATCTTCCCGCAACAAGGTTCGCTATGAATTCGGTGGTTTGTCAGACCACAGGAGTCACGCCGGCATACCTTATGTTTGCTAGAGAGCTTCGCTCGCCACTGGACGTTCAAAACGACATTAGGTCAGTTCTCGACAAAGACAATTTTGTTCCCCAAATTACGCCCTATTTAAAGAAGTTCGTTAATAATCTTATTTCCGTTAGGAAAAGAGTTTGCTGACAAGACCAAAAGACCTGCCGAAGTCTTCAAGGTTGGAGATCAGGTACTTTTAAAGTCGCATGTTCTTAGCAATTCTTCTAGGAACATTTCAGCCAAATTTATCCCTAAACGAGACGGCCCTTATCTTATTGCGAAGAGAGCTAGTCCGACTGCGTATCTCATCGCCAATTTGGATTCGCCTGACAATGTTTTAGGAAAGTTTCATGTGTCAGAGCTTACTCGTTTTCATAACCGGGATAGGACGCCTCCTCCTCCCGTAGTGCAAAAGCGGCGGAGAGGGCAACCTCGAAAACATGTTTAATCTGTATGTAGAGTTTCCCTGGTGCGAGTTCATGAGCGGGGACGTTCTCATGAGCTCGAGGGGGAGTGTATAGCGTGGTAACGGAACGTAGCCGGTCGCGCAGACATATCTGCGCATAAGTAGTTCCGAGGCGTCGAGGGGCGGCGCCACCAACCGGCAGTCGGACGATTGGCCTTGCACGGTCTCGTATACTCTTAATCCTAATCGTAATCCTATTAGGTATCCTTGCTACCCCACCCCCATAATTTATATTTCAAAGAGTTTTTTAAAGATTTTAAGAAATTTTCAACGGTCTTGAATATGGCATTACAGATTTATAGCAGTTTTACTTAGGGCTCTCAGTCCAGACGTTTGTGAACTGAGAGCCCCACTGAAACAGCTTTAAATGAAGAAATACATACATTCGCCTCTTTTACCATAATTATAGTTAAACATCCCAATGAATTTCTTAAAAAGAAATAATAACATAGAAAGTAACGGTTGAAAGGTTAATGGCAATCGAATTTTCGGATAACGTCTGAACTGAGAGGCCTTATATTTTCGGTTTTACCGGCTAAGTGCAGGCTCCGAGTTTGAAATAAATTAGCTGAAAAGTTTTAAGAATTTTTTAAGTAAAATTTAACAACATACGGTATTTTATTCTAAATACTATACTTTACGAGAAAAACCATTTTTTAATTTTTCGTGCGAACAAGTTTTGTAGGGTAACCATGATTCAAAAATCTCAAAAGTCAGTAGTCGCCTTCAGCTGCGCCTTGGCTCGGGTAGACATTTGTCAGAACTCTTTGCAATGACAGCCTTTCCGCACTTGTAATGAAATATACTATTACGTGGTAATAATTATGCTTTCCCATGTCGCGATTCGTGCGATTTGCAATTACTACAAACTAAAAATGAAAATCGACCTTGCTACTACGATATAATAATGAAATTCGATTGACTTGACGTCGTCGCGTCGGCGTCGTGGCGATCGGGTTTTGTTTTTCATCTACCCGTAGACAATCGGGCATTTTACGTCAAATGCCGTAATGGTAAGGTTGATTTTCACTTGTAGTTAAAATAGCCCTTTACGTTCCGGGGCTACGGTTACCTGATAAGACAGTCCCGCGACCCCGGCATTGATCGATACGATCATGGATCATGCCCAGGTCGATGGCGCGTCGTGTTCCACGCACGCTTCAAAGAGCTGTCAGTAATACGACGGGGCCCCTTTGAGGGGGCCAAAGCCTGCCGGGGTCGCGGAACTGTCTTATCAGATAACCGTAGGCCCAAATTACGTTCCGGGCTTACGGTTACGGGCTATTAAAGGATACCGTGGATTTAAGTCAGTACCTACAAGTCTCACAGTCCCTCCAGTCCCGCCCTGGGTGAGAAGACTCATTTGATGATAATTATTACCACGTAATAGTATATTTCATTACAAGTGCGGAAAGGCTGTCATTGCAAAGAGTTCTGACAAATGTCTACCCGAGCCAAGGCGCAGCTGAAGGCGACTACTGACTTTTAAGATTTTTGAATCATGGTTACCCTACAAAACTTGTTCGCATGAAAAATAAAAAAAAAATGGTTTTTCTCGTAAAGTAGGTATAGTATTTAGAATAAAATACCGTATGTTAAATTTTACTTAATTTCTAACTCGGAGCCTGCACTTAGCCGGTAAAACCGAAAATATAAGGCCTCTCAGTTCAGACGTTATCCGAAAATTCGATTGCCATTTACCTTTGAACCGTTACTTTCTATGGTATTATTTCTTTTTAAGAAATTCACTGGGGTGTTTAACTATATGCTAAAAGAGGCGAATGTATGTATTTCTTCATTTAAAGCAATGTTTGAGTGGGGCTCTCTGTTCATAAAGGTCTGGACTGAGAGCCCTAAGTAAAACTGATATAAATATGTAATGCCATATTCTAGGCCGTTGAAAATTTCTTAAAATCTTTAAGAAATTCTTAAGTAAAATTTGAAATATAAATCATTATCACAGAGGTAGTACTTTCTGAGATTCATGTTATGCCGTTTTCAGCGTGCGTCTGAACTGAGGGCCATAGATATTTGCCTATAACAGCTTTGTTTCGCGTTTAAGAAATGTGTGCTTTGCGGCCTCAAATTTTAACTATTTTTAACTAAAACCCCTATAAGTTTCAAATTGATCTAACAACAATAAAAAAACGGGCTCTCAGTCCAGGTGCACATACTTTGTAGTCGTAGTTAGAGAGGCGCTCAACGCATTTGGACGTGCACATCAATGCATTATTAAAAATAAATAAATTAACGTGAGCAAAAATACTGACCTAGTTTTATAGTGACTCAGAGTGTTATGTAAAATAATGGACTGACTAGATAAAATTAATTAGAAGTGTTAATCTGAAATATGGAAGGCTTTTTAGCCTTTAATCGGAGCATGGAGACGCCGCGCAGCCCTCAGTCTACAACAAGACCACCTCAACAACCCAAGCAGAATCAAGAAGAAGGCGTTGAAGCAGTCAGCACTCCGGAGAATCAGAACTGGTTGGGATCTATTGAGCAGTATTTGAATGAGGTCTGTGCTATTTCTTCTGAAGGAAAACTTAATTCTGAGCAGAAGCTAAGAATTAGCAATCTTTGCCGGAAAGTTGGCCACGGAGTTTCGCAACTGGCTGTTCAATACCAGTCGCTAAAATCAAGAGCCATACAAACCCATACTGCCTTAAAAACCATGACCGAAGCTCGAGACCTAGCGGACTGTCTTACAGAGATGAACCGCACCATTCAGGAGTCCTCTGCAAAACAGGAAGCTAGTACTACATCTTTTGCCGATATGGTGAAAAAGGGGTCCAGCAGTTTTGTTCGTCCGAACAAACTTAGCTCCGTTGCGATTTTCCCCTGTGACAACTCAAAGACCAGTGACGAAACCAAGAACATGGTCCAAAACATTATCTGTCCTGGTGACATGAAGCTGAAAGTGCGAGGCGTACGCAAAATCGGAAAGGGAGGTCTAATAATCAGCACTGAAACTAAAAACGACCTAGAAAAACTCAAGCGAACAGTCCAAACTGCTTCGTCAGTGCTGACCGTCGCCGTCGACGAACCGCGAAAGCGCAAACCTCGCATCATAGTTATTGGCGTGCCCACATCAATGGCAGAAAATGAGGTTTTTAAATGTATCTATGAGCAAAATGTAGCCGACAAACTGCCCTCTATGTCCCTAGAAACATTTATGACTTCATTAAAACTAAGCCATAAATCTGGGAGGAAAGATGCTGAACACTGCAATTACATAATAGAAGTTACAGCCGTTATACGCAAAGCCCTCATCACTCAGGAACGATTATTTATTAATTGGACGTCCTGCCCGATACGAGACTTCACACTGGTAACAAGATGTTACAATTGTCACCAGTACGGTCATGTAGCCAAGACATGCAAGGTCGCTACCCCTACGTGTGGACATTGCGGAGAAGTAGGACACCTAAACAAAGACTGCTCAAAGTCAGACGCTGACCCAAAATGTGCCACATGCTTGCACTTTAAAAAACAAGCCAACCATAAAACCGGAGACGCAGTGTGTCCAGCCAAAATAGCTGCTGAATATCGATACATAAACTCGGTAGACTATGAAGGCGCATAAGAGTGCCACATATTAGTTTATACGAGAAGCTTAGACGTAATTGATTGTTATTAATTGTATTTGTAATGTATAATAAAATAGGCTAAATAGCAAATTAAGTATCTTTAGGTTAATTTACTATAATTGTAAAATCAACTGCAAGTTGCTGCAAGCAATATTTTTGCGCTGATTGCATATTTACTTTTCGTCAACAATAATCCGCAACAACGCTTTTTCCCACGTTTTCATACACTCCCTTTTCTTGTTTGTTTGTTTTTTCACTTTAATGCTATGCAAGTTTTAATTTTAGTACTTTAGACTGTTAATTTATTTATAATTATAATAAGAATTATTTTTGAACTGTCTAGCCTGAGACACAGGTTTAACCTAGTTCAGGCAAATATGCAACTGTGCTCTCTTCTAATTATTTAGATATTCTTGTTATAAATGTTTCCTTTATAAAAATAAACCAAAATTTGATTTGAAAATTTGATTTGATTTGATTTGTAATGCGCAAAAATCTGAAAAACAAGAAATAATCAAAAAACACAACAGTTGTGCTGGTACTGAGTCGGATTCCATTCCATGAGTGCTGATTTCTTAGAATTTTAGTGTGAACTATATTCTTGGGGGCAAATAAAACACAGAAATGAGCTTATTTTTTGGTTCTATTCCTTTGGGAAATTCCGAAAATCGTTATAAAAATGCATCCGCACGTTTTTAGACGAATGCGATACAAATTTCTTAAAAATTTTTGATTTTAGATCATGAGAATCATATGTTTTGGGGATAACCTCTGAAACCACGAAATAACTAGGATCAAAATCATCATTATCAAGCATATGTTGTGCGATTACAAGTATGTATTCTTGATATTCAGAGTAATACTCGTCACTTCTTGTATCATCCGTTGAAATTAATTCAAGAGCCATTTTATCGAAAGCTTCGGTAAACAGGTGATAAATTGATGGTATGGTATCATAATGTTCAGTGTCTTCTTTTATATACTTGACAATAGCTAGACCTAAAGAACTCGATATTTCAATATGAATATCTTTCCAAACACCTACTACACACATCAAAAGTGTCTAGGGATCAACATATATTTTTGCAATAACTTTTCTCCTGATTGATATTAATTAAAATTTTCTTTAAGGATTCATCAAATAAAGTGTTTTCGTTTGTCACAGTAACGATAAACCAAGTCACCTTTGCATTAATAAAGAAATTTGCCATTTTCCTAATAAAGGGATTTTTGACATTTGAACCACTAACACAAAAGTTCGAAAAAAAGACTGAAATAACAGTTTTCTTTAAAATTTTATTGGGTAACTTAAACAATTAATAATCCGTGTTTCTACCGCGAACACTAACAACACAAGAACATCGGTTTGGCATACTCAAAATGAGTTCATCCAAATCACGCTGTGGAATGGCCGCCCATGTTCGTTGCAACAACAAAAAAAGGTCTTCTTGCGACTGGATACCCTCCATATTCGGCAGAGCTCATCTCTGTAGCATATCCCATGCATGCTCAATCGGATTCAAGTCTGGCGACTGAGCAGGCCAGGGCAGGACATTGATGTTAGCTGCGGCGAGAGTCTGTCTTACAACTCTTGCGGTGTGCGGTCGTGCATTATCATGCATTAACTGAAATAAGGGACCGATTTGCACTTGTAGAGGAACGATGACGTCTGATACAATCGTCTCAGCATAAATTTGAGCGTTGAGGTTGCCTCTGATCCAAATCAACTCAGTTCTTCCGCCGATCCAAATACCCGCCCATACCATGATGGTTCCACCACTATAAGGATGGACTTCCTGGCAGGATTTTAATCGCTGTTGGCGTCCAGGGGTTCTCCAGTGTCGTATATGTCTTGTATCCGGTCTCATACCGAAACGAGACTCATCAGAAAAGCACACGAAACGCCATTGTTCTTCTGCCCAATTTCTGTGTTCAAGAGCCCATTGATATCGAATCCTACGATTGTGCATTGCTATAGGTGGTACCCGTAGCGGTCTTCGGGAATGAAGGTTCACTTCATGCAAGCGGTTTCTGACTGTTTGGTCGCTAATTAAGTTCCCTGAAGAGTGATGAAGCCTCACGGCTAACATCATGGCGGTTATTGTTGGAGCTCTTCGAGTTAAGATTTGAATGTATCGGTCTTGTCTCCGTGTGGTGCAGCGATACCGTCCTCCATGGCGCTCGGCCACGGTACCAGTGCTTCGGTAACGTGTCCAAAGTCGACTGATAACACTCTGACTTGTTTCAGAGCTAAAGCCACAGTACGTTGCCGGGAACCAGCTTCTATCATTCCGACGGCTCTGAGCATTTCTTCCCTGCTTAAATGACGTCGCCGCTCCATAATAACGTTGGTTTTAATCAGTAGTAGGGAAACAGTAGCACTAATAATGTCTTCAATGCGTTGTATGTTTTTATAGGGAAAATATTGACAGCTGATTTTCATCTTTTACTCGAATTTGATTCACAGTTCCTGATTCAAATTATGAAATGCACCAAAAAGGATCCATATAAATTTATAAAATCATAAATTTATTACAAAGCCACATCTCAATCTCAAGAAATCCGCATAAAAATGCTTGATCCCTAGACACTTTTGATGTGTGTATTTCATCTGATATATATTTATACCTGATATTTAATTCTGAAAACTTGCTTGAATCAAACATGTCGTTCAATACAGATTTGTGATCGTTCATGACCTTTACGTATTCTGTCATAAGTTTACAACTAGTATACAATACATAGTTGTCTATCAATGGCAACTCTTTTTCCATTTTAGATTTTATTTCTAAAAAGTGTCGGACGGGTAAAGCCTTTTTAGTGACATAATAAACTCTACAGTAAAAAAACAGAAAACTTAAAAATTTCTTGAAATTGTCTCTAACATAGTATTGGCCTGAATTCGTATTATCCCACAATTGAAAAGCTTCTTCCATAGCTGGCTCGAGCACTTTTCTGAATCTCAGCAGCTGATCTTCCTCACTCTTACCACACAACAAGTAACACGCAAATGTTTCCAAAAGTTTACTTTCAAACGAACAAAATGTAGCTCCAGCTGGAGAAAGCATTTTATTAGCAACGAATTCTTCATCGAGATGGTCCATTATTTTTGGTGCATAATCTATTAGATCGTTTACAAAGGTCTCACAATTTGCGCTAGCAGGCAGAGAGGTTAAAAACTCATAACTTTTCATGTAAAATCTTTCTCGTATAGCGATAGGAACATTTCGCACCTCACCAAATATTTTGTAGATTTCTGCACTTTCTTCTGCAGTTAAGCCATCGATAAATGCACTCAACATTTCCCAGAGTTCTTTTTGTACAGTAGGATTATGAGCCATAAGAACTATTCGTGTGTAAGTGTGCTTAACAAGGGCTGTTCGAATTGAAGAATCTTGAGAATTGTTCCATATTTCCAAAAAAATTGATATGTGATCACGATGCTCCGATTTTTTAGCAGCGAGTTGAAGACCGAATTTTCGCAAGGAGTCTGGTGCATCCAATAATTTCGGTAAGTGCTCACGACTTGCAACTACACTCATATTAGACAATACTGCATTTAGAGAAGACACTGTATACTTTAAGTAATCTCCTTTAGCGTACCACAAAACTGTATCGAAGGGGATTATTGGCCTGGCCACATGCAAATGTTTAGCAATAATTTTCCTTATGTTCATTTCTCGTGACAGCTTTCCACGGCAATTTAATTTTTCATGATCAGGTTTATATTTTTTCACCAGTTCTGTAAGTCGGCATTGAGGAAGAAGCGCAAAAAGACCTTTGATAACGGCTTTCCGTCCAGTGGGTTTATTGAGATGTAGCAGGTATGCGTCAATCCAGTGCTGGGCGAGTGAGTGAGGCCAATAGACGCGCAGCTTGGTGAGCAGACGTTGTAACGAGACAGCGCCTTTAGTTCGGAACGTGTCTATATCTTTGTCGTGTTGCTTCAGCAGCTGCGGCTTGTGCTTCAGCGCGTTCACGCACACTTCCTCACTCAGACACAGTGACAACGAATCCTCAAACATGTGCTTCCGCCACGATTTCTTCACGTTGTACAAACATGACATATCTGTTTGCCACTTGTTCTCTTGTTTTATCTTGACCAAGTGGTGGATCTTTTCTAGTATGTATGGGTACTCACTGATATCTCTTTTCCAGTCTCTTAACAAAGTCAAGGCATTATTTATGTGAATTATACTATCAGCCAACTGTGACACATCTGACATGTTTTCACGAGGAAACTTTCTCATAACGGAATCGAAAAGATACGTGAACAGTTTGTTGTTTTGTTCTTCATTTATCTTACTTTGGATACTTCCAAAAGTTTTGAATTTTATCTTTTTTTCTACTATTTCTGGTATCGGTTCATCATGTAAAACTTTGTATAAAATGATGGATTCAAGGCACAATTGAACATTGTTATTCGATTCGGTGTACACATCCATACTGTGGAACAATTGATCCAAAACTTTCCAAGTGTCAACATCAAAATTGTGAGTAGAAATTTGTGAAAGCAGGTTATTGATGAACTGAATCTTGAATTTGAAAGGTTCTTTAATGTAGTTGTCTCTGAAAAATTGTAGCAACGATTTAATTCGCTGTGGGTTGTTTCGTGCACCATTGATTAATGTTGAGAGCGTTGTGATTCGTTCAGAGGGTGACTTGTCTCTACGTAGCAGATTCTTTAATTCTCTCCATGCAACCTCAGTTGGAACAAACTCATACCACTGGTAGGGTTTTATATTCCAGTTGATATCAAAGTCTTTGAATTGTGGACAGACGGCTGCCAGCTCAGTATTTTCTATAAAAGTTTTCTTAACGAAACTAAACCTTTCTTCCTCTGGCATCTTTTTCAGAAATAGCTTCAAGGTACTAAATTCATACAATCTATATCCTTCGGTTTTTTTCACTTGCTCGCAGAGAAATGTTTTTATTTCATACTTATTTAGATATCGCACAACCTCGGTCGTTTCGAGTATATGCATGTACTTTCGAAAATCCTCAAATATTTTTTGTGAATATTTCTTTAACAAGAGTTTTGTTTTCTTTTTTCCCAAACAAGGATTGCCACCGACATCTTGTTCTAGCACGTTGAAAACGTCTTCGGTATGAGACTTTAACAAAAATAATATATCCTGTTTCGCTACGTATGGGTCAGCCGCTACCCGGGTATAGTATGTCATGAAATGAGGAGACCTTTTGCACAAACGTTTGAAAATATATAGTGGTATGAGACGCTTGTTTTTTATTACATCTTCTATGAATGTTATTGAACAGTTTACCAACCACTTATGAGCGCTTTCCGTTGCTGTCAGATATTCATAAAAGGCTTCGACTCGAGTTTCATCTTTCAGATTGAGTCTAATGTGAAGCATGAGTTTGTTAAATGTTTTGGTGTTCATGCTAGGTAATAGTTGTGTGTGTAGGTACTCTGGATTGATGATGTTTGCGTACTGCGGCTCGGTGATTAGCCACGTGGACTTTTTGATAGCTGTCGCCGCATACAGCATGTCGTTACATTTCATTACTTCGATGATATAGTCTACGTTTCTGTTTCTGCTGGCGATTTCTATTTTTAGAAGGTTGTCTATGTCGCTGTCATCACTACTGATGTTACGTAATTCATAGTTTTCATTGGCAGTCGCATCTTCAACGAGCTTGTTTTAGTGTCGGCGCTTTTTGCCGAGTGTGTCTCCTTCTAGCGCCAGGGGCGGCATTGTGATAATCTGGAAAAGAAGTGTACAATGAATTTTGAGCAGAGCACCGCCGTGTCCTGAAACGATAGGCGGCGACCTCTCACGCCCGGCATTGCAGTTCCTTCTGCGAAGCAATCATGCTAGCAAAGGAAGAGGTGGGACGCGTGAGGGAAAGGATGGCCTTCACCTTATGACCCAGCCGCCGCGGGAGACGCCCATGGCGATAGACGTTGCGAAGCGATTTCCGGCCACCGTAGGCACAGGCATGCGGACGGCGAGTAATGGGTGACTCGCCGTCTGATCATGGACCAACCCTGGATCAACGGCTTGTCGTATTCCACTCGGGCTTTTAAGAGCTGAGACAATCGTCCACGTCCCAATGGACGATATGCCGCAATAAATTAGAGGGAAGAGTTATGGGACGATAAAATATGAACTACTACAGGTTTGGTAATTGCGTTTATTAAACAGCTCCAAGGGTGGAACCCCATGAACAATAAGAATAAAACAATTTAGTATTTGCTAATGGTCCTGAGGACCTGTAGAGTAAGGGTGCTCCCACATTTGTCGACGCCATCGGCTCGCGTCGTCCGAGCCGAGCCGATGCGAATGGTATTAGTAACACCCTTGTTACGTTGACATAAAGGTTTTTTCGACCGGCTTAAGCCGATTCCGCGTCGAGAAATGTGGGAGCACCTTAACATTTGAAATCAAAATGAGTTAATTACAAACCTTCATCAGGGTAGATAATATTCGAGGTGTTACAATAATTTTTAAAACTTCACTAGAGTTATAGGAAGTACAACATTACAACACATAACGGAATTTACTTTAAAAAAATAAATGAAAATAAAATAATATTGCAGAACATGCAGCAGCAAGCCGTCGTAAAATTGTACTGACCAAAAAAGAATTGAAGATGACACAATGACAGAATGAAGTTCGAAATATGAATATTCAAAATTTTAAAAATCAATGTAGATCCAAAAGGAAAGACGTTGGGTCAACAGAGGAGGTAGAATACCCACTCTGTTACAGAGCTATCAGCGATCTTGGACTTTGGCACTGGTCCTCTACGGGGGTACCCCTATAGCCCCAAAGCCGCCGTAAGTCATTTGTTCCCAGAACTTGAGGATCAAGTATCAGGGACACCATCGAATGGAGTAAAAAATAGGGTGTGATTTTTTTCCGAAAATCAATGGCCAGGAACATTGATTATTCTGAAACCAATTAAGCAGTTTTAGTTTTTAGCAAAATTGGCCTCGAGACTCCTTCCAGTATATTTCGGTATTCCTCATAGTTTCGGATAGAGCCATCCACGCCTGGTTGGAAATTTGATCTTGTATATTAATACAAAGCTATAAATCTAAGCAATGATCGGCCTTCTTACCGGCAAGAAGTCAGAACTTAGTACAAATGAAGTCCGAAAATTGATCATTTGTGGTTATTTCCCTGAAAAAATATTAGAAACTTTTGTTTGAAGTACATTTCCATACAAAAGGAGCGCATGTGCCCGGAAGTAATTTAGGTTTATTACTTTCATATTATACATATACAACAAGCTGGTACCAACTTGTAGGATTTACAAATGAATCGGTTTATTTCTTTTTAAGGTCTTTTATAACCGACTTCTAAAAAATTTAAATGTATAGTTACATGTTTTTTTATGTTTGTTCGGGCATAACTCTGTCGCTTGGCAACCGATTGAAAAATTCTTTTTTTGAAAGGGTATACTTCCCAAATGGTCCCATGAAAATTTTATCGAAATCGGACTAGCGGTTTTTTTTAAAAATCAACAAAAACCTAAAAAATTTTAACAGTGTACACCGATTACTCCAACGTTTCTGGTCCGATTTTTATGATTATTTTTTTGTTCGGTGCAGTATTCCTGCCGTTTGGTACCATCAAATTTTCATTTAGTTTGGTTCATTAGTTTTATTTTTAGCTCATTGTGTACTACATGGGCGATGATATTATCGGTGCTACGGATTACAAAATTCTAGCGCACATGTAAGAAAATTATTATATATTTGACAAGGATTTGGGTTGCATGTTTAAACTAAAAAGTATAAAATAAAAAACTAAAAAAAAAATAAACCGACTTCAAAACAATCACAATTTTTTTTAAATAACCTATAAAATAACATTTCTTTCGAAAGTCGGTGGCAAAAATGTAATGAAATAAAAAACAAAGGCTGCAAAGTTGATTTTTGGCGCGAGTACTTGATGCAGAAACTTTGCTGCCGAGTGCAACACACAACTTTTCACCTGACACAGCGAGGAAATGCAGTGGGGGCGGCTCGCCTGTCAGTTAGGGCTTCCAATTCGAACATTCGAATTATTCGAATTTCTCCCTATTTTACTATTCGAATACTGACTTGGGTTATATTCGATTTTTTTTTTCGAAATTATAAACGTTGTTGGTTTTTGCGTATAAAAGAACCCCGACCGAACGAAGAGAAGAGTGATGAAGCTTACAGGACGTTTTCACACAAGAATGATACGAGATGAGCGACTGATGCAGCTCTGTCGGGTCTTGTTAGGGGGATGGAGAGGGTTGAGCTATATCAGTGGCCTCGATACGTTCGAAGAGATACAGCCTATACTCGATGACTGGCCTGACCGGCGCTCTTGGGAGGGACAAACGGGTGTTTCAGATAAACGGGGGACCAGACGCTCGGTCTATCACTGCTCCAATACTCGGAGGATACGGTGCGGCATACACTAGCCGAGTGAACGGCATGAGATGGGTCGCGCTGTATCCTCGTTTCATAGATACAGCGGTAGACTTTCCTCACTGACTCTAGTTCGCTTCAAGCTCCCGCCCATCCTGCAGCAAGGCACGAAAAGTCGGCAGAGATCGTGCACCGACCGTTTTCGAACCCATAAACAGGTCCAGATAAAAACTTTTTTGTGGTTGTTTTGAAGTCGGTTTAATTATTTTTTTGAAATAGTTTTTTTATTTAAGTAAGGTAACCTTTAAAAAAACTTTTTTTTTTAAAAGAACCGACTTCAAATCAAACACGAAAACTTTAAAATAACTTTTCTTTCGGAAGTCGGTGGCTTTGTTTTTTTTATTTCATTGACTATTGCCACCGACTTCCGAAAGAAAAGTTATTTTACCTAAACTTTTTTAAGTTTGATTTGAAGTCAGTTCTTTTTTTTTAATGTTTTTAACTTGGTACCTTTTTTCTATTACCCTTTTTTTAGTTCAGATATTCAACAAAATTATACTATATAAAGCTCGATTACCACTCACTCACTCACTCACTGACATAATTGTTCTCCCAGATGGTGAAGGGGAAGGTGGGTATATTTTGACAGATTCGTAAACAAGCAACTCTCGTGAGTATGGGAAAAATCCCAAACCTCCCCTTTTCGCCCCCCCTCTCCCCCCTCCACGGCGTATCTCGGAAACTAAGAGACCAGTGTTTTGTTTTTTTACGGATTCGTATAGAGGAGGCTCGGAAAAGTAAAAACCATTTTTCAAAGTTCCCCCCTCCCTTGCCCCCTTCTCCCCCCTTAGGCGGATCTCGGAAGTTAACAGACTTGCAACATTTTTTTTTTCAGATTCATATCAAGGGGCCCAGAGTTGGTCAAAATCATTTTTCCAAACTCCCCCATCTCCCCCTCTTCACCCCTCCCCCCATCGTATCTCGGAAACTAAGAGACGCGTGTTTTGTTTTTTTACGGATTCGTATAGAGGAGGCTCGGAAAAGTAAAAACCATTTCTCAAAGTTCCCCCCCCTTGACCCCCTTCTCCCCCCCCTTTAGGTTGATCTCGGAAGTTAACAGACTTGGAACAATTTTTTTTTTCAGATTCATATCAAGGGGCCCAGAGTATATCAAAATCATTTTTCACAACTCATCCCCCCCCCCCTTCACCCCTCCCCCATCGTATCTCGGAAAAACTAGGTAGCGGTAAAGCGAAGCGTAGCGTAGCGTAGGGATAGGGTCACGATAGCTTTCCGGTGGTAGGTAGGTTCTGAGTGGAGCGAGCCTGCGAGACCGAGTGGAGCGAAGGGGGGAGGTGGCGAGCGAAGCGAGCCGGCGACTTCCGTAGCGTAACGAAGGTTGAGTGGGTGAAGCGTAACTCAGGGGTGACGACAAGCAAACTTACAAGTAACTTTCACGAGTGGGGGAAACGTGCCAAACTCCCCTTTTTGCACCCCTCCCCCTTCCCTATCACATCTCAGAAACTAAGAGACCTGTGTTTTGTTTGTTTTTACGGATTCGTATAGAGGAGGCTCGTAAAAGTAAAAACCATTTTTCGAAGTCCCCCCCCCCCCCCTTTAGGCGGATCTCAGAAATTAAAAGACTTGGCAATTTTTTTTTTTCAGATTCATATCAAGGGTTGATCAAAATCATTTCTCAAAAGTCCCTCTCTCCCCCCCTTCACCCCTCTCCCCATCGTATCTCGGAAACTAGGTAGCGGTAAAGCGAAGCGTAGCGTAGCGTAGGGATAAGGTCACGATAGCTTTCCGGTGGTAGGTAGATTCTGAGTGGAGCGAACCTGCGAGACCGAGTCGAGCGAAGGGGGGAGGTGGCGAGCGAAGCGAGCCGGCGACCTCTGTAGCGTAACGAAGGTTGAGTGGGTGAAGCGTAACTCAGGGGTGACGACAAGCAAACTTACAAGTAACGAGTGGGAGAAACGTGCCAAACCCCCCTTTTTGCACCCCACCCCCCTCCCTATAGTATCTCGGAAACTAAGAGACCCGTGTTTTGTTTGTTTTTATGGATTCGTATAGAGGAGGCTCGGAAAAGTAAAAACCACTTTTCAAAGTCCCCCCCTTGCCCCCTTTCTCCCCCCTTTAGGCGGATCTCGGAAGTTAACAGACTTGCAAAGTTTTTTTTTCAGATTCATGTCAAGGGGCACAGAGTTGGTCAAAATCATTTTTCAAAACTCCCCCCTCTCCCCCTCTTCACGCCTCCCCCCATCGTATCTCGGAAACTAGGTCGCAGTAAAATGAAGCGTAGCTTAGCGTTAGGATAAGGTCACTACAGTTTTCCGATGGTAGGTAAGTCTTGAGTGGAGCGAACCTACGAGACCGAGTGGAGCGAAGGGGGGAGGTGGCGAGCGAAGCGAGCCGGCGACCTCCATAGCTTAACGAAGGTTGAGTGGGTGAAGCGTAACTAAGGGGTGACGGACAGCAAACTTACAAGTAACTTTCACGAGTGGGGGAAACGTGCCAAACCCCCCTTTTTGCACCCCTCCCCCTTCCCTATCACATCTCAGAAACTAAGAGACCTGTGTTTTGTTTGTTTTTACGGATTCGTATAGAGGAGGCTCGGAAAAGTAAAACATATTTTTCAAAATTTCCCCCTTCTCCCCCCTTTAGGCTAATCTCGGAAGTTAAAAGACTTGGCAAGTTGGCACATTTTTTTTCAGATTCATATCAAGGGTTGATCAAAATCATTTCTCAAAAGTCCCCTCTCTCCCCCCTTCACCCCTCCCCCATCGTATCTCGGAAACTAGGTAGCGGTAAAATGAAGCGTAGCGTAGCGTAGGGATAAGGTCACTACAGCTTTCCGGTGGTAGGTAAGTAAGTCTTGAGTGGAGCGAACCGAGACTGAATGGAGCGAAGGGGGAGGTGGCGAGCGAAGGGAGGTAGCGAGCGAAGCGAGCCGGCGACCTACGTCGCGTAACGAAGGTTGAGTGGGTGAAGCGTAACTAAGGGGTGACGGACAGCAAACTTACAAGTAACTCTCATGAGTAGGACAAAAGTACCAAGCCTCCCCTTTTTGGCCTCCCCTTTTTAGCCTCCCCCCCCCCTCCCAATCGTATCTCAGAAACTAAGAGACCCGTGTTTTGTTGTTTTTACGGATTCGTATAGAAAAGGCTCGGAAAAGTAGAAACCATATAAAGATAAGGATAAGGATGAGGATAAGGATAAGGATAAGGATAAGGATAAGGATAGAGATAGAGATAAAGATCATCATGTCAACAATGTCAGAAAGTATGATTTAAAAATTCATTTACCGAATAAAAACACATGTCTAAGAGCCAAGCAACCATTTTAAATTTTAATTTGTTAATTGGTACTGTTGTCAGGGTAGGTGGTAATTTATTTTAAATTTTAACTGTCATACAACTGACATTTTTCTACTATAAAGTTGCAATCTCTGAGCAGGTACTAATAATTTCCCGGCATTTTTTTTTTATT
Organism: Agrotis exclamationis; assembly: GCA_950005045.1. Lineage (NCBI taxonomy): Eukaryota > Metazoa > Arthropoda > Insecta > Lepidoptera > Noctuidae > Agrotis > Agrotis exclamationis. Next base: position 8,744,045 of record OX465437.1, read on the forward strand.
TAATCTTTCAGAGACTTATGAGGATATTTTTTTTACAAATAAACAAACTTCAAAAATATACAGACACGGAAGTGGGAGAATTTTTAATTCTTTAAATAACGGCCTTCAATGGTCTAAATATTCTGCGCCGCTCATGGCTCTGATACATTTCTTTTGTACTTTGAACGCCCTGTCTACAGGGTGTTTGGCAGAACGTTGAACATACGAAAATGGTGGATAGGTGGGGTCAACTGCTACTTACTCAGCCCTAATTTATTTGGCCCTGGCCAATATTGCCTGTTTTACCCATTTTTAATAACAAATACACTTTAAAGTTAAGAAAATTGTGAAACAAGAAGAAAAATTTTTTTTTAAATATCCAATGGGCCATGGCCAAATAAATTAGGGCTGAATAAGTAGCAGATGACCCCACCTATCCACCATTTTCGTATGTTCAACGTTCTGCCAAACACCCTGTTTATCCACTGAGTTACCCCATATCACTAGATCGTAACGCAATACCGATGAAACATAGGTACCCATGATAGCATTTAGAACTGTTTACTAGACACTAATCGTAACTTGCGAAGAGCACATACAAACTTATCAAGCTTGCTGCATACTCTTTCTACATGCTCCTTCCAGTTCAGTTTGCTGTCAATTATTATACCTAAAAATAAAGCATCTGGTTCTGGTTGCAAAATTATATGGGTATTATCATGTCGAGTTGTTACTGCAATGGTGTTTATGACGAGTTGCATGTTTGAAATTGAACTATTTTGGATTTATTAATATTAACATGAAGATTATTGTCTTCCAGCCATTTTATTACATTTATTAAATCAGTGTTAGTATTATTTTCTATGTGAGTTTTATTGAAGCATTTAATCGTCAAAGTAGTGCCGTCTGCAAATTGTATACATTCATATTTTAAACATTTTCTGAGGTCATTTATACATAATGTGAATAGTGGCGAGCCCAGTATGCTTCCCTGTGGAACGCCAGAACTATTAGTTTTTAATTCTGAGCAATATGTCATCCTTTTATTTTTTACTATCTTAGAGATAACAGTTCTCTGTTGGCGATCAGACAGATAGTTTTTAAGCCATTCATGCGCCTTGCCTCTTATGCCGTACCTCTCTAATTTGTATAGTAGTCGTTCATGTGAGACGAAGTCAAATGCTTTGCTCATATCCAAAAAAACAGACAGAACAGACATTTTATTGTTAAGAGCTTCGGTAATAAGTTTTACTAGGGAAAAACTGGCTAGACTTGGTGAACAATTTTTCCTGAAACCAAACGGTGATGATGATGAACTCTCCACAATGATGTTATGTCATGTCTCAATCTTTATTTTGTCATACAATGCTTTTTCAAAAAAAATTGCAAAGATTGGAATCAGCGTAATGGGCATATAATTACCATCAGAAAGTTGCCCTTTTTGAAAAGTTGTTTAATAAATAGACTCTTTTAGTTTAGATGGGAAAACACCTTGTTCAAATGAGAGGTTTAGGTTTATAAGGTAGCTAAGGGGGGGGGGGGTGTAATTTTCGCGCTTAATTTAATAATTTTAGTGGTTACTTCATCATATGCGGTCGAGTTCGTGTTATTTAGTGAATTAATTAATTTAAAGACATCAACTTAATTTACAGGAGTCAAAAATAATGTATTTATGTTATTGTCAATGTCAATGTTGCTTAGGTCATGATTATTATTATTAGACTTTTGTGTCAGCTCAATGAAATAATTATTAAATTGATCACATATGTCATTCGGATTATCAATTTTTTTTATCATGGATTAATAATTAATTTAAGTAGTTTTTGTTATTAGCGTTGTTCAAGTTATTTTTTATGATTGACCATGTCGCTTTGTATTTATTCTTAGAAATATTAAAAAAAATTGTTGTTGTTTATCTGTTGTGATTTTGATATGCATTTTTAGGGTTCCGTAGCCAAATGGCAAAAACGGGACCCTTATAGATTCGTCATGTCTGTCTGTCTGTCTGTCCGTCCGTATGTCACAGCCACTTTTTGTCGAAAGTATAACAGCTATCCTGTTGAGACTTGGTAGGTAGATGTATTACGTGTACCGCATTAGGATTTTCATACAAAAATAAAAACAAAACAAATTTTGGGGGTGCCCCCCATACTTAGAATTGAAACCCAAAAATTTTTTTTTCACCTAACCCATACGTGTGGGGTATCTATGGATAGGTCTTTAAAAATGATATTGAGGTTTTGAGGTTACTGATTTCATTTTTTTCTAAACTGAACAGTTTGCACGAGAGACATTTCCAAAGTGGTAAAATGCCCCCTTGTAACTTCTAAAATAAGAGAATGATAAATCTAAAAAAACATATAATGTAGACCTCAACAAAAACTTCCAACGAAAATTGGTTTGGATGAGATACAGTTAGCAGTTTTTGAGATATAGTACATTTTTAAAAACCGCAAATATAACGTTGCCATTCATACAAACACTATGAAAAACAAAGTTAATAATAATAATAATAATAATAAACACTCACAAAACACAACAACCTTCACCCTAAATCCGCCATAGAGAGGCTAACAATAAAACGAGAACATGGAGGGAGAGGCCTCATAGATATCCAGCACCTATGGCGGAAACAAGTCAGTAGATTAAAATCATTCTTCCATACAAAAGCTCGCACTAGTCGTATACATGAAGCAATAGTAGCAAACGATCTTAACTACACTCCACTCAACCTAAATGATCAGATAGAAAACCAAAACACTACAAACGATGACCCACAGACACAAAAAATAGAAGATTGGAAAAGAAAAGTACTCCACGGTCGGCACCCTCATGACCTGGAGCAACCCCACATTAACAAAGCAGCTTCAAATAAATGGCTGAAAGTAGGCACCTTATTTCCGGAAACGGAAGGATTTATAATAGCAATTCAAGACCAAATAATAAACACAAAAAACTACAGAAAATACATTATCAAAGACCCTGCAGTAACTAATGACAAATGTCGCAAATGCCACACACACCCAGAAACCATCCAACACATAACAGGCGCATGCACAACTCTCACACAGACCGACTACACTCACAGGCACAACCAGGTGGCCAATGTCATTCATCAAAAACTAGCACTCAAACACACACTCATCCAAGACGCCGACACTCCTTACTATAACTATACACCAAAAATCACCCTAGAAAATACTACCCATAAGCTTTTTTACGACCGCGGCATTCTTACCGATAGGACAATCCACTATAACAGACCAGATATAATCCTACAAGACAAAATAAATAAAATAACTTACCTAATAGACATAGCAATCCCCAATACACACAACCTACAGAAAACAATCACTGAAAAAATTAGCAAATATGCAGATCTCAAAGATGAAGTCACTAGAATCTGGCGGCAAGAAAAAGTGTATGTAGTCCCAATAGTTCTTTCCACAACAGGCGTCATTCCTAATCATCTCCTCCATAGCTTAAAATTATTAGACCTAAAAGAATCCCTATATATTACACTACAAAAAGCTGCTATATTAAATACATGCAGAATTGTCAGAAAATTCATGCAAATAGACGAGAACGAAATAGGACCTAATCACAACACGTAAACACCCACATTTAATAAACATCACACGCTACATTTGCTTTGGTTTCGGCCCGTAAATGTAGCTAAAATCCAGCCTAAGAGCTGAGCAGTGAAAACACTTACCGTAAATAATAATAATATTCCACAACTATCACACAACGCCATCTAGTCCCAAGCTAAGCAGAGCTTGTGTTATGGGTACTAGACAACTGATAAACATACTTATATATTTCTAAATACATACATATTATAGATAAATTACACCCAGACACAGAACAAATGATCGTGCTCATCACACAAACATTTGTCCTGGGTGGGAATCGAACCCACGACCTCCGGCATAGCAGTCAGGGTCACTAACCACTAGACCAACAGGCCAGTCAGTTATTTTTATTGTTTGTGTATATTACTTACTAATCTCAATATAATTATATCCCTAATCTATGCTTGCTACTACGGAACTGGTGGACCCGGGTACGTCCTTAAACTACGTCTAGCCACCGAAGGACGGGCGGCAGCGTCCTTTGTAAACTTTCGGTGACCTTACTGAGATCGCAAAGCCGCCTGCCAAGCGTGGGGATTATGGCAAACCCCCCCCCCCATTATGATTGACAACAATAGCACACGGCCTCCAGTCCCCGGCAGCTCCGTTATTCCTGGTCTGGGTAGCGGATCGGGTAACGGCGGAGCAGGGGGTGCTAAGAATCCCCGGCAGATGCCCCGCTACCACCCCCAACGGACTTTGGCCCTGGCAACACACAACATCCGCACACTGAGGACCGATGAGAAGATTATCGAGCTGGAGGAAGAATTGAGCAAAATGCGTTGGGATATCTTGGGATTATCTGAAGTCCGAAGAGAGGGTCAGGACACGATAGTTCTAGATTCCGGCAACATGCTTTTCTACCGGGAAGGAGACCGTAAATCCCAGGGTGGTGTTGGATTTCTCGTCCGCAGGTCCCTCATCAACAACGTTGTGAAAGTCGACAGTGTGTCGAGTAGGGTAGCATACCTTATACTCAGAATAACCAACCGGTATTCGTTGAAGGTCGAGGTCGGCGCATACAGGTATATGCGCCGACCTCGACACATTCTGATGATGAAGTAGAGGCATTGTATGAGGAGATATCCGAGGCCATACATACCTCCGAAACATACTTCACCGTTGTTTTGGGGGACTTCAACGCGAAGGTGGGCGCACGGAATGGCGATGAGTTGAGAGTGGGGCCATTTGGGTACGGGCAGCGAAACCATAGGGGCCAGCGACTCGACTTCATGGAAAAGGAAGAACTTCATTTAATGAACTCCTACTTCCAGAAGCGGCCATCCAGGAGGTGGACGTGGATGAGCCCCGATGGCACTACCAGAAATGAGATCGACTTCATCATGACGACCAAGAAGCGAATATTCAGTGATGTCTCTGTAATCGCCAAGCTGAAAACCGGTAGCGATCACCGAATCGTCAGAGGCACATTGAATATCAATATGAAGCTTGAAACGTCTCGTCTGGTGAAGTCCACGCTCCGACATGCCCACATCCAGAACCCCGAAGACTTTCAACTCGAACTGCACAATCGCTTCCAGTGCCTAACCGAATGCGAAACTGTGGACGAGATTAACAATAGGTTGGTGGAAACTGTCCAAGCTGTGGGGTCCAAGTTCTTTAAGACACCTCGCCGCAATAAGCCTCAAAAGCTCTCGAACGGAACCATCAAGTTGATGCAAGACCGGGCCGAGATGAGGCTGCAATCTTCAGCTGACATGTCGGAATATGGCAAACTCAATAGACGAATCTCTAAATCAATGCGACGTGACCTGCGTGCCTATAGTGCGGCACGGATCAAAGAGGCAATCGAGCGGAACCAGGGCTCAAAAGTCTTCGCAAAGAATTCGTCTATTGGGCAAAGCCAAATGACAAAGCTGAAGATTAACGACGGCAGCATCATTTCGACGAAGCCAGAGATCCTGAGAGAGCTTGAGAGGTTTTACGGACAGTTATACACATCAACACGACAACCCAGTGTCGGTACAGCTCGAGACGCAAGAGCTAAACTGACTCGTCACTACACTGAGGATATCCCGGACATCAGCCTGTACGAGATTAGAATGGCTCTTAAACAGCTAAAGAATAACAAGGCGCCGGGTGAAGACGGAATCACAACAGAACTTCTGAGAGCGGGTGGAAAACCGGTACTTCTGGTCCTCCAGAAGTTATTTAATTCCGTCATACTCGAAGGTACTACGCCAGAAGCATGGCACAGGAGTGTGGTTGTTTGTTTCTTCAAAAAGGGTGACAACACCTTGTTGAAGAACTACAGGCCAATCTCACTTCTGAGCCATGTATACAAGCTGTTCTCAAGAGTCATTACGAACCGTCTCGATCGCAGGTTTGATGACTTCCAGCCTCCCGAACAAGCCGGTTTCCGAAAAGGTTTTAGTACTATAGACCACATACACACACTCCGCCAGATTTTACAGAAGACAGAGGAGTATAATCGGCCATTATGTTTAGCGTTTGTGGACTATGAAAAGGCCTTCGATTCAATCGAAACCTGGGCAGTATTGCAGTCCCTCCAACGATGTCATATCGACTATAGGTATATCGAAGTGTTTGTATAGAAACGCCACCATGTCCATCCGACTTCAGGAAGAGTGCACGAAACCAATCCAATTGCAGAAAGGCGTGAGACAGGGAGACGTTATTTCTCCGAAATTGTTCACGAACGCGTTGGAGGACGTTTTCAAGCTCTTGGAATGGAACGGATTCGGCATCAACATCAATGGCGAATACATCACTCACCTTCGTTTTGCCGATGATATAGTCATCATGGCAGAATCGTTGGAGCACCTCAATGCTATGCTCAGCGACCTCAGTATCGTTTCCCAACGGGTCGGCCTTAAAATGAACATGGACAAGACGAAAGTCATGTCGAATGTCCATGTGGTACCCGTACCGGTTGTTGTTGGGAATGATACTCTCGAAGTTTTAGACCATTACACTTACCTTGGACAGATTGTTCAGTTAGGTAGGTCCAACTTCGAGAAAGAGGTCGCCCGAAGAATCCAACTCGGATGGGCAGCGTTTGGGAAGATACGTGATATCTTCTCATCGAGAATCCCACAGTATCTCAAGACAAGGGTGTTTAACCAGTGTGTGTTGCCAGTGATGACATATGGTTTTGAAACGTGGTCTCTGACTGCCGGCCTTTTAGAGAGACTAAGAGTCACTCAACGAGCGATGGAAAGAGCTATGCTCGGAGTTTCTTTGCGGGATAAAATCCGGAACATGGATATTCGGCGAAGAACCAAAGTCACCGACATAGCTCATAAAATTTGCAAGTTGAAGTGGCAATGGGCAGGCCACATCGCTCGTAGAACTGACAACCGATGGGGAAGAAAAGTTCTCGAGTGGCGACCACGGACCGGAAGACGCAGCGTAGGTGAATTGTCGTTCGGCTTGGCGGTCTAAGGGGGAGGCCTATGTTCAGCAGTGGACGTTTTTCGGCTGATGATGATGATGATGACTACGGAACCCTTATTGCGGTATATTTTCTTGTGGTGACTTTTACTTATAGCATCGTGTTGATATGCATAGTACAAAGCTCTCTTCTTATTCGCTGGGTGCGAAGTACTAGGTGGGGGTAGTACTATTCGATTGCAGCGCCCATGGTGGCGAAAAGTAAAACTAATGTGGGATTGTCTAAGAGCACATTCACCTATGCCAACTATTAAAAACGCGCTAATCTCAGGAAATCTGGTTCGATTTGAATAATTCTTTTTGTGTTGGATAGTCCATTTATCGAGGAAGGCTATAGGCTATATAACATCACGCTATGATCAATAGGAGCAGAGCAGCAATGAAACATGTTGTCAAATCGGGAAATTCTTATTGAGAGCTTCCGTTGCGTGCGCTGCGTAAACGGTTTACATTACGCAAAAATTATGTATGACGAAATTTTTTCTCATGAAACGTTCTAAAATAAAGTCCGCGACAGCATATATCTATCTTTTAAGGTTAACTCACTATAACCTTTTTTATGGAAATCAAATTGGTTTTAAAATAATACATTACTTGCGACGGTATTTTTATGAACATAATATTAATCCTTACCCAAATAAATACGTTAATCATTACAAACATTTAATTTTGAACAAAATTTCCCTTGACATCATTTGATTTCAATGAATATCTGACGAGATATCGTAGTTTCTTCAACGGCAGGTGATGGGGAGCAGTCGGAGTACGACGGCTCTGTCTCAGAGTTCATTGAACTCTGTCATCTGTCAATTTCGAATCAATTTGTCAGACATATCTGTACGTAATTTTTATTATCGCGTTATTCCGCCAGAAAAACATAGGTCACAGCAGTTGTTGTGTTGTAAACTGCAAGAATACTAGCAGAAATAGTAAATTTAAATTTTATTGATTCCCAAGCGGTTCTTGGAAAGATGAGCAATGCAGGAGATGGTTAGCTGCCGGGAAGAGAAAAAAGTAAATAAATCATAATCCTCATTTTAATCCTGTATTTGACATTTTTCTTATAGAATACATTTTGCCTATGTTTATTTAATTTTATTCAGAGCTGATGGATCGCCATGGAATCCAAAACCATGTGTTTTGTAAAGAAATCTGATTTCAATTAGAACGGTCAGAGCCGTCAACAGTGCAAACGCTAGGTGGCGCTAAAGTCGTGCACGGTGCCAATAGCATGATATTTTTAAACCCCTACTAAGCCATTAGTTTTTTTTATTGGTTTATTGGTCTTTTTGACGAGTATTTCGGGAAAACACAATTTATAGAAGAGCGTAAATATGTCGTGGAATACATTAAATGCGTTATTACAGTCTGTCTCTTCGTAAATTTCACCAAAACTTAAGGCTGCTAAGCAGTTCAAATTTTTTTTTTATGTTGCTCTTATTGTATTCTCTCTTCGTATCATACCAGAACTGTACAGTTTTTGACTTACTATTATGCATCTCATCAGGGTAAAAAGTTAATTTTATGCCTCCCTTCTGAGTTATTAATAAGATTTTAGATTGGATTAGGCGGTTCTTAAGGGGTTTTAAAATCTTTTAAGTGCTCTAATGGATTTTAAAATTCTTTTAACTATTCTAAGGTATTCTCAATTTTTTTGTTTTTTTTTTTTTTTTTTTAATTTAGTTTCTTTTTTTATTGAATTAGTTTTATAATGTTTTAGGGGGTCCTGTTTTTTTATTCTATTCTCGACAACTTCTCAGACTTGATTTTATTCAAAAATATTGATATGGGTATTGTTTTCGAGTGATTTGGAGGTGCTGATTTAGAAAATGATCCAAAAAAGAAAGAAGGGACATAAACAAATTGTAACAACGTGATCCAGCTTTGAATTTAGATTTTGAAAATTTTGAAAACAAGAATCTAAAAACCTTTGATCTAAAAACGTGTTCAAGGCGTCGCTTTCTGCAGAATATCCACTAAACCTGACCACTATATTACTTCACAAACTAACATATTTTTAGTTGCGTCATCAGCTTTGATTTTTGTATAGCATAGAATATGAGATCTGGATGGAACTCCATTGATGCCGTAATAGTCTACTTACTTATTCTGCAAATTTACACGGTGACATTCATGTCGTTACAATCTAGCATTCAAGATCACTCATAGAACGTACTCCAAATTCACGTTGCATGGATCACAGAACAGAATCCGCAGAACATTCTTTCGAATCATACACATAAACTATGGATACGCTTTTACTATTTCGACGACGATGCTCAATTCGTATCATCCTTTGACCATGAACAGGAGACACAAGATTGTGGAAAAAATGTAATGCAAAAAAAATGCCAAACAAACAAAAACAAAAACATGCAAAAAAAATAGAAAACAAACAAAAAAAGGAAACTTTCCAAACCGAGTCAAAGCCTTTTGAATTGAGACGGGTCAGATTTTTTATATTTTTACCTATATATTTGAATGGAACCTACAAAACTTATATTATTAAGGAACTAACTTAAAAAGAAAAAGAATTGCATATTGAAGCATTTGTTCTTGCGTGGCACTGAAAATAGTTACATTTTGATTCAAACATTTTTTAGTCTGCTTAATTTACTTCTCTATAATATTGTTACGAGCTGGGTATTGGGATAAATTAATTAACACCAATTAAAACCAAATAAACTTTATTCACACACGAATCAGTAATTAAAACAAACACTTAACACTACTCAACAATTAAACACTTATAAACTCACTTAATCACACGTAAAAATCACTTGGAGATCGCTTCCAGTTCACTTCGAGTTGCCTCGATCGTAGTCAAAACTAGACTGACTCAGGTCGGCGATCGGCGCCCCTTTTATACCTCGGCCGGACCCACTAGATATTTCTAGAAGGTGGTCGAATGTTCTGGAAACATCCATAGACTTCGATATAAGTCCCATACCTTCTGGAACATTCCAGAACCATCTCGAAACATCTAGAACAGGGTAGAATTTTCTAGAAACTTCCAGACCAATCTTCGGTAGAATTGTCGAGAACCTTGTGGAACTTTCGAGAAGCTTATAGATAGGTCTCGCAATTCGATCGACGTAACACTGCCCCCTCCTTAGACATGCTCGTCCCGAGCATCGTTAGTCCCGAGCATGCACAGTCCGTCGTAGTCGTCGTTGTATCGCCGCAACCAGTTAACGAAGTCAAACTTAGGCGCACCGCCTTGAGCACTCTGTATGCGGTAGGGAACATCACTGCTCCTGGTCGCAACTCGGTATGGTCCTTCCCGTTTCACTTTTAATTTACGGGACTTCCTTTTCCTTCGCACTGGGCTATGCACAACAAGTGACGCTTCGTCAAAACCACTACTGTTTGTCTGAGGTCTTTTCACACAGTTATCCATGTCATTTTCCTGTAGGGTTTCCTTCCATTGATTACCAAGATCCGTGTTTTCTCTTAGCGTCTTCACGTGCACTACTTCCTTAGGCTCTTGCTTGATGCTGTGCCTACTACTGTCTTCAGAACAAGGTCTTCTAGACGGTGTATCAGCGTTACCATGCGCTCTCCAACTGCGATGCTGGGCAGTCATATCAGCTGCCCTTCGCTTTGGACAGCTTGACCGAAGATGACCCTTTTCTCCACAAGTATAGCACCTAGGGCTGTACCCTCTCGAACGGTCGCATACAGAAGATGGCACAACCTCCCTGCTACGCTGAGTTCGATGGTCTTGCCTCACTGCTTCCACTTCCAAAGCATGGGCCAAGGCGCCCTTCAAGGTCTCGTGATGCCCAAGTCTTACAGCTGCTCTAACTTCCAAGTCGCGTATTCCGTCAATGAAAGCCTGTACCAAATTGCAATCGATGAGAGCCGGGACGGACCGATATGCTTTCCGGACCATTTTCTCAATTTCTAGGGCCCACTGTTGTAGGCTCTCGGTACTACGTTGAACACGATCCCTTAACTTAGCGCGAAATACGTGCTCCAGGTGCGCGTCGCCGTACCTGGACTCCAACGCTTCCAGTAGCTGCTCATATTTCACATCCTTGCCAAGAGCCTCAAGTACGGTCAAGGCCTGGTCTCGCAGACCTAAGATGAGCGCGGTCGTAGCTTGCTCTTTGGTCCACCCATTCGTCTCCATAACAGCCTCAAACTGCATCCTGTAAGCAGACCATGCTGATGTTCCGTCGAATGGTGGCACCTTAAATCCTCGTACCGAAGGTGCAGCAACCACTGGACACACAACTCCGTCTCCAGTCCTAAGTTCACCCAAAGTCTTCTTCATCTCAGCAATCTGAACTTCAGCTTCTGAGATACGACTCTCTAGCTGGTGAACTTGCTCTTTCATCAACTTGAGCTCCTTGCCAAATGTTGCATGCAGGTCTTTAATCAGGAACATCTGCTCTTCTTGGCGACGGGCTTGCTCCTCTTTATTTTCCTGAAGCAGCTTTCGCAACAGGCGGGCCTGCTCCTCCTGCCGACGGGCCTGCTCCTCCTGCCGACGGGCCTGCTCCTCCTGCCGGCGGGCCTGCTCCTGCAGCAGCGCCATAAGCGCAGACAGGTCTGGAACCGCTGATTCTGAAGAGACTGCAGACGGACCAGCCACTGGTTCTATCGTAGGCTGAGCACCACCCGGCGTCTGTATCGGGGAACCTCCAAACCACCTCTGGTCCATGTCTTGTTGACGTTGACTTCTGGTACGAATACCGTCCGTGTCGTCTTTTGGTAAAATTGGCATTTTATCCCTCACTTCTGACACCAAATGTTACGAGCTGGGTATTGGGATAAATTAATTAACACCAATTAAAACCAAATAAACTTTATTCACACACGAATCAGTAATTAAAACAAACACTTAACACTACTCAACAATTAAACACTTATAAACTCACTTAATCACACGTAAAAATCACTTGGAGATCGCTTCCAGTTCACTTCGAGTTGCCTCGATCGTAGTCAAAACTAGACTGACTCAGGTCGGCGATCGGCGCCCCTTTTATACCTCGGCCGGACCCACTAGATATTTCTAGAAGGTGGTCGAATGTTCTGGAAACATCCATAGACTTCGATATAAGTCCCATACCTTCTGGAACATTCCAGAACCATCTCGAAACATCTAGAACAGGGTAGAATTTTCTAGAAACTTCCAGACCAATCTTCGGTAGAATTGTCGAGAACCTTGTGGAACTTTCGAGAAGCTTATAGATAGGTCTCGCAATTCGATCGACGTAACAATATACTAAAAAGTATACTAAAAAGTAATAATAAAAATTAATACTTAAAGGAATATCATGCAAGATTAATATTCTATTTAGTTTACACTAGAGGTGTATTTAATAATAATAAACAATTTATTTCAGGTAACAAAGACCGATAGATAAAATACCTTAACCTAAATATACATAAATAAAAATATACACAAAAAAAACTAAACTACTTTCGGTATCTGCCATTGCCATTTACACACTCGCGTACTACATCAGTAACCGGCTCTTTATTTTTTACTTTACAGTTAAAAGTAACGGAGACATCCCACACCTTCGTGCAACACAGCATTCCACGCCTTATTATTATTTTATTTTTTAGTATAAAATAACTAAAACATTCGGTATCTGCCCTTCCCATTTACACTTTCGCGTACTGCAGCAGTCCCTGGGTCTTTAATTTTTACTTTACAGTTAAAAGTAACTGAGACATTTAGGATCTGCCGTTTAAACCCACACCTTCGTGGAACACAGCAGTCCAAGACTTATTATTTTTTTAATAAAAAGTAACTAAGACTTTTGGTATCTGCCATATAACTCATAACTCTATGCCATATAACTCATTCAACCAATACAATGACTCCACCCACACCTTTGCACACTACGACTCATTACTGATAAGACAACAACTTTTACCCATTTTAACGGACATATCTTTCGTCTTAATCGATCCACCACAAGCTAGATATCATCCACAACTTGACATCGACTCCCATCCTGATTTTCGCGCCACAGACAACGCAAGACATCCCAGCAATCAACCAACACCGACCAAACTTTACTGACCTCTCATCACCGGTACGACAACTCACCTCAACGACGAATTCACAATCACTCGGTTCTATTGACTTCATCACCAACCAGAGCATGTTCTCGGCAGTAAGCCGACTCTGATCAGAATCCAAAGCCTAACTACTTACAGATCATTCGGTTGACCGGGCAACCAATCGTTCCCGATCAACAGTCGTAGTCGGTCAGATTTTCTACTGACCAGTAGCATGGTTCAATAACGATCTCGCATTGGGTACGTATTCACCTCGAACTACCTTACGTTCCGTTTTATTTATTTATAATTGACGAATAGTTTGGGTTGGAGTGTTTGTTTGCCATGATTATCAATGACAATTTGTTATAATCATAGTTTTATATTTATTTATTTTTCATGTACATATACGAGTACACTTTGCACGCACATAGTCCGTATTATGTCCATTGCTAGCAATTAGTATGTAAAATGTTGATTAAAAGGGTTATGAATGAAGTCAAGGGAAAGTATGTGTGTGTGTATGTGTATGTGTGAAATTGCTAGCAATTAGTAGGTATGTAGGTAAAATGTTGATTAAAAGGGTTATGAATGAAGTCAAGGGAAAATATGTGTGTGTGTGTGTGTGTGTGTGTATATGTGAAAAGAAGGATAATAAAAGAATGTTGTAGAAGTATTAAAGATGTAAGGATACAGGTGGACAGGAAGCGGGAAGCGACTTTGGTTTATACTATGTGGTGAAGATATAGGCGTCTTTAGAGGGCCGTGCTGAATGAACTAACAATGGTTTATTTTTCAAATTTAGCAAGTTGTATGAGAAACCAATGCGGTACATAATATGTTACTTGCCAAACATCAATTATTATTTAATAGTTTTTGGCTAAGGTTGATAAATAATAATAATAATAAGGTTGTGTTGTCTTTTTTAGATATTTTCTTAATTTTTTTTTTCAGCACGACCCCCTACACCTATATTTTGTTATTACGAATTCACATTATCAGTTGCAGTACATATAAAGTGTTAATAGAGTACACACCTTGAGTCTAAGAAACTTTTTAATACGCTATACATTTTTCAAGTTACACGAAAAAAAGGGGGCCGTGCCAGCCAAACGTTTTCAGCATGGCTCCCTTTTTTTGTATATATTTCTTCAAAAGTACGGGTTAGAGTAGTTTTGAAAAGCATAAAAGTAGGAACTTATTTCATTATTTACTTAGTCGCTTACAAGGAATATTATTCTATAGTTTATTCGTACCGACTTTTAAGTAAATCAACTGTAGGAACAAAAAAAAAACATTCAGTTGATTCACTTAGAAGTCCATACATAAATCCGTACAAAAGGGTTTTCAAAATATTAAAAATATTTTATATAATTTACAAAATCTTTTAAGGACTATGGATTTACCAATTCATTTAAAGATTCTTATGGATTATCAAAATTTTATAAAGGTTATATAATACTTCTACAAAACACGACCCCGCGAGCTGCTTGCAGCTCGCGCAACGCGCAAATACTAGTCTTCGTATAATCTTCGTCTTTAGAAATCTTTAATCTTAGTTAGCAACAATAACGGATCTATGCGGTTAACGTCACGAGATATCCGTGATTGTTAAATACTAAAACCTTCCCTAGAATGTAAAAAATACTTTTGTGAAAACCGCATCAAAATCGGTTCAGCCAAACATACAATTGACTTTGAAAATCTACAAACCAAGTAAGCAAAAAAGTAACCGACTTCAAAAACAACAACAAAACAAAAAAGGGTGAAATAACCTAATTAATAACTTCTTTCGGATGTCGGTGGCTTTATTTTTTATTTCATTGATTTGAGCCACCGACTTCCGAAAGAAGTTATTAATTAGGTTATTTCACCCTTTTTTGTTTTGTTGTTGTTTTTGAAGTCGGGTACTTTTTTGAAAAAGTTTTTATTTTACCCTTTTTAGTTTATTTTTATTAAATAGTCAACCCAAATTCTTGTAAAATACAAAATTTTTTTACATATGCACTAATCTTGTAATCCGTCACAACAAAAAAAAATCCATATCTCTAAAACTACTGAACCGATTTTGATGAAACTTGCAGTGTACCCTAAGTTGAATAATACCTAGTACAACAAAAAAAAGAATTACTTAAAGCGAACTTGTAGTTCCGGAGATATGCGTGCACAAACATAAAAACATACATACATACACTTGTGAAATTTGTCACATTTGTTCAGACGCTGATATAGACTAACATATATGAAAACTGGGCAGTTCTGATAATATTACATACACACGGGTCGAATTGATAACCTCCTTTTTTTTGAAGTCGGTAAAAAAGTCCCTATCTCAATAACTACTCAACCGATTTTGATGAATCTTGCAGTGTACCCTAAGTTGGACAATACCTAGTACAACAAAAACTTTTTTTTAAAAAAGTACCGACTTCAAAACAAATACAAAAAAGTTTAAAATAACTTTTCTTTCGGAAGTCGGTGGCAATAGTCAATGACACAACAAAACAAAGCCACCGACTTCCGAAAGAAAAGTTATTTTAAACTTTTTTGTATTTGTTTTGAAGTCGGTACTTTTTTAAAAAAAAGTTTTTATTTTACCCTTTTTAGTTTATTTATTACATATTCAACCCAAATTCTTGTAAAATACAACATTTTCTTACATATGCACTAATCTTGTAATCCGTCACAACATAAAAAAATCCATATCTCTAAAACTACTGAACCGATTTTGATGAAACTTGCAGTGTACCCTAAGTTGAACAATACCTAGTACAACAAAAAAAGAATTACTTAAATCGGACTTATAGTTCCGGAGATATGCGTGCACAAACATAAAAACATACATACATACATACATACATACACTTATGAAATTTGGCACATTTGTTCAGACGCTGATATAGACTAACATATATGAAAACAGGGCAGTTCTGATAATATTACATACATACGGGTCGAATTGATAACCTCCTTTTTAGGGTTCCGTAGCCAAATGGCAAAAACGGAACCCTTATAGATTCGTCATGTCTGTCTGTCTGTCTGTCTGTCTGTCTGTCTGTCTGTCTGTCTGTCCGTGTATGTCACAGCCACTTTTCGTCGAAAGTATAAGAGCTATCCTGTTGAAACTTGGTAGAAAGATGTATTATGTGAACCGCATTAGGATTTTCACACAAAAATCAAAACAAAACAAATTTTGGGGGTGCCCCCCATACTTAGAATTGAGACACAAAAAAAAATTTTTCACCAAACCCATACGTATGGGGTATCTATGAATAGGTCTTTAAAAATGATATTGAGGTTACTAACATCATTTTTTTCTAAACTGAACAGTTTGCGCGAGAGACACTTCCAAAGTGGTAAAAAGTGTGTCCCCCCCCCGTAACTTCTAAAATAAGAGAATGATAAAACTAAAAAAATATATATAATGTAGACCTCAACCAAAACTACCAACGAAAATTGGTTTGGATGAGATACAGTAAGCAGTTTTTGAGATATAGTACATTTTCAAAAACCGCAAATATAACTTTGCCATTCATACAAATACTATGAAAAACAAAGTTATTTTTATTGTTTGTGTATATTACTTACTAATCTCAATATAATTATATCTCTAATCTATGCTTGCTGCTACGGAACCCTTCATGGGCGAGTCCAACTCGCACTTGGCCGGTTTTTTTTGAAGTCGGTAAAAAAAAGAATTACTTAAATCGGACTTATAGTTCCGGAGATATGCGAACACAAACATAAAAAACATACATACATACAACATACACTTTTGAAATTTGGCACATTTGTTCAGACGCTGATATCCTAACATATTATGAAAACTAGGCAGTTCTGCAAATATTACATACATACGGGTCGAATTGATAACCTCCTTTTTTTTGAAGTCGGTAAAAATAGATATATTGTGAAGTGTACCTATAAATTTACATTTATTTACGTAATGATATTTACGTATGAATTTAATACACGTCATATTGATTCGGGTGGTCGGGGCACGTAGTGTTCCCCGTGCGCCTCAAGGAGCTGTCAGCTAACTGACGCGGCTCACATAGGACCAAACGTCTACTGGGGTGGGACTGATAAGCAGGAAACCTACTCCAGTCTGTCACTTTAAAAGATTACCAAAATCACAATAATAGTAGAAAGTTCGCGTTGCTTTGGAAAGATTTGAAAGATGCGCTGGCGTCTGTACCTACAAGTTGATCTCTCATAATATTATTGAAACTCTATACCTACTTTACGTGCGATGACAATACTTTTAAAAAAAATACTTCTCAATAATATCTAATAGTAACGATCCGCCCTGGGTTCACACTGAATACACGAAATACAGTCTACGGTACCCAAAAAAAAATTTAGCTTTATACTGGTTAACTGGTGAAAGATTTTCAAAATCAGTTCACTAATTCCAGAGAATACTTACTTCCTATAAACAAACTTACAAACTTCACCTCTTTATAATATTAAATATAGTTTTTTTTTTAATCTTGTCTCTCTCAGTGAGTAGGTAGGTACTTACCTATGAGAAAAACCGGCCAAGTGCGAGTTGGACTCGCCCATGAAGGGTTCCGTAGTAGCAAGCATAGGGGTTAAAATAGGGCTATAATTATATTAAGATTAGTAAGCAATATTTACAAACAATAAAAATAACTTTGTTTTTCATAGTGTTTGTATGAATGGCAAAGTTATATTTGCGGTTTTTGAAAATGTACTATACACCGTGTTCTTCACGTTATCCATAAACTTTAGCAAATACTTCTATGGCTTTTACAAATCAAATCCAACAAAGAAAGTAGTACTTAAAAAGGCTTCGTTACAAAGATATTTGTAATTTCATTTAATGAAATTTAATTGAGCTATGCAGTGAGAAAGTATCTTAATTTGAAATCTATCAAATACTATTTGCATTTCATTTGTTTCAGCCCGCCAAATGTTATGAATGACGTTGCCAATTCGGATAAAGAGGCATATCGGGTTATTTATGTCTAGGTATTTAGTTTGTATGAAAATTAACAAAAAATAAAAAATAAGAATTTATTAATGTGTCCATAATGAAAAATGCTTACTTCCGTGGTTTGAACATCTGGTCGAAGTTTATGTATATCGTCCGGAACACGGTGTATATCGAAAACTGCTAACCATATCTCTTCCAAATCAATTTTCGTTGGAAGTTTTTATTGAGGTCTACATTATATTTTTTTTTAGTTTTATCATTCTCTTATTTTAGAAGTTACAGGGGGGGACACACATTTTACCACTATGGAAGTGTCTCTCGCGCAAACTGAAAAAATAATATTAGTAACCTCAATATCATTTTTAAAGACCTATCCATAGATACCCCACACGTATGGGTTTGGCGAAAAAAAAATTTTTAGTTTCAATTCTAAGTATGGGAGGCACCCCAAAATTAGTTTTGTTTTTATTTTTGTATGAAAATCCTAATGCGGTTCACATGATAGGTACATCTACTTACCACGTTTCAACAGGATAGCTCTTATACTTTCGACAAAAAGTGGCTGTGACATACGGACGGACAGACAGACAGACAGACATGACGAATATCTGAGGGTTCCGTTTTTGCCATTTGGCTACGGAACCCTAAAAACGTGCATGAAGTCACAAACTCACAATATAGCGCCAAGGTCATCCTATTCTTAGTTCAAATGCCTATTTCAACTCTAGATCAGTTCAAGGTCAGGCTATGACCACCGACGGCGAGTTTTAGGCAGTGGTAAACACTAGTTGATAATAGACAGTGACCAAATGAAGAGGATACCGAGAATGATTCATTGGTATGTTTACACGATGCGAATTGGTTGCTATCTTCTAAGGAAAAGTGATAAAATTGATAGATATACCTACTAGCTTTAGATAAGAATATTTTTTTGAGTAGGTATTACCCAGTACTGTGTTGTGTCAGCAGTCGTTCCATGTAAAATACTAGCTCCCAGCGGCATCCAGTTAGATTGGAGGCTGGGCAGATGATGACTAGCATTATGTTGATAGACAAACACCTACTTTGCGAGTACTTATCTATCTCAATGTATCAATATTATAAAAGTTGTGTCACTTACCTCTGATTTTAAGTTGAGTTTCAGAAGAAATATCGCACTGAAGAGCCGCACACTTTTAAAGTTTTTTAGATTCGACTGCACTCGTGTTTTTAGCGCACTATCGACGATAACTCAGGGTACGTCTATCTAAGAATCAATACTATTAGGTAGGCACACGGATAATTCAGAGCCCGTGTTAATGCTACGAGCTCAATTTTTGGTTTACTGCGACTCGTGTTCAAGTTGTAATTATTGTAATTAAACAATATTTCACCTTCTATGTGATTGTTGAGCAATCGGAAATACAAGGAAAATAGGAAATACAACAGATAATATTAATTTAGAGACGTTCCGAAAATAACGATAACCGGTTCAATAGTAATACGTTACATGACATAACATATCGTTATAAAACGTTATTATTGTTTTTATTTGGGATTTAAATAATTTCCATAATTTTCATGGAGGGTGCTGCTGTTCACGATAGTTTTTCTGATAAAACAAGAATCAAGATGTTAATTCTAATTTCAGCCATGCGTTGATATCCTGGTATAGCTTTTAGGTATACTTCTTTTTAACAGCATGATTGTGTGCTCTCTAAACGAGACTTGTTACTACAATTTATTAAATCAGTAACAAAGTATCATTATTTTATAAATTGGCACAGATGTATCTTTTTAAATTAATAAAAAAACGCCATTTTAATTTAAACTTTTCAAACTACCTAGGTAGTCTCTAAAAATAAATAATAACCAAAGTAAGGGTTGGTTCATATCTGACGGAACATCGGCCGCGGATCATCTCACCAACATCTCACTCAACGGATGATCCGTTTGTGCGTCAAATGTGAACGGTCAACTGTTTTTCTATACTTACATTTGTCTGTTCTGGCGTTCCGCGACCGACAATACGCGATGGATGTTCTGTCAGATACGAACCCGCCCTTAATTTATAAAAAAGTGTAATATATTTTCGACTAGCGACCCGCCCCGGCTCCGCACGGGTGCAATCTCTACTAAGTATATATTACGCATGTTACATACGTATAAACCTTCCTCTTGAATCACTCTAACTATCTTAAAAAAACCGGCCAAGCCACAGACATGCCGAATCTATAAGGGTTCCGTTTTTGCCATTTGGCTACTGAACCCTAAAAACCCGCATCATCCGTTGCGCAGTTTTAAAGATCTAAGCATAGGTACATAGGGATGACAGACAGAGGGAAGCGGCTATGTTTTATACTATGTAGTGGATTTTAGAAGATTGATTCAAGTTTTTTTCAACTATCCTCATGACAGGGGATAAAAATGTAATCGGACTATGCCGCAAACGTTTACCGCCATCTTGACATGTTCGTTTAGGTACAAATCAAAATGATGGACACCGTTTTTCAGCTGTCATTTTTAGACAGAAAAACCGGCCAAGTGCGAGTTGGACTCGCCCATGAAGGGTTCCGTAGTAGCAAGCATAGATTAGGGATATAATTATATTGAGATTAGTAAGTGATATACACAAACAATAAAAATAACTTTGTTTTTCATAGTGTTTGTATGAATGGCAAAGTTATATTTGCGGTTTTTGAAAATGTACTATATCGCTAACTGTATCTCATCCAAACCAATTTTCGTTGGAAGTTTCTGTTGAGGTCTACATTATATATTTTTTTTAGTTTTATCATTCTCTTATTTTAGAAATTACAGGGGGGGACACACATTTTACCACTTTGGAAGTGTCTCTCGTGCAAACTGTTCAGTTTAGAAAAAAATGATATTAGTAACCCCAATATAAGTTTTAAAGACCTATCCATAGACACCCCACACGTATGGGTATGGTGAAAAAAAATAATTGAGTTTCAATTCTAAGTATGGGGGGCACCCCCAAAATTTGTTTTATTTTTATTCTTGTGTGAAAATCCTAATGCAGTTCACATAATACATCTATCTACCAAGTTTCAACAGGATAGCTCTTATACTTTCGACAAAAAGTGACTGTGACATACGGACAGACAGACAGACATGACGAATCTATAAAGGTTCCGTTTTTGCCATTTGGCTACGGAACCCTAAAAATGAGGCTTAATGAGTACATTTTAAATTCACTCGCTACTTTGCTTTTATTATTATATCAAATATTATTAATAATATAACCCCAAAATGGTGTAAATAAAAAATAAGTTAAAAATAACTATAACCCGACTACGAAAAAAACGCGCACTGAAAAGTATAAAACAAGAACAATATTCATTTGACTGATATTGTGCTAGCCGTGGTCGTATGCCACCTGCGGTTGTATTACACAATCTTTATTTGTTAGGTGGCATACGACCACGGCTAGCACAATATCGGTCAAAAGAATATTGTTCTTGTTTTATACTTTTCAGTGCGCGTTTATTTCGTAGTCGGGTTATAGTTATTTTTAACTTATTAATTCGATGCGGTTCTTGAAATGGGTCATACTAGACCTTATTTCCAACAATTTTACCCCCGAAAACATGCGGTCCAAACTGGCTGGTTTTTGAGATATCGATTTACAAATATAAAAATTAAGGTAGGCCCTATTGGATAAAATTTTATATTTAGTTCTAGGCTGTATGCCATATGTTGTTTGCCTGATTACTTTCATATTATAATGCTAGGTGGCGCTACTTTGTATGCGGTTTAGTTACATGTCGTCGAAATACTTCTGTGCAATGTGTGAACTGGCTAATTAAAACGTAAGCTTAAACTAAAAGAAATCTTGTTTATTTGACCAAACCTGAATAGGTTATGGACCCAGGTCCACGTTAATCAACAATTGGTCGTAAGCAAAGAGCAAGAAGAAGTTTTTATGAAGAAAAAGTACGCTGTAACAAAAATAAATAATCACTTTATTTTTTACACAATTAAATATTATTGATCACAATCACAATTTGGTTTTTAGGCATAAGTACTCTTACTTATTGTAATTATTTATTCAGTTTTCATAACATTGTTACATTATCTAATAAAATACAGTATAAAAACAAACCGAAATAATTTAAGACTAACTGTAGGTACCTTATAGGGCGGTAAACACAACAAACAAAATAGAATTAATGAAATGTTTAAAAGTAAGTAACATGGTAACAACAGAATTGCAGGCCGTTCACGACTTTTGTCTAATGGTGCTGGCGGCTGTGGCGTGTTTCAAACACGTGTCGCGCAGTTCCGCCTAGTGCAGTCTTCAGGTAAGACCGCACTAGGCGGAACTGCGCGACACGACGCGTCAAAATATTCTTTATATGAAATTATACGAGACATCACGCACTAAGCGGCAACGGAACTGCACTGCAACCGAAGGCAAAGCAACGCGTTGAGTCGCGCAGTTCCGCTGCAGTGCAGTTCCGCCTAGTGCGGTCTTCTTTATCTTTAATCTTACCGCTCGCCGCCCCGCGGCGGTAAGTCACCGCTCACAGCGGCAAGGTCGTGAACGGGGGGTCGGATCGTTACGGACGTTACGTTAATGTGCAAAACACGGAAAATCAAGAAAAAAACAAAACACGCGCTACAGTAACTGTTATAGCGGCCATACACCATACTGCCTATCGTACAATCGGCATGACGATCGATTTGATCAAATTGGCAGTTCGTCCATATACACCATACACCATACTGCCTATCGTCCAATCGGCATGACGATCGATTTGATCAAACTTCAAATCGGCAGCAGTGATGCCAGCTTAGCAACTTTATAGCTAGATCTAGCTATTATTCGGTGACCGACAGCTACAATTTTATAAAAGTTGTGGCTTAACTTTTTAGCTACTGTTTTACCGACTTGTTTTTTTACCGGTCTATCCCACTGGTGGGAATCAGTTGGTAATACAAGTGAAGGTCGGAAAACATTTGCTTATCGTTAAGCAAATGTTTTCCGACCTTCAAGCGATTTTCGACCTTATTGACATTTATGCAAACACCGGATTTTAATGAAGGAGCAATGTTAGCTAACGAGAATGTGAGAAAAAACAAACTAAATTTTAAATGTCAATAAGGTCGAAAATCGCTTGAACCAGTTTTTTCCACTCCACTCCACTGTAAAAAGTGTCGTGACAATTTTTTCCGCCTAGCCCCCTTTCGCAACGCGCCATAAGGAACTTCGTTCCAAAAAAATAAACGTTTCGAATTGAGAACCTCCTCCTTTTTTTTACGTCGGTTAAAAAGTAGCTACCGAATATTAGCTAGATCTAGCTATAAAGTTGCTAAGTTGGTATCACTGCTGCCGATTTGAAGTTTGATCATTCCGATTTGATCAAATCGATTTGATCAAATCGGCATGATCATGCCAATTTGATGGATTCCACGCCCACACACGGTCAAATCTAACTGATCAAATCGGCAGCGTCATGCCGATTGTACGATAGGCAGTATGGTGTATGGCCGCTATTACTATCACAACTGTTGTTAAAGGGAGTGATGTGAAGATTCGAATGACGCTATTGCGACGCATGCTATTTCGAAAAAAAATTAAGAGTGGCACGCCAGTTCGAAAACACATTATGTCGAAAACCGCTGTACCGAATGACGTTGTCGCGAACACGCTGATTCGAAAAACTGTTTGAATGGTACGCTCTAGTACAAAAGTCTTCGTATCGAAACCCACTGTTGTGAATAGCATACCTATTCCAATCTAAATTTTCGTTGATTTATTACCTCGAGTATTTTTACCTGTCCTACCAGGACACTTTTATGTAGATACGCCAGTTCACTGTTTTTTTTTTGTGAAACCAGAGTTTACCAACATTCCGTCTTGTACTTCTGTTTCAAGCAGCTGTTTCAAATGGAAGAAAATTGATGCTATATGTAAATTCTCCAGATAAAGACCGTTCGTCCTAATATGATCGACCAGGATTTAGCGTATTGAATCAAAAAGCTGATATCAGTTTGGACAAAAACCGCAGAAAAAAAAGTTGGGTCGAAAAAAAAAACGATTTTCATTGATTAAGTACCTTGTCAACAACAGCCCTAATTTTCCGGTAAGAAATTAACTAAAAGTGGATAGGTACTGTGGCACCATTTTAGAAAGGTATTGAGAGAAGAAAGTTTATTCTGAAATTTGCCAACCAATATTTTTATTTTGAGTAATCTGCTTTGAAAGGCAAGGGAAGTTTTCAGAAAACTTTAAAAAAAAAGCTTCTATGACACTTAATTTCCCAAGATAATATGATTAGTTGTATAACAAACTTGTATTCACTAGATTCAGTGATGAATAGGTAATCTAAGTGGAATTAATCGTTAATTTCTAGCAATAAGCACTTAATGAGGGAGAGGTGCTATTTTTTCGAAAAATCTTAAAGGGCAACTGAAAAATCAGGTTCATTGTTGAGCCCGGACCCTGTTCCCGATACTGGGCCTATTCAGGTTTGGTCAAATAAACAAGATTTCTTTTAGTTTAAGCTTACGTTTTAATTAGCCAGTTCACACATTGCACAGAAGTATTTCGACGACATGACATGTAACTAAACCGCATACAAAGTAGCGCCACCTAGCATTATAATATGAAAGTAATCAGGCAAACAACATATGGCATACAGCCTAGAACTAAATATAAAATTTTATCCAATACTCCCACTAAATTTTATAAACAAAAATCTCTCACATTTGCCTGCTTTTAATAGAAAAAATAAACTTAACCTACTTACATAACTGACAATATTTCATCTCTTATACGTTCAAATTTAACAGTAGGTAGAGCCTTAGTGAAAATATCAGCCAGTTGATCTGAACTTTGCACATACTTAATAACAATTAATTTACTTTGTACTTTTTCTCTTATAAAATGGAATTTAACATCTATGTGTTTTGTCTTTTTATGATAAACAGGATTATTTATTAATTTGATGGCACTTTGATTATCAATACACAGAGTTGTACAATTTTGAATGACATCAATGTCTTTGAAAAACTGTCTTAACCATAAAAGATTCTTAGCAGCTTCACAACC
The DNA here is from genome assembly GCA_950005045.1 of Agrotis exclamationis. Lineage (NCBI taxonomy): Eukaryota > Metazoa > Arthropoda > Insecta > Lepidoptera > Noctuidae > Agrotis > Agrotis exclamationis. Next base: position 8,769,132 of record OX465437.1, read on the forward strand.
AGCAACAAATTCAGCTTCAGTTGTTGATAAGGCAACACAAGGTTGTTTTTGACTAGACCAAGATATAGGTCCACCATTTAACATAAAAATATAACCACTGGTTGATTTTCTTGTATCTAAGTCCCCAGCAAAATCTGAATCTGAATATCCAATTAAACTTTCATGACCTTGATACATAATACATACATTTTTAGTTTTTATAAGATATCTAATAATTCTCTTAAGCTGATTAACATGTTGTACACTAGGATTATTGATATATCTACTTAACAAATTTACTCCATATGAAATATCTGGCCTAGTTGCTGTAGATAAAAACAATAAAGACCCTATGGCTTCTCTGTAAGGAAAATCAATCTGATTATTATCAACATTTTTAGTTAATTGAACATTTACATCAATTGGTGTACTGCTTGAGTTTGCATTACTCATATTAAATTTACTTATTAACTGTTCAATATATTGTTTTTGACTGATACAAACAAAATTATCATCTTTAAAGATTTCTAAACCAACAAACCGATTTAAAATTAACTCTTTGACATTAAATCCCTGTTTTAAATAACTAACAATTTGATCTAATATTGCATTTGATTCTGACATTATGAGAGCATCATCTACATACAATATCAACAAAGCTTTAATACCATTAAAGTTACCAACATAAACACAATTGTCTGCTTGTGACTGAATGAAACCAAACTTTAATAGAAAATTAGTAAACTTTTGATTCCAGCAACGAGATGCCTGTTTCAGGCCATACAAGGATTTATTCAGTTTACATATTTTATTTGCTGGTGCTTTTACACCATCTGGAATAACCATAAAAATATCCTCTTCTAATTCGCCATATAAAAAAGCTGTCTTAACATCTAATTGTTTTAGGTTCCAATTATATTGAGCAGATAAAGATAACAGTATTCTTATTGATTCATATCTTGTAGTAGGTGAAAAGATTTCATTGTAATCTATCCCTTCAATTTGTGTGAAACCACGGGCACAAAGTCGAGCTTTATATCTTTCTACTTTACCATCTTTGGTTCTTTTAATATTAAAAACCCATTTGGATGTTATAGTTCTCTGGTTTTCATTGTCCACAAAACTCCAGGTGTTATTGGTACGATGAGCTTCTAATTCTTCATTTATTGCATCTAGCCATAAGTCACTCTCTTTGCTTTTAATGGCTTCATTATAACTCACAGGTACATCCAATTCTATTAAATTTGCCTCAAAAATATTGTTTCTACGTGGTCGCAAAGTAATATTTGAACGATCCATATCTGTAAGGTCAATTTCTTGTGAAGGTTCATAGGTCTCATCATTTTCATCAATGGCAGTATGTGTGCTGTCATCACTTTCACTCGACTCAGTGTTATCTATCTCCTCTTCAGCATTTTGTTCATTATCATCCCATATAAGGGGTGCTAAGACAGGAAACCTCCACGTGCGCCCGTGGACTGGAGTTCCCTCTCGGATACGTCCGGGGGGAAGACCAGTTTTTCGGGCCGGTGCGCCCTGGGATGCGGGCAAAAACTCTCCTTAGGCACTGTGTGCCTAAGGGGTTTCTTTGCCCGTATGCAAATAGCCTGTCGGGTGGACGCTCCAACGCGTGTCCCTCTGAACAGCAGAGGGCACAGCGGCGGAGCGGGCTTGCGGACGGTGGGTAATGGGTATGCTCGCCGTCCGACCAAGGACCAAGCCCGGGTCGGTGGCGCGTCGTGTTTCACGCGTCACCGACGGGGCCCCTTATGGGGCCAAATGCCTGCCGGGGTCGCGGATTTTTTCTTAATCCAGGATACCGTGGCCCCGGAACGTAAAGGGCATCCGACGGAACACGGGTGGATTTTAGTCAGTAAGAGTCTGACAGTCCCTCCCGCCCCACCCAGGGCGGGAGGACTCATTTGATGATTTTGCCACCCTAAAAAAAAAAAAAAAAAAAAAAAAATCATCCCATATAAAAATTTGAGCTTCATTCCGTTTTATTTCAGGACTCTTCTGTTCATTGAAAATAACATTCTTTGATATTGTAATTCTTTTTGTGATTGGATTATACATTTTGTAGTTTGTATTATCATATCCAACTAACATCATCTTGCAACTTTTACTATCAAGCTTCTTTCTTAACTGATCTGGCACATGGACATATCCTTCACATCCAAACACTCTGACATGATCTAGACTAGGTTTAACACCACTCCACAACTCTATAGGGGTAATATTAGGTGTCTGACTTGAAGACGTCCGGTTCAACAGGTAAACAGCACAGTTTACTGCTTCTGCCCAAAGGTTGAGTGGTACTTTACGTGCATAGAGCATAGATCGTGCACTTTCAACAATTGTCCTAATTTCTCGCTCTGCCCGGCCATTTTGTTCAGGCGTGTAAGGGGCAGTGAGCTCATGAGAAACACCCTCACAGTCAAGATACTCTTTAAACTCTTTGCTTGTGTACTCTCCACCATTGTCGGTGTGCAATATGCGTACACTATGTGAAAACTTGTTTTTAATCATGGAATTATATTTCTTGAAACAGTTCAACACATCACATTTGTTCTTCAAAAAATACACATACCTAAAACTTGTAGAAGCATCTTTAAAAATAACAAAATATTTCATACCTTGTACAGAAGGTACACTGAATGGTCCACAGACATCACTGTATACAACATCACCTGGTTGCTGTGGCCCTCTGTTTGATTTCTTGAATGATTGACGAGCATGCTTACCATAAGCACAACCTTCGCACACAAACTTGTCACAGTCTGATAAGTCCACACCAGTAATAACATTGTTTTTACACATATTCTGTATTTCTTTAACATTTAAATGTCCTAGACGTTCATGCCATGTTTTAAGGTCCAATTTTTGCACTACATTACACACTGGATTTTGAAGTGTTTTCACCTTTAACTCATACAGATTGTTGCTTTGCAAAGCTGCACAGAGCACTATTTTATTGTCCTTGTATATTAATGCATCTGTATGTTTCTTTATAATGTTATAACCTTGTCTTGTCACTACTCCTTCAGAAAATAGGTTTCTTCTCAACTTTGGTACATAAAGAACATTTTTCAGGATACAAGTCTCCCACTGTCCATTGACACACTTGTCTATCAATACATTTCCTTGGCCAACTACTTCTAAAGCTTCTTGGTTTCCAAGTTTCAGTGGAGATCCCGTATACTCATATAATTCAGCAAAATTTTCACGTTTATAAGACATGTGAGCTGAGGCACCGCTGTCTAATATCCATTTCAGATCACTATTGAATTCAGATTATTATTTATTGATTAGAATTTAGATTAGAATTCAGAAAGACAGATTGAATGCTAACATATTCTTTTCTCCTTGTTGTTTCTGTTTTTGTTTTGGGGCACGACAATCTCTTGCATAATGACCACGTTTCCCACAGTTGTAACATATAAAGCGATGTGACTTTTCATTTGAGTCTTCATTTAATTTGTTATTTAATTCTGTCTTTGTTTTCTTTGATGGAACAGTTTTCTTCTTCATATTTTGTTTTGCTACTATTAGAGCAGTTTCATTATCTTCTTCCACATTCAAACTGGCCTCCTCGTCTAGCAAACGAGCTGTCAGATTAATTACAGTTTGATTCTTCGGATCAAGCGACATCCAAGCCTGGCGAACAGATCTGTACTTGGGAGGTAGTGAACTCAAAATTTTAGTTATGATTGCAGTTTCACTAATAACTTCTCCACTTTCTTTAAGTTGTTTTGCCAAACTTTCTACTTTAGCTATATGCTGAGCTATGCTGTCCGCTGGTGACATTTTATATTGATAGAAACGTTCATGTATCATCATTTTGGTCATCTCGGATTTTTGTTCATAAATGGACTCAAGCTTGGTCATCACCTCTAGCGCTGATTCACAATTTTCGATGAGTGCTATTTGATTTAAATCCATAGCAGACGTTAACACAAACATCGCCATGCCATCATCTTTATTCCATTGAATCGCATTTCCATCTGGTTTTGGCGTGTTGATATCTAGCCCCTTGGCACGCAGGGCACATTTAATTTGAAATTTCCATTGTTTAAAATTCGTGCCGTCGAATTTTTCTAAGTTTGTCTTTCCAAACTCCATTTTAGGTTATAGAAAGCACGCGGTTCTTCTGTCGAAAATCACTAAGAACTTTTCTGTTTTCTTTTTGCTCTTTGCTTACGACCAATTGTTGATTAACGTGGACCTGGGTCCATAACCTATTCAGGTTTGGTCAAATAAACAAGATTTCTTTTAGTTTAAGCTTACGTTTTAATTAGCCAGTTCACACATTGCACAGAAGTATTTCGACGACATGACATGTAACTAAACCGCATACAAAGTAGCGCCACCTAGCATTATAATATGAAAGTAATCAGGCAAACAACATATGGCATACAGCCTAGAACTAAATATAAAATTTTATCCAATAGGGCCTACCTTAATTTTTATATTTGTAAATCGATATCTCAAAAACCAGCCAGTTTGGACCGCATGTTTTCGGGGGTAAAATTGTTGGAAATAAGGTCTAGTATGACCCATTTCAAGAACCGCATCGAATTAATAAGTTAAAAATAACTATAACCCGACTACGAAATAAACGCGCACTGAAAAGTATAAAACAAGAACAATATTCTTTTGACCGATATTGTGCTAGCCGTGGTCGTATGCCACCTAACAAATAAAGATTGTGTAATACAACCGCAGGTGGCATACGACCACGGCTAGCACAATATCAGTCAAATGAATATTGTTCTTGTTTTATACTTTTCAGTGCGCGTTTTTTTCGTAGTCGGGTTATAGTTATTTTTAACTTATTTTTTATTTACACCATTTTGGGGTTATATTATTAATAATATTTGATATAATAATAAAAGCAAAGTAGCGAGTGAATTTAAAATGTACTCATTAAGCCTCATTTTTAGGGTTCCGTAGCCAAATGGCAAAAACGGAACCCTTATAGATTCGTCATGTCTGTCTGTCTGTCTGTCTGTCTGTCTGTCCGTGTATGTCACAGCCACTTTTTGTCGCAAGTATAAGAGCTATCCTGTTGAAACTTGGTAGAAAGATGTATTATGTGAACCGCATTAGGATTTTCACACAAAAATCAAAACAAAACAAATTTTGGGGGTGCCCCCCATACTTAGAATTGAAACTCAAAAAAATTTTTTTCACCAAACCCATACGTGTGGGATATCTATGAATAGGTCTTTAAAAATGATATTGAGGTTACTAACATAATTTTTTTCTAAACTGAACAGTTTGCGCGAGAGACACTTCCAAAGTGGAAAAAAGTGTGTCCCCCCCCCGTAACTTCTAAAATAAGAGAATGATAAAACTAAAAAAAATATATAATGTAGACCTCAACCAAAACTACCAACGAAAATTGTTTTGGATGAGATACATTTAGCGGTTTTTGAGATATAGTACATTTTCAAAAACCGCAAATATAACTTTGCCATTCATACAAATACTATGAAAAACAAAGTTATTTTTATTGTTTGTGTATATTACTTACTAATCTCAATATAATTATATCTCTAATCTATGCTTGCTGCTACGGAACCCTTCATGGGCGAGTCCAACTCGCACTTGGCCGGTTTTTTTTTCATTTAATGTTGATACCCATGTTGACACTGTTAGAAACAGGCTAAGTACGAGTAGCTAGTAAAAGCTATATAATGTATATATATTTCAAATGTGCTCATCAAGCCCTTTAATTTGATACCCATGTCGATACTGTGCGAAAATATTTTTTTCCGGTTACGACTTTACATCCCCTAGAGGGCGCCATGTTGGATTTGGTGACACGTCACCTACCCAATAACCAGCGGACAATTGAGACGTTTCTAACGACATCTCATTTGTCATGTAGTGAGAGTTTAGAAGTTATGAGGGAACAGACAAACATACAAACATACATACCGGTCAAAATCATAACCCTCCTTTTGGCTTTGCCGTAGTCGGGTAAAAATCAGCCTGTATTCTTGGGGGCAATTAAAACACGTAAGAACAAACTCAGCTTACAAGTATACAGAAATGAGCATATTATTATGTATTTTAGTTCAACTCCTCTGGGAAATTCCGAAAATCGTTATAAAAATGCATCCGCACGTTTTTAGACGAATGCGAATGGGATTCCAATTTCTTAAGGATTTTTGATTTTAGATCATGATCATAGGTTTGGGCTATGATCTCTGAAACCACGAAAAAACTAGGATCAAAATTTTGATCATCAAGCATATGCTGTGCGGTTACAAGTATGTAATGTGGATATTCAGAGTAATAATCGCTAGTTGTCATTTCATTTGTAGAAATTAATTCATCACACAATTTCTGGAAAGCTTCGGTAAACAGACGATAAATTGATGGTATGGTATTATATCGTTCAGTGTCTTCTTTTAAACAGTTAACAATAGCTAGACCTAATGAAGGCGATATTTCAATATGAATATTTTTCCAAACAAATGCCATTTCATAATGTATATCCTTATAATTATAATTAAATTTTGAAATTTTGCTTGAATCAAACATGTCGTTCAATACAGATTTGTGATCGTCCATGACCTTCACGTATTCTGTCATAAGTTTACAACTAGTATACAATACATAGTTGTCTAACAATGGCAACTCTTTTTCCATTTTAGTTTTTATTTCTATAAATGGTCGGACAGGTAAAGCTTTTCTAGTGACATAATAAACTCTACAGTAAAAAAACAGAAAGCTTAAAAAATTCTTGAAGTTGTCTCTAACATAGTATTTGCCTGAATTCGTACTATCCCACAATAGAAAAGCTTCTTCCAAAGCTGGCTCGAGCACTTTTCTGAATCTCAGCAGCTGATCTTCCTCACTCTTACCACACAACAAGTAACAAGCAAATGCTTCCAAAAGTTTACTTTCAAACGCACAAAACTTAGCTCCAGCTGGAGAAAGCATTTTGTTAGCAACGAATTCTTCGTCGAGATGGTCCATTATTTTTGGTGCATAATCTATTAAATCATTTACAAAGGTCTCACAATTTGCGCTAGCAGGCAGAGAGGTTAAAAACTCATAACTTTTCATGTAAAATCTTTCTCCTATAGTGATAGGAACATTTCGCACTTCACCAAATATTTCGCAGATTTCTGCACTCTCTTCTGCAGTTAAGGCATCTATAAATGAACTCAACATTTCCCAGAGTTCTTTTTGTGCAGTGGGATTATGAGCCATAAGAGCTATTCGAGTGTAAGTGTGCTTCACAAGGGCTGCTCGAATTGAAGAATCTTGAGAATTGTTCCATATGTCTAAAAATATATATATGTGATCATTATGGTCAAAATTTCTAGCAACGAGTTGAAGTCCGAATTTTCGCAAGGAGTCTGGTGCATCCAGTAATTTCGGTAAGTGCTCACGACTTGCAACTACACTCATATTAGACAATATTGAATTTAGAGAAGACACTGCATACTTTAAGTAATCTCCTTTAGCGTACCACAATACACTATCGAAGGGGATTATTGGCCTGGCCACATGCAAAAGTTTAGCAATGTTTTTCCTTATGGTCATTTCTTGCAAAAGCTCTCCACGGCAATTTAACTTTTCATCATCAGGTTTATATGTTTTTAACAGTTCTGTAAGCTGGTATTGAGGAAGAAGCGTAACAAGACCTTTGATAACGGCTTTCCGTCCAGTGAGTTTATTCAGATGTAGCAAGTATGCGTCAATCCAGTGTTGGGCGTGTGAGTGCGGCCAGTAGATGCGCAGCTTGGTGAGCAGACGTTGTAACGAGACAGCGCCTTTAGTTCGCAACGTGTCTATTTCTTTGTCGTGCTGCGTCAGCAGCTGCGGCTTGTGCTTCAGTGCATTTACGCACGCTTCCTCACTCAGATACAGTGATAACGAATCCTCGAACATGTGCTTCCTCCATGATTTCTTCACATTGTACAAACATGACAAATCTGTTTGCCACTTGTTCTCTTCTCTTATTTTGACCAAGTGGTGGATCCTTTCTAGTATGTATGGGTGCTCACTGATATCTCTTTTCCAATCTCTTAACAAATTCAAGGCATTATTTATGTGAATTATACTATTAGCCAAGTGTGACATATCTGACATGTTTTCACGAGGAACCTTTCTCATAACGAAATTTAAAAGATACGTGAACAGTTTGTTATTTTGTTCTTCATTTAGCTTACTTTGGATATTTCCAAAAGTTATGAATTTGATCTTTTTTTCCACTATATCTGGTACCGGTTCATCATGTAAAACTTTATATAAAATTATGGACTCGAGGCACAATTGCACATTGTTATTCGATTCGGTGTACACATCCATACTGTGGAACAACTGATCCAAAAGTTTCCAAGTGTCAGCGTCAAAATTGTGAGTGGAAATTTGTGAAAGAAGGTTATTGATGAACTGAATATTGAATTTGAAAGGTTCTCTAATGTAGTTGTCTCTGAAAAATTGTAGCAACGTTTTAATTTGCTGTAAGTTTTTTCTTGCACCAGTGATTAATGTTGAGAGTATTGTGTTTCGTTCAGAGGATGACTTGTATTTACGTAACAGATGTTTTAATTCACGCCATGCAACCTCAGTTGGAGCAAACTCATACCACTCGTAAAGTTTTATATTCCAGTTGATATTAATGTCTTTGTATCTTGGACAGAATGCTTCCAGCTCCGTTTCATCTATAAAAGTTTTCTTTACGAAATCAAACCTTTCTTCCTCTGGTATCTTGTTAAGAAATAGTTTTAATGTACTAAATTCACACAAAATATATCCCTGCTCACAGAGAAATGTTTTTATTTCTTTTTTATTAATATATCGCACGACCTCTGTCATTTCGAGGCTACATTTGTACTTTGGAAAATTGTCAAATATTTTTTGTGAATATTTCTTTAATAGGAGTTTTGTTTTCTTTTTTCCCAAACAAGGAATACCACCGACTGCTTGTTCTAGCATGTTTAAAACGTCTTCGGTATGGGATTTTAATAAAAATAATATTTCCTTTCTCGCTAGGAAAGGATGGTTTTCTACTCGGTTATAGTATGTCATGAAATGAGCAGATCTCTTACACAAACGTTTGAAAATAGATAGTGGTATGAGACGCTTGTTTTTTATTACATCTTCTATGAAAGTGATTGAACAGTTTACCAACCACTTATGAGCGCTTTCCGTTGCTGTCAAATATTCATAAAAGGCTTCGACTCGTCGTTCGTCTTTCAGATTGAGTCTAATGTGAAGCATGAGTTTGTTAAATGTTTTGGTGTTCATGCTAGGTAATAGTTGTGTGTGTATGTACTCTGGATTGATGATGTTTGCGTACTTCGGCTCGGTGATTAGCCACGTAGACTTTTTGATAGCTGTCGCCGCATACAGCATGTCGTTAGATTTCATTACTTCGATGATATAGTCTACATTTCTGTTTCTACAGGCGATTTCTATTTTTAAAAGATTGTCGATGTCGCTATCATTGTAACTAATCCTATTTAATTTATAGTTTTCATTGGCAATCGCATCTTCGACGAGCTTGTTAATGTGTCGGTGCTTTTCGCCAAGTGTGTCTCCTTGTAGCATCAGCGGCAACATGGTGATGATCTGGAAAAGAAATATGCGTAATAGATATGGTGCTTTAATAAAGAAGCAGGTGGTCGTTGTAGACAGGTCGGTACGAATCTGACTGGCAAAATAAACCAAATACCAGTACCGATTCGTGCGGGATAAGCATTTGCCAGTGTAGGATAGCCACAGTAAAATCTAAATTGATAAATAAGTATGATGTCTGGGTCTGGGCGACCCCAGGCACTTTAAGCCTGTCCACTCTCTGCAGTACCCCGTTTGCAGAGGTAAGGCTGCCTTACCTCTGCAAACGGGGCACTGCAGAGAGTGGACTGCATAATTCCCTTGCTATTTCGTGGGAACAAAATGAGTCTTCGCAAAAATTTCAAATAAATCTCGGAGGCGGCGGTGATGCTCGCCACGCACCACGTTAAAGCCTTTTTCAAACAGACAGGCGAGGCGAATGCGATCCGAAGCGTTTTTATTTGTAATGTATGGAATTGTTTGAATCCAGTCACATTGAAAAACGAAAGCGGTCGGTCAGAACGCTACGTTTCGCGTTCGACAATAGCTTAATTGTTTTTTGGGGCGAAAAGCGAGCTGCGGAATGTCTCTTAATTACGTTGTATGTGCAAGGTAAATCTTAAGATAGATTACGTATGCGAGATAGTGAAGGACAGAAGAATAGATGTGCTTTGTTTGTGTGAGTGAGACAAAAAGAAAGGGAGTGGACATTTCCAGACACGGTTCTCTAACCGCTATCTGGTCCGGTGCCCATGAGACTCATAGAGCCTATCAGGGCTTAGGAATTGTCCTCTCGGAGCGAATGATGAAATTTTAATGTGTGAAGGATTATGTCTGTGTCAGAACGAAAATTTTGTGCGTTTATGCATCCGATATGGGAAGCTCAACTTCGGAGCAGGAATTTTTGGTCAAGTTGTCCGCAAAAGTGAGTGAAACAGGAAAAAAATCTAAAGTCATGTTTGTTCAAATAGCCTAGAATATTAGTCAATGTCTAGGTATTCGAAATCCGGGACACGGGATAAGGCACGTTATTCCGGGACTATCCCGGACTTCCCGGCCATCATGCAATCCTGGCCTAGGCTGTCGTCTCCCTCACGCGTCCCACTTCCTCTTTCGCTAGCATGACTGACCATATTTTTATTACGTTGACAAAGAAGTATATTATTGTTTGTGTGCTCTTAGGTATTTGTAAATAATTCAACTTGAAATGACCACGTACTTTTAAGAAAGGTGTTTTGACTGGCATGCGCTAAAAAAAAATGATAATTAGGTTTATTTTCCGTTTTGAGGTACAGTCACGAGCAGTAACATGTCACTCCTTAAAAACAACACAATACAAAAAAAAAATCAAAAAATGCATCTTAAACGATGAAACTTTAATGTTTCGCTTTAACACCCGTCATTTTACGATAAGAAACACCCATACACGCACACACGTTAGTTTTGTTTTGTACCGTTTCTGTAACTGAGTTCCGCGCAAAAGTACCACATTTTCAATCATTGTTCACTATCATTCGGTCGCGCCGAATGATTGTGAACAATGATTTTTTATTAATAGTTTTTTCATAAAATACTGTTTCAGAAAGATTTCTTTCAACATTATAGAAACAACTTGATCATTATTTTTTACCCAAAACAAAAACTTTTGCATTTGCCTTGAATACTTATCCGGTGTAATGTGGAGGCGACCAATTGGTCGGCATTCAATTGTCAAAACAATTATTGTTAAAAAAATGGCCACAGTTCATGATTTAAGTGTGACAACAGTTTCAAATCGACACTGTTCATCTCATCAAATTTTCATTCCAACTTACACCCTAATGTTTTTTTGCACATTAGGTATGATGATAACTGTTTACCTATTTTAAAACGAGTTACTTTCAGAAAAGGGGGCAAGAACTCACAATAAGTCACGATCAGGGCCGCGCCGCCCCTGTGTGCGATGTGTGCGGCGCACACAGGCGCCAGGGTTATAGGGGCGCCAGATGAGATGCCAAAGCCCATTAATGAAATATTTTTTTCACATAACATACATTAAACCTCAGTATCGATAAGTAAGTAGATACAAGTCTCCCAAGACACAAGCACTATTTGAATTGACCCACTGTTTATATTTCGGGTATGAGTTTACACGAACTTCAAGCGCTGCGTCTGCGGTTTAAAATCAAAAGAAGCGCCGCAGTCAATACAATAGATAAAGCCGAGCCGTGGATCATGAGTTTATATTAAAGGAATATGATGCGACCCGGAGACAGCGGCGGCGAGAGAATAAGTATAAATAAACAATTTTAAATATTTCATCCAAAGTGGGTGCTAGGTGCGCATTGAATGAACGTCCCGTACTTTATATAATATTAAAAATAAGTTTAGGTTCTAACACTAATGACAATAATATTAAGTGTGTGTTACGGATTTTTAATGTGTTTTCATGATGAGTGGTAGTGAACAAGAAAAAAAAAAGAAATAGGGTACCAGAATTTGTTGAGGAAAAAAAGACTAGAGGAAGATGGGATAAAAATACTTCTAAAATAATTCATTATTTTACGGCTCTAAAAAAAACTGGTAAAAGTGATTAAAATAATGCTTTAAGCAGGGGTATGTACATTTTATGTAATTTCCTGTACAATATGTTACAAAAGCCCTGACAATTATTTTTTATTAAATAAAAACGTTTCCCCGCACTAGGAATTTCTCTTATGTCGTGGGTGCGTTTACAAATATAGAAACTCACATACACAGACACCCAGAACAGAAACAACGATTTGTAGGTCATACGAATATTAATTGTTCCGTGCGGGATTCGAAAATTCGAACCCACGACACGCTGCGCATCAGTCCAATCGCTCAGCCACTTCGCTAGGGGTGCTAAGACAGGAAACCTCCACGTGCGCCCGTGGACTGGAGTTCCCTCTCGGATACGTCCGGGGGGAAGACCAGTTTTTCGGGCCGGTGCACCCTGGGATGCGGGCAAAAACTCTCCTTAGGCACTGCCGGGGTCGCGGATTTTTCTTAATCCAGGATACCGTGGCCCCGGAACGTAAAGGGCATCCGACGGAACACGGGTGGATTTTAGTCAGTAAGAGTCTGACAGTCCCACCCGCCCCACCCAGGGCGGGAGGACTCATTTGATGATTTTGCCACCCTAAAAAAAAAAAAAAAAAGCTGCTTCGCTAACCGTTTTTTCTGCGTTTTAAATACAATAGTATTATAGCTGTTATCCTTTATAAAATTATACGAGCAACATAGTGGCTGGATCGCTGATGATCAATAGAGCGAGCGATCGGCTGCTGCGCTGCGTGTCACGGGTTTGATTCCCGCACGGAACAAAAATTGTGATCTGCAAGTAATTGTTTCGGGTCTGGGTGTTTGTGTATGTGAATTTAAATGATTGTAAATGCACCCATGATAAAGTGTGGGGCAACGTTAAAAAAATATACATGTATTAAGATTATAAAATCAAATAATATTAGAAAAATATTTAAAATATTAGGGGTGGGGTGTCTGCGATCAACCGTTACTATTAAATAAAACTGGAAAAAATATAATTTTTCAATAAAAAAACGTCGAAACGCGACCAAAAAAAGAGGCGCCACAAAGAATTTGCACACAGGCGCTGCCAGGGCTAGGCGCGGCCCTGGACTCACGATAAGGCGCCAAGGCACATAATGGAAACGTATAGTACCTACAACTGAAGACCAGCTCAAGGTCAAACTGTTAACATCGATAACGATTATTGACAACTGCATGTTACATACTTGTATTACATGCAGAGGATGCCGAAAATGATTCACTGCTGTTTACACGATAAGATTTAGTTCTTATCTCATAAGGAAAAAGTTTTTAAAAATGTAGGTATATATGATACACACATTTCACCTTTCATGATGACCTTCTTTTATTGTGTTTAAATTAAAAACCTATTAAAAAGAATTGATAGATTAGCGAAACCTGATGTGAGGGCTGTACCTACCTAAAAACTACTTAACTTTAGACAGTAATTTGTTCTTCAGAGGGATCCCCAATAAAATACCCAGAACTAACTGAGTTGTCGAGTTTGGATGATAACTAGATTTATATTGATACACAAAATACTTTTCGAGTACGTATCTACATCATTGTATAAATTCATAATTCATAAATTCCTTTTATAAATTCATATTATAAAAGTTTTGTCACTTACCTCTGATTTTTAACTTGAATTTCTGTAGAAATCACGATTTAGTAAGTACTTATAATTCAACTTTACGTCCATTTATATCGCACTATCGACAAGAACTTGATAAGTCAGAATCTAATACGATGACGGCACAGATGATTCAGAAGCTCAAATGTATACTTGGAATTCAAGTCAATCAATTTTAAGGTTTATTGCGTCGAAAATAAAAATTCAAGTTGTAAATAAATCACATGTCTGCTTTCTAAGTAGGGGACAAAATAAATAATTGTGCACAGTTGCAGTGTACGTACAATCGAAGTCGAATTATCTACAGATAATATTAATTTATAGAAGTTCTAAAGATAACAATAATTAATGACTAAATAATAATACGTTCTTCGTTATAAAATATCGTTGTACGAATTGTAACCGTTTTTTTTTAGTGGGCTCGATATTATAATTTCCATTGTCTTCATTGTGATAGAGGAAGGTCCTGGTGGTTAACATTTTACATCTGAAAAAAACAGGATGCTTGTTCCGATTGTGGCCACACATCGCCAGATCCTGGAAAAGCTAAAAGATACTTTAATCGCATATATCCATTTGTGTAACTTACGTAGGTAGTGTACGCTCGCATTTAGCGCACACGTTGTTCACCACATACTCGTATTAGTTATTTAGTATCTTTTAGTGGGCCGAGGAGGGTGGAGGTATCCCCTTTCCCCTGGTACCTTTCCCGAGAAAAGGTAACGCGCATTTTTGAGGAAAACAGATCAGTGGAACTTAACCTCAAAACGCTTTATAATCCCCCATTATACCGACCATTATAGGGGATAATAAAGCGTAAAGCAGCGGAAATAATGTGCCGGTCTTAATTTTCTTCCATTCAATTATAGAAAAGGCGTAGTCCGGAACCCCTCTTTGAGCGACTATATCTTCTATATCAAAGAGGATGTCGAGGTCTTTCAGACACACCATCTCCTTAACTGGAACAGATCAGATGTGTCAGGAAACGCCAGGGACCTAAAGAACATATAGCACTGTTCCTGGTTGGTGAGGTTCTTCAGAAATGTTAGGTACAATAATTATACGTATTCGTCGTAGCCGTGCTGTCTCTATGACCAGATGTATGAACATGGACGACGCGACAGGAGTAAGTAAGGATTGCAGCAAGTGGCGTTCTGTACTTACTGCCCTCCCGATGTAGAAAAGGCGTGAGTTTATGTACATTATGATTAGATTTTTTTTTTGAAGTCGTTTCCTTTCAGTCAGACATTCAACAAAAATCGGGCCAGAAGTCTGTATAATCAGCGTGCACCGTATGCTCCACGGTGTCCTCTGGGCGATCCTCGCAGTGGTGACACCCAGGCGTTTCTTTGTCGTATGGTTGTATTGAATTTATGCAGTTCTAGTACCTACATTTTTTTTGGGTATTCAGTATTTATTTTTTATTTTTTTAGGTGGTAAAATCATCAAATGAGGCCTCCCGCCCTGGGTGGGGCCGAAGGGACTGTCAGACTCTTACTGACTAAAATCCACACGTGTTCCTTCGGATACGGGCAAAGAGACCCCTTAGGCACACAGTGCCTAAGGAAGAGTTTTTGCCCGCATCCCAGAGTGCACCGGCCCGAAAAACTGGTACAGATACCGGCACGGTTCTTGAGCGCTCGGCGTAAGAGTGGGGATCGCTTTGCGCATCGTACACTTATCGACAAATGAAACGCACAATAAAACAAATAAAACGCACAAAAGAACGAATCCCGAGTGGCGGCTATGACGCGATGCGCTACGGCACGCTACGCGGGCCAATCACTACACTTTCCCCGCCCCCTTCCTCACTTCATCTACCAAAGGGACCTAATAACTCACTTCTGCGCAGGTGAAGGTCAGCGCTCAAGATCCATGCCGGTATTTGTACGTTCGGAAAACGGTTCGTGAACATTGGTAGGTATATTAAATTGGCAGGTGTAGTAAATAAAACACATAAAGAACTTGCCATTACAACCTTTAGTCAGATTGCTGGCAAAAGTGTATAGAATAGGTTCTGCTATTAAAAATCTGGCGCTTTAATGAATTAGGGTCAGCTCAGACCGAGACGTGACGCTTCACGCACATTTCAATAGAGCTACTCAAAATCTAACTCTATTTCCTACACGAAAAGATACATCTTTCGCAACGCAGCGCGGCTTTATTTACTACACGAAAAGATACACATTTGCAGTTTCGTTGCATCACGTCGCGCCGGGTCAAGTCTCTGTGTGAACTGACCGTTATTTATTGAAATCTGACAACAATAACAAAGTATATTAGAATTTAATGTTTAACCAAAACTGGAATATTGACCAATTAACAAGGAAAACGGAAAATAAAACAAAAGATTAGTAGAGTAATATATAATAATAGTAGAGTATATATAATTATTTATTTATTACAGAGAACATATAAAATTATTTTGTTACATTATAATAAACTTGTCCTAGATGAGGCACCTAGATAACTCATACATTACATCGATGAGTTAGTGTTAAACGAGCCACAGGTCGACCAACCAGCTTTGATAAAACAGAATATTAATTTTTTCGTACCACTTGCTCAAAAAAGTGACATTCTATGCCACAAAAAGCGAACATAACAATAGTCATTATTAATCTGTTAAAAACAGGGAAAGAAAATTGTACTGAATTTCATTCATCCTCTAGGGGGAGAATGTGATTTAAATTTGGAATACATAATACTGAACTACATCTGTATTTCCACTTTACACCATTGAGTTTGTATGTAAAGCATTATACATCTTTTTGAAAAAGGAATACGCATTTATTATGCAGTTAGGATTATTAAATAAAATTACGAAAACCGACGAGGCCGTATGAGCTTGATGCCTTTGCATTTCCGGCAAAAAAATATTAGTCTAGGAATTTGCAGCGTTTTTGTTTTCTTCAAATACATAAACATTAAGTTTATTTTAATTGTCATTATTTTTAATAAATGCTTATCTCATATTACTATTGTGTTAATTTTTTCGCAAATGGTACGAAAAGTAGAGTATTTTCCTCGGTGATAAAGCTGTCTTAGTCTTGGGTGAACTTAAATCCCTCGCTACACTCAGGACTCGTCTTAAATCCCCCGCTTTGCTCGTGATTTAAGTTTTTAACACCCTCGCTACGCTCGGGAGTAAACCTCGAGTCCTTCGTTACGCTCGCGATTTAAATCGTCACCCGCGACAGAAGACACTGCTTAATCCCCTTGGTTAATAATCTACTATTATTTCATAGACTTATCGGCATTAAGTTAAAGGTTTTGTAGTGATTGAGTTTTATATAAATAACTGCTTTGAACATTTTTTTAGCGTGGTAAAATCATATATTGAGTCCCAGGGCAGGGCGGGAGGGACTGTCAGACTCGTACTGACCTAAATCAACGGTGTCCTTCAATAGCCCTTTATTCCGGGGTCACGGTAATTCGTTAGTCCCGCGGCCCCGGCAGGCATTGGCCTTCGTTAGAGGGGCCCCGTCATTATTCTGATACTCTTTGAGGTGCGCGTGGTTCACAACGCGCCGTCGACCTGGGCATGGTCCATGGTCGGACAGCGAGTCGCCCATTCCTCGCAGCCCGCATGCGCCTACGGTGGCCGGAGATCGTCTGGCGACGTCCGTCGCCGTGGGCGTCTACCACTGCGGCTGGGGTGGAGGGACGACGCCGTCATCACCCTCACGCGGCGCGCCTCCTCCTTCGCGAGCATGACTGCTTCGCAGAAGGAGGCCGCTTCGCACTCCGTCTCGCCCCGCAGCATGGCCTCCATCAACGCCGAGCGCGAGAGGTCTCCGCCTATCGCCGTCGTGAGGAAACGGCGGTGCTCTGCCCAATCGCGGGGCAGTCCTGCACCATATGCTCCACCGTGTTCTCCGGGCGATCCTCGCAGTGGTAATACCCAGACGTTTCCTCCTTCCTCATCAGACACAGGTACCTCCCGAAACACCCGTGTCCGGTGAGGACCTGCGCCATGCGGTAGGTCAGGACGCCGTGACGCCTATCCAGCCACTCCTCAAAGAGGGGTCTTACCTCCGCGATTGCGGCGTGCGGTTGCGACGGGAACACCCAAATACTCCGAAATATTTTATTCCGAATATCGGTATTCCGATTTTCAAAACTCCGAATATCATAATACCTAAAAATTACAATATCTATTATTAAGAATCACGAAATTTATTTAACCGAAAGTCGTATATCCGATTTCTTAGTTTTCCGATTTTCACATATTCGAAAAATGTAATGCTCGATGAGTTCTCATCCCGAAAAACGAAATTCCGATTTTCAATATTCCAAATAAACTGATTTTTTCGGAATAATGAAAATCGGAATTTCGTTTCTCATTCTACAATGTCAGTGCCAGAAACGAATTGCTGCAAAACCGGCTCCACGTAGTCTTGTCTACCGTACTCTTAGAGAGTTATTTAAGCCTGTGTAGGCGCGGAGTGGTGAGGCGTATCCTCTGGACTTTGACTGTTTGCCTTCAGGATTGTTATTGTTATTAGGAGAACTTAGGATCCATGAGCGAGCGAAGCGAGCTCGGGACTTGGGGCACCCCGACTCGGACAGGTTAGGTTCGTTAGGTTACTTTAAACCTTGCTCACAGAAATAGGAGCCCCGCGAAGCGGGGCTCCGTCGATCTACCTTGGTAGGTGGTAGTCAACAAATTGACCAAGGATGCAAGAGCGAGCGAAGCGAGCTCGGGACTGGGGGCACCCCGACTCGGACAGGTTAGGTTCGAAGGGATGGCGGGGTCTGAAAGACCCCGCCATCCTCTTCGTGTTAGGTTACTTTAAACCTTGCTCACAGAAATAGGAGCCCCGCAAAGCGGGGCTCTGTCGATCTACCATAGTGGTAATCAACAAATTGATCAAGGATGTAGGAGCGAGCGAAGCGACTTCGGGATTGGGGACACCCCGACTCGGACAGGTTAGGTTCGAGTTAGGTTAAGCTAACAGAAGTAGGAGCCCCGCAAGGCGGGGCTCCGTTGAACCAACTTAGTGGTAATATAACTCAGGAATTCAGCACCCCGACTCTGACAGCTTTCGTTCTTCTCACAGTGATTTTTTGTAATATTATGAATGAAAATACGTAACTCATTATTTTAATTACTCAAAAAAAAAATTACAAAAGAAATTATTATCATTGAAAAGAAAATATTCTTATTCAAAAGAAATTCTTTTATTGAAAAGTTAAGAGGCATTTTGACAAGGCGTTTTAAAAGCATACTTTTCTCTGATAAGCGATTAAATTTTCGGAATTCTAATTAAGTATTCGGAATTTTAATAATCGGAATTTTAACCACCGGAATTCGTGTTTTTGATGTTTAGGAAAATTATTAATTCGGAATTTTTGATATTCGGTCTATTGAAACTCGGTATTTTGAAAATAGTAATTATAAATGTTAGGATTAATGAAATTTCGGAATTATGAAAATAGGAATAATGATCAATCGGAGTTGTTATATTAGGAATTTTGAACCATTCGGAATTATGAAAATCGGTATTTTGAAATTCGTATTTATGAATTTCGGAATAGAGTTTTTCGTATTATCGTAGTGTAGCCACGTTTTATGTCACGTCTCACGGAAACATGAAACAAAATAAAAAAGGTAAAAATTCCTATCCTATATGTTTATCCCTCCTGGTTCTAAGCTACCTCCCCACCAATTTTCAGCCAAATCGGTTCAGCCGTTCTTGAGTTAGAAATAGTGTAACTAACACGACTTTCTTTTTTAAACCTATATACAGTGTGTCCGGACACGAGTCAGCGATACTTGAGGGGAATATTATAGACTCATTCTCATCGACAAAACTGCTTTAAAAAAAATTTTTACTCCAACACCTCGCGAATGGCGGCCATTTTAGTTTTTTGAATTGTCGAACTGGGGTATGTACAATAAAATGCAAATATCATTGAATCCAAGAGACCTACATACATGCAAATGACTTTATTGCAAAGTTAAATGTTAAGGCTTTCAAAAACTTGCAAAAGTTTTCTAAATAATATATAGAAAGAACCAAAAAACGTGGGCAAACACGAAATTGTACACAAAAATTACTGAATATTTTCACATTTTATACTCTAGCTCGAAAAATACCCTTGTATTTTGCTTATGTTTTTGCATTAAATTAAAATTTAATGCAAAAACATAAGCAAAATACTACTAGTATTTGAGTCAGGCTATAAAATTATATCAAAATTATCACTCTACGGTAAGTATTTTAGGAGTTATTCTCACTTGAACATAAAGGTGCGAACATATTATCTGACGCGTCCGTCAGCCGCGGCTGAGGGACGCGGCTTATTAAAATCTAGCCAGTACATTGAATACTACACTGTGCAAACTATCGGTCGTAAGGGCGCTTTTAGTGTCACGCGGATTTGCTCACGCACGCGGGATTGGACCGCATGCGTAGCATCCGCAAAGAACAATTTCATATAGGTATCTATTGTAAAGCGTGATAAACGCACGCGGGACGCGGGGCGCTGTGCGGGGCGTCACCCCGGTGCGGGGTATCCGCATGCGTAAGCGCTGCCTACAACTTCAGTGCCCATTTTAGAGTCGAGCGGGGCGCACGCGCCGTATTGTACTACCGAAATGAAAATCGATACAGAACGAGTAATCATTGAAGTTCATCTGCGGCCCGTTTTGTGGGATAAACGCAATGAATTATACAAAAACAGGGACGCGAGGGAGGCTGCATGGAGAGATATTTTGAAGGAATTGGCACCTAACTACGAAAATTTGAGCGAAGAGGAAAGAAAAGAGGCGGGTATGTGTTTGGTTCATTATTTTATTTATACAAGCATCATTACTTTATTAATATAAGCATAATTATTTAATTCACAAATAACATCAAAAACCTAAAACCTTTTGAGTTTAGTTAATTAATTATATATCGGTGTTGCCAGGAGACTTTTCCTTCATTGATAAAGTAATCTGCAAATATATCTCTGATATTACTTGCCGACGTATTACTACTTTCAGTCTGCTGCCTGGGTAGTGGTCCCGTAAAACCATTTGTGACAAATGTATGGCTGACCTTGTAGCCATCCCGTTTCCTTATGAAATTGTGAAGTACACATGCCGTCTTGACTATTAATTGTGCTAGATCTAACTTGACATTCATGGATCTGTGAAATATTCTAAATTTATTTGACATAATTCCAAAAGTGCATTCTATGTACCTTCTAGCTCTGGACAGACGGTAATTAAATATTTTCTTTTTGTAAGGTAAATTATCACGAGCATAAGGCCGCATCACATGTGATGATAAACCAAATGCCTCGTCTCCCACTATCACGAACGGCAACTTTGCTCTTACACTAGATGGATAAGCTACTTCGGGGCAAATAATAGGCAACTCTTGCGGGTCAGGGATACCCAACGTGTTACTTTCCAGTTTCGTATACAATTGACTCCTTCTAAAGATGGTTGAATCGGCGTTGCTTCCACTGGTACCGACATTAATATATGTAAAATTATAATCAGCATCACACATTGCGAGGAGCACTACAGAATAATATTTCTTATAATTAAAATATAGTGATCCACTGTGCGGCGGCCGAATCACTCTTATATGTTTTCCATCAATAGCACCCAAGCAATTAGGAAAATTTGTATATGTGAGAAATCCCTCTGCGATTTCTTTCCATTTGATCCCATTAAGCTGTGGAATACATTCAGACTTTAGTTCAATCCATATTATGTAACAAACTTGTCTTACTATTTCGCTAATTGTTGCAATTCCAATCACATAGGAATAGTGTAGATCAGTGAATGTATTACCAGTTGCCAAATATCTGAAAACAAAAACAATATATTAATAATATGATAACATAATATATTAATAATGCTGACATCAGACATAAGACAGCATGTACCGCTCGAATTTTACTTCAGAAGAAAAATAAATACCCTTAAGGTGAAAGGGCACGGAAGTAGCTAGCGCTAGAAGTTTTTAATTCGTTTTAACTACAGTACTATAGCTACGTTAGATTTCTATGATTTGCCGAAAATTTTATCATAGGGGGGTATTTATGCAGTTATGATTTCATATGAAAAGTTCGAAGTATAGTTATGTATCTCATATCTGCTAAAAGTGGCCACTTTTAGCAGATTTGAGACACATAACTATGCTGTAAATATTTTATAAGAAATCTTCTCTGTATAAATTAACCCCTATGGTAAAATTTCCGGCAAATGAAAGGAATCTAATAAATATATATAATATAATATAATAAAATATCGTTTATTTCAGGCAATATTTACATTACAAGATGGTAATGTAAACAGAGGCCCATAGATATATACCTTACAGACTAACATACATATTATTTTATATACAAAAACTATTTTAATTATTTCACACGTAATGTCGCCGACGTGTGCACGGTGTCAGCGGGCAGCCGCCCTCGGAACTTCCGAAACACGACACCCTGCGGCCAGAAGTCCTCCTTCATGAAGGTTGACAGATGCAAATAAAGCAAATTTTTGTTAAAACAAATTAAAAACTTACAGCGCTAGTGACTTCCGGAAGTTTTCACCTTAATTTTGATGATGGCAAATTTTACTGTAACAAATAAACAAATTTCCCGATTCAATCCGGTGTTTTTCCAAAAATCCTTAAATGAAGTTCTAATTATTTTTGTAAAAAATGAATTATTTCTATTCAGTAAAATTTGCCATCATCAATATTAAGGGTACTTTTCCTTCAACTGCGGCCTTATTTTTCCACTCTGTATAGGTATATATATATTGCTTGATTTATCTAATGCTTCATGAGACAGTGTAAAGTTGACAACATGTGTGAATTAAGGAGGGCCTTTAATCGAATGCAGTTAAATTTCCAACTAATATCAGATTTGTACACACGGCCACAGATCAAGCTTCCCAAAACCAGTATAAACAGGACTCATGCGTTGTTTATTATCGTAGACGACTCGGCGAGGCCCTAGCAAGTTCCGTTTATTGGTACTGGTTTTGGGTAACTTGATCTGAAACTGTGTGTACTTTTGCCACTTACTTATTATATTTTGTCATTTCAGACAAGAAAATACAACAACGCTGGCGAACAGCAAGGGACACTTACCAGAAAGACAAGATATCTGAAAAAAATCAGCCATCCGGCTCTGGGAGTAAGAAGAAGAAGAAATCTTCTTACTATGACATTTTGACTTTCTTAGACAGTACAACGGAAACTGCTGGAGAAGAGTCACTCTGTGAAGAAATGTCTGAACAAAGTAATTTAGAAACACCTAATGAGTCCACGCAACCAGGTACTTCACGTCAAGAAAGTTCTCAACTAACATCACAACGTAATTTAGAAACACGTAATGAGTCCACGCAACCAGATACTTCACGTCAAGAAAGTTCTCACCCAACATCAAAACAAAAACAAGTAAAATCTAAAAAGCAAGCACCATCTGAATTTGAGGCACAGTTATTAGAATGCTTAAAGTCTAATCAACTGGAGCTAGAAAGTGAGGATTTGGCTTTCTTTCAGTCTCTGCAGCCTTCATTAAAAAGATTCACTAGATATCAAAAACTAATGTTCAGAACAAAAGTGTTAAATATAGTTATGGAAATGGAAAGTCAAACACAACCTGCATACTACAGTCCCATACCTACAACAAGTTCTAGTGCTTTTACTGAGCTTGACAGTTTGTCACCGATAAATCAAGATTACCAAACCAATAGTATAATCCAGGATACTTCGAGTCTTAACGACAATGCTATTAGTTCTGCTGCAGTGAATGACAATGAAACTCTTATTTCGACTGAAAGCGGCCTGTTTAATATCACGTCTTATGACGTAATTTATACCCCAGCAACAACATCATCTACAGGCGAAAGTAATGTCAACGCTCAGGATACAAATTTACAAAGAAATGAATGATGTAAAATTTGATTTTTTAATTTATGAATAAAACTCTTTTTATTAAAATGAGTACGATTAACTTTTTTTCTCCAGTTTCTCTCTAATTGTTTGTTTAGTCATATGAGTGCGGTTGTACACACGGCACAGATCAAGTTACTCAAATCCAGTATAAGCGGGACTCCGACGGGTTACCTAAGTATGATAATACGCAAGGCGCGAGTTCCATTTATGCTGGTTTTGGGTAACTTGATCTGTGGCCATGTGTACTTTATCAGATAAAAAAAAGGATTGTGTATGTAGGTTGAACGTACCAATCCCAAACCAATTAAGGACTTTTTTTGACTTTAAATTACTGTCATGTGCAAACCTATAACTTTTATCTATATTAAAATAAGTAGCGTGTGATGAAAGGTAGGAATGATTCCACTTTAATGGCGACATTTTATGAGTGAAATAATCTTATTTTATGAAATTTCAACATGAAATTGAATGAAATTATGAACAATGAAATTTCAGAGTACATGACAAAATCTTTTTTTTTGCACATGTAAATTTACACATGACAGTAATTTGAAGTCAAAAAACGTTTATCCTACCTGTTCAAATCCCTTTCCACTAAATCATAGCAGGAAATTAAATATTTAAAATTTAAAACTTACCTTAATGTAATAGCGAGCCTCTCAATCGGTTGTATTGTAATCCTTCGTAAACTGCTTTTTTGTAGCTTATTCTCAATTTTACACAACAGTTCATCAAAAGAACGAATGGACATTCGAAAGTAATTTTTAAATTTACGTTCATTATTTTGTAGTTTTCCAAAGTGTGTAACAAACGCCCCAGCAAGAAGCCTATTTTCAAGAAAGGGATCAACATGTACTCTTGTCTTCTTGTTTCGTCGTTTGTAAAGTATGTAAGCGACACATATTCTTCTGACATTGATCATTTTTGAACACGTCTATACCGTTACGCAGCCCGTAGAAAACTGAAACTCATGCTGCGTATGATCCGCAGCGTGAAATTTTACGCATGCGGTCCAATCCCGCGTGCGTGAGCAAATCCGCGTGACACTAAAAGCGCCCTTAGACGCGGACGTGACCTTGAGTCGCCCTTGAGCGCTCGGACGTCCGAACAGAATCTGGCTGGCTGGATGTTTGTGTACCGTGCACACTGCTAAGCCGCGTCCCTCAGCCGCGGCTGACGGACGCGTCCGATAATAATTATGTTCGCAGCTTAACCCTTCCTTAGCACATGTACCACCAATGTTATAGAAGCTGCATTCTGTGGGCGAGCTAAACCGTTTCAACGTAAATTTATGAGCTGGTATTATTAACCACCATGTAAATGATCCCAACGAATTACCATGGATTTTAGTCATTACAAGTCTGACAGTCTCTCCTGCCCAGCCCTGGGTGGGAGGACTCATTTGATGATTTTACCACGCTAAAAAAAAGTAGCAAGGTTGATTTTCACTTTAAGTTGAAATCGGTCGGTCGGATGCTGGTGGAAGGGTTTTACATGAATAAATGTTTTTATTCCTTTAAACGAAAAATTAAGTAACTATTTATTCATTTTAATTAGGCACACCTATGTCCAACCCTTTTGGGATTACAGGCGTGATGTAACATTAATGAATGAGAATGTTCTCCTTTGCCGATGGATGATTTCTTTCATTGGAATTTAATGGTGTACATTTTAAGAATGGACCTGCGCAGTTCAATTTCTGGGATGATTCCGAAAGTCATTATAAAAATGCATTCGTACTGCTTTAGACGGGTGTGATTCCATTTTCATACTTATTCCTAATCTTATATCATTTAAATCATAGGATTTGGTGACAATCTCTGAAACCACGAAATAACTAGGATCAAAACTTTGATCATCAAGCATATGCTGTGCGGTTTCGAGTATGTAATGTGGATGTTCATAGTAATACTCGCCACTTCTCCTATCATTCGTTGAAATTAATTCATCACACAGTTTCTCGAAAGCTTCGGTAAACAAATGATAAATTGATGGTATGTTATTATATCGTTCAATGTCTTCTTTCAAATAGTTTACAATACCTAGACCTAATGAAGGCGATATTTTAACATGAATGTCTTTCCAAACAATTGCCACTTCATCATATATATCTTTATAACTGAAATTTAATTTTGATAACTTTCCTGAATCAAATATGTCGTTCAATACAGATTTGTGATCGTCCATGACCTTTACGTATTCTGTCATAAGTTTACAACTAGTATACAATACATAGTTGTCTAACAATGGCAACTCTTTTTCAATTTTAGATTTTACTTCTATAAATGGTCGGACGGGTAAAGCCTCTTTAGTGACATAATAAACTCTACAGTAAAAAAACAGCAAGCTTAAAAATTTCTTAAAGTTGTCTCTAACATAGTATTGGCCTGAATTCGTACTATCCCACAATTGAAAAGCTTCTTCCATAGCTGGCTCGAGCACTTTTTTGAATCTCAGCAGCTGATCTTCCTCACTCTTACCACACAACAAGTAACACGCAAATGCTTCCAAAAGTTTACTTTCAAATGCACAAAACTTAGCTCCAGCTGGAGAAAGCATTTTATTAGCAACAAATTCTTCGTCGAGATGGTCCATTATTTTTGGTGCATAGTCTATTAAATCGTTTACAAAGGTCTCACAATTTGCGCTAGCAGGAAGAGAGGTTAAAAACTCATAACTTTTCATGTAAAATCGTTCTCGTATAGCGATAGGTACATTTCGCACCTCACCAAATATTTTATAGATCTCTGCACTCTCTTCTGCAGTTAAGGCATCTATAAATGAACTCAATATTTCCCAGAGTTCTTTTTGTACAGAAGGATTATGAGCCATAAGAGCTATTCGAGTGTAAGTGTGCTTAACAAGGGCTGTTCGAATTGAAGAATCTTGAGAAGTGTTCCATATTTCCAAAAAAATTGATATGTGATCACGATGCTCCAATTTTTTAGCAGCGAGTTGAAGTCCGAATTTTCGCAAGGAGTCTGGTGCATCCAATAATTTCGGTAAGTGCTCACGACTTGCAACTACACTCATATTAGACAATATAGCATTTAGAGAAGAAACTGTATACTTTAAGTAGTCTCCTTTGGCGTACCACAAAACAGTATCGAAGGGGATTATTGGCCTAGCAACGTGCAAATGTTTAGCAATGTTTTTCCTTATGGTCATTTCTTGCGATAGTTTTCCACGGCAGTTTAACTTTTCGTCATCAGGTCTATATTTTTTCACCAGATCTATAGCCTGGTATTGAGGAAAAAGCACTAAAAGACCTTTAATAACGGCTTTTTGTCCAGCGGGTTTATTTAAATGTAGCAAGTAGGTGTCGATCCAGTGCTGGGCGAGTGAGTGCGGCCAGTAGACGCGCAGCTTGGTGAGCAGACGTTGTAACGAAACAGCGCCTTTAGTTCGCAACGTGTCTATTTCCTTGTCGTGTTGTGTCAGCAGCTGCGGCTTGTGCTTCAGCGCGTTCATGCACACTTCCTCAGTCTGACACAGTGACAACGACTCCTCGAACATGTGCTTCCGCCACGATCTCTTCACGTTGTACAAACATGACATATCTGTTTGCCACTTGTTCTCTTGTCTTATCTTGACCAAGTTGCGGATCTTCTCCAGTATGTAAGGGAACTCACTAATATCTCTTTTCCAGTCTCTTAACAAAGTCAAGGCATTATTTATGTGAATTATACTATTAGCCAACTGTGACACATCTGACATGTTTTCACGAGGAACCTTTATCATAACGGAATTGAAAAGATACGTGAACAGTTTTTTATTTTCTTCTTCATTTAGCTTACTTCGAATATTTCCAAAAGTTATGAATTTGACCTTTTTTTCTACTATTTCCGGTACCGGTTCATCATGTAAAACTTTATATAAAATTATGGATTCAAGGCACAATTGCACGTTGTTATTCGATTCGGTGTACACATCCATACTGTGGAACAACTGATCCAAAAGTTTCCAAGTGTCAACGTCAAAATAGTGAGTAGAAATTTGTGAAAGCAAGTTATTGATGAACTGAATCTTGAATTTGAAATGTTCTCTAATGTAGTTGTTTCTGAAAAATTGTAGCAACGATTTAATGTGCTGTAAGCTTTTTCCTGCACCAGTGATTAATGTTGAGAGCGTTGTGATTCGTTCAGAGGGTGGCTTGTCTTTACGTAACAGATTTTTTAATTCGCTCAAAGCAACCTCAGTTGGAGCAAACTCATACCACTCATAAAGTTTTATATTCCAGTTGATATCAATGGGTTTGTATTGTGGACAGAATGCTACCAGCTCAGTTTTATCTATGAAAGTTTTCTTTACGAAATCAAACCTTTCTTCCTCTGGTATCTTGTTAAGGAATAGTTTCAAGGTACTAAAAAAACACATACTATATCCTCGGTCTTTTTTCACTTGCTCACAGAGAAATGTTTTTATTTCTTTTTTATTAATATATCGCACCACCTCGGTCGTTTCGAGCTTATACATATACTTTGGAAAATTTTCAAATATTTTTTGTGAATATTTCTTTAATAGGAGTTTTGTTTTCTTTTTTCCCAAAGAAGGATTGTTACCGTCATCTTGTTCTAGCAGGTTGAAAACGTCTTCGGTATGGGACTTTAACAAAAATAATATTTCCTCTTTCGCTTTGTATGGGTCGGCTGCTACTCGAGTATAGTATGTCATGAAATGAGCAGATTTCTTACACAAACGTTTGAAAATAGATAGTGGTATGAGACGCTTGTTTTTTATTACATCTTCTATGAAAGTGATCGAACAGTTTACCAACCACTTATGAGCGCTTTCCGTTGCTGTCAAATATTCATAAAAGGCTTCGACTCGACGTTCGTCTTTCAGATTGAGTCTAATGTGAAGCATGAGTTTGTTAAATGTTTTGGTGTTCATGCTAGGTAATAGTTGTGTGTGTAGGTACTCTGGATTGATGATGTTTGCGTACTGCGGTTCGGTGATTAGCCACGTGGACTTTTTGATAGCTGTCGCCGCATACAGCATGTCGTTAGATTTCATTACTTCGATTAAATAGTCTACATTTCTGTTTCTACTGGCGATTTCTATTTTCAGAAGGTTGTCTATGTCGCTGTCATCGCTACTGATGTTACGTAATTCATAGTTTTCATTTACAATTGTATCTTCGACGAGTTTGTTGAAGGAGCGGCGCTTTTCACCGAGTGTGTCTCCTTCTAGCGTCAGGGGCGGCATTGTGATGATCTGGAAAAGAAGTATACAATGAATTTTGGGCAGAGCACCGTTGTGTTCTTACGCAAGCTATAGGTGGCGACCTCTTGCGCCTAGCATTGGTGGAGGCCATGCTGCGGGGCGAGAGACGGAATGGGAAGCAGTGTCCTCCTTCTGCGAAGCAATCGTGCTAGAGAAGTAGGAGGCGTGAGGGACAAGATAGCCTTCACCTCACGAGCCAGCCGCCGCGGGAGCCGCCCACGGCAACAAATAATCGGCGATGAGTGGCGTTCTTACCGGCAAGAAGTCAGAACTTACTCGTACTTAGTACAAGTCCGAAAATTGATAATTTATAGTTATATCCCTGACAAAATACTTAGAAACTTGTCATACAAAAGGAGCGCATGTGCCCGGAAGTAATTTAAGTTTCTAACTTTCATATTATATAACACAAATTGGACCGTTGGTACTCGATGTGCGGGTCCGACTCGCATTCGACCGGTTTTTGTCTATTTATTTGTCTATTTAAAGTATAGATGTACCTACTTCTTAAAAATTCAAAATATAGATAATAATATATGTACTTCTAAATTTTTACGTTTAGCACGTAATTGTATTTACGTATGAATTTAATACACGTCATATTGATTCAAAACTGAAACCACTTCATATCATTACGCTTTTCTCAAAAGTATTTTTATGACATGAACTATGGATACGGATATTTTAGAAGATAATATAGCAGGAGAATTACTAGTGACAGATTTACGTCTTGACCAGTTTCCTCTCAAGCGAAAATTAGTAGACTACATCAGAGGGTTGTATCATAAAGATTTGTGGACGGCAGCTACGGTTCCGTTGGTAGGATAAGCAACTCCAAACATGAAGAGAAATAAATGCATAAATATACCTAGTTATTTTCTTCCAACTGAAAACTTGTTAGCAAAATAATCAAGTCAAGTACTTACCTAGTAAATGTTTGATAGCAATGTTGCGTAAGTATAATTGAAACGGCATGAAAAAATTAAGGTACAATATTAGGAGTGACCAGCTGACGTGTTTACCATCATGGTGTAAGCTGATTGTTTTTTTTTTCTTCGTGATATTGAGTAAGGTTCAATATAAACAAGTTTTCAGTTGGTAGGAAATGACAGAATGCAAAATTTTTTCGTCATGACTAAGAAAGGCGACTGCTAAATATTATTTTTCGTACCACTTGCTCAAAAAAGTGACATTCTATGCCACAAAAAGCGAACATAACAATAGTCATTTTTATTCTGTTAAAAACAGGGAAAGAAAATTGTACTGAATTTCATTCATCCTCTAGGGGGAGAATGTGATTTAAATTTGGAATACTTACCGAACTACATCTGTGTTAACACCATTGAGTTTGTATATAAAGCATTAACATGTTTTTTGAAAATGGAATACGCATTTATTATGCAGTTATGATTATAAAATAAAATTACGAAAACCGACGAGGCCGTATGAGCTTGATGCCTTTGCTTTTCCGACAAAAAATATTAGTCTAGGAATTTGCCGCGTTTTTGTTTTCTTCAAATACTACGATAAGCTTATTTTAATTGTCATTATTTTTAATAAATGCTTATCTCATATTATTATTGTGTTAATTTTTTCGCAAATGGTACGAAAAGTAGAGTATTTTCCTCGGTGATAAAGCTGTCTTAGTCTTGGGTGAACTTAAATCCCTCGCTACACTCAGGACTCATCTTAAATCCCTCGCTTCGCTCGTGATTTAAGTTTTTTACACCCTCGCTACGCTCAGAAGTAAACCTCGAGTCCTTCGTTACGCTCGCGATTTAAATCGTCACCCGCGACAGAAGACACTGCTTTATCCCCTTGGTTAATAATCTACTATTATTACTGTTTCAGATTTTTCTTCAATTTGTTATTTCTTGTGGTGGTTCTACGCATTTTTATCCATTTTTACCGACTTCAAAAAAAAGGAGGTTATCAATTCGACCCGTATGTATGTAATATTATCAGAACTGCCCAGTTTTCATATATGTTAGTCTATATCAGCGTCTGAACAAATGTGCCAAATTTCATAAGTGTATGTATGTATGTATGTATGTATGTATGTATGTATGTTTTTATGTTTGTGCACGCATATCTCCGGAACTATAAGTTCGATTTAAGTAATTCTTTTTTTGTTGTACTAGGTATTGTTCAACTTAGGGTACACTGCAAGTTTCATCAATATCGGTTCAGTAGTTTTAGAGATATGGATTTTTTATGTTGTGACGGATTACAAGATTAGTGCATAGTAAGAAAATTTTGTATTTTACAAGAATTTGGGTTGAATATGTAATAAATAAACTAAAAAGGGTAAAATAAAAACTTTTTTTAAAAAAAGTACCGACTTCAAAAAAAATACAAAAAAGTATAAAATAACTTTTCTTTCGGAAGTCGGTGGCTTTGTTTTGTTGTGTCATTGACTATTGCCACCGACTTCCGAAAGAAAAGTTATTTTTTACTTTTTTGTATTTTTTTTGAAGTCGGTACTTTTTTTAAAAAAAGTTTTTATTATTTTACAGCGTATAGTAGACAAATGCGTAAGCAAGATTGTGAAGTAAGTTCATTAATGTTTAGTTTGGACTAAATTAATAGAATATTTTTTGGTAACATAAAATGTTGCAAAATAACATAATAGCTACGTATAACTACGAGTAAGTATGTGCCGTTTGATTTGTAATTGTTTTTTTTTAATATTTTATTAATATTAAATAATGTTTTTCTTTGGTTTCATATCGTTTTTAGGGTTCCGTAGCCAAATGGCAAAAACGGAACCCTTATAAATTCGTCATGTCTGTCTGTCTGTCTGTCCGTCCGTATGTCACAGCAACTTTTTGTCGAAAGTATAAGAGCTATCCTGTTGAAACTTGGTAGGTAGATGTATTAAGTGAACCGCATTAGGATTTTCACACAAAAATAAAAACAAAATAAATTTTGGGGGTGCCCCCCATACTTAGAATTGAAACTCAAAAAAATTTTTTTCACCAAACCCATACGTGTGGGGTATCTATGAATAGGTCTTTAAAAATGATATTGAGGTTACTAACATCATTTTTTTCTAAACTGAACAGTTTGCGCGAGAGACACTTCCAAAGTGGTAAAAAGTGTGTCCCCCCCCCCGTAACTTCTAAAATAAGAGAATGATAAAACTAAAAAAATATATAATGTAGACCTCAACCAAAACAACCAACGAAAATTGGTTTGGATGAGATACAGTTAGCAGTTTTTGAGATATAGTACATTTTCAAAAACCGCAAATATAACTTTGCCATTCATACAAATACTATGAAAAACAAAGTTATTTTTATTGTTTGTGTATATTACTTACTAATCTCAATATAATTATATCTCTAATCTATGCTTGCTGCTACGGAACCCTTCATGGGCGAGTCCAACTCGAACTTGGCCGGTTTTTTTTTTCTTCGTGATACTGAGTAAGGTTCAATATAAACAAGTTTTCAGTTGGTAGGAAATGACAGAATGCAAAATTTTTTTCATCATGACTAAGAAAGGCGACTGCTATACCTATATTATTTTATTACTGTTTCAGATTTTTCATCATTTTGTTATTTCTTGTGGTGGTTCTATGCATTTTTATCCATTTTTATTATTTTACAGCGTATAGTAGACAAATGCGTAAGCAAGATTGTGAAGTAAGTTCATTAATGTTTAGTTTGGACTAAATTAATAGAATATTTTTTGGTAACACAAAATGTTGCAAAAAAATCATAGCTACGTATAACTACGAGTAAGTATGTGCCGTTTGATTTGTAATTGTTTTTTTTTTTAATATTTTATTAATATTAAATAATGTTTTTCTTTGGTTTCATATCGTTTTTAGGGTTCCGTAGCCAAATGGCAAAAACGGAACCCTTATAAATTCGTCATGTCTGTCTGTCTGTCTGTCCATCCGTATGTCACAGCAACTTTTTGTCGAAAGTCTATGAGCTATCCTGTTAAAACTCGGTAGGTAGATGTATTAAGTGAACCGCATTAGGATTTTCACACAAAAATAAAAACAAAACAAATTTTCGGGGTGCCCCCCATACTTCGAAAAAATTTGGTGAAAAAATATTTTTTTCACCAAACCCATACATGTGGGGTATCTATGGATAGGTCTTTAAAAATGATATTAATGTTACTAATAAAATTTTTTTTGAAACTGAACAGTTTGCACGAGAGACACTTCCAAAGTGGTAAAATGTGTGTCCCCCCCCCCCTGTAACTTCTAAAATAAGAGAACGATAAAACTAAAAAAAATATTTAATGTAGACCTCAACAAAATCTTGCAACAAAAATTGGTTTGGATGAAATACCGTTAGTAGTTTTTGAGATATAGTACATTTTCAAAAACCGCAAATAAAACTTTGCCATTCATACAAACACTATGAAAAACAAAGTTATTTTTATTGTTTGTGTATATTACGTACTAATCTCAATATAATTATATCCCTAATCTATGCTTGCTACTACGGAACCTTTCATGGGCGAGTTCAACTCGCCCTTGGCCGGTTTTTATTTACTTTATTTCCAAACCTTTACAATTTCATCGATATATTTATTGAAAACTCTTCGATTTAGTCAAGCACTATGTCGTATCCGCCCCCGTGTTCCGAAAACACACAATGATAATTGTTATAGTGTGAGTAAATTATACCTACCTACGGAAAAAGTACGGTGTAGTTTAAAGAATAAAAGGCCGAGACTCCACCAAAGCTGTGTCGAGCTGTGCGGAGTCGAGACGTGTTTTTAACAACCAATAGAATTGCGTACGTCATGCTTCCTGACGGAACCACCTTTGCTATAACAAGTTTAAGATACATTAAATAATTCTATGAAAAGTCTATAAAATTCTAGTCCTATTAAAAAAAAGTCTATATCTATAGTTTCGACGTAAACTTTGATTTAAAGTGGTTCCGCTGGGGAGTATCCTTTCCAGCGGAACCACCATGATATTTCTATTACTATACATAGTACAAGCAAATGTGTAGTATCAAATAATTCTATAACAATTCTATATTGAACTAGCACCCCTAAATCCTTGAATATATATTAAATTAGTAAAAGAACTTACGAAAAAACTTTTTCGTAGAAATGGTCATCAGCGCCTGAAGTAACAATAATGCAAAGACTCAAGTTTTACGTAAATGAATAAGACGTTGTTTTAGTTCAGGCGTTACCACTTAAATAAACTATTTCATCGAGTTATGTAATAAATATATCTATATATATGTATAAAAATCAATTGCTGAAAATCAAAATCAATATATTAAGTGAAACATCTGTGCATCCATTACTGACTAATACTGGCTACTGATAATAAAAAAGTGTTAACGAATTGTCATTTTCCTTTACTATTCGTCTACCCTCAGTAAGTTTCATAATTTTATTATAGAATAATATTAAAACGGTTATTTCGTTTTACATTTTCGTGTAAGTTAGTGCTTTGCAAAATTCAATATAGATCTAAGGTGTGTGTATAACTGTTTACTAAAATGAAGCGCGGAAAGAGATTGTCAGTGAGTTTAGAAGAACAAAAGAGTGTTTTTCTGCAATATCAAGAACATTTCAAAGGTTCTGAATTACCTCGTTCATGCAGTGTTGTGTACAAAGATATAAGCAGAACATTATGTGCTCGTATGACTCCTTACGCGCTATATTTTTCAGTAAAAACGAATTACAATTATTTTTTTGACAATATTCAAAATAGCACACAGGAGGAAAAAAATGAGATCCTCAGTACTAGTAGTAGTGATAAAGATTCTGGTGATTGCATAGATAGTGACAATTACACTGATTCCACATGCAGTAACCAAGAAAACGTTTCCTTTGAGTTAAATTTAAATGAATGGGAAAATATCCGACCAGAGATTAACTGCGAAGCTCGAAATGATAAAAATAAGCCAACAGTTCACACTCGTAATAAACGACGCATGCCAAAAAATAAATGGACTGATTTTATGAGGGAATATATATGGAAAAAATCATCGAATCAGTGTTCATGGGTTTTTAAAAATAATACAGCAAATGATGAATATTCTGTATATGTTCATGGATATTGCAAAGAATGTAAGGGTATGATTAGAATCCGTACAGAAAAAAAAGGTGGTTCTATTGTATTAGTTCATTGCAAGATGATAAATGTAAATTCAAAGTTATTACATGAACCAAAAAAAGTTCGAATCACGAAATTCAAGAAAGAGCAATTGGCTCCTCAACTGGAAAATCAATACGCTATCGTCATTAGAAACAAAATACTGAATCGAACACTCACAAATGATGATACCAAAGAGCCGCCCTTTGTGCCGAGTCTAAAATGTTTGCAAAACATAAAAAGTACAACTAATACGTCAAAATACTTCCATAAAATAGTATTAGTTGCTTTATGGATTATGACATGTATGCCACCGTATGACAATGTTGTGCGAGATATTCACCTAAATCCATTCTACGTGTACTATTGGACAGAATCACAACGACGTTTTTATGAAAACTTTTCACGAACTCAGTATACAGCAATAAGCCTTGATGCTACAGGTTCTATATTTAAGAAAATTAAGCCACCTATACATTCTGATAAGTACCAAGAGAAACATTTATTTTTATATGTGGCAGTGCTTAAGTTAAAAACCACATCAGTTCCAGTAACCCAGATGATTTCGGCATGTCAAACGTTAGAAACTATTTATATGTGGTTAAAAACTTGGATTAATAATATGATTAAGCCAAAAGAAATAATCACTGATGACTCAAGTGCTTTAATTGGAGCATGCGTGAAGGCTTTTACAACTTTTAAGTCAACTAAGGAATATGTTAGTCACAGTTTTAAGGTCCTTGAGGGTAAGACCGAAATTATTCCTACATGTTTCTTACGCTTAGATTCGTCTCATTTCATAAAATGCTTGTATGGGCTACAGTGTTTTAAGTTGGTTGACGTACGTGTCAAAAGATTTTATTTAAGAATTTTATTACATTTGAAAATTTGCACAAATTACTTGGAATTCAAAGAAATTATAAGACATTTAGTGATTGTAGCTGTTAATAGATTCGATCGGTGTTCAGAAAACGGAGAACGAACCAGATGTGAAATTTCCAAGGAATTTATACTAAGAACACTAAAAAATATTGAACTAAATGATAATGATGTAATGGAAACTTCAAATATTCAAGAATCTATAATCGAACAAGATGTCACTTTTATTGGTGATGACTATACACCTTGTCGTTGGCTTGATGAGATAATAGATAGCCAAATATTATATGCTGATCTCTGTGATAGCACAATGTACGAAAATATTTATTATTTTCCCAGCTTTATAGATACTTTAAAAAAACTTGTCTGTCGTGTCCCTCTTTGGACTAACTTGATGCTGCCCTTCTATAAAGAAATAAATGATTCAGCTAGCAGCAGTAACGTTGAAAGTTATTTTAAAAATATTAAGCAACTTTTGTTAAACGCAAGAAGTGGATTGTTGCGTGTTGATGATTTCATTATGAAACATACCGATTATATATCAGGAGAAATTAAATCGGCACAGTGTTCTTCGAATAACGACACGTCTACATTAGAAACTTCTAAAAACAAACAGGTTAAAAAACTGGATAAAATGAACAAACCTATAGAATCAAAAAACAACCATGATGTTAACTTTAGAAAGGAATCGGAATTTCAAAACGCGCCCATTTATGAAGAAAATTGGCGAAACAAAAGTCATGAGGATAAGAAAATCCCATTAATAGAAAAAATTAAGCCTAAATGCAACAAGAATTACGTGCAATTGTTGCCAAATGGCAATATAAGTCGCACAAATATTAAAGATTTAATACTACAAAATACTTGTGCCTTTGATGCTGCGGTACAAGCACTCGCAGTTGCTTATAAAGAACACTCCAGTGTACAAACATTGCTTGAACCACAAGACTCATCATTTTCAACGCTCGTTAAGGCTGTTGCAAAAAATGATACTTCTGTGGATGTTCTAAGATTAAGAGCTGAAATTTTGTCTAATTTTTTTGAAACAATGAATCGAAATAATAACGTACGAATTATTGACTGCAGCTGTAACGTTACCAGAATTTTTGAGGGACTATTATTCAATGAATTTTACAGTGCGAAATATGAAAAGATGTGCCCCATTTGTGATTACAAAACGGAAAGAACTTGTCCTATATTGCCACTCGATATTTTGATTTTGTCAGAAGATGGCCTGGCAACTGGATTGGAAAAGTCAGCTAATTCAATGTTGATTGAAAAAACTAATTCATCCAATCACCAATGCACTAATAAAAAGGGAGTGATTACAGAAAAATATAAATTAAGTAATCATTTAATCGTTTTTGAAATTGGTGACAACATAAATATTAACGAAATACCGAACAATTTAGTTCTCATTGAGAATAAACAATACAGTATCGTTTCCGCCATAGAATATGTGCCAGGATTACCAGGTGGCTTAGGACACTATAAAGCACACTGCAAAAGTGGCGGCAAATGGTACTGTTATGATGATTGTTCAACTAAAGTCACAAAAACAAACAAAAGAAATATGCAAATAGATCTACTAATTTTTGCCAAAATCTAAATTTTTAAACGAGTTTACATAAAACTTTTTTAACAAAAAACTAAACCGACGAAAGATCGAACCGAAACCGAAGTTTTGAGGCGGCGCCAAACAAACAAACATGTTAATTGATTATTTGAAGCGAAGAATTGAGCTAGGTTGATCTTCGCTGATTGTTTCTTTGGCGCCCTCAAAACCTATTTCTTGCTTTTCAGTTCGATCTTTCGTCGTCGGTTTAATTTTTTGTTAAAAAGATTTTAATTTTAGCTTCTCAGTTTTATACCTTCCGTCCTCATCTTCAGACCCTCGATGACAAATACCCCAGCTAGATCTAAAGTTTTCATCAAGACTAGTGAAATGAGCCCAAACACGATATAGCTGTTGTTAACTGTTGAGGACCTCTTGGGACTGACAAAAAAAAGAATTTTCAAAGTCGGTCCACGAGACTTTGAGAAATGGGGGAACAATGAAATGGGTCGCTCCATCGTCGACCTTGTCTTAGTCACTCTTGTCCTAGACTAAGGTCAAGAGCAAACATTACTACTAGAAAAAAAAACTTTATTTTTGCCTGAGTTTTTGAACTTGGTTGTATTTTTTAACCGACTTCAAAAAGGAGGAGGTTATCAATTCGTCAGTATGTTTTTTTTTTTTTGTTTTTTTTTTTTTTGAATATTTGTTACGCGATTACTCCGCCAATTGTGGACCGATTTTTAAAATTCTTTTTTTGTTCGAAAGGAGGTACTTCTGAGGTCGTCCCATAGTCACCAAGTTGGGATCTGATGATTGGATCCTGGAGAAATCGAGAGCAACCCTCGAATTTTATAGGCCGACACACCGTTTTTCGCTAACTTTATGAAGTAATTTAAGTACTTGCGTATGGTAATCATAATTTCATGTAGCTGAGCTGATGATGGAAGGTAGAACTCCTTAATAGTAAGGAATAGGCATCGACTTATTTAGTTTGAGTTCGCATATCTCTGGAACGACAAGTCCGATTTAAGTAATTCTTTTTTTGTTGTACTGGGTATCATTTAACTTAGGGAATATTGTAAGTTTCATCAAAATCGGTTCGGTAGTTTTTGAGATAGGGAATTTTATTAGCTTATTGTGTACATGAGCGATGTTATTACCGGTGTTATGGATTACAAAATTCTAGTGCACAGGTTGTATTTGACAAGAATTCGGGTTGACTATTTAATCTAAAAAGAGTAAAACAAAAACTTTTTCAAAAAAAAATGTAACCGCCTTCAAAAACAACCATAAAAAACGGTAAAAAAACCTACAAAATAACTTTTCTTTCGGAAGTCGGTGGCAAAAAAAAAAGACAATGAAATAAAGAAAACAAAGACACCGACTTCCGAAAGAAAAGTTATTTTGTAGGTTTTTTTACCGTTTTTTATGGTTGTTTTTGAAGGCGGTTACATTTTTTTTTGAAAAAGTTTTTGTTAAATTTTTGTTACCTCCGTTATCTGTCATATAAGAACGGATTCGGTTTTTTGAAGTGAAAACTTCTTTAGCGGCGTTGTACACTTTTTTTGTAATGGGTAAAAATGTTAAATGCTAAACACGTGACCTGATCGAAAATTCGTAAGATGGATGGAAAGTAGACAGCCGGCGTGGCGTAGGAGAGGAAGTATCCCCCTCTCTTTTTACGGCGCGGCGAAAATATATGCCTGCGCCTGCTGTTTCGATGCACAACGTTAATATTCAAGTTTCCACTTCAGCCGGCCCTCCCGGAGTGCCACCTGTCGTTTTTTTTAAATGATGTGTACTTCCAGATTGTAACAAGATGTATGATTTTATTTTTTGTTTGGTGTGTACTTAAATACAAATATTTGTGAGAAACAATATAGTGGTTAATTTCATACGATCCCTATACCTAGCTGTGTTTTAATACATATTTATTACTAGCTGACCCGGCAAACTTCGTA
Source organism: Agrotis exclamationis (assembly GCA_950005045.1). Lineage (NCBI taxonomy): Eukaryota > Metazoa > Arthropoda > Insecta > Lepidoptera > Noctuidae > Agrotis > Agrotis exclamationis. Next base: position 8,808,496 of record OX465437.1, read on the forward strand.
CCGCCTCAGAATTTGATTTCTGAACGACGCGCGACGGGACGAACATCAACTCACCTTTTGATCCTTCCCTGGACTTCCAAAAATAGTTTAAAAATGAAATTAGCCAAATCGGTTCAGCCGTTCTCGAGTTTTAGCGAGACTAACAGCAACTGATTTTTATATATATTTACTAGCTGACCCTGCAAACCTTTTAAACCTTCCCTGGACTTCCAAAAATAATTCAAAACCAAAATTAGCCAAATCGGTCCAGTCGTTCTCGAGTTTTAGCGAGACTAACGAACAGCAATTGATTTTTATATATAATAGGTTGGGGAAAAAGTTTCTTCGCATTTTTTAAGAAAATTCAAAACATTTTTTAATAAAGTTTATTTACATTTAACTAAAGTATGTAGGTACCATTTTGTTCGATAACTTTTTGCCATCTTGTAGGTAGGGACATGATCCCATTGCTATAGAAATTTTGGGACTTCTGGTCAAAATACCGCGACAAGTGGTTTTGGCAGTCCTCTCGTGATGTTAACCTGACACTGCCTAAAGAATTCTGAAGAGACCGAAACAGGTGGAAATCTGAAGGTGAAAGGTCAGGACTATACGGCGGATGCATTAACACCTCCCAGCCAAACTCTCTTAATTTTTCTTGGGTGGCTAAAGATGTGTGAGGTCTAGCGTTATCATGATGAAAAACCACACCCCTTCTGTTGATTAATTCCGGCCGCTTTCTTTCAACTTCTTGCTTTAATCTCATCAGTTGTTCGCAGTAGAGTTCAGAATCGATGGTCCTGCCTGGTGGTAACAGCTCATAATGAATAATGCCCTTCCAATCCCACCACACACACAGCATCACCTTGTTGCGAGTTAACCCGGGTTTCGCCACAGTCTGTGAAGCCTGACCGGCCTTTGACCACGACCTTTTTCGCACGTTCTTGTCATACGTGATCCACTTTTCATCACCAGTTATCAGCTTCTTCAAAAATGGTTCGGTTTCATTACGTCGTAATAAAGAATCACAAATGAGTACACGGTTCATTAGGTTTCTTTCAGTGAGCTCGTGAGGTACCCAAATGTCGAGCTTTTTTGTGTACCCAGTTTTTTTCAAATGCGCCAAAACTGTTTTGTGGTCAATTTCCAGTTCTTCAGCTACGTCGTAACTACTGGTATGCCGATCTTGCTCCACTTTTTCAAAAATGGCATCCATTTTATCCGTAATAGGGCGACCAGAGCGACGTGCATCTTTGACATCAAAATTTCCGGATTGAAAACGCTTAAACCAAATTTGTGCTACTCGCACAGACACTACACTAGGTCCATAAACATCGCAAATTTTTTTCGCGGCTTGCGTTGCATTTTTACCTTTTTTGTAGTAAAATTTTAAAATGTATCGAATTTCTTCATTAGATTCACTCATCTTGATGATACGAAAAACAAATGAAAATCACACATTTTCCTAATTTGAATTTGGAATTATGTTCTTTAAAATTTAAACTTTCAATGATACCAAAACCAGCCAGATACAAATAGTATAGCCAAAGAGATTTTATTACAAGTTCATACATACTATAATGCGAAAAGACTTTTTCCCCAACCTAATACATAGATAGAAGATAGATATATTTATTACATAGCTCGATGAAATTAAGAGTCTATTTAAAGATATTTTTAAAGAAACGAAAAAATTCAGTTGCGAGCAGGGTTCGATCCTGCGTCTTTTGGATAGGTACTCCAGAAGAAAATATATATATATATACACCGTGTTCTTCACGTTATCCATAAACTTTAGCAAATACTTCTATGGCTTTTATAAATCAAATCCAACAAAGGAAGTAGTACTTAAAAAGGCTTCGTTACAAAGATATTTGTAATTTCATTTAATGAAATTTAATTGAGCTATGCAGTGAGAAAGTATCTTAATTTGAAATCTATCAAATACTATTTGCATTTCATTTGTTTCAGCCCGCCAAATGTTATGAATGACGTTGCCAATTCGGATAAAGAGGCATGCATATCGGGTTATTTACGTCTAGGTATTTAGTTTGTATGAAAATTAACAAAAAATAAAAAATAAGAATTTATTAATGTGTCCATAATGAAAAATGCTTACTTCCGTGGTTTGAACATCTGGTCGAAGTTTATGTATATCGTCCGGAACACGGTGTATACACCGTGTTCCGGACGATATACATAAACTTCGACCAGATGTTCAAACCACGGAAGTAAGCATTTTTCATTATGGACACATTAATAAATTCTTATTTTTTATTTTTTGTTAATTTTCATACAAACTAAATACCTAGACGTAAATAACCCGATATGCATGCCTCTTTATCCGAATTGGCAACGTCATTCATAACATTTGGCGGGCTGAAACAAATGAAATGCAAATAGTATTTGATAGATTTCAAATTAAGATACTTTCTCACTGCATAGCTCAATTAAATTTCATTAAATGAAATTACAAATATCTTTGTAACGAAGCCTTTTTAAGTACTACTTCCTTTGTTGGATTTGATTTGTAAAAGCCATAGAAGTATTTGCTAAAGTTTATGGATAACGTGAAGAACACGGTGTATATACACCGTGACTTTTTAGTCGTCTTACAAAAGTGGTCCACGTAATGTCCCCGACCTAAAATACATCTAGGCGAGTTTAGTTTTTTTTTTTAATCGTTAAAAATAATTTTTATTATTAATAAATAGGTACATTAAAAATATGAAAATGTTTACGTATCAAGCTGTAGAGTATACCTACTCAGCGCAATAGTCAGGCAGATCATTCCATCTCCATTTTCTATGAGACAAGGGTGTTTTTAACTACTCCTTGCGTCATAATAATGAATTAAAAATGTATTTAAAAAAATTTCAAATCTCTTAAATACCTATTTTTTTATTATAAACGTGTTCTAGTCATTGGATACATGAACTGGGCTGCCGTTGTAAGACGACTAAAAAGTCACGGTGTATATATATAATATATTTGCGAAGACGCGACGCAGGCGTTATTGCGTATAAAAAAATAACTTTAGTCTATTTAAGTGGTAACGCCTGAACTAAAACAACGTCTTATTCATTTACGTAAAACTTGAGTCTTTGCATTATTGTTACTTCAGGCGCTGATGACCATTTCTACGAAAAAGTTTGTTCGTAAGTTCTTTTACTAATTTAATATATATTCAAGGATTTAGGGGTGCTAGTTCAATATAGAATTGTTATAGAATTATTTGATACTACATATTTGCTTGTATTATGTATAGTAATAGAAATATCATGGTGGTTCCGCTGGAAAGGATACTCCCCAGCGGAACCACTTTAAATCAAAGTTTACGTCGAAACTATAGATATAGACTTTTTTTTAATAGGACTAGAATTTTATAGACTTTTCATAGAATTATTTAATGTATCTTAAACTTGTTATAGCAAAGGTGGTTCCGCCAGGAAGCATGACGTAATTGCGTTATTGACACAGCTCCACTCCGCACAGCTTCAGTGGAGACCTTTGTGCTGGCTGTGTAATATTTGTATGGCGAGACGTGTGCTGTGAGCGGCGTGCTGTGAGACGTGTGCTGTGAGACGTGTGCTGCGAGCGGCGTGCTGTGAGACGTGTGCTGTGAGACGTGTGCTGCGAGCGGCGTGCTGTGAGACGTGTGCTGTGAGACGTGTGCTGTGAGCGGCATGCTGTGAGTAGGGTTGCCAACCCTACTATATAATATAGTATCCTACTATACTAAGGGATCAACTGCTATATTTCTGAATAATAAATATAGTAGGCGAAACTACTATATTTTGCGTAAAGCGGAACGCAACCTTAACTAAAGCTCTCTCTGTGGGTCTACGGCGAAATAAAACGCACGCGATCGCGACGCTAGCATCCAAGCTAAAATGAATCTTATTCCAATGACTAACGAAACGTTTCGTAACGTTTCGCGGCAGGGCCTCTTTAAAAATATTTTAAAGAGGCCCTGCCGCGAAAATGATATAATTTCTTCTTTCAATTCCTGCAACATCAGCGTTCACAGAACGCATATTTTCTGTGATGAAGTCGAAGTAGAGAGACGAGCGCAACAGGGCCTCTTTAAATTAAATAAAATTTGAATTAATGGTGAAATATAAACTTAGACTGCAATCAATCTTACGAATGTTTCTTATAGAATAAAAATTAATTATTAAGGTGCAGAGCAGCAAAAAATATTCTTTTAAATAAAAAAACTTTAAAAAAATTAACCGCCTTCAAAAAAAAAACTACAAAATAACTTTACTTTCGGAAGTCGGTGGCTTTGTTTTTTTTAATTCATTGTCTTTTTTGCCACCGACTTCCGAAAGAAAAGTTATTTTATTGCTTTCTTTTCTTTTTTGTCGGTTTTAAATAAATTGCATATTTTAACCACATACTATATTTTGTTTAATCTTTTTGCCATCTACTATATTTTTTAAGTTAATATCTTCAAAAATACTATATTTTACAGAAAAAAAGTTGGTAACCCTAGCTGTGAGACGTGTGCTGTGAGACGTGTGCTGCGAGCCGCGTGCTGTGAGACGTGTGCTGTGAGACATGTGCTGTGAGACGTATGCTGCGAGCGGCGTGCTGTGAGACGTGTGCATATCGCTTTTGATTCGATACTATACTATTCAATTCGATACTTCCTTTCGATGCTTAGTACCAGGGTTGGCATGATTAAAATAAGTTGTTTTAAAACAAAAAAAAACATTAGATGCTTTTTTTTCCATTGAGAACATTTTGTTACTACCTATATTTCATTACAAACAGCGAATTTGAAAAGCACTCAACGCCTGTCACCCAAGCTGAAAAACATCTCTTCTCGCACAGCACACAGCACACAGCATGCCGCTGGCAGCACACGTCTTACAGCACACGTCTCACCGCACACAGCTTTGGTGGAGTCACCCGAGCTGAAAAACAGCTCTTCGCGCACAGCACACTGCATACCGCACACAGCACGCCGCTGGCAGCACACGTCTCGCAGCACACGTCTCACCGCACACAGCTTTAGTGGAGTCACCCGAGCTGAAAAACAGCACACGTCTCAGCTTTGGTGGAGTCTCGGCCTAAGGTTCATATTTAAATGACTGAGTTTTCGATGACGCGTGTGTACACTTGTTCGTAATATTGTTTTGACAGAACTGTGTGAGCAATATTAGCGTTATGGAGGGGCAATAGTGGCTTCACCGGTTTTATAAACATTTTAAACCCCACGCCATATCTCAATACATACTTGTTAGGACAAACCATTTATAATGCATACAAAAACATATATTTGGTGCTAGACCCTATATCTCCATGATTTTACGTAATTTATTTTGGAATTGATTTTATATTGTTTGGTGACTACATTTTGGTGACAAATCTACCATTTTGGTGGCAAACCCACCAAAATGGTAGATTTGTCAAACAAACACAAAACTAATTAAATTGGCGATACCATAAATGATACCCATATCTAATTAGTTCGGCGCCATCTCCACGAGCGAGAGAAACGCAGCGAGTCCGTCCATCTATCGTCGGAGAAAATGAAAACACAGTGCGGGGTGGACAGCAGCAGCTTAGTAAAGTTCGTGGAGCTGTCAACGAGTGCAAAGTGTGATGAAGGCTCACAGGTCCCATGACTGGCCTATTTGGAGTCATGCTGCCTCAAAAAGGCCAGACATGAAAACCTAAATTATCTCTAGCGCATGCGTTTACAGGCCGTTAGTTGGACTGCAGTCTCGACATAGAGTAACGATCGCTTTACGAAAAAATCTTGCCTCTCTCATGATTAAGTATTGTTTATTTTAAGAGTGAGTAAGTAGCTTTATGAAATGCGTGCATGAAGTCAGAATATGGCGCCAAGTTCATTCTATTCTTAGTTCAAATGCCTATTTCAATGCTAGACCAGTTCAAGGTCAGACTGTTACCACTGACGGCGAGTTTTACCACATGAAGAGGATACCGAGAATGATGATTCATTGCTATGTTTACACGATACAAATTGGTTGCTATCTTATAAGGAAAAAGTAATTTAATTGATAGGTAAATAGGTACCTACTAGCTTAAGATTAGAATGAGATTGGAGAGATAGAGATTCTTTGGAGTTATGGTATTACCCAGTACTTAAGGGGCGTACCGGAGGGGGGGGGGGGGGGCTGTCAAAAACCGCACGCGACGATGATGGTCATAGTTAAATTTACTTTTATTTATTTAACTACTTTTAAAGCACCATCATTTGCGGCTGTTTTCCCTACACACCATTTGCCCCCCATCCATAATAAATATAATATTATGTATGCCAACAAAGTTGGTAAAAGGCTGGGTAGATGATGACTAGCGTTAGGTATATGTATTGATAGGCAAATAATTTGGAGTACCTACCTAACTCAATGTATCAATACTATGAAAGTTGTGTCACTTACCTCTGATTTTATGTTGAGTTTCAGAAGATATATATCGCACTGAAAAAAAAGGTTTTTTTTTTAAATTTGACTGCACTCGTGTTTGTAGCGCACTATCGACGATAACTCAATACTAACGTCTATCTTAGAATCAATATTATTAGGCACACAGATAATTCAGAGCCCGTGTTAATGCTTCGAGCTCAATTTTTGGTTTACTGCGTCTCGTGTTCAAGTTGTAATATTGTAAATAAACACTATTTCACCTTTTCTGTGGTTGTTGAGTAATCGGAATAGAACAGATAATATTAATTTAGAGACGTTCTAAAAATAACGATAACCGGTTTAAGAGTAACAGGTTATAATTTGATGTAACACAGGTTAATAACGTGTTATAACTATCGTTATAACGTGTGTTAAACGATAATAACGTGTTATAACGATAGTTATAAAACGTTATTATCTTTTTTTTATGTGGGCTTGAAATAATTTCCTTCATTTTCATAGAGGGCGCTGTTGTTTATGATCGTTTGTGGAGGCGTTTTGATATTCTAGTATAGCCACAGAATACTTAATAGTACTTTATAGCTTAAGTTTGTAATGAATAAAAGTCGAAAGCTACAGTGCCAATTTCACTCTGAGTAACATAGGCTATATATATAATTATCATGTCCAACCGTGCGAAGCCGGGACGGGCCGCTACTTTATAATTTACACAGATGTATCCTTTTTACAAAAAAACGCCCCTATTATTATTTTAAACTTTTCAAAACTTGATAGTCTTCAATTTGTAAGTATCCAGTTTTAAACTAGTTCGTTTTGTTTGATATCATTTTATATCATTTTCAGGTTTGATGATTATGGCTTTGAGTACCGCAGTACAGTTTTCTTCGAAACCGTGAGGGGAATATTCGGTTGCAGGTATACCAGTACTACTGACTGATTTATGAAAATGTAGCTAAAAATAATTAAAGAAAAACTCAATCTTAATGTACCTAAGTACCTATGTATTAATAATTATAAAAAAAATACGTCGCGTTAGGGGATCGGAAAAAATCGTAGATAATAAATAATTTGGAACGGTCCCCCAACGTGACGTATTTTTTTATAATTATACACACATACTTAGGTACTTTAAGATAATTATTTATTAATTTTTACCAAGTTCCCTAACTTGGTTTTTTGTCAGGGGTTTTTTAAATTTTTAATTATTTTTTTTAGAAAATAAAATAAACTGTAGTCACTTTCACAAAATAATTACATTTATAGGTCATAGTTTTATGTCAATTATTTGAGCAAAATAATCGACTTTCTTAACTAGTCAAGTAGGAGTCTGTCTGTGGTTACCTATCATAAGATCGAAAAATGTTTCACCGAATTTCATTTGACCTAAAATTTTTCAACTATTATCTTTTGGTTTTTTTTTACTTCATCGAAGTCACGTTTGCCACTGTTTCAGTTAACCTATTATCTATTCGTTTTTTTTTTCGTTACTCCAACACTTCATTTGGCCGAAAAACTTTTTACCGATGTTACACTTACTCGAAATGACGGTTGTTCGAAGTATTATGTTTCCGAACATTCATTATACCACTGTTTTATTTGCCATATTTTCATTTCACCAAACACCTAGGAATTTGTGCACACTAATTATTGCTGTTACATTTTTAGCAGGCGCCACTGAAATGTAGGTAGACAATACAAAACAATTGTACAAAAGTCATATACGATAATATAACTCTGACGGGTATTGTATTATCATGAATGACTTTTGACAATGGCTGTTAATTATAAGTTGGACTGTAAAGGTGAAACCGCACTAGGCGGAACTGCGCGACACGCTTTTCTTTGCCACGCAGTTCGGTTGCAGTGTAGTTCCGTTGCCGCTTAGTGCGTGATGTCTCGTATAATTTCATATAAAGAATATATTGACGCGTCGTGTCGCGCAGTTCCGCTGCAGTGCAGTTCCGCCTAGGGCAGTTTCACCTTTAGGGGTGTTCTGGCTAGCATGTGTTTCCGTATCTTTTTGCGGATTTTGTGTGATTCTTGATACTCTTTTGTTATTGTGTTGTTCTTGTGTTTGTAAAAAGGTTTGTATTGTGATACACTTGCATACAGCATAAAAACAGATTTGCAACATGCAAACAAGCACCACAAAAACATGCAAGGAAGCATGCAGCATGCAAGCAAGCATGCAACATTCAAGCAAGCATGCAACATTCAAGCAAGCATGCAGCATGCAAGCAAGCATGCAGCATGTAAGCAAGCATGCAGCATGCAAGCAAGCATGCAAGCAAGTATGCAGCATGCAACATTCAGCAAACACGCAGCATTCAAGCAAGCATGCAACAAGCATTTTTTCTGTCATGGCTCCGGCGCTGCGGGGTTTTGGGTGGCCCCACGCGGGCTCATCATCGCAGATGATTTGAACGCTCACCACCGCAGCTTCGGTTTACTGGCCGGCTCGGCCGGCCAGCCTCAGCCGCGGCGGCGGCCGTTCCAACCACCTGCTCCTCAGCTCGCGGGCCACCCCACCCCTCCGCGCCTACGCGATTTTAAATTACACTCTAGGGGTAGGACAGACAAGACTACGTAAAGTCGGCTTTGCAGCATTTCATTTCCGCCACAAAGTTTAGTAGCACAATATTTATATTGATTTTTTATGACAGTAATTTAATTTTTAATTTGTAATGTTGTTTCGGTATGGTCAAAATATGGCAAATAAATCATTTGGCAATTGAAAAAAGTTTAAAAGAGGCTTCGGTCAATAGTAAAAAGTTATTTTGTTAATCGGCGGAACATACTTCGGTAAAATAATGATTATGGCTAATGATACTCGATGAACTGAAGATATGTCAAATAATGCATATAGCAAAAGAGATGTCGGTCAATAGTTTTCGGTGTAATGAAATTCGAACAAACAAAATTCGGTAAATTGATCGGTTCCCCTGTCGGTACATCGTTAATTGTTCCAATTGCAAGTATCTATGTTTTACCTTTGCTATGCATACTTGTTTCAATTCATAATATCAAATAATAAACGACCTACAATAGAACAGTCCAGTTTGAATTATTTCGTATTTAAAGTTTAATTGAAAATAACATAGAAATCAATATTTTACCACAAATAATTACAAATTAGCATAGTGTCAGAAACATTTGCCGTAGAATTAATGTGTTATAAATATAAATATGGGTAATATATTCTGGTATTTGAGTCCATTTACTTAAAACTTACCTAGGTGAATAATAACAGATGTTTAGGTTTTCAGCAAAACACTTTTATTGTTACTATCAATTATAATTAACGAGAGTACATTAATAAACTTTTGTCCGCAATTTAGCTCGCTAACTCAAATACTCGTGGGCAGTAGAAATGACCACTAGAACATAGAGAAAACAAACATATTTTTCCTAAAGAGAGTAATAAAAATAAAACATTATTGTGTGTTAGTCTTTTTTGTGTTTCTAAACAAGTGATCCTTGGTGAATAATTGTAGTTGGTGCGAACGAAGATTTTGTCACCAAAAAATCCTTACTTAATGTTTTAAATTGCAATGCGTACCACTTTTGCACATGAAATATAAAAAATAAAATTATCAAACTAACTGGTGCCAGCGGCTTCGTCTGCGTGTTTTTCGACAATAACCTTGGATATTCTGGGGTGAAATGTAAAGGGGTAAGTAAAGCTTATTCCAAATTCTATCTCTGTACGCTTCATCAAGATCCGTTCAGCCTTTCTGACGTTACTGAGTAACAAACATCCATACAGCAGCAGCTGTCAAAACTGTCACATTTTTAATTTTAGGAAGTAACGATATGAAAAAAAAAAACATTTAAGGCGATGACAAGAGCTAATGTACCTCTCGCTCGCACGTTTCGACATTTTGAAAGATATAAAATCACTGATCCCATTTTTGAAAAATTGCAATCAACCATTTTATGTGCAATCACATTGCACAGTTTAGTAAAAAAAAAAAAACATTTTAATCGATACAAGTTTACCTACTCAAAAGTTTGCTTAAGTACTAAAACTAGTAAAGCAAACTTTTGAGTAGGTAAACTAAACTGTGATGTGATTGCACATAAAATGGTTGATTGCAATTTTTCAAAAATGGGATCAGTGATTTTATATCTTTCAAAATGTCGAAACGTGCGAGCGAAAGGTACATTCGCTCTTGTCATCGCCTTAACTTTAAAAAAAATTAAACCGATTTCTAGAAAAACACAAAGAAGACAGTGTAAAATGACTTTTGAATGAAAATTTATAATTAAAGTCAAAAGCAAGGCAATGAAGTCAAGGAAGTAAGAATCAAAGTCTCCGATTTCCCAAAAATGAATTGAGAACCCCTCCTTTCTACGTAGTCGGTGAAAAATTACGAGAAACTGGACGATGAGACAAGTCTGCGTGGTCGTGTTACTTACGTTAATACTTACTTAAACATGTTGCAAATCAAAGCAAAGGTTTAGGGTGTGGTACAAAAGGTCAAAATGTAGGTCAATCTCGTTTAAAGGCCGAATGCCCGGAATTATAGCTTATTGAATGAATACCTGTTGTACTTCGCAACGAAGTGCCTTTCCGTTATACAAATATCAATCAGTGTTGTGAATAGACGTTGCCCATTACCATTCCGTTCAAAATTCAAGTAATTGAAAATTAAGCAAAATCAAGCAAAAGAAAATTCGGCACAAAATTTACAAATTTGCGCTGAAACAATGGAACTTTCTGCTTTTAGACTGCAAAATTTATTAGTAGACTAGCTTCCGCCCGCGACTCCGTCCGCGCGGATGTCGGTCTTCGCGTGGATGGTTTATTTCTCCATTTTGAGTAACTCTGACAATGACATCTTATAAATATCTATTGGACCCAAATACGGCTAAGCCTATAATAATTAAGGAGATCCCTCTGTTGAGCTACTGCTGTTGAGCTCGCGTTCTGTAGTAAGTATTTTTTTCATAGTAATTCCGACCTTGTATTTACAAATAACTGATCGGAACAGTAATCAAAAAGGTCGCGCTGAAAAGCACGGTTTGAAATTACACGCATACAATATTAATTCCACGGACGACCGCTCGCCACACTGGATACGTCCGCTCGCATCAAAATTCAAAATTTATATGGATCGCGCGGCGTTTTTTTTGATATGGCCTCTCATAGCACAACAACTCTATAAGGTTGAAGCTACTTAACCGGGAACGCGGCTCCTTATATAGGAGCCGGGGAGGCGTGGCCCGCGTGTGCCGCAAACGGTTCAAGCCAAATCCGACTTTCGGCGCTACAGGTTACTACAGGCGCTGAATCCACTGCGGGTAATGCAACGTGTGTTCGCGGTTCTGCAGAACAACGTCTATGAATAAAACTGAAAAATAAGATTTTTAAGGGATGTTAGTCACCGTTGCCGGCACGAAGAGAAGTTCGGTTTCTTGACAAAGATTTAATGTCCACAACGTACAAATTATTTATATAAAATAGGACAAGTCCCGACCACCTTTTCCCAGGGAGGACGAAGGCAGGGGTTTTTGGTCCTCTAAACCAAAAATTACAGAATTGAATTACTGTTTAACATTATGATAAAACTTAGTAGCCGAGTCTTGTGTAGCTATTCCAATTAGGACGTAGCCCGCAAGTGCACTGCTAGTTCAGTCACACAGAAAAATAATAAAGTCGCGGTAGTCGTTAACTCTCGGAGAATCTTAACACCGCGATTCAGAAATGCGCGTCATAGGCACAACGCCATCTAGTGGTGAGTGGTGGAACCTTTTTAGAAATCAATGGAGGCAGGCGTGGCGTAATGTTCTACTTGATATGATAATAGGTGTCGCCAGTGGTTCCATAATAAGGTTTGTTACAGATTTTTTTTTCTACGTATAAAAAGATAAAAAGTATCCCATTTTATGCCCAGGATAATAAGGTATAATTATACCAAGTTTCATCGAAATCGAACCGTTAGTTTTCACGTGATGCCTGCATATACAGACAGACAGACAGAGAGACAGACAGACAACAGACAGACAGACAAAAATTTTTTTAATCACATATTTGGGTTTGGTATCGATCCAGCAACACCCCCCGCTATTTATTTTTTCAATATTTTCAATGTACAGAATTGACCCTTCTACAGATTATTAACAAGGGGATAAAGCAGTGTCTTCTGTCGCGGGTGACGATTTAAATCGCGAGCGTAACGAAGGACTCGAGGTTTACTCCCGAGCGTAGCGAGGGTGTTAAAAACTTAAATCACGAGCGAAGCGAGTTATTTAAGACGACTCCTGAGTGTAGCGAGGGATTTAAGTTCACCCAAGACTAAGACAGCTTTATCACCGAGGAAAATACTCTACTTTTCGTACCATTTGCGAAAAAATTAACACAATAATAATATGAGATAAGGATTTATTAAAAATAATGACAACTAAAATAAATTTAACGTTTATGTATTTGAAGAAAACAAAAACGTGGCAAATTCCTAGACTAATATTTTTTTGTCGGAAAAGCAAAGGCATCAAGCTCACACGGCCTCGTCGGTTTTCGTAATTTTATTTAATAATCATAATTGCATAATAAATGCGTATTCCTTTTTCAAAAAGATGTATAATGCTTTTATCTACTCTCATATCGTTAAATTCAAAATACAAAACTCAAAACGAGTTTATAATGACGTACTTTACACACAGTATATCGAAATGAAATTAAAAATAGTTATTTGTGCAACAAGAGAGCAAAGTCGTTTTTTGCTGCGAGTGCTGATTTTGAATCCTGAGCAAGCGAAGGATTCAACAATTGAATCACGAGCGTAGCGAGTGATTCTAAAGTTGAATCCTGAGTGTGGCGAGGGATTCAAAGGCACGAGATGCAAAAAACTTTGCTCTCGTGTAACACACATAACTTTTCACTTCAGCAGCGAGAACACTTTAGGAGACAATATAATAAACAGGAATAGATTGAAATAACTATTAACTTATTCAACTCTTTACGCCAGCCACGAAATTTTATTCCCGCTCTTTTATTTGAATTAAGGCGTGTTCGGAAATTATAGCACCCATGATATTTTATTATTCAAAATATTTACGTAACATTATTGAAACTAGAAATAAATATTTACAGGTTAAATATCAGTTTTATTTGTAGTAAACGCTTATTTTCGTTCAAATACTACGTATACATATAAGTTTAAACACAATAAATTACACTAAGACATAATTATCTTTTCATTACTCATACTCTGAAAGTAGGTCATTACATGTCTGATTAGCCGTTTGAAAGTTATCCATTGCCGCCCTAGGGAAAATCGCTTTCAACTGACAGCCGCCAAATTTAAGAAAAAAAAACTACTTCTATTTTGACATTTCTGTTGAACCATGTTCAAACTTTTTATACAGCCACGAAATTACAGAGCGATTAAAAATTAAAATAACATAAAGTTAAGTATTAAAAATGTAAATAATGACTTTAAAATAATTTAGTTTCAACTATTTCTCTAAAATAATACAGATTTCGACAAAATCTTTGCCAATTTTTAAATAATGAACATGAAAAATCCTGGCTGTATAGCTGGACGACCACAGCACAAAAATTAAAAAAAAAACAAGCGGCAAAGTGACAATCCGATCTACGAGTACATTTATTTTTTCTTTAGCTAAAATTTATGTTGTTAATTTTACTTTCCTCGTATTCGTAATGAAAAGCACAGTGTTTACCTCGGGTAAATTACTTATTTAGTCCCTCGAACTATTAGCGCCCTCACTACGTTACGGGCGCCAAACCCCGTCTCGGGACGTAAATAAGTAACTTTCACGCCTTGGGTAACAATGTACTATTTTGCAAAATTTCTTTGGTTACTTAGTACAAACCGAGCGTGTTTGTCTTTGAGGTCGAATTCAAAATTGGAATTTCGAAAGAGATGGAGTGTAAATGTATGATTGACCTAAGGCTGAATAAGATATTCGCGGCTTTCTGAAAACAAAAATTAAAAAGTTACTTTGTCTCACTCAGTGAGCAAAATCGCATTTTACTCACTGATTTCGGGCAGCAAAACCTACATGTTTGAGCTACTGAAGTGAAATAGTAGTTTATGAAACTGTCACATAATGAGGGGTATTATACACGAGTGTGAGTTTAAAAAAGGAGCGAAGCGAGTTTTTTAAAAGTATCACACGAGTGTATAATACCTAGTTATGTGCAGTTTCATACACTTTATCTACTCTCATTGAACACGAATATAATTATCAAATAAAAGATAAATTGTTAATTTAAGTGTTCATTTTGTATTTTTAATTGAGTATGAAATTGAATATGGAATTGTGTATCGTTGGCGTTAGACGTACTCCCAAAGCGCGCGCAGCCACAGATAATAAAATAAATTCATGTATCTATGATCTGTAATCCGTATCGTAATGAAAAAAAAATTTATTATAACATTATTTTGTTAGAGAAATAGTGTCATAATTTAATTTTATCTACTCTCATATCGTTAAATTCTAAATACAAAACTCAAAACGAGTTTATAATGACGTACTTTACACACAGTATATCGAAATGAAATTAAAAAATTAAATTATGACACTATTTCTCTAACAAAATAATGTTATAATATTTTTTTTTTTCATTACGATACAGATAACAGATCATAGATACATCCATTTGATTTTTTATCTGTGGCTGCGCGCGCTGTGGCCCATGCGTGATGATAACGGGAATATTGGCGCCATAATACTGTGTCAATCTTTATCTTTTATTTGATAAATTCGTGTTCAATGAAAGTAGATAAAGTAGTGTATGAAACTGTACATAACTAGGTATTATACACTCGTGTGATACTTTTAAAAAACTCGCTTCGCTCGTTTTTTAAACTCACACTCGTGTATAATACCCCTCATTATGTACAAGTTTCATAAACTACTATTTTAATTTCATTTCGATATACTGTGTGTAAAGTACGTTATTATAAACTCGTTTTGAGTTTTGTATTTTGAATTTAACGATATGAGAGTAGATAATAGTAGATTATTAACCAAGGGGATAAAGCAGTGTCTTCTGTCGCGGGTGACGATTTAAATTGCGAGCGTAACGAAGGACTCGAGGTTTACTCCCGAGCGCAGCGAGGGTGTTTAAAACTTAAATCACGAGCGAAGCGAGGGATTTAAGACGAGTCCTGAGTGTAGCGAGGGATTTAAGTTCACCCAAGACTAAGACAGCTTTATCACCGAGGAAAATACTCTACTTTTCGTACCATTTGCGAAAAAATGAACACAATAATAATATTGAGATAAGCATTTATTAAAAATAATGAAGATTAAAATAAATTAAAATAACGTTTATGTATTTGAAGAAAACAAAAACACGGCAAATTCTTAGACTAATATTTTTTTGTCGGAAAAGCAAAGGCATCAAGCTCATACGGCCTCGTCGGTTTTCGTAATTTTATTTAATAATCATAACTGCATAATAAATGCGTATTCCTTTTTCAAAAAGATGTATGTGAAGATGTGTTTATATACAAACTCAATGGTGTAAACACAGATGTAGTTCAGTATAAAATATTCCAAATTTAAATCACATTCTCCCCCTAGAGGATGAATGAAATTCAGTACAATTTTCTTTCCCTGTTTTTAACAGATTAATAATGACTATTGTTATGTTCGCTTTTTGTGGCATAGAATGTCACTTTTTTGAGCAAGTGGTACGAAAAATAAATTATGACACTATTTCTCTAACAAAATAATGTTATAATTATTTTTTTTTTCATTACGATACAGATTACAGATCATAGATACATCCATTTGATTTTTTATCTGTGGCTGCGCGCGCTGTGGTCCATGCGCGGTGATAACGGGAATTTTGGCGCCATAATACTGTGTCAATCTTTATCTTTTATATGATAAATTCGTGTTCAATAAAAGTAGAGGATGAATGAAATTCAGTACAATTTTCTTTCCCTGTTTTTAACAGATCAAAAATGACTATTGTTATGTTCGCTTTTTGTGGCATAGAATGTCACATTTTTGAGCAAGTGGTACAAAAAAGGACTTTAAAGTATAATAGTCTGATGGTTATAAAAAGTTGTGGTCAATTTCTTTCTTTTCTATTCATGTTAGAGAATCTTGGTTTATATGGATATCACAGACTAAACACGTGAGGTGCTCTTCTCGTGAATGTAAACCCCCAAGAAAGTTCTTTGGTACTTTTTTTGTTTGTGTACGAGATATTCTGTTTGTAAACGCACGGCCACAAGTTATATTCCTAGTAAGGGGCAAAGTTAAAAAAAAATACTTGTTTGGATCAGCTGTGTGTTTCAAATTTAATTTTTTATGCTGCTAAATATTTACAATAGGTAAAATAATTCCACATTTATTTTATATTTATTTAGCTGAGTAGCTAAATAAATATAAAATAAATGTAAAATAAATGTGGAATTATTAATAGACTAGCTTCCGCCCGCGACTCCGTCCGCGTGGATGTCGGTCTTCGCGTGAATGGTTTATTTCTCCATTTTGAGTAACTCTGACAATGATATCTTATAAATATCTATTGGACCCAAATACGGCTAAGCCTATAATAATTAAGGAGATCCCTCTGTTGAGCTACTGCTGTTGAGCTCGCGTTCTGTAGTAAGTATTTTTTTCATAGTAATTCCGACCTTGTATTTACAAATAACTGATCGGAACAGTAATCAAAAAGGTCGCGCTGAAAAGCACGGTTTGAAATTACACGCAAACAATATTAATTCACGGACGACCGCTCGCCACACTGGACACGTCCGCTCGCATCAAAATTCAAAATTTATATGCATCGCGCGGCGCGGAACGCGACTCCTTATATAGGAGACGGGGAGGCGTGGCCCGCGTGTGCCGCAAACGGTTCAAGCCAAATCCGACTTTCGGCGCTACAGTTTACGGCGCTGAATCCACTGCGGGTAATGCAACGTGTGTTCGCGGTTCTACAGACCAACGTCTATGAATAAAACTGAAAAATAACTTTTTTTTCTACGTATTTTTCCAGGATAAAAAGTATCCTATTTTATGCCCAGGATAATAAGGTATAATTATACCAAGTTTCATCAAAATCGAACCGTTAGTTTTCACGTGATGCCTGCATATACAGACAGACAGACAGACAGACAGACAGACATATTTTTTTTTAATCACATATTTGGGTTTGGTATCGATCCAGCAACACCCCCCGCTATTTATTTTTTCAATATTTTCAATGTACAGAATTGACCCTTCTACAGATTTATTATATGTATAGATAAATAAGTACAAAACATATAAGTATTTATCAATAGCACAACTCCGGATGTTTAATAAAGCTATCATGATAAAACTAAAGAATTGAAACAATGTGAGACACGTTTTAATTGATATTTTTTTATTATAAACTAGCTGATCCCGGCGAACTTTGTTCCGCCTTAGAGGCAATAAATGAGCAGATTTTCGATTTTTTTATTAGGATATCAAATATAATTCTAAAAAATCTAGTCAAACATCAATTATTCTTTATTAGCCATGTATTTTGGTGCATGGGTTGCACTGTTCAGTGAAGCACGTTGTGATAGACGACATTTTTAGGGTTCCGTAGCCAAATGGCAAAAACGGAACCCTTATAGATTCGTCATGTCTGTCTGTCTGTCTGTCTGTCTGTCCGTGTATGTCACAGCCACTTTTTGTCGAAAGTATAAGAGCTATCCTGTTGAAACTTGGTAGAAAGATGTATTATGTGAACCGCATTAGGATTTTCACACAAAAATCAAAACAAAACAAATTTTGGGGGTGCCCCCCATACTTAGAATTGAAACTCAAAAAAAAAATTTTCACCAAACCCATACGTGTGGGGTATCTATGAATAGGTCTTTATAAATGATATTGAGGTTACTAACATCATTTTTTTCTAAACTGAACAGTTTGCTCGAGAGACACTTCCAAAGTGGTAAAAAGTGTGTCCCCCCCCCCGTAACTTCTAAAATAAGAGAATGATAAAACTAAAAAAAAATATATAATGTAGACCTCAACCAAAACTACCAACGAAAATTGGTTTGGATGAGATACAGTTAGCAGTTTTTGAGATATAGTACATTTTCAAAAACCGCAAATATAACTTTGCCATTCATACAAATACTATGAAAAACAAAGTTATTTTTATTGTTTGTGTATATTACTTACTAATCTCAATATAATTATATCTCTAATCTATGCTTGCTGCTACGGAACCCTTCATGGGCGAGTCCAACTCGCACTTGGCCGGTTTTTTTGTTTTATTATCACGCGAAAGAACAAATAACGCAGATGGTCATCCGACCTGTGTATATGCCACATATACACCGTGTTCTTCACGTTATCCATAAACTTTAGCAAATACTTCTATGGCTTTTACAAATCAAATCCAACAAAGGAAGTAGTACTTAAAAAGGCTTCGTTACAAAGATATTTGTAATTTCATTTAATGAAATTTAATTGAGCTATGCAGTGAGAAAGTATCTTAATTTGAAATCTATCAAATACTATTTGCATTTCATTTGTTTCAGCCCGCCAAATGTTATGAATGAAAATACGACGTTGCCAATTCGGATAAAGAGGCATGCATATCGGGTTATTTACGTCTAGGTATTTAGTTTGTATGAAAATTAACAAAAAATAAAAAATAAGAATTTATTAATGTGTCCATAATGAAAAATGCTTACTTCCGTGGTTTGAACATCTGGTCGAAGTTTATGTATATCGTCCGGAACACGGTGTATAACTGATCATGTGAAAAACATGGATTTTCTAAGTATATTCAGACCACAAACTTTCAAGCATTGACCTTGTGATTTGTTAATGGTCATGGCGAATGCAAGACGGATCGCAAATTGAGGTCGTAAAACTAAAACGGCATATCGTTTGGGATCCTCGAAATGAGAACTTCCTCACCTTCGAATTTTCCTTTGAGTATCGTCGCGTAAATCACATTGTTCATCAATTTACTCACCACCAAACGCGTTCTGTTGCACAGTTTTGGTTTGTTTTATGTTTCGAAGCATGATGACTACGAAGCCAACCAACCTTCATTCGTAAATTGTGCGGTGGTAAGCCAGGCATATCCAAGGAGTTTTAATTCAATTGGAAAGTTGGTGGCTAAACGCAACTGTCATTTTTTTTATCATGGTAAAATCATCATGTGAATCCTCCCACCCAGGGCAGAGCGGGAGGGACTGTCAGACTCGTACTGACTAAAATCCACGGTGTCCTTCAATAGCCCTTTACGTTCCGGGGTCACGGTAAATCGTAGGTAAGTCCCGCGACCCCGGCAGGCTTTGACCTTCTAAAGGGGGGCCCCGTCATAATGCTGACACTCTTTGAGGCGCACGTGGAACACAACGCGCCAACGACCCGGGCATGGTCCAAGGTCGGACAGCGAGTCACCCATTACTCGCCGCCCGCATGCCCGAGCCTATGGTGGCTGGAGATCGTCTGGCGACGTCCGTCACCGTAGGCTGTAGTGTGTAGTACCAGTGCGGCTGGGGTGGAGGTAGGACGCTGTCCTCTCCCTCACGCGGTGCGCCTCCTCCTTCCATAGCATCACTGCTTCGCAGAAGGAGGCGACCGCTTCCTACTCCGTCTCGCCCCGCAGCATGGCCTCGACCAATGCCAGGCGCGAGAGGTCTCCGCCTATCGCCGTCGTGAGGACACGGCGGTATCTGCCCAAGCGGGGCAGTCCTGCACCGTATGCTCCACCGTGTCCTCCGGACGATCCTCGCAGTGGTGACACCGAGGCGTTTTTTCGTCGTATGGTTGTATTGAATTTATACAGTTCTAGTAGATTTTTGGGTTTTCAGCATTCACCGAAATACTTTTTTAGCATTGAAGACCGGTGGGCGCTGGGT
The DNA here is from genome assembly GCA_950005045.1 of Agrotis exclamationis. Taxonomy (NCBI): domain Eukaryota; kingdom Metazoa; phylum Arthropoda; class Insecta; order Lepidoptera; family Noctuidae; genus Agrotis; species Agrotis exclamationis. Next base: position 8,828,729 of record OX465437.1, read on the forward strand.
GGCATAAACATTCTTCTTCTTCATGTTTTCCTAGTACTTTTTCAGATCCCTTATTCAATTTCGGCACCAACACCTTCTTCGTGATCATGTTACTACGTTTTATGTCACGTCTCACGGAAACAGGATAAAAATTTGATTGTCTTGGTGGCTGCATGGCATTGATAATTATGATAATATCGGCACAATAAGCTTAGAAACTCAATACAAACACATCGATTGGTCAATTGATGTTTTCATTTTCGTTTTGTTGGCATTCCACGTCAGGTGCGTTTTATTACCACGTTTTATGTCACGTCCCACGGAAACGGGATGAAATAAAAAAAAATAAAAAAGGTAAAAAGTATCCTATATGTTTCTCCTGGTTCTAAGCTACCTCCCCACCAATTTTCAGCCAAATCGGTTCAGCCGTTCTTGAGTTATAAATAGTGTAACTAACACGACTTTCTTTTATATATATAGATAAGTACAATCAGGATACAAATGAACAAGAATATTTGTAACAAAATGAATGCCATAAATAAAAGAGTTTTTAGAATCAATTCACACCAAGACGCCAACGCCACGCTGCGCGTACATTTCAATAGAGCGACTTGAAATACTAACTTTATTTACTACACTAAAAGACACACATTGTCACGTCACATCACGTCGCTTCGCATCTTTGTGTGAATTGACCCTTAGCAGTTGAAAAAAAAAATATTTCAAAAAGTCTTTGAAGACACGAGATGGTAGCATGTTAGCTTATTGCATTCTTACTTGTTTTTCTTAATGGTACTGTATAGGTGACAAAAAAAAATGCAAGCAAATAAATTGCCTGATAGAAAGCGGTATTGTAGCCTATATCGCTGTAGGTGAAGCCACAGAACAGAGAGGTGCAGTGAAAAGAACTGTCAGACTTTAGTGACTAACGGTGCATCCACACCGCCGGTAACATTTGTAGCTCAACGTTTCCAAATGTTACTCGGTAACATCAGCCAACAAAATGTTATTAAGTGTTGACGTGTTACTGTAAGTCGAGTAACGTTGCTCAACATTTGGTAACATCCGCCAACAAAATGTTACTAAGTGTTGCCGTGTTACTGTAAGTCGAGTAACGTTGCTCAACACACGGTAACAATGTTACCCTCATTATCTAACAATGTTGCCGATTGTCGAGCAACGTTACTCGACATACAGTAACACGGCAACATTTGTTGTCGGATGTTACTGCGGTGTGGATGAGTAACAATCAACAAATAGTAACAAGGAGCCACAAAAGTTACCGAATGTTGCCGAATGTTACCGTGTTGCCTTTTGTTGCTCCACAAATGTTACCGGCGGTGTGGATGCACCGTAAAAACCATCCTGTTTAATTAGCCTTCGTTTTAGGGCCAATGTTCTTAAGGTGTACCCTCGATATACATTTCCCATAGATATGCAGAAAGCAGAAACAGACCCAAACTTTGCCACTATAATAGATGATCAAACGAACTTACCTGAGTGAAGTTCGATCATTATTATACGAAGTGCTTCGTTCGAAGATATATGTATTTACCATGCAGCTTCCTCGATTCACTCGGCAACTGACGCAATTTTTCAGAGCTAAAATTATCTGTAAGTGTAAGTATGTATTATCTGTGTCCTTACGTGAACTGTCATTCTTTTTAGATTCTTGCAAGGTTATCTCAATTTTACCTGGGGTGAGGTGGGTAGGGAACATATATCTTCGAACGAAGCACTTCGTATAATAATGATCGAACTTCACTCAGGTAAGTTCGTTTGATCATCTATTATACTGCGTGCTTCGTTCTCGATATATGTATTTACCATGCAGATGTTTAGAGAGATGGTAAAGTTGAGATGACCCTGACTCCTTGTCCTTTAAAATAAATATCTTTATTTTTGAAATCAACAGCGTTTTATTCATAAACATCTTAAATCCTTTTCAATAATTAAACTTAATTAACAATCAGTCATCATGTTATTAATCAGCCTTATTTGGTACATAACAATCTGTTTTCTACCAACTAATTAATAATTATAGCTTGTTTGAGATCAAAATATATTATTATACATTAAGCACAGCATGGGCAAATTCACCTGAATTTAAAATTGGCCGGTTATAAAATTTTGCAAATGTTAATGAGTTATTTGTCCAACCATCAGTCTGTCTTATTACATCTAATGAAATCCCTTTTGACTTAGCCTTGGATGTGGAGGCGTGTCGTGTACTATGACCTAGAGAAGATACGCGTATCAATACCGCAGTCTGAGAGAGTATTCTTAATCCATCTACCAATAGTAGAAGCCGAAACCGGTTTATGGGGTTTTTTAAGTGATAAAAACAAGTAGTCATTGTGACCTCTTATCTCTCTAGTAAATCTCATGTAATCACACAATGTTCTGGCTGGACAAATCTCAGGTTTTTCAAAAAAGGGTAGGAAAAGATTAGGCTGAGTTCTTCCCGCAGCCGAAGTTTTAGTCGTATCAGTAATGGCAATATTGACACAACTTTCACTCTGTATTATATTAGATATTTTTATTAATGACAAGGTTTGTGCCCGTTGAGCTGTGCTTAATGCAAGCAAAACCACCAGTTTCTTTGATATACATTCAAAAGTTAATGTCATATTGGGGGTCCAGTTGGTTAATACACTTAAAACATTATTTGGATCCCATGTTCTTTGGTATTTTGCTAATGGTGGTCTCGACTTATAGAAACCTTTAAAGAGCCTCTTAATACGATCATCCTCCCCAATTTTAGAGCCTATTATCAAGGATAGAGCTGACTTATGTGAGTTAAGAGTACCATAGGCAGCCCCAGAGTCAAATAATTTTGTTAGAAAGTACATAACAAATGGTATAGATGGAGTGAACGGGTTTATACCATGTTCCTGACAGAAGGTCCACCAAATTTTATATGTAACATTATATTGTTTTAGTGTATTATGTGAAAGGGATGCAAACATGACATCTATTGATGTTGGGGGAATAGCTCTTTTTAGCCAAGCTTGCCTGATAATATTCCTACAATCAAGGTGAGTTGATGATGAAGAGGGTGATGGTCTCAAGGTTGTGATGGCCAGTGAGGCATGACCATAATACCTGTTGCCTTCTCATTTTTAATTTTTTGTTAACATTTTAATATTAAACTGAATGGAGGAAAGGCATAAAAGAAATATTCTGTCCAAGACAAAGTAAAAGCATCAATATTCATTGCCTCTGGATCTGGTTTCCAAGAAACATAAGAAACACATTTAGCATTAGTGAGGGATGCAAATAAATCTATTTCAGGTTCACCCAGCACAGATACAATTTGTTGAAATGCCACAGTATTTAACTCCCATTCAGTATCTGGATTGATTTTTCGCGACTCTTCATCAGCCTCTTTATTTTCACTAGACTTAATGTAGGAGGGAACTAGCCAAATATGTCTTTCTTCGCACCACTGCCATATGGATCTGGCCAGGTTATTTAAATGTGGAAACTGAGTGCCACCCATTCTGTTCACATAAGATATTGCAGTCTTATTATCTACACGCAACAGTATGTTAAGGTGTTGCTTATCCTTTACAAAAACCTTTAATGCCATAAATATTGCCAGTAGTTCCAAATAGTTTATATGGTATGTTTTCTCAAATTCACTCCAGAAGCCATGTGCTCTTTTATTTTTGTAAACAGCACCCCATCCAGTCATGGGTGCGTCAGTGAACAGTTCAATATCATGTTTATGATGAGCAATACTTTTACATACTGTACTAATATTATCATTCCACCATTGTAGATCTAATTTTATATCAGAGTGTAAGTTTACTTTCACATCATAATTCTCCTTGATTTTAACTAAATATTTGTACTTGTGATGTTCTAAATATTTTGTGTAAAGCCAACCATATGTGGTAGCTGGGCAGGCTGCAATTAGTGTTCCAATTAATTTTGCCAGATCTCTTATAAAACAGCTATCAAGATCTAAGTACTTCTGAACAGATTTTTTAATATTTGATACTTTGTCTATGGGCAATTGTAATGTCATATTTTTTGTATCAAACGCAAAAACTAGAAATTTGCAAGACTGTGATGGTATTAATATACTTTTATCAAAATTTATAACAAATCCCAGGCACTTTAAGAGAGCTATTGTTTCTTGAACATTTTTCAAACATGACTGATAACAAGATCCTATACATAGTAGGTCATCGACTTGTAACCTTTTCCTCTTAGAGGTGTCACTACAACCTTCATAATTTTTGTGAAAATATTAAGTGCAGAGCATAGGCCATAAGGGAGGGCCTTAAATTCGTATAATTTATCATATTGGAAACATAGGTATTTTCTATACTGTGGATTAATATTTACTAATAAATATGATTCTTTTAAATCAATTTTCGCCATGTAATCACCTGGAAAGAGTAAAGCTATTGCTGTCCTATAGTCCTCCATTTTAAAATGGGATGTTTCTACATATTTATTCAATGATTTTAAGTTTAGTATGAATCTTTTTGTACCATTAGGCTTTGGAATCAAAAATACATGGCATGCAAGGGGATATAGCTCCCAATTTTAATAAATTGCTGATAGCAGTATGCATATCAGTATTTTCTTCAGATGATATTACTGAACGGGGGAGAGTCACTGAATTCTGATAAAGTTTCTGTACAAAGGTAATCGAGTATCCTTTGATATAATTAAGTATAGATTCATCTTTGCAAATTTTGTTCCAGCAAGATAAAAAATGTGTCAGCCTTCCAGCATGACTTACCTCTATGTGCGAGCAGGAGGCTTCTCCTGTGAGGCTTTGGTTTTCTTGGTAGTGGACTGATAATAGTGGCCGTGATGTTTCTGGGCCTGTATTGAGGACTGGCTCTTCTTGGGTTCATACCTCGCTGATGTCCTCTGATTGTAGCGAGGAGGACCTTGTGAGTTTCCCTTATGATTTGCTTTATTGTTGTATTGATTGAATGTAGGTTTCTTGATAGACTGGCCACTTTGTTGGCATGTTTTCAAAACTTTGATCTTGTCACTAAGATTAACTCCATATATATACTCGTCTCTTTCCACATCTTTGATGGCATCATAAAACTTTTTGTCCATGACTGGGAAAATTAAGTTTCATCTTGATTTTGTCTGTACCAAATGTAGATCTGTCAAGATCCTGCCAGCATCACTAAGTAGTGAGATCAATTTTAATCTGTCCACTGTATCATTATTTATCAACAATGATATTGCATTACTGATTATAGACAGTCCAATGCCTAGCTGGTTTTGTTCCAACTCTATCTTTTTGTCTCTGCTGACAATATTATCACTTACCGAAGCAAAGTAAGTTTAATAAAGGAACATTTTCTGGGATCAATTGTTCCATTAATTTTTGTTTTGTCTCTTTAAGAAGACCATTTTTCAAAATATTGCTCCAAATACGAGCCAAGTCACTGTTTACAGCAGGACCATTTATATAGGTTTATCTGGCATGAGATCGCCCAGTGCTAAAAGTACTTCAGAACTTATTGTTGGTATTTCTGAGGTAGGCTCAGGATCCACCGCTGTAGTTGAGGTAGAATTTTCTGCGGTTCACATTCTTCTGGAACCGGGACTGTCATAGGTCCTGCTGGGGACATATCACGTGGTAATGTTTCAATGATTTCGACCTCGTTCGAGGTGTTATCAGTATTGTAATCTGAAAAACAATAAACATACCACTGGAAATTTGTACAAGTGATCGCTAACAAACTGCTTATTGAAGCCTCACGGACTTCACATAAAGTTTACAGATCTCGTCCGTATATCTCGTATACGACCCGCATCTAAGGATCTCGTCCGTATATCTCGTATACGACCCGAGTCCAGTGAGCACGTCGATGTATCTCGTACACCACCCGTCTCATACGGTACTAGGTTATGAAAAAACCTTATGGCTTTAACTGCTATGAAAGCCAGTAGCCGTACCGTATAATAGCAATCACAAGACAACTTTTTATTACCTGGAATACTAGAGATTGAAGTATCACTTCCATTTTTATTGTCATCCCGACGACGACCACGGCGTTTCATTTTTCGTTCGATTTTTCTTATTTTCTTTTTGTAGTATTGTAAATCTTTTTCTTCATGCCGCCTTTTAGGCATAATTGTGGTATAATATGCACAATTTTCACTTTCTGAAACTCAAATTTACTTTATTATTTCGTAGAACACAGTATCAGTTGCCGCGCAAACGAAAAGAATGACAGTTCACGTAAGGACACACATAATACATACTTACACTTACAGATAATTTTAGCTCTGAAAAATTGCGTCAGTTGCCGAGTGAATCGAGGAAGCTGCATGGTAAATACATATATCGAGAACGAAGCACGCAGTATAATGCTATTGTCAAACAGACAGGCGAAGCGAACGCGAAGCGAAGCGTTTTTGTTTGTAATGTATGGAATTGTTTGAAACCTGTCACATAAACTATCGGACAGCTTTCGCTTTTTTATATGACAGGATTCTATAGCTTAAGTACCATTTCATATAGTAGAGGGCGCGCCCTACCGCGTGCTTGGCCCGCTATCTGTAGGATAGTGTTGACCGCTTGCCGGCTACCCGGGGTACCAGAGAGGGGGCTGCGTTTTAATTTATCGAGGCGTAACACGCACTAACTAGTGTTTGAATCTGTCGGAATCTATTCATACTATAAACATACAAATAAATAAAAATTGAAAGTGGAAACTATTAGATTATGCCTAAATAGAACATAAAAAACCAATCCGCACTGGGCCCGCGTGGTGGATTATGGCCCACCCCCTCTCACAGAGAGGAGGCCTGTGTCCCAGCAGTCATCATTAATGATGATGATGAGAACATAAAAAAAAACAAAAAAATTGTGTAATTTATTTCATCACCATTGCTCACAAAACTATTGATCAAAGGTAGTGATGAATACTAAAATAGATGATTGTATCAGACATGCAACAGTGAATAAAATGAGACACCGACAGAGCCGAGCATAATGCAACAATTATTATACTGTCGATGCACTGGTCAAAGAGGCAAGAGGGAACATTGAAGAACAAGTTTAGAAGACATGATGTGAATTGATCAGGAAGTTGTCAGTAGCAACTACGGAGTACTTAAAAAAATGTAACCGCCTTCAAAAACAACCACAAAAAAGGGTAAAATAACCTACAAAATAACTTTTCTTTCAGAAGTCGGTGCCTTTATTTTTTTTTTCATTTCATTGTTTTTTTTGCCACCGACTTCTGAAAGAAAAGTTATTTTGTAGGTTATTTTACCCTTTTTTGTGGTTGTTTTTGAAGGCGGTTACATTTTTTTTTGAAAAAGTTTTTTATTTTACTCTTTTTAGTTTAAATATTCAACTCAAATTCTTGTCAAATAAATCATTCTCTTACATGTATGTGCACTAAAATTTTGTAATCCGTAGCACCGGTAACAACATCGCTCAAGTGCACAATATGCTAATAAAATTCCCTATCTCAAAAACTACTGAACCGATTTTGATGAAACTTGCAGTATTCCGTAAGTTAAACAATACTTAGTACAACAAAAAAAGAATTACTTAAATCGGACTTGTAGTTCCAGAGATATGCGAACACAAACTAAATCAGTCGATGCCTACTCCAAGCCGTTGAGGAGTTGTACCTTCCATCATCAGCTCATCCACCTGAGATGATGATTATCAGATGCAAATACTTGAACAGATTTAGAAAATATAAGAAAATGGTACTATGTGCCTATAAAATTTGAAGGTTGCCCTCGATTTCCCTGGGATTCCATCATCAGATCCTGACCTGATGATCATGGGACCAATTGGAAAGTATACCCTTTCAAACAAAAGAAAAATTTTCCAAATCGGTCCAGGCGTCTTCGAGAAATCGGGGAACATACATAAAAAAAAAAAAAAAAAAAATAAGATTCCGACGAATTGAGAACCTCCTCCTTTTTTTGAAGTCGGTTAAAAAGCCAGTACAATAAAGTGTATTTTTTTTAAATAACCCACCAGTCCCATTCTAATATCGCATATCTAAACCTAGTTATGAGTGGAACTCTACCTGCGTCTGTGTTTCCGAACGCATTCAACCCTAGTCTCCAAAGTTAGAGTGAACAGGCTTCTTCTGGGTAAGCTCGCTCTATTGTCGACCTTGTCTTTGTCACCCCTGACCTAGACTAAGGTCAAGAGCAAACCCAGCGTACATAAAAAAATATATGTGGCACTCGGAGACTGCCACGGTGAAGCTATTGCATAATATTTTTTATTTATTTGAAAAGAATAAAATCGTCATTTATTTAAAATGTTTGTGGTGCACTACTGTAATGAAGAACTTCTTTGTTGTAGGAGAATTTCATAAGTAGGTTTCATTGTGAAAACTCCTTTTGTAGCTGGCCGTTTAGAATCAGTAAGAAAAAGTAAATTGTTTTTATGACGGATATTTTTATGATTCCCGAAGTCTCCCGAACTGAAACGATGTTAGACGATGCGTGGTGTCAGGTATTTTCGTTAGATTTTTGGAATTTTTTTGATTTGTTCGCCGCGCCGCGCCGCGCCGCGATATAAGCTATGCAATGGCTTAAAAAAAATGAAAATTTTATGGAACCAAATGGCAGGCATACGGCATCGAACAAAAAAAGAACCACACAATTGGACCAGACACCTCCTAGAAAAAATACCAACCGAGTTAACAACCTTCTCCCTTTTGAAGTCGGTTAATAAAATTTTGGTGCCCTTTAGCATCACGGAGTTACCTATGTAGAGTCCACGACTGAAGTCAGTTTGACGTCTGCCTGTGTCTATGTCATTACACTCATTAAAAATGTGGTACTACGAATTTTCCACAGGACTTCGGTAGTTACGCGGACTGTAGGTACTGGTAAAATGCGTGAATTCTGTCGGTACACCTGTGCCTATAATACCTAAGCATTCCGAGATTACTGTTATATGGTGAATTTATGAATGTTTTCTGAAGAAACTCCTAAATAATTCGTAAATGTTCGGAAATAAATTAACCTCCCCTCCCCCTTTTATTTTTGGCATCAGTACCCTTAGCACGAGTTTTCATTCTTTTACTTTACAGCGTCTTTTCAGTATTTACAGCGTTTTTTGCATGAAAAAATGGAACAGCGCCTCTGGTGTGCGAAGAAGGAACTAATTTTTTCCTTGAAAATTGTCAATTTGAAATTGTCAAAGTTCCAGTTTACTTTACGTCTCAAATACTGAAAACTCGTGCTAAGGGTATAGGATAGTCTTTTACAGAAGTGGTCAACTGGTCATCTTACAGTGGATCTGCAGATTATGGTTTCACCAGAATCAGGTCAGAACATAGAGATTCGTTGGGGTCGTGGTGACAGCTGCGGCCCTGGATTCTGATTTGAATCTCTGCTGATCTGCACAAGATTTTTTTGTATTTTACTAACAGTGTACTTGGCGTTTATTGTATAGAAAATGAACAAGCGCCTCTAGTGTGCGAACTTACTCGTATTTACCGTCAAACTTCCCTTTTTTACGCCACTAAATCGTGAAGTCATAAGTACTATGATCTCTGCCGTCCAATGACAGCCGCCAAGTCAACCATCGCATCTCTTCGACGCTAGCGTGACGGTTACTTATCAGCCAGTAGCTGCGCCGGCAAATGTAGGTACAAAGAAAATGCCACCACACAAAAATATATTTCATTATGAATAGAATGTTGTAGGTATATAAATGTTTATTAGTATGCAGCAGTGAAATTGTATCGACGGAGAATGAAAGTGGAGCTACCTTGCGTACGTTACATAACCCTTATCTCTCGGGCTGCGGCCCACCGGCCCACCGGCCAACTTACAACAACGCTTTGTGTTTGATAGCGACCCAGGTACAACGACCACGAAAAGGGTTAGGGATTTTTTGGAAATTAGTTTTTGTGTCCGTTAAGTCTGTTAACGAAGACACGGATACGGATGTACGAACGTAAAGACTAACGTCAATATCTTGGGGACGGATTTTGACGCGGCGGCGGCGGCTAGGGTACATGTCATTACATAAAATTGCATTAAAAATGTAGTACCTCGAATTTTCTACAGATAATGTGTGGTGTCGCATACTCTAAGTAGTTATTTGTCAAATCGTAAGTATCATTCATTCCTAGTTCATGCTCTATGTCACGGAGCGTAGAAAACCCCTGCATTAAGGCCGATACCACAGGTTTTCTGCTTAGAGATTAGACCCCCTAGGTCGTGGGACTTTCTTAAAAGAGTAGCCCTGGAACGCAAAGGACATGTAAAGGAACAGGGTGTTCTTTGGTCAGTAAGATTCTGACAGCACCTTCTGCTCTACTCAGGGCAATAAAACAAAATCAGTCTACACACTCGGTTCTGAAGGTCAAAATAAGCAGTTATTTCATGTAAAAATATTGGTCCGGTCCGTATTTTACTACATCCGGATGGATGCAGGTGGCGGATTGTCGTTCGGCGTGGTAATTTAAAGGGGGAAGCCTTTGTTTAGCAGTGGAGGTCTTCCGGCTGATGATGATCAGGTAAGATGAAAAAGAAACCGTAGAAAATATTGTTGAGGTAATTGCTAGGTAAAGGATAGGGAACTGTTTTTATTTTTCTACGGATGTTGATGTTGTTTAGTGTTTTTGGCAATTTCAATTGAATCAACCTTTCAAGAACCTTTGAATCAATTCAAGAACTTGGCTATATCGTGCATAATGTATTATTTAGTTAGTTGAGCCTTTAAATAACAAATGAGAGGAAGCCGTGTATTTGATGTGATGATGGCCTAAGAATAGGCAATGAACTCGGCAGTCTAGAAATAGGACTAAGTAACTTGGTCGATCAATTTTCTTCATCACGTAAGTGTTTAACAGTCGATAAAGCACTAAAAATTTTAACGAACGCTTTTGCTTAATTAGCAAACAATACGTAACTTAAGTTACGGAGATTGCAGCCTTGCTTCATTAAATTGATTTAGTCAATCCACAAACAAGGTGTGAATATGCACTATTTAATATTTGGACTGTCAATTAAGCTACCGCCGCGCGCCGGGTGCATATTCAAACAACAACATAATTCAAAAGCTGTCAATTTGTTCGCGCAGCATATTTGTGCATTGTGGAGCACTTTCGCCCACGTCAGTACGCACGCAGCACAGTGGGCGCGGCTTGGATCGAAGAATTGAACACTTACACTTATTTATATTAATGTCCATTTACTATGTGGCAACAGCAAGCAAGCTGATGCAATACAACTCTTTTATCTGATTTATTAACTATTTTTAATACGTAAGTATTAAATGTTGTCTAATTGTATGCTGGACTTGATCTTTATGCCACTCTACATGTGGTTGTTTGTTGGTGGATTATACAGTATTTTAAAAGAGTTCTGGTGTTAAAAATTAGGATTATATTTGGAATTTAAGGTTAAAGGTAACAAAAGTTTATGGTGATTATGAGATTGGTACCTAGTGTAATAACGTAACTCATTCCTATGGGCGCTGCGTGCGATTGACATCTAACCGTCATAGTCACTTCCTAATTTTAAATTATTGTTCTATGGATACTTTTCCAATGTGTAATGAATGGCTTTACATATGCAGTATTTTTGTTAAACTGGTTCTCTCAAAAGTCGCTACTGAACCATTACAACTTTGGCAACGTGTAAAATATCATGCAATAAATCTACAAAAGCCAATGAAACGATGAAAGCATGTAATAACATAGTATGCATGTGGGCAATCAATAAAGATGCACAGATGCAATTAATGCGATACGAATCATAGATAAGGTGTGTAACATAATCGGAATACCGTAGAGCAATATTGAAGAGGAAATCACTGATTAATCTAGAAGAGTCAGTAGAAGGGTCAATTCTGTACATTGAAAATATTGAAAAAATAAATAGCGGGGGTGTTGCTGGATCGATACCAAACCCAAATATGTGATTAAAAAAAATTTTTGTCTGTCTGTATATGCAGGCATCACGTGAAAACTAACGGTTCGATTTGGATGAAACTTGGTAGGTATAATTATACCTTATTATCCTGGGCATAAAATGGGATACTTTTTATCCTGGAAAAATACGTAGAAAAAAAAATCTTATTTTTCAGTTTTATTCATAGACGTTGTTCTGTAGAACCGCGAACACACGTTGCATTACCTGCAGTGTATTCAGCGCCGTAACCTGTAGCGCTGAAAGTCGGATTTGGCTTGAACCGTTTGCGGCACACGCGGGCCACGCCTCCCCGACTCCTATATAAGGAGCCGCATTCCGCGCCGCGCGATGCATATAAATTCTGAATTTTGATGCGAGCGGACGTGTCCAGTGTGGCGAGTGGTCATCCGTGGAATTAATATTGTATGCGTGTAATTTTAAACCGTGCTTTTCAGCGCGACCTTTTTGATTACTGTTCCGATCAGTTATTTGTAAATACAAGGTGGGAATTACTATGAAAAAAATACTTACTACAGAACGCGAGCTCAACAGCAGTAGCTCAATAGAGGGATCTCCTTAATTATTATAGGCTTAGCCGTATTTGGGTCCAATAGATATTTATAAGATGTCATTGTCAGAGTTACTCAAAATGGAGAAATAAACCATCCACGCGAAGACCGACATCCGCGCGGACGGAGTCGTGGGCGGAAGCTAGTTTCAAATAATTTTAATGATTTAATCCAACTATCGCAAATCCGAGCATGCACAGTGGAGTGCAGCGCACGCGACGCCTGCCAGCTTTACAACTTATTTGTTCGCTATTTAAATAAATACGGAAGACGGACGTGGTTGCGAAGCAGAAGCAGTGCATGAGGCAGTAGATCATTGTCATTCGGTGCTATTAATTAACCCAATTCACAGGCCCATGTCTTTTTTGGTCTATAGCCGTCCATATACAACTTTTCACACCATATTGTTTTCATAAAGCATCTTTACTTTTGGCGGTATGTAATACTGGCCATACAATAACTCCCGCCCCTACCATTGTTTCGTGTGGCCACTCATTCGGTTGCCTTTTACACATCCGTGTGTCCCGTCTGTGGTGTCCACTTCGTCTGTTGGATGCTATTAATGTAGTGTATGACAAATTTTGCACTAATAGGAGTTTACCAAAACATGTTAAGTAAGTACTACAGACCAGGCGTGACGTTACCAATGACCAATTAGAGGCTTTCCTTAACGATATAATGTTATCGCCGTTGCTCGCGTGATGTTGGTTCCAGTAACTTTCTCTGCTTCAATTTTGTCTCGTTTGAAGCAGAAATATCTATTCAGATACTTATTAATGACACAAAAGTCAATAATTAGGGTGGAATCACGTTAACATGCGTTAGGTCAAGTGAGAACTCTGGTTGCGAGCATTCATATAGTACATCGGAAGCACTTTGTTATTCCAACCAGATGCCGGAATATTAGTATTTTACGTTTAATATTTTCGGGCTGATGATTAGGTACGTATGTCATATTTTCGGGCTGATGATGTAAAGAAAGTGTTGAACATCTGAGAGGAGAATGACTCTCCCGTGTTTGCTGCGTGTTGGCTATATTTTTTATAAATGGTCATCAAGCCCGCGATCAGTAAGTATACTATCAATTCATCATTATCGTTATATCAGAAGAACACTGTTGATTATGCCTCTCCCAAGCATTGCCGCATCGCGCGGTCCTGTGCTTCTCGCATTCAATGGAATGTTGCGGTCCTCACCAGATCATCAGTCTGACAGAATCTGAGTAATCAAGAAGAAGCACCCGATTATCAGTCTCCTTTGTGGGAGGAGTTCCATCGCTGCCTCTTCCAGCATAGTAAATGGTCGTCACTCCAAAACCCTCTGGTCTCATAGTAGATTAGTTCTTCGAAGTGTGTGTCAGTATAATCTACGAAAACATTAGTGATAAGAAGCTAAGAATGCAATTCGTTCGTGGCTTTTGGGTAAATAAGTGTTCATTACTGTGTTTTAGAGAGTAGGCCTACCTTTATTACGCCTCGTTAATTTTCACTTTTTTCTGAATACCTAGTTAATTTAACAAACAATGAGTCTGCAGTTAAATGTAATGCGCCTGCCAGACTATGCTCTTTGCGCTGCTCATCGCTATGCTCCTCGCGCTGCCGTGATTTGCCGCGATGTTGCCCTCTCTGCCCACACACTGCTCTACTCGCGCAATTAATCGCGACGCTCCTCACTTGTCATTTGCCTTGGTGAGACGATGGACGTTAAAACGGTGGCAGCGAGCGCGCTATGCATTTTTAGATAGCTAATTATATTAATGTGGTAAAAAGAAATATACATCGTCGGCGTCGTCCTCGTCTTGCGCGAGCGCTCGATGCGGACTGCGACCGCGCGATTATGTGGCCAGCCACTCGCACTCGTATTGACTCGCGCGCAAAAACCGACAAAATAGGGAGCAGTGGGCAGGACGAGGAGCATGACGTGTGGCATGACGAGTAAAGTTGCCACACTATGTCTCTGCCTCCTTTCCTCGTTACTTCCCATGCCACTCGTCGAGTATGTGGCAGGCGCATAATACAAAGAATGAGACGATGAACATGATAATGTCTGACAGTACGACCTGAACCAGTAGGTGGTGACGAGAGCCCTTATCACGAGTTTTCACTAGTTTACTTTACAGCGTCTTCCCAGTATTTACAGCGTTTCTTGTATGGAAAAATGGAACAGCGCCCCTGGTGTGCGAAGAAGGAACTAATTTATTCCTTGAAATTTGTCAATTGACAATGTCAAAGTTCCAGTTTACTCAGCAGAATAACTGAAAACTCATGATAAGACCTCAGCTGTGCTATTCTTTAATTAAGGATGCGTCCTAGTGTGCGTATCAAAAGGCAGTCTTTAGTTTTGGTTTCGACGCTGTGCGGGCGGCTGTGTCTTTAGAGAATAGCATCGCTGGGCATGGTTATTTTTGTAATTTGCCTCATTTAAATTCTGGAGGGCGTAAGTTCACGAACACTAGAGCTAGTCGTTTGATCAATAGTTAACCTAATTACTTTTGAATGGTTTAAAAAAGGATTTAATAAATTGTTAGTTATCCAATTGATTAAACAACGTGGCCTCTGTAGCATCTATAAACAAAGCATTCAAATCAAAGTAGTATGACTGCTGCGTAAAGCATAGAAATTGAACAAAATTTGAAAGTTTAGATAATCATTTAGATGTCGCCAATTGTTAATGAAAACAAGCAAAACAAACCGAATAACTTCAGACTTAAGGAAACACTGGATTTAATTCTCATATCACACCTCTATCTATAAACCAATCTTTCAATTCAAGACAGCATTTGAATATTCAACAGTTGGTTATTGACTAATCGGGTTAGTATTATTTTGTCACTAGTTCTGGAAACATTTCTATTCAGATTAACCTTTACTTGTGGTTTCGCGGAGGCGTAGGTAGCCGTAGCTTAGCACTTGGACAAAGTATGCGGAAACAGTTACTTCAAGAAATACGTAACTAAATGAGTAATTGAGATAAATGAAACGTTAATTTATCTGTTTAATGTGGTGGTAATGGTGATTTGAAGGGTAAGGAGGTAGTCATCAGTTATATACAAATAATGTACTCTAAGTGCCCATTCGCACAAGCGTTTTCAGGCGTTAAAAAAGCGCTGAGTTTTAACAAAAAGGTAAATTAAACTTAAATGTCACTGGTCAAGTCTGACAGTCCCTCCTGCCCTGCCCTGGGTGGGAAGACTCATTTGAAGATTTTACCACGCTAAAAAAAATATCACTGCCCAGCTCTTATATAATCAAATACAGTTCGATAAAACCGCTGACGTGTGAACAGATACAATATAATATGAATGCCATTATTGTTCTATTTTAGCGCTTTTTTAACGCCCAGAAAAAAGCGCTCGTGCGAATCGGGGCTTAGTCTACATATGACGTGGCGCTAGTGTTAATGCCATCATAATGCTGAAATCGAACTAGAAAACAAACTTAATGTTTATTTTCTACAGTCCGCGTCACGACTGTAGTCCTTTGGACGCGGCGCTAGTGTCTATGTTATTACATACATCAAATTGTATTTAAAAAATTTAGTACCACGAATACTTCGCAGCATTGAAACCCCGAGCATTGCTCGGGGTTTCTCTGGTGGATAGAATTCGTAACGAAGTCATTCGCCAGGGAACCAAAGTAACCGACATTGCTCTTAGAATCAGCATGCTGAAGTGGAAGTGGGCCGGCCACGTCTGTAGGCGGACAGACGGCAGATGGAGCAAACATGTGCTAGAGTGGAGACTGGGCGCGAATGGGCAAACGCAGTATAGGACGCCCTGCTGCAAGATGGGTCGATGATTTACGGAAGGTGGCTGGCAGTGGATGGATGCGGGCTGCCCAGGACCGGGATGGTTGGCGCTCTTTGCGGGAGGCTTACGTTCAGCAGTGGACGGCAATAGGCTGATAATATACGAGTATATATAATATTTCGCAGAACTTCAGTCTTGTCGCGGATTCTAAGTCGTTTTTAGTATGACACATCATTATTCAAATAGATTCAAATCTGCAGATATACGAACATAATATTTAAACAGCGCTGTTGGAAAATTCTGAGTAGCAGACTAAAATATAAAATTTTCTCCGTCTATCTAGTAGTGACCATAGGTTCTATAATAAGCAACTAGTTATAATTTTTCTTGTAAAATGAGCTCATAAAATGGCGATGATGACTTAGATACTTACCTACGAAATAAAACTCCCTTGAAATAAGAAATTACGGTGTTTTACATTAATTTAGTAGAAACTCTCCGGTGTTTCTCGCGTGACATTTGATTATTACTTTTACTTTTTATAGTAGTTAGAGATGCGTGTTTATAGCACGTAATAATGTGATACGGTAGGTAACTATGGACAAATTAAATACTTCAGTCAGCTGGTTTCATATTTTACAATGTAATACACTAGGCTAAATGGGTTCTAGGCCAAATAATTAGATTTGCCAGTCAAGTCTTCAATGAAAAATAAGTTAGGTATCTTTCAATTTAAATAAAACAGGTTTCAATACTCAAACAAAATTTTATATTAATTTACTTTATGAGCAAATGGTTTTTGTTTTAAGCTCATTCTTAGGGTCGGCTCAGACAAAACGTGACGCTGCGCGCACATTTCAATAGAGCTATTCAAAATCGAACTCTATTTCCTACACGAAAAGATACACCTGTCACAAACCGGCGCGGCGCAGCGCGGCGCCGCGCTGCATTTTGATAGCGACTCAAAATCTAACCTTATTTACGACAAGAAAAGATAGGGGAACAGTGTATAAGACGGGGACGTTAATAATCGCGAGGTATAATGGGGACATACACTCTTTAGGCATACTTAACACAACACTAATGTAGAGCAAGCGCCATCAGGACGTCATTTGCAAGCGGCCAGACGCAAATGGCGTCCTGTGGCGCTTGTGCTACGTTAGTTTTGTGTTAAGTTTGCCTTATGTGTGTGATTTCCCATCATACCTCGTGTCCCCGTCTTATACACTGTTCCCCTACATAATATTTGAAGTATCGTTGCGTCACGTCGCTTTGCGTCGCGTCTCGGTGTGAACTGACACTAACCAAAAACGTGCTTGAATTGCTGAGAAGAATATAATGTGTATGTAAAGAACGAAAAGATTTAATGGAATTTAAAATTTTATTTAAACATTTGCTTTCATAAAAATCCGAATAATATAAAGGACATTAAAATATAAAATTCTTTGCATATTTTTTTTATAGAAACTTTGAATCTAAATAATTTTAATTAGTAATCATAATAAAAAATGTACCTAATGATTGAAAAGTTTTTACACACCAACATGAATTGAAATAAAAAGGTCAAGACCAAAATAAAATAACAGTACTGGCTGATGTTTACCACAAACTAAAGAAAAGCCGTTTTTCTAAAAAAAAAAGAATGTAAAAAGAAGTAAAAATTTAATGGCATCTCAGATTATTTTTACAACAAATGGCCAGTGATATTAAAATTCATAAATGAAGTGTCGATTAAAAAGTTTGCATCACAGAATATATTTATCTGTATTCTGTAAAATACTAACGCCTTAATGAATGGCAGATCTGAAACCGTAAACCTGTCTGTCAAAAATCGGAATATATTAAAAAAAGTCAAACCTAACTTGAAAAATATAATAATAAATGATTTACGAGCCGTAGACAAGTTGTCCATCACCTTGGATTAATTTCGACCACGCCTTTATCACCATTACCAACAATAATTATTGTCGTCAGTATCAACCTGCAGGTCGTAAAAATAACTTTGTACATGCATATATTATTACAAGTGTGAAAAATTATACGTTTTACAATCATTAAGAGTTAAGAGTGATTCGAATTACATGTAGTTAGTTATTGAACATGATAATTTTAAGTTTGTTACATAATTATTTGCTGCACCCAGATTTGACGCGAGTCTGTTTCTTTATTACTTGGTAACATTGAAAAAACGATAATTATATCGCAGTTACAGTTTTTTTTTTATGTTGGCTAATAAATCATAAATTAATATTTAATACCTAGTCATTTAATAATAATTTAATTTATAAATTAATTGGAACAATTTTATTATATTAACATGTTATGCAGTCAATTAATTTTTTTTTTATAAAATTATATTCCTTATTTTACTAAAAAAATATCTAGGTCAAACTTTTTGGTCGTTCATACTTAAGATAATTTAAACTCGAACTGGTCACCTGCTGGTAAAATAATGGTAGATGCCATTTGTTTTTTTCTTTTTTTTTCACTTTTTTTTTCTATAAATGGCTGCAATTCAAAGTTTTTGGTTCAAATCAGCTAGTATTTTTTATATTTTACAGTAGTCCAACCTTTTTGAATAATACTTTTTTCGTGTTCTGTTAATATTTATGTACAACCTCTTTAGTTTTATACTTTTTGATAGTGATATGTACACCTAATAATAGGTTTAAAAAAAATCTGCATAATAAAGTTATGACGATAAATTGAAAGGACAGATTTAAAAAAATCTTAAAATATCAAGAAACAATCACTATACTGCTGAGAGTATATTAATTTTATTCAAAATATTTTCAGTCATATCTTAAAAAATAAAGTGTGAAATAATGACAATATTTAACGATACTTCTGGTTCCAAATGGTCTATATTGGTTTACAAACAAGGACTTTAATCTATATGGGTGTATATTATGTGTTATAAAGGTTATATTATCACCCGGGTACGGTCATTAGCGAGTGTTCCGCGTTACTCTGATAAAATAACAATCACATTGTGTGTATTGTACGTACACGCCTTTATGCAGGGTTGACACCAAACATTTTTGTTTATATTTTGTGCTGTTAAAGAAAAGTGTTTTAAACAGATAATATCCAAACAATTCATTTTATTTGAGACTAGCTTCTGCCCGCGACTCCGTCCGCGCGGATGTCGGTCTTCGCGTGGATGGTTTATTTCTCCATTTTGAGTAACTCTGACAATGACATCTTATAAATATGTATTGGACCCAAATACGGCTAAGCCTATAATAATTAAGGAGATCTATTGAGCTACTGCTGTTGAGCTCGCGTTCTGTAGTAAGTATTTTTTTCATAGTAATTCCAACCTTGTATTTACAAATAACTGATCGGAACAGTAATCAAAAAGGTCGCGCTGAAAAGCACGGTTTAAAATTACACGCATACAATATTAATTACACGGACGACCGCTCGCCACACTGGACACGTCCGCTCGCATCAAAATTCAGAATCAATATGCATCGCGCGGCGCGGGACGCGCCTCCTTATATAGGAGTCGGGGAGGCGTGGCCCGCGTGTGCCGCAAACGGTTCAAGCCAAATCCGACTTTCGGCGCTACAGGTTACGGCGCTGGTAACAACCTTATAGTTTTTTTTTATTTTTATTTAGATTCATGACAATAAAGCTTTTTGTTTTTTTTGGTCTAAAAAAATGTAAACCAAAAAGTTTTTTAATTGCAGTTTTATATCAATTTATAATGTAGCAGCCCTAGAAACAAGCTGTTGAATATTCGCACGGTAGTATTATGCGCATCCGGGAATCGATCCAGCGACCTCGGCGGTCATGACGAGTTTGTTTCATGCGCTACTGAACTCAGGTATGTTATGATGAACTGGTTCAGAAGAGATCGCACTAATTGACAAGGGCAAAAATCTTCGGTCAAAAAATGTTTTAAAGCACTTACAGACTTCTCTACCTAATTACCCTGCCGATGCCGGGGTCGCGGGTCTCTTATCAGGTAACCGTGACCCCGGAATGTGGAAGGGCTATGGACGCCGTGGATTTTAGTCAGTACGAGTCTGGCAGTCCCGCTCTGGGTGGGAGAATACATTTGATGATTTTACCACGCAAAAAAAAAACGAATTGTAAATCAACATATTGACAGTTATATTACATGTAATGAGGCTAATTTTTCACCCAGAAGTAGGAGCCGTCGAGCCTCCTTGATAAGTAGTAATCAGTTATTTGACCTAGGAATGCAAGAGCAAGCGAAGCGAGCTCGGGTCTTTGGGGCACCCCGACACGGACAGGTTAGGTTATAAGGAGATGGCGGGGTCTGGGAGACCCCGCCATTCCCTTCGTGACTGCTGCTGAACGTCTGGACTCGTATGTATTTTGCTCTAGGATTTTAAAGCAAAATGTATTTTGATTCAGACACTCTCTGAATAGGTATACAGTTTGCTCTTCAACTACAAAGGCAAACTGCGATCGAACTCCGAGCAACCCCGCGGTCTGGGTCAGTATTCAGTTTGGCAATACGCCATCGGGCACTGTCAGCGTGTTTTCGGCTCGGAGTTCAACTAATGATTTTGTATTTAATATATCTGTCATCTTAATAAGAGCAAAAAAAAACAAAAACAGTGTGATAAGAAACAAATATATGATCTTTCCATTAAAGACAAAAAAAAAATTGATTGAAAGGACCAATTCCTATTAGAGAAATAGGAGTATTAAAAGGGAAATAGGCGTAAAAGGCATGTTTTTGTATCGTGGGGGAGGGCATACCAAACATTTATAAATACTCACAAACACAAAGAGCCAGGCAACAACTGCCAGAGGCCAAGCTAGAGTTTGATCCGTGCGGAAATCGACGTACTTAACTGTCAATTGCTTTGCCACTATACCATCTGAACCGTTAATTTTACCCTTCCAGCCTAGGAATCGAACTTAGTAGCGATTGTGACTACTAAAACAATCATTGTCGAAACGGAGGCGTGGTTTTCGGTTTTAATTCACATGATGATTCCAAGACAGGCCTGTTGGTCTAGTGGTTCGTGACCCTGACTGCTATGCCGGAGGTCGTGTGTTCGATTCCCACCCAGGATAAATGTTTGTGTGATGAGCACGATCATTTGTTCTGTGTCTGGGTGTAATTTATCTATAATATGTATGTATTTAGAAATATATAAGTATGTTTATCAGTTGTCTAGTACCTATAACACAAGCTCTGCTTAGCTTGGGATTAGATGGCGTTGTGTGATAGTTGTGGAATATGATTATTATTATTTTGTTTATTCTTTTACACAATCATATTAGTACTTTTTTTTATTAATACAACAGAATGATGTACTCCATTTAAAAACAAAGTTTTTGCACAAGCAAGTAGAATAATGATCTTACTGCTATCAACTCAACGTTTATTATCAAAGTCAGCTAGATTGTTAAAATTATCTGAATTGAAAGTGAGTCAGATCAAATCAATATGAAAATAACTCACATTTATCCGACTGTGGCAATTTCGGAAGGAGGATACCTAATGTGTTGATACTCTACCACTCATTTATTTTTATTTTGGTGGCTCAAAATGTATCCCACTGCTGGGCAAAAGCCTCCCCTTTTGCCTTACAAACCAGTCTATTGGGTAAAAGATAAAAAATCAACGCTGGTCACACTCGTCACAACAGTAGTTAGGTACGCACTTGTGCTAGCGTCTTGTATCTACAGGGTGAATTTGAATAAATGCGACAAAATGAAATGGGAGCTTCAGTTACATTACAGTATCATAGTAATTATAAACTGTTTTTCTACAATCTAAATCGTTAAAAAAAAAATATTTGCGGAATATGGATTTGCGGAATGCGCGCGCGACCGTGACCTGCAAACGTTTTAGGACGAATAATGAACGAAGGAAGGGTGGTAGGCGGCAGGCCGGTCGCCGGGAAGGGATGTCAGCGCTGGCGCTCATGCGAGGTTTGGCAACGTCGCGCGATCCTTACATTCGAAAATAGGCAAAATAATCGCGTATTTTTTTTTAACGATTTAGATTGTAGAAAAAACAGTTTAAAATTACTATGTTACTGTTACTGAAGCTCCCATTTCATTTTGTCGCATTTATTCAAATTCACCCTGTATAACCACGTCCAATTTTCGACACTACCTACCCACGATTACAAACTTAAGACCTAGGTTTATTTTTTGTTCAACTTTGATAACGTATGTTACCGTTATCAAGTGAATCTACACCTGTTAGCAAATGTACATTAATTAGTTGTCGAAACAGTTCGTCTACAATAGATAATCATCTTGAGGTCAGTTTTAATTGAGGAGCAATTAGCTAAATTATAATTACAACCAAATATTTATGTTTTTTTG
Organism: Agrotis exclamationis; assembly: GCA_950005045.1. Classification (NCBI taxonomy): domain Eukaryota; kingdom Metazoa; phylum Arthropoda; class Insecta; order Lepidoptera; family Noctuidae; genus Agrotis; species Agrotis exclamationis. The sequence continues at coordinate 8,851,253 of OX465437.1, forward strand.
TTTACTAAAATCTGAGAAAAATATTACCTTTATCCATACAAAATTGTCATACCTACTAATCACAGTCATCACATCGTCATCTTTTCACCTGTATGGCACCCACGATGCAGAATGAATTCCTAACTTGGGGTAAAACGGTAGTTTTTTTCTCAGAATGAACCATAACAATTCAGGAATGACACAAAGAATGAACCCAAGCAATTCATTCCATTTAGGGTTAGAAGAAATTAATGGCCAGTATTTTCTTTTATTTATTGAAGTTATTTTTGTTTGTTATCATATTTTGACGAACACCACATCCGTTGTTCCGCATGAATTTTCCTAACATAACTATCAAACATGTTTCCATAAGAAAAAAAAAAACACTGTGACATTTACCTGTAATTGATAGTATTAGAACTTTAATAGTTCGCCTACGGGCAAATTGGTATTAATGAGATCTTAAAAGTTTAAATTATGATATCGCTGTATTATGCGGTAGCCGCGTATATCGAGGTAATCTCAAAGAGTATTTATTCCTTAGTTAATAGTCGGCGACTTGCTAATTCTTAATATCTATTATGCATGTAATTGTAATGATTTTAATGTTGTTCTGATAAGATATCTCTGGTTTTTATTGAGATAATAAAGATTGGATTTAATATATGAGAACTGTGTGTTCTAGAATCTAGATTTAAGGTTGAGCTGGACTTGTGTCTTAATTATTAAAATATGTATAAATAATTATGTATGTTTGTTAGTAACTAAATAGCAACTAAGTAGTACCTAGTAGTTGAATGGAAATCAGAAGGCAAAATGGGTAGATCAATGAAGTCTGCGCTCTCGATGTCTGTACCCATAGGCACCATGAGTTGTCATTACGATACTCGATCATCGATATCGACCGCGTTTGGCGCTCTCATTGGCCCGCTCCAAGGTTGTATGAACTCTCAGACAATAAGAGCACCAAACGCGGTCGATGTGTATGATCGAGTATCGTAATGACAACTCATGGTTTTTTTTTTTTTTTTTAGCGTGGTAAAATCATCAAATGAGTCCTCCCACCCCGGGCAGGGCGGGAGGGACTGTCAGACTTGTACTGACTAAAATCCACGGTGTCCTTCAATAGCCTTTTATGTTCCGGGGTCACGGTAATGAGATAAGTCCCGCGACCCCGGCAGGCTTTGGCCCTCTTGGGCGGGGCCCCGTCATCGTGCTGACGCTCTTTGAGGCGCGCGTGGAACACAACGCGCCGTCGACCCGGGCATGGTCCATGGTCGGGCGGCGAGTTGCCCTTTACTCGCCGCCCGCATGCCCGCGCCTACGGTGGCCGGAGATCGTCTTGCGACGTCCGACGCCGTGGGCGTCTACCATTGCGGGTGGGGCGGAGGGAGGACGCTGTCCTCTCTCTCTCACGGCCCGCCTCCTCCTTAACGAGCATTACTGCTTCGCAGAAGGAGGCGACCGCTTCCCACTCCGTCGGGCCCCGCAGCATGGCCTCGACCAATGCCGGGCGCGAGAGGTCTCCGCCTATCGCTGCCGTGAGGACACGGCGGTGCTCTGCCCAAGCGGGGCAGTCTTGCACCGTATGCTCTACTGTGTCCTCCGGGCGATCTTCGCAATGGTGACACCCCGGCGTTTCTTCCTTCCCCATCCGACACAGGTACCTCCCGAAACATCCGTGTCCGGTGAGGACCTGCGTCATCCGATAGGTCAGGACGCCGTGACGCCTTTCCAGCCACTCCTCAAAGAGGGGTCTTACCGCCGCGATTGCGGCGTGCCCGATGACAACTCATGGTATGGGTACTGAAACCAGAAGCCGAAACACGAGTTTTTACGTTTTGTGATAGAAGTAAACGGGGAATTTGACGCTGATTTGATAGAAAAAGAGATTCCTCGTTCGCATGCTAGAGGCGCTTTTAAAGCCATACAATAAATAGTTACTTTAAGGCGCGGACTGACTACGATTTTAATCGCTTATGACCGCGTAAACTATTGTCACCACTATGGAGCGTCAATAAGATTGAAAATTTAAAAATGATATTTGTGTTGAAATGTGACGTAAGCTGCGAATGGGCATTTATTTTACTGCTTTTCTTTAGATTATTTAAAACATAGACATAAAAGTTTTAAAAAAATGGAAAACCTACTAAATTCTTAAAAAAAAACTGTTGTTATCGCTGGAAATACAGAGATCTTCGACGTCAAAGTTTATTTTTGTGCTACAACTTCCCAATTTTTATTGGGAATATCAAACTCTTATTTATTATTCTGTTCGGTTTAAATTCTTCTTTATACCCTTCTCTGTTCACTGTATTTTTCGCGTTACTTATTTTTATTACATTACGTCATACTCGACGTTCTAAGAAACCAATTTTTGGGAATATTGAGATAAGACCGCGCCTTAAGTACATCATCATCAGCCCATAAACTTTCCCACTGCTGGGATCTCTGAGAGAGGGAGTGGGCCATATTCCAACACACGGGCCCAGTTCGGGTTGGTGGATGTCACATATCTTCGATTTTTTTATTCAAAACATGCCGTTTTCCTCACGATCTTTTCCTTCACCGTTTTGAGAGCAGTGGTGATGAAATAAATTACACAATGCGCCTGCCTGGATTCGAACCCACGACCTACAACTCGTAAATCGGGGCCGATACCACTGGGTCATGCACTGCTCTCTACTTCAAGTACACTGTACCTAAGTAAAATACGAAAATCTGGTCATAAGGCTTCTGGAACGTTTCATCCGCGTTACGACACAAAAATTGTCATATAAATTATCCATCACATTAATGCCGGTTTTTGTATCAATACTTAGGTACGTTATGCCATAATAATAGGTAATAAACTTCACCATAAGCAAACACTATTACCCCAGCCTCCAATTTACCTACAATCTCAGTAAACAAACGTAATCTGCAACTAATCTACAGCTTAGACATTTTTCGCACCAGCGACCACAGAGACAGATAAATAATGATAATACCTAATCAATAGTGTCGGACTGGCATTTGAAGTATTTACCGGCTGACAGTTGCATTTCCAATGGCGATTATAGCTTTGTATTGTGAAATAGTAAGTAATAATTTGTGTTTTGTCTCGCTTAATGACTGTAATCTCGTCCTTCACTTTAACCTATATAATTTATAGTGTAGTAGACAAAGTGAGTTATTGCAATTAGTTACCTAATTAGCCCCCATTACTTATAAGATTGACGAATCGATAGAATTTTGTATTATAAGCGCATCACACGATACCATATCGCTCGCCATACTATTCAATGGACCGTCACACACGACGAAGATAATATACCTATCTTTCATATTTTCGTATCGTAAGATAGTGAGCGATATTCGTATCTTAAGATGTAAAATATATCTTAGGATAACATCTTAAGATATAAAATATATCGTAAGATAACATCTTAAGATATAAAATATATCGTAATATAACATCTTAAGATATAAGGTATATCGTAAGATAACATCTTAAGATATAAAATATATCGTAAGATAACATCTTAATATATAAAATATATCGGAAGATAACACCTTAAGATAAAATATTAAGTATAGTATCGTATCTTCGTCGTCTGTGATGGCTTAAGATATATTAATACATAATATAACATCTTAAGATAAAATATTATAGTATCTTAGCAGTGTGTGATGCGCTTTATTTACAGGTGTAGTGAACTAAAATGATAAAGCGCCTCTAGTTTATGAAGGAGGAACTAAGTTTTCCTTCAATATACGTGAAAGTTCATGACGCAGGGTGAGTTTTATGGCAATCTAGATAGCTGATAGTCCCTTGATTCTCTACCTAAAGGGGTGGAGGAAAAAAATATGGAATAGCATAGACAATTATTTTAAATCCTATGAACTTCAAATGTTGTACTGTTCCAAATACGCAAAGCCATTAATAACACCATTCCGTCAATCACGCATACCATAAAAATAAATCAATAAACATATTTGTCAAAATCAATCAAATACGTAATTAATGGTCATTAATTGGCTGCGAGCAACGTTCATACATCATTCAATTCACACGTACAGACAGTTGCAATTATATTCCGGATGGAGATATCCGGGTAAATGAGTATGTTTTAAAAAACCGGCCAAGTGCGAGTTGGACTCGCCCATGAAGGGTTCCGTAGCAGCAAGCATAGATTAGAGATATAATTATATTGAGATTAGTAAGTAATATACACAAACAATAAAAATAACTTTGTTTTTCATAGTATTTGTATGAATGGCAAAGTTATATTTGCGGTTTTTGAAAATGTACTATATCTCAAAAACTGCTAACTATATCTCATCCAAACCATTTTCGTTGGTAGTTTTGGTTGAGGTCTACATTATATATTTTTTTTAGTTTTTTCATTCTCTTATTTTAGAAGTTACGGGGGGGGGGGACACACACTTTTTACCACTTTGGAAGTGTCTCTCGCGCAAACTGTTCAGTTTAGAAAAAAATGATGTTAGTAACCTCAATATCATTTATAAATATAGATACCCCACACGTATGGGTTTGGTGAAATTTTTTTTTTTTGAGTTTCAATTCTAAGTATGGGGGGCACCCCCAAAATTTGTTTTGTTTTGATTTTTGTGTGAAAATCCTAATGCGGTTCACATAATACATCTTTCTACCAAGTTTCAACAGGATAGCTCTTATACTTTCGACAAAAAGTGGCTGTGACATACACGGAAAGACAGACAGACAGACAGACAGACAGACATGACGAATCTATAAGGGTTCTGTTTTTGCCATTTGGCTACGGAACCCTAAAAATTGTACCTCAGTAAACTGGTTCATTTCTTTATCTTCAATACTTACTACTTGTTTAGCTTCTAGACTTCAATCCTAAGTGCGTTCTGTCCTTATAAATCTATATCTACAAATAAATAAAATAAGTGTTTGTTTGATAAAAATAAAACCTTCAATAAAAATTTCTACATTGATGCCAACCATCGTTGCAATAGGTTTTCTTCAAAGAATCCAGTCCAATGTTTTTATAAAGCCTTGTTTAGACTAACCTCAGCTCATATATTTCAATGACCTAGAACTAGAACACCTAGTTTGTAACTGGACTACTGTACAGTTGAGCACATTTTTGATTGGGTGGATCGAAGCTCTCAATGCGAGCTAAGAACTTAAGTTTTGCTAGAGGAATCGTATTTATAGGAAACTAGAGACGTTGACTTTACGCGTCGCTTCGCGTCTGAACTGACCCTCAGTTCAGACCGAGACGCGAAGCGACGCGACGTGACGCAACGATACTGCAAATGTGTATCTTATCATGTAGTGAATAATGTTAGATTTTGAGTCGCCAATAAAATGCAGGGTTGTGACAGGTGTATCTTTTCGTGTAGGAAATAGAGTTAGATTTTGAATAGCTCTATAGATATGTGCGCGCAGCGTCACGTGTCGGTCTGAGCTGACCGTAAATCATTGCACTGTCTCTGTCTGTCATCAACTTTCATAACTTTTTACCCTAATTTTTTATCAAGTCTGAAGATAATGGGGTACCAAAAGATAATTTAAAAAGCTGCACTAAGTTTCAAAATAGTGCGATATTCACATAATTGAATACAATCAATGAAATGCATTAAATCGAAATGAGTATTTGGTAAGAGTTCGACTAAAATGGTTCGATTTAATAACAGTAATAGAATTTTAACATTCTTTTATCAATGTGCCCTGAAGGTGCAATCGCCCAACCCTGTTCTACATGTCCGCCAAGTTTCCTAAGACAATTAGTTGTGACTTAACGAGACGGCAGCCATTATTACAACTGTTATGAAATGTCAAAACTGACATTTGTGAAACTAATAAAAATATTTTTGCTATCAAGCAATCTATAAATTAAATTGTCACATGTCATAAGTGTTAATCGAACCAGTAGCTAGTGAAACACGCGGTTGTAGTTGTAGGTATATTGGCCTATGTATGTTTACTAATAAATCCTTTTTTTTTCTCTCTCTAGACCCAATGAAATTTTTAAATAGCTTGTAGCTGAAGGTCTCAATTCGAACAGTTTTTTTTAATATTAATATTACCTACTTCGAATTTTGGTCTAAATGTCGCTGAACAACAACACTTTTTTTTTAGCGTGGTAAATTCATCAAATGAGTCCTCCCGCCCAGGGCAGGGCGGGAGGGACTGTCAGACTTGTACTGACTAAAATCCACGGTGTCCTTCATTAGCCCTTTACGTTCCAGGGTCACGGTAATGGAATAAGTCAAGCGACCCCGGGAGGCTTTGGCCCGTCATCTTGCTGATGCTCTTTGAGGCGCGCGTGGAACACAACGCACCGTTGACCCGGGCTGGGCAAGAACACTTGGAAAAACTTGCGGAAAGCCTTCGCCAAGCAATGGGACAGAGTGAGATTAACAAAATAATAAATATTATTACTGGCGGGCTAGTGTCAATAGTTTTTGTCATGGATAATGGCCAAAAGATTACCTCTTTCCAATGGGTCTGCAGCAATGCTATATGCGTTAGCCCTATCTGTCTTTCCCAATGAAATTCCTTCTTTTGTGATAAAGTTAAAAATCTATGAAAGAAAGAGAGATTGACCTCTACGTTGAAGTGTTGACTCAGTATAATGATGGATTTCCAAAGATTTTAAATTTAGAAAACGCAAGCGCGAAGTCGCTACTCGCGAGTAAAAGCGTGACAAAAAAAGACAGAAAAATACAAAATATTACCTACGCCGTATATGTTTCATTAAACTACCTTTATATATTTCTTAGATGATCAAATCAGCCGGCCACGTCAATTTGCCACCAAAGTTCGCGACCTAGCGTCATCAGGTAAAGACAGGCGCTAAGATATCACTCAAAGATAACCAAATTGATTACAACCATTAGCCGGAGGCTGTGCTTGTTGATCGATTATTATGATTGATAACAGACCGCTACACGCTGTTATTAACTCGCTGATAATGTATCTGGGGTAACTATTTGAGAAATTTATAGTCCTTATACCTACCTACTATACTTACAATGATAGCAAATTGGTTTACCTTAAAATTCATGTTGTAGGTAAACCTATTTACGTGTTAGAGAGACTCAGCTAGTGTCACTATAAGCCACCTTCTTGGGATAATTTACAAAGACTCTAAGCCACTTCGGGGGTAAATTTACATAGGATAAATAAGAAATAAATAATTTAAATACGTATGAGAAGTCCGAGCATATTTCACTTAATGTATCTGTAATCTTAGTGGCCCCTGTTACAGAAAAAATGAAAGGGAATCGTCTATCTTGGTATGGACATGTGATGAGGAGGGATGACACCCATGTGGCTAAGAAAGTGATGAGTATGAATGTTGATGGATGGAGAGGACGAGGAAGGCCAAAGAAAAGATGGATGGATTGTCTAAGGAATGATATGAAAGAAAAAGGAGTAAATGATACTGTGACGTCTGATAGGGGAGAATGGAAGAAGAAAACGTGTTGCGCCGACCCCAAATAGAATGGGATAAGGGCAGGAAGAAGAAGAGTTGTCAAAGCCCATTATATGAAGTATATAGAATGCAATCCTTTTGTCATTAATTCAATTTACTACTGAAATTATGTTTAATTGAAATACTTGGATATCGGTATTTAATGTCACGTTTTAGAATTGGGAGTCACACCCAAGAAGTGGATTCCTGGGTGGGACCCCAAGATCAAGAAACGACCTGCGGGTACTCAGATACGTAGGTAGGTACTAGAAAAATACTAGGATGACTAGAATATCTACTTTGAATAACAGTTAAAAATAATCTGCAATATCAGTGTAGTGCCAATGTTCATTAGTAATAACAAATTGACAGTGAATTATTACTACCTTCTTGCTAAGTTTCGCTTGATCGTAAATTATTTATAGCCTAATAATAATCATATTTACGTCTAAACTTATTAAAACTGCTCTAGTTTTCATTTTATTACACATCAAGTTGTAAACTACAAGGACCTTTAATAAAAGGTATGTATTTATTGCAAAACCTTCCTAATCAAAAATTACGTATCGCTAACATTTTGTATTCTGCAACATTCATTGAACATTTGCATTGTTCTTTGTATGAATCAGATTTGCACACAAGTAATAAACTATAACCTCGGGCTATTTCATATTCTACTTGCGGTCAAGCAAATTAGGGCATTTAAAACGTAATACAATATAATCGGCGAGGACCTTTTGTATCGAATTCCTTTCGAGTGTCTTACAAGTGGCGGGCGAGTTACTGAGGCGTTTGAACGCAGCACAGATAGATCGACGGCTGGCTTGTAGCGAATAGACGTAGGTTCAGCGTTGCCGGCGCGGAACTTTTGTTCCGAATTCGGAACTTTGAAGCCCTTGGTGGAACTTTTGCGGAACCTCCGCTTTGGCGGAACTTTTCGGAGCTTTGGCACAAACCAACCAGCAAAAAGCGACATTGGAATGACATTGCCATAATTTTATTACAATTGTTACCCATCATCATATTTGTCGTAGACTTGGCTGTATGGACTCAGTTTCCTTTGCTTAAAATAATATATAAAATAAACTCGACTGACAGGATTAGCTATAGATATTTTCGTTGTTCACATTTATGTATATCTGTGCATGTATGCTGTAATTCTGACTGTTTCGCACGAAAAAGAATGATCGCGCGTGTTAAATCGCCGCGATTTTATCGTGAAACGTTTATTCGGGTATAACGCTTACTCTTTGTTATTATGTCAAAACGCCATAGTATTTTGACATTATTATCCGAGGCCATAGACATGACACACATAAAGCCTCCTGCAGCACACGCGATTAATCGCGCGGGGCGACAACGACATGTCGCGGTCCATTCGCAGTATTTTTAGAGTGGAAATTAGCTTGGCTCGTTGTCGCAAGTCGCAACGCGATTAATCGCGTGTGTCTGCAGGAGGCTTTACACAAATGTTTTTAGAGCATTTTTCTTTTCAGATAGTCTGGACTAAATTGATGGTTGTAAAGAATTAATGTATAATGATAAAAAACAATAAAAGGTGTGTTTTATTATTGTTTTTTTATTTTACTCGGGCGGAACTTATCGGAACTTTTGAGATGAGGAATCGGAATAAATTGAAACTTGCTGCCGGCAACACTGCGTAGGTTGTTGCACGCATAGCATCGGAGATGTTTATAGATGGAGATACGGGAGCGATACGATAACAGATCGATATAAAATTCGTATCAGTCTCGGATTAATGTTAGTATTTTCAAACTCAAGCACTTATCTCGATTTCTATCAATACAAATTCCTGAAATCAAAATGTCGACTCTAATTTTTTCCACACTATGTTGGAGTCTGCTCCCGATCGAACCGGTTACAGTTGAATATTAGTATTTTGTACATGGAACGACTGCCCAATAACTAATAATAATACCACGTAAAATTCGAGATCTCGCCTTAAAGGCCCAAACTCTATGGTCATTGGTCATGATTGTGATCACTAGAACACAATACAGTCTCTTATATTCCACAATACAAATTCCATCAGATCTTGATGTAAGTTATTTCCTATTTCGTTACAGTGATGCTAAATACTTCCGTTTCGTCACTCTTTCCTCCGACGTTTCAACATGAACAATCGGAGCATGCCCTTTATCACTACAACTAATTAATTATGCTTTACTTTCGTCTATTAAAACCGTCATGGTCTTAATTGACGAGGGTAACCCAATGGCACAGTTAATACAGACGCACAATTTTCATAAACTAGCGGTGACTAGTGTGGTCCTGCAGTAATTGCGCCAGTGGACATGTCGGATTTTAATATTTTTAATCTAGCTTGGCTCTTTATTTTAATCTGTGGTGTTATAAAAAGAACGTGAAGTATAGGACTTATATATATACAAATTCTACCTAATGAGTTGAATGATTTGAATAAAATAGAAAGAATCAACTTTTTTTTTCTTTTTGGGTGGTGTAGACTGTGGGACATACGGTGGAGGTCTGTCCCTCCTGGGCACAGTGGGGGATCACTACCGTGTTCACACGGAGGCTATAGAATGCGGTGACCTCTCACGTCTGGCACTGGTTCTGGCTATGATACGGTACGAGGGGGAACGGGAAGTCATCTCCTTCTGTGTAGCAGTAATCGTAGCGAAGAAGAAGGCAGGATACGTGAGCGATGGGACATTCTCCACCTTACGACGCAGCCGCGCACCGTAGGAGACGCCTGGAGCGTCGGGCGTCGCAGAGCTGACAGCGAGTATGGGTTAAAAACAAGGACCAAAATTAAGGACCATGCGGGTTCAACAACAAAATTGGCGGTTACTTAACTCGATGCCTTTGCCTAGAACAAAAGGACTCTTCAGAAATTGACCAACATCTAAAAGAATTTACTACAAAATGTCCCAGCCAGTCGACCGTATAACAAATTAACCATATTTGCCCACCGGCGAACCCAAGAAACAATTACGATCTAATTAAACATTACAATACGTCGCTATTTCATTGAGCTGGCAATAAAATGTATTAGGCAACACATAACGGGGCTAACAGTCTGGTATGTTGCTGGCAACATTTGACAAGTGCGCTGTCATTGTGTGCAGGTCTTCCCACAGTTATCTGTATGGGTATATGTTATAATCGGCTCTAGAAAAAGTGTTAGTCCTCGTAATCATTTCATAATGCCTAAATTCCCTGAATAAGCAAATGCGAAAGTAGGACGACATGGTATTTTTTAAGTAAGTAATTCTTTCTTTATCTTGCGATTCTGTGTCAGAATTAGTCAAGCCGTTTCTGGGAACCACACAGGTCTCAAACATGTCATCAGAGACTTATAATAATTATTTAGGTCCGGGTTTTCAAGTCTTCAGTTAGGTAGTATATATGTTTGGCAAAAAACAAATAATTGAAAGTATCCATACTTGCCTGGATTTAAACTCCTACATTCGTAGTTTCGTAATGATAAATTAAGAAGTAGGATACCATACCATAAAAAATGGGATTACGTAACATAAAATAAATGAGTTATCGTATCCATAGGTCTTCATTACTTATGCTGTAAAGGGGCTCACGAGCCACACTGGTACAAGTGACTATCACGCTACTTAGCTTATGTCTCATTCGATCCATTCGACGTTGGGCGTAGTCAGCTGATTTTCGCGCTCGTTATACATTAAATAACTAAAATATTAAACATTCATGTTGTTTTGATAATCACCTGATCTGTAAGATTGTGATTATTTATGCTGCAGCGGATTTTCGCACGAGTGGCAGAGGCCGTATTAATGCAGCTATTAATGTTGGTAATGCGATATACAGTGTGTCGAGAAACAGTATCTTTACTTCAAAAACGTTAATATATTTGTGGTAAAATATTACTTGTGAAGCCATAATATCCAAATTCTATCTTCAATATCATCTGAAAAGCTTTTCGAACTATAATTTAAGCGGTTTTTTCGGATACAACTGACTAGTGTTAACTGGAGACGAGTGCCTCCGCTCCGGTGTGATTCCTGTTGACTTAAGATTTCAAAGTGCAACTAAAGGGATATTTTTTTTGGGACAAACCCACCACACTATTCCCAAACCACTGCAACTCCTGAGAGCCAGAATCAACAGTGGCAACCACCAGAAAAGCGCCGAGACAATGAAGCTCGACGTGTCCCGGAGAATGAATTTACCTGTCTTGGATCCTGCACGACATTAATCAGAAAAGAATGGTGGAGGAGTAGGAAAACTGAAGGGACATGTTGGTTATCAGTCAAGTTTCACAGTCCTTTCGCTCCATCTAGGATATGAGGACTTATTTCATAAATTTTCTATCTAAAAAAAAAGAAAATACTTCGTTAGACATTAAAGGTATTATTTTTCCGTTTGGAGAACTACATAGACACCACTGATTATAGTTCTATTTTGCAACTTTTTTATTATGTTCTTTGTCATAGACACCAGTATCCCAGCAGTGGGAACTTTATGGGGTAATTATGCTCTGTTACGCTACTTTGTATTATTATCTTAATCATTTCTGTGTTCACTTGAAACCTGTTCTAAAAATGGTTGAACCAGACCAGCTATTCTTTGTTTATCATCATCATCATCATCATCAGCCTATAAATGTTCCCACTGCTGGGACACAGGCCTCCTCTCTGAGAGAGGGAGTGGGCCGTAATCTACCACGCGGGCCCAGTGCGGATTGGTAGAAGTCACATGTCTTCGAATTTTTGGTTCCAGGACACGCTGGTTTCCTCACGATGTTTTCCTTCACCGTTTTGAGAGCAGTGGTGTTGAAATAAATTACACAATGTAATGCGCCTGACGGGGTTCGAACCCACAACCAACAACTCGTAAGTCGAGGCCGATACCACTGGGCCACCACTGCTCTCGTTTATAACAGCGTCTTTGTTTGTAACAGCTCAATATTAACACAATAAGTACAACAGCCTTTACTCTGACTAATTAGCTTTGTAGATCTGTAATTTATAATTTTGCAATGTTTTCTTTAACATATAATGAGGTCGATATTTGCTTAAATAAACCACAAATAACTAGGTAGTGTTTCGTTTAACATTTCGTTTACATTTGTAACATTTCGTTACAAATGTAGCCTCTGGGCAGAACTAATAGTTTGTGCATTATTGCATGTCGTACAAATCTATGGCATTGGCAGGTAACGCCTGTTTTATTTTTATTGATTGGCGTTTTCAAATATTATATCTGTGCAAGAAATAACTAATGGGAACCAGGAACTTCTTTGGCGGTACCTTCGTAGTTTAAGATTCAAGTATTAATATACCATTGAACAAGAGTGCAGCAAGAAAAAAAAAGAATTTTCAGTGCTACTCATAAATTTTACGAGCGTCTACACGAGCAGTAGTAACATTTGACGATCTATGACATATTTTATTGCATTTATGGTGAAAATTATTCTATGACTAGCTTCCGCCCGCGACTCCGTCCGCGCGGATGTCGGTCTTCGCGTGGATGGTTTATTTCTCCATTTTGAATAACTCTGACAATGACATCTTATAAATATCTATTGGACCCAAATACGGCTAAGCCTATAATTATTAAGGAGATCCCTCTATTGAGCTACTGCTGTTGAGCTCGCGTTCTGTAGTAAGTATTTTTTTCATAGTAATTCCGACCTTGTATTTACAAATAACTGATCGGAACGGTAATCAAAAAGGTCGCGCTGAAAAGCACGGTTTGAAATTACACGCATACAATATTAATTCCACGGACGACTGCTCGCCACACTGGACACGTCCGCTCGCATCAAAATTCAGAATTTATATGGATCGCGCGGCGCGGAACGCGGCTCCTTATATAGGAGTCGGGGAGGCGTGGCCCGCGTGTGCCGCAAACGGTTCAAGCCAAATCCGACTTTCGGCGCTACAGGTTACGGCGCTGAATCCACTGCGGGTAATGCAACGTGTGTTCGCGGTTCTACAGAACAACGTCTATGAATAAAACTGAAAAATAAGATTTTTTTTCTACGTATTTTTCCAGGATAAAAAGTATCCTATTTTATGCCCAGGATAATAAGGTGTAATTATACCAAGTTTCATCGAAATCGAACCGTTGTTATCACGTGATGCCTGCACATACAGACAGACAGACAGACAGACAAAAATTTTTTTAATCACATATTTGGGTTTGGTATCGATCCAGCAACACCCCCCGCTATTTATTTTTTCAATATTTTCAATGTACAGAATTGACCCTTCTACAGATTTATTATATGTATAGATAGTTTGAGGTCAATATTTTAATCACAGAACATATAAATTGATTTTAATGACTTGCTCGTAAACATAACTATGATCTAATTTATTAATAAAAGCTATGTCCACCGTAAGCAGTACTTAGCTAGATAGGCCATCGTGCCATAGAGCGCAGTATCTTATGTGTTAAATTAATAGATCACGATCGAAATATGTATAACACTGCCCCACTTAAATGGGATTGCGCATGAGGGCATGTTTATCTTATGCCGAAGCTGTGGGCTGACTGACGGGGTGACAGACCACGAAAGAGGTGGTAGGATGAACTGGATATCTTTCTAGAGAATTGGAAAGGTGGTGCACAGTCCTCATCGATGGACATTGGACAGAATAGAGGCGGCCTTTGTTCAGCAGTGGGACAGTACAGGCTAATTTAAAAAAAAAATGTGCCAGCCGGATAGAATAGACTCGTGCAGACATAGGAGGGATGGCACAAAAAGGAAGATGCCCATCAAGAAGATGCAAAGGACGTTTACCAGTGGAATAAGGTTACCAATGTTGATGAATCATAATGATTGTCGCAGCTAGTGATCATAATAGCTACATAATCATCTAACTGTGTACACATGTTTGTATGTATCGTTTTTACGTCAAAGCGGAAGAATCAATTTTGGTACAGAGATTATTGGGTTAGGCAACAAAAAATTGATCAGCTGTGGATAATAGTAGTCTGATGAAGCATCAACAGACTACTCATCATCAGATGACGATGGTTCATTTGAAACATAGGTGCAATTTGGAAATGCAAAGCGGCCTGTCCTGATCTGTGACAGTCCTTATAGGTATTCAGAATGTCTTTGACAAGATTGCCTAAAATAAACAGTGAATTGTTATGGTTTTCTTTTTTTTTATTTAAGTTTGGTTTCCTCATGATTCTAGTCTAGGTTAGGGGTGATAGAAACAAAGTCGGCTGAATTAGTATCCCACTCATGTTAAGCGTTGCAAACACGCTGTACAACTATATTATTTAGATCATATTAGTCACAGAACGGCTCACAACAGTTACAGATGTTATTACAGCCACTCCTACAGACAGGGCACTCTTAGGTAAATATCATAATTACCCACTATTACACTGACTCACAGAAGGTTACTGTACTAATCTACAACCTTATTTCTAACATCCTTATCACATGCCTGCACAGAGCAAGGATCTTATTTTTTTTTCTCCTGAGTATGTAGAACATATTGACTCGGGTCTATACAGCATTACGGCCAAACTCGAGAGATCAGGAGTTTTCTGTTTTTTTCGTATGGTATCTCGCAGTTCAAACTACGAATGTCAGTTACTTCTCAACCAGTCTTTCCTGTGGATACCTTGAATGACCCTAAGGCTTCCAGTCAGGGAGGAGCTTTCTGAAAGTTTTCCTTTTGATGAAGAGGTTATTATTGACTTTTTTTTATAGCAAAGGTTCAGACTAAAGAGCATTTTCCTCAAAGACGTGCTCGTGTTAAAGCTACTGCTTTAATCTCACATTACGATTGGTAAGCAAAGAACTACCTACCCAACCAGCAAAAGTTTGTTGTATAGAAGGCAATAAGAACGTTTTGTAAAAACTAATCGGTGGTCAGATAAAAGGCGTAAGAAGGCGCGCCTACGAAGAAAGTGGCGCAATTATTCAGCCATTCAGTCTTATAGTACAACTTAAATGGTGCCAGGCATCACAATTTTGGCCTATTACAGTTGATGTAACAGTAACGCAATCTCTGTTCGGTGACATATAAGCCACCACAACACTACTTAAGTGTTTTTCGGTACTGTAAAAGTGTTCAATCACTCCACTGCGTCACTAATGTTCATCAAATCATTCGTTCAATTTTTACATTCGTTCACGTCGCTGCAATATATGCTTCATTGTTTTTGACAAGATAATAAAAAGTATACTAGGATATCGTGTTGAGTTAGATACGTATTTGCAAATAAATTATCATTTTGTTGTGATCACAGTTTCTTACGGGAAAAATGACGTGCGGCTGTAATTTCACTGATAAACTATGTAGGGATTTGCGACAATATTTGAGTGCCCCCCTCGAATTATTGAGTTTTTACTAAAAAAGTACGAATTTAATGCCATAAAAATACTTGCAGTTTCCAAAACTTTACTATAGCACTCGTTATGACACATCACAACCACCATTACATGAAATTAGGGTTCCTTATGAATTTGTTCCTGTGCCATAAATGTGATGAATATATTTATTAAACTTGTAAATATACCACGTAAGAAAATATTGATTTAAAAAGTCAGCTGTTCTACGACGACCCCAGATTTATACTTATTAGCAATTATTTATTAACGCTCTGAGTTTTAGTGATAAAGTTGCTGATTTTCCTTAAAATAATATTATATTAATCGAGCTTTTTTTTACGTTGTAAAATCATCAAATGAGTCCTCCCCCCCAGGGCAGGGCGGGAGTGCGGGAGGGACTGTCACACTCGTACTGACTAAAATCCACGATGTCCTTCAATAGCCCTGTAGGTTCCAGGAACACTGTAATTCGATAATTCGGCTTTGGCCCTCTAGAGGGGGGCCCCGTCATTATGCTGACACTCTTTGAGGCGCGCGTGGAACACAACGCGCCGTCGACCTGGGCATGGTCCATGGTCGGACAGCGAGTCGCCCATTACTCGCCGCCCGCATGCCTGCGCCTGCGGTGGCCGGAGATCGTCTGCCGACGTCCGTCGCCGTGGGCGTCTACTGGCCATACATGGCCTCGATTAATGCCAGGCGTGAGAGGTCTCCGCCTATCGCAGCCGTGAGGACACGGCGGTGCTCTGCCCAAGCGGGGCACTCCTGGACCGTATGCTCCACCGTGTCCTCCGGGCGATCCTCGCAGTGGTGACAACCAGGCGTTTCTTCCCTCCTTATCCGACACAGGTACCTCCGGAAACTTCTGTGTCCGGTGAGGACCTGCGTCATGCGGTAGGTCAGGACGCCGTGATGCCTGTCCAGCCACTCCTCAAGTATAATTGAGCTTTGGGAATTAAACCACTATTTAATTTACGTTCTCAATCTAGCGTTTTTTTTCTTTTTCAGCGCAATTTTTAGCAAAATCACTGTCCACATTTAAATAGTACCTACTCCATTCCTTCATTAACGGAAAATGTATTTTGTACAGAACCATGTTCTGTTATTGGATCTTCAACTTGGTTCTGACTATAATTGGTGGTTTCAATGCTTTGTTGTAGAAGAGTGATAGAAATGCCTTTACAAAACAGATTTATCATATAAAAGAGAAAAGATCTCCGTTATGGTAATATTATGTAATAGAGGGACTATAACAGTTATAAAAGAACAAACTTGTTCTAAGATAGTGTCTTTCTGATAAGTTTATTACTACGACTATAACGAGCTTTAACAAACCTTTATATGATAATTTTAAGCTATATAAATGTCATTTAAAACTCGACTATATCATCGAATAACTCTGTTGTCGACTTTTTATGCCCACTATAGTACTATGTACTGTAACGACCGCATAAAAACCTACAATATCACAATATCGCCCTTTACTTGAATTTTCATTCATTTCTACTATAACGAAAGACCCATTATGGTTCCTTCAGAACCTTTATTCTGTACATCAGGCACATTACGGCGACAGTCAACACTGTTATAACGTTCTATCGTTGTATACTAGTCACATTGGAGGTTGCTATAACGCCTGACTATAAAAGCTATACAAAGTCGCGAAGTAAACCTTTACATCAATTCCTAATAGGTCGTTATTGCTGTATGAACTTATAGAGCTAAAATGTATTGTCAAACACTTTTATACAACAACAAGTCACTGCCAATACCTTTATACATCGTTCACCCAGCTTTTTTGAGATATAAGCTTTGATTATAGTACAAAATTGTTGGTTGGGTAGTATATACACTTTGCATATTACTCGGTGTTCAATAATTATATAGGTATTTGCATAATTGCTCTTATAAGGATACGTTAAGATCCGGTAAAATTGAATTAAAGTGATACCTGATGGTGGGTGCTGTGGCGTAACTTAGGAGACGCCTATGTTCCGTGCATTGCAGAAAGTTAAGTGGACACAAAGAAGTGAGGCAATCGTATTAGCCTGAAATAATCTTGCCGGGAAAATACTCGTAAATGAATTGTTATCAAAAAGAGAAAAGCTAAATTTCAACTTTAAAGACACAGGAAATGGTCCGAAATATGTAACTATTCATAAATGCAACACCATTTTCTAATGATGCTTTTTTTTTTTGCTTCGTAAAATCATCAAATGAGTCCTCCCACCCCGGGCAGGGCGGGAGGGACTGTCAGACTTGTACTGACTAAAATCCACGGTGTCCTTCAATAGCCCTTTATGTTCAGGGGTCACGGTAATGAGATAAGTCCCGCGACCCCGGCAGGCTTTGGCCCTCTAGAGAGTGGGCCCCGTCATTATGCTGACGCTCTTTGAGGCGCGCGTGGAACACAACGCGCCGTCGTCCCGGGCATGGTCCATGGTCGGGCAGCGAGTTGCCCTTTACTCGCCGCCCGCATGCCCGCTTCTAATGATGCTTGGCAGAAATTACAGAATGCGACCTGCTATACAATCCTCAAACACACTTCTTTTGTCTTTGCAGCTGGTTAAATACACACCGGTTGCGAGTAGTTGCTACGCACCAAATTGACCTTTCAAAAATCTATTTATCCTGAAAAACGGTGCTAAAATAAATAACAATTTAGACACAAACTTAATACTGTCAAAAATCTGAATAATATAGAATCATAAGACCGTGAATCGTGACAATTATGGTGTGACAAAATGTTTTACGTACTGATTTTAACAAACCTCATCTTTTCACAATAAGGGTTTGGCAAACCGACAATTTCGAATATTTCTACCTTTTCGATCGATTATATTTGTGGTCTAGTTAGCAAAATTGGCTAATTACTCACGATTATTGAAACAGATAAGCTGTTGGTACATAATTATCACCAACGTTTTAATTTCTTTAAGTGCTTTGTAATTATTGTTCTATTCTGTTAAGTGTTTTTAGTTTGTGTATTCGTTGTTTCGTGATTGGCGGTTCCGGCATTTAATAATGACAACTGACTCATCATCATCATCATCATCAGCCTATAAATGTTCCCACTGCTGGGACACAGGCCTCCTCTCTGTGAGAGGGAGTGGGCCGTAATCTACCACGCGGGCCCAGTGCGGATTGGTAGATGTCACATGTCTTCGAATTTTTGGTTCTAGGACATGCCGGTTTCCTCACGATGTTTTCCTTCACCGTTTAGAGAGCAGTGGTTTTGAAATAAATTACACAAAGTAATGCGCCTGACGGGGTTCGAACCCACGACCTACAACTCGTAAGTCGAGGCCGATACCACTGGGCCACCACTGCTCTGACAACTGACTACCATACTTTAATAATTGTGCTATTTGTAGAAACGTTTGGCCACATAATGGCTGCACCAATCATAGATTGAATGTTACTTGTACTCGTACAGTTGGTTTCATCAATTGGTTACCTGTAACGAGCGTAGGTGCTTCCAACGGGGGGTAACCACATCTTGACGCGGACTGTACTTCATAAAACTTCGATATTATAAAAGATGGTATAGAGTCGCTGCTGGTCGATCTCGTTCAACCCTTTTAAATGCTACTTGGCTTTTATTATCTTCTCAACATTCTCTCTCAGTATCCAAGTTGTGTTCAATTTGAGATGATGGGTCAGACTAATATTAAACATCATTTGGGCATCATCGAGTTAACGAGAGAGCAAAGGAGTGATTTATCAAAACACAGTCATGGCACAATGAAGCAAAGCGCAAATAAATTGGTATTCTACGGGAAAGGGTAATTAGAAATGAGCCAATTTATGCATTGCTCGTGGATGTGAAAATCACATCTTTTCTCTTCTCCATTCACTCAAAATTGAACTTTCTTTGATTAAAAAGAAACATGGAAATAGAAATCGGAAGACAGCTTCACTTTCATTCAGCATCATAGGAACATGTCTATTTGTAAAAGTAATAAAAAAAAACTGTTGTAACGCTTAAAACTGATTAATAGCTCTTTAATAAATGGAGCGAGAAATCAAAGAGTGCTCACACGCATACATCGGATTGGTACGGCTAGACCACTAGCACCGTCAGGCAAAACGTAACATTCGGGTAACCCCATCCTTATTCCAACTTCTAAAGGTAGAAAATCGTGTGGGTTTTATGTAAATGTGTTTGGTAAATAGATCTGTGACGTATGACGGACGCAATGCCACAGTTGCCAAAGTGCATGCAAGCCGGGTGTGCAACTAGTGGCCTATGGATACAATTACCGTTCCTCTAGAGTTAAGATTTTTTAACTACAATCAATTAGACGTGTAGATATTGGAATTTCAGTTTCGTAATAATGTGTTTTTTTTTCAGGGTCAAGTTGAAAAGAAAGTGGTGGACACACGGTCACCGTTGAACAATCGTTTTTCTATCGGACAATGGAAACTAAAGGCCTTATCTTCGTTAAGTTGCAGTTGTAATTTTACATGGTTGATTTGCTTGAATGGATTTTGAACCGAATTAAATAGGTATTTCAATGAAACAACAACTAAGATCTTACACATATAATTACGAGTATTATCCATACATACCTAGTACCTATCTATTCATCGAGTTGCGTTACCTATCAATTTTTTGGGAAGTATTTCTTCCCAATAAAAAACAATTGAATCGTGGGCATGCACAGAGTTGATTCAATTACAGTTTTCTTCTCGTTGTATAGACACATATCATTTCATTTGCATGTTACCTGTAGGGTCATTTTTTGTTTCATTTGCCAATATTCATTAGGATCACAACTAATTCCTAATTTATTTTATTTCCACGCACCACTTACACTGCATTTTCTGCTCTACAAACCCATAAGATGTTGTATCTCACATGCGTCACGGATTGCGTAAAAACCTATGCAATGGAGTAAACGCTACGGTTTTTAACTTGCTATGAATGACTACTTCCTCTCAGTAATAGGACATTGTGTGACGCAATATAGCTCTTATTACGTACTCTATTAGTATGATATCCGTGTTGCATAGTTGTTTAGATATGTCGTGGGAGCCGGCCTTTAGAAATTATCTGTCTAGTGTCTGGTTCGCGGGCGAGAGTTTTAGGGTACAACATACTAATGAATGGGAAGTGGAATTATTTACTTTGCAGGTTTGATTTTGAATCACTTTTACGAGATATTTTCTTAACGAACTGGTAGACAGTAGTTCCTATCTGTCTTCAGCCCGGTTTACACTTCAATAAGTACTCACAACTCAGACAGTTATGTAATAAGTAGTAAGATGTAAGTAGCGTCCAAACGGGCGGAGTGAGGTAGTCATAAGTTGCCGAGAAGAAGACTAGTCGCGTTTCGCGTTGTTTTAATCCAGAAAATGGATGTTGAATTACTCAACACCAATTAACGTGCTATAATAAGAGAAATAGTATCAATACTTGCACAACACATTGAAAGTGAAATATAATAAGTCTGCATGCCGCCGGGCCAGTTAAGTTGGCGGGGCGCGGGAGACGCGAGAGAGGGAGCTACTTCGCACTGGACTCGCCAAAAAATAGGATCGTGATCTATTCAACTCAACTAAATCGACAACTTGCTACTTAACTCGCTTTTGCCGTTCAAACAACATTAACAACTTAACTCGGCGATGACGCAAGTTAACTCGCTACTGTACTTATTAAGTGTAAATCGGGCTTTCCGCTAAGAAGAAATGGCGAAGGATATTTAAATTACTTTACACTATAGCTTTTAGTAGGTACCTAATCTCCAGCGACTTGAGGTAGTTTTCTTTATGTGATTCATTCGAAAACATGTATCACCGCTTTTAATGTATCACATTTGTTATAGAGAAGAAGTGCATTGTGCACCAAACATTGCATTCATGCGTCCATTCATTGCATAGATCCGAGATTCTGGATGGTCCATGTTGTTTTAAGCTATCACAATTTCTTAAATAAATAAATTGTTTATTTGAATTACTTGAAATGTTTACAATATTAGGGCCTTATTATTACTATTGGTATAAAATAAATTGGATTCTAGCCTGAACTAGGAATAATTCTGTTAACTCACACACATATCAGACAAATGAGTAGGTCGCTCACTCTTGGAAATGGAGCAATGAGTGCAACAAGGCCACAATGATAATAACGATTACATGGTTATTCTGTCCATATAAACTGGATTGGAGGCATGCGGACGGCGAGTAATGGGTGACATGCTGTCCGATCAATGGACCTAGGGTCGACTGCGCGTCAAGTTCCACGCGCGCCTCAAAGAGCTGTCCGCAATATGACGGGGTCCTCCTTAGAGGGCCAAAGCCTGCCGGGGTCGCGGGACTGTCATATCAAGTAACCTTGACCCTGGAACGCAAAGAATTTTAGTCAGTACGAGACTGACAGTCCCTCCCGTTTCGCCCCGGGCGGGAGGACTCATTTGATGGTTATACCACAATAAAAAAATGGGTGCAACAAGGCCACAATGATAATGACGATTACATACAGTTATTCTGTCCAGGTTGACTGGATTCGTTGCTGACCTAGACCCCAAATTATTTGCGAATATTCTCAAAGAAGAACAAGTTCTTATTAAAATTAATTGAGTCGATAATAAGATGTGAGCGATAAAATAACAACTTAATTTTTGCCATTTTTTATTTCGATGATAAGTTGGTAAAGTGTGAAGAATTAATAAAACAACGGGGTATCGATAGTAATTTCGTGTATGATATATCGAAAGGAAACAGTATACAGACGTGTTCAGTCCATATTTGGATTGTAGTATCGATTTAATAAGAACTAGTTTTATCCGTGGATTCGTACATGCAATTAATCTTTTTTTTTTACTTTAAGCTGTTTTTATGCCTAATAGCGGTATATAACCGCTCTGCTTATGTATTATGTGGTTACAAACATGTCTCTTGAATGAACACTGCACTAAAGCTTATGTGCTGCGAAGCTTACAGGTCGTTTTCGCTGCAGGAGTGCACAAATATCTGCTAGCACCGCTTGCTCGCTCTCGGCTCTCATTTTATAGGAAAATTAGACATCTCCTCTCCTCTCCGCTTTGGTGGTTACTGGGCCTTAATCCATTTCAGATCTAAGCGATATTGGATAGTTTCTATATTTTATGTTCTTTTTATACTATGTAATATTGTGTAGTGTTTAAATTTAATTTCTCGAGTGTGCATATTATGTAAAAAAACAGATTCAAATAAAAATGTAAACATTTCAAAAATAGAAACTTATCATCTCAGCCAGAGTTTCGCTAATAGCTAATTTAATTTGACCTTGTAAATATGATTGTTTTATTGCACATGGATTCTGTTATGGTGCCATTTATAACAAACATAAGAGCATAGCTAACTCATATGTAAATGAAGTTGTATTGAATGTAAGCCGTGAGATCGAGATTGAGAACAATAGATAACATATCAACAAGCTAGAAGTTAACAGAAAACATAAGTTTTATTTAGTAGATTTGTTTGTTTTAGTTTCAAAATAAAATAACCATGGAAAACAATTCTATCCTGATATTTTGTAAAAGTAGGTTATTAATTTTACACATCCTAAATTATTTGAATGAAAATTATTTTTTCGTACCACTTGCTCAAAAAAGTGACATTCTATGCCACAAAAAGCGAACATAACAATAGTCACTATTAATCTGTTAAAAACAGGGAAAGAAAATTGTACTGAATTTCATTCATCCTCTAGGGGGAGAATGTGATTTAAATTTGGAATACTTACCGGAATTTATACTGAACTACATAGCTGTGTTTACACCATTGAGTTTGTATGTAAAGCATTATACATCTTTTTGAAAAAGGAATACGCATTTATTATGCAGTTATGATTACTAATAAAATTACGAAAACCGACGAGGCCGTATGAGCTTGATGCCTTTGCTTTTCCGACAAAAAAATATTAGTCTAGGAATTTGCCGTGTTTTTGTTTTCTTCAAATACATAAACGTTAAGTTTATTTTAATTTATTTTAATTGTCATTATTTTTAATAAATGCTTATCACATAGGTATTATTATTGTGTTAATTTTTTCGCAAATGGTACGAAAAGTAGAGTATTTTCCTCGGTGATAAAGCTGTCTTAGTCTTGGGTGAACTTAAATCCCTCGCTACACTCAGGACTCGTGTTAAATATCTCGCTTCGCTCGTGATTTAAGTTTTTAACACCCTCGCTACGCTCGGGAGTAAACCTCGAGTCCTTCGTTACGCTCGCGATTTAAATCGTCACCCGCGACAGAAGACACTGCTTTATCCCCTTGGTTAATAATCTACTAATAACAACATTAAAATCGTCATCTGAGGCCCTAGCATGAATTGTATTGGGTACCTACGACGCAAATTATATGGAAAATAAAAAAGCGTCTCTAGTGTATAAACGAGGAACTAATTCTGTCCATCAAAGTCCACGTTTACTTTTCATCACAAAAACATGAAAACTCGTAATAGGATCTCTGTTTCCACGTAAAAAAATGCATCCAATTGATAAAGTTATTTTGTATCCATATTTTATTAAGAACCATTTACTCAAAACCAATATGCAAATAATATTTTCTGTGTATCCTATTCACAACAAAGACTGCTCTACTTACTTACTCACTCATAATATTTCCCGGTATAATTCCACCCAGCTCTACAACCGGTCACTTCAATCGATACCGACCATAACCCTTGACACTTGGCTCCGTTTCAGTGTGTCCCACGATGGGCAGGCGCCTTGAATGTCAACAGTCATGGCACTGCGCATTCTCCAGACCGAAGGCAAAACCCACTGGACTATTGTTTTGGAGACTAGGGTCTGTACCACCATCTATTTTTGTAGTACTACCAACTCGCACCAGTTTCGCACGAACAATAAAGCTTTTATACAGGGTGGGCCAGGCCCGATGGATATAATTATTTTTTTTAGGTTGTCGGCTTAGGGACCTATTTGTACCCGCCAGGAAAAAAGTCGCTTGTCACCCGCTTACAGGATATGATTTTTTTTTATTTTAATTTTAGAAATAATACCACTTTTAATGTTTTCATGATTTTTATTGACTTTTAAAATAAAAAAATCTACTATTTTTTTATTTTAGGTGCTTACTTAGACATTGTACTCTCTCAGAAAAAAATTCAAACTGATCTGCAAAGAAGTGCATTTAATTTCATATCAATGCAAGAATATTACTTTCCTTGAGATCGACAGATATTTCAAAAATTCCAATTAAAAATTTAAAAAAATCCTGGCGGGTACAAATAGGTTTCTAAGCCGACTACCTAAAAAATTTACTCTTTTGGGTTATGCCACACTCACCGAATTCTAATATATATGAAGAACAATTATCTTCATATAACAGAATTAAAATTACGCCTCTACATCTTCTACAAAATACCGTCCATTGGTGAACACGAAAATTGGTCCGTTAGTTGAGTTTATCATATTTGCACAGACTGACAAACAGACACCAATTTCGTTTTATAATAATTGAATAGATTAATACATTAAATACAAATAATTAATGAAATATTTTTAGCTCCATCTCTTTCTCACACTGAATTAAGATAAAAACAGTTCTGCTATAAGAGGTTATGGTAGGCCCCCAGATCTTTTATCTGAAATAAATAAACGATTTTATTTAAATAAAAATCTTATTTGCTATCCGTATCCGACGTTATCGGGATTCTTTTCTTTTATTGATAAAGATGTCTTGTTTTTTAACGTATTTATTGTCCATTGTTTATGTTAATGTGCATTGTAGAATGTACAATTTTATTGCTAGGTACTTTTTATATAAAAAACCTGCAATATTGTTGCTTCTGATAAAGATTATATTTTTATGACAGGTTTAAGTGATCATCAGAGAATTTTCAGTGGATTTTTTCAAGGTTTATTAAATGACCATTTGCATCTTCTGTATTTTATATAATAAATAATGAGCATGATAAGCCATTATTATTCTGTCTACCATGCTTAGTGAATAGATAAATAATATCACAATAGACCGTAATAAGCGAATGTAGGGCACATGTTCAGTGACCGCAGTCCGTTTATAAACATACAGTGGATTTCATTTATAACGCCCGTGGTTGTAGCGACCATTTGCCTATAGCGACGTTAAATCTAAGTCCCTTGAATTAAAAGCATACTTTAGTACAAAATTCATGTGGCTATAGCGACTTCGGATGTAACGCCGATTTCGATAGCGACTGTTTTTTGTGAATCATTTCTAACAAATTCCTAGAATTCCTATGCAGATACTACGACCGGCGTTGGCCGCCAAAGACACAAGGATTTATTTCACAAACATTTCTTATCTTTTATTTACATCCACACAGATGGTCAGCAAAAGTGGAGGCCTTTACCTTTTGTTTGTAGATATCAGCTAAATAGGTAGGGAAGCATGTACGTTTGGGAGTTAAAATGGTTCAATTACAAAGTGATATTCTGAGTAATATTACATATTTTGTTGAAATAAACCAGTGAATAACTATGGGTGCAAATATTTTCAATAATAAATGAATATAAGCTGTACACGTGTTCGTGTCTGTATCTCTTTACCTTTGCCTGTAACGACTTCCGGATATAACGATGAAAAACTAATCGCCCCCTTCATCGTCGTTATACCCGAAATCCACTATACTACATGCAACTGATTCTATATTCTAGCCCTGACGGGATGAGGAATAACGTATTCTTTAATTATTTCGATTCTAGCACTGGCTTGTGGAAGAATCACGTTGGGCATCGCCCAAAATTTTTTTTACATTTGTAAAATCATGAGTACTCTCACCTAGGGCGGGACGGGAGGGACTGTCAGACTTGTACTGACTAAAATCCACGGTGATCCTTCAGTAGCCCTCTACGTACCAGGGTCACGGTTGCCTGATGAGACAGCCCCGCGACCCTCTAACAAACATAACGTTAATACTAGTTGTGGTGGCGGCATTTCGGTTGTCAATCTGGTTATTTTTTCCTACTCCTCCACTATTCTTTTCTGATTAATGTCGTGCAGGATCCAAGACAGGTAAATTCATTCTCCGGGACACGTCGAGCTTCATTGTCTCGACGCTTTTCTGGTGGTTGCGACTGTTGATTCCGGCTTTCAGGAGTGGCAGTGGTTTGGGAATGTGTGGTGGGATTGTCCCAAAAAAAATCTGGTCGTCACCACCTTTTTGTCGTTTATACCTAATCCTTTGATGATTAGGTGATGAAATCTTCAAATGAAACCCCTAGGTGAAACGATAGGCACTTTCAAACTCTGACTGACTAAAAAGCCTGTGCCTTTAGTTGCCCTTTTCGTTCCAGGGTCATGGTTAATTCGGTCCCGCGATGTCATATAATCCTCACACAATCGACCTGTCTATTTTGACGACACGGTTCGCACAATGGCTGAGCGTTTGAATGCTGCGCCGTGTCGCGGGTTCGATCCCCGTACGCAACAAATATTTGTATGCTCTACAAGGAGTTGTTTCGGGTTGGGTGTTTGTGTAGGTATGTGAGATTCTATGTTTGTAAACGCACCTAGGATTCCTAAAGTGGGGCAACGTTTTATTAAAAAAAAAAAAACGAAAAATATAAAATACTAGCTCCTATCTCCCTTTTTTACCTTACGGCGAAGCAAAAAGTTTTGATTTTTATTTCTCGATATCGCATGGGTTTTAACAAAAAATTTCATTCAATTTGTGGTCCCAAACTTTAATGTTGTTCACACGATCGTTCAGTTAACTCTTAACAGTCGATTTGTCACGTTGACAGCAAACACTTGATAGAAATTAGTCGAACGACTGGCGGCCATTATAATCGATCAGCCACCTGACAAAATCACTTCACTTCACTTGATATTAAAAAAGAAAAGTAAAGTGAGCGAAATATTTGATAGACTATCAAAGCTAGCATAATAAATTGTAAGCAGTTTCTAGTTTATTTTTATAAATCCCCGGTTTAGATAATAATCTTAACTCCATTATTGTAAATGTTATAATTTTGTAGTTACTAACAATAAAGTTGTGTAATATCTAACATAGCCTAGATTATAACAACATAAAAAATATAAATTACTTTCTGTGACTTATATCTTAAACTTTTATGTTTTTTCGTGATTTTATTGTGGGGGCTTTCTATTACATAATTTCACGTAAAAAACTTGCAGTCAACTACATCCGGTAACATCGGAAGCCGACTTCAACGTAGTTGGAATTAGGACAAGGATCAGTGGTGGCCCAGTGGTATCGGCCTCGACTTACGAGTTGTAAGTCGTGAGTTCGAACCCCGTCAGGCGCATTACTTTGTGTAATTTATTTCAACACCACTGCTCTCAAAACGGTGAAGGAAAACATCGTGAGGAAACCGGCATGTCCTAGAACCAAAAATTCGAAGACATGTGACATCTACCAATCCGCACTGGGCCCGCGTGGTAGATTACGGCCCACTCCCTCTCACAGACAGGAGGCCTGTGTCCCAGCAGTGGGAACGTTTATAGGCTGATGATGATGATGATGAGTTGATGATCCAATTTTGTGTCAAGAGGTTTTTTTTTAATTGATTTTCTCGAGAAACAAAGCTGAGGCCTAAGACGGAACAAGCTTAATCTAGAAGGAACGGGAACTCTAGCGTATTTCGCAAGGATGGTGGTCACTTATCAGGCTGCACTGCTGACCACCTTCAATGGGATCGCTCAACCGTCATCGCAGAATACATCAGGTCTGTATCTAAAGGTGGCACTGCCCGGAATGAACCGCTAGAATATGGATCCCAAAAATGATATCTTTGGACTTCTACCTACCACTGCTGACCATGAATCTCTAAGAAGGTTTGCTACAATTTAGTAAAGATTGCTAGTCATCATCCATTTCCGACAAATTAGTGATTATTTGGGACTTTAAAAACTTTACATGGTGATGAAAGTATTGGATAGATCCCGCTTTGTTTAAATACGTGCAAATGAAACAGAATGCCTTTTTTTTTAGGTGGTAAAATCATCAAATGAGTCCTCCCGCCCTGGGTGGGGCGGAAGGGACTGTCAGACTCTTACTGACTAAAATCCACCCGTGTTCCTTCGGATGCCCTTTACGTTTCGGGGCCACGGGCCCGGGCTTGGTCCTTGGTCGGACGACGAGCTACCCATTACTCACCGTCCGCAAGCCCGCTCCGCCGTTGTGCCCTCTGCTAATCAGAGGGACACGCGTTGGAGCGTCCACACGACAGGCTATCCGCATACGGGCAAAGAGACCCCTTAGGCACACAGTGCTTAAGGAAGAGTTTTTGCCCGCATCCCAGGGTGCACCGGCCCGAAAAACTGGTCTTCCCCACGTATCCGAGAGGGAACTCCATTGCAGTCCACAGGCGCACGTAGAGGTTTCCTGTCTTAGCACCCCGCCTTTTCGCCACTTTGAAAACTGTTCTGAAATAATAAAACTCGCATGAAATGTACGTCTAACTAATTATTTCGAAACAATACCTAAATAATTTAATTGTAAGTTTTACATTACAACAGACATATTAATAATTTTAGGCATTACTAAAACTTATTACTCAGACTTTTGCAACTCTAAACTGAACGTTAATTTCAACAACGCGTAAAATTAGGAAATAATATAATTATTCAAGTCAAGTTTAAAAACGTATGTTTGTTTTTTTTTAGTTAAAAACTAGCTGTATCAGTTAGATTATCGCTTGTAGACAATCAGGTGTATAGCGGTCACGATTTGCGAGAAAACGTTTGACATTTGGAAGCCATTTTGCGTAGATATCTAGAACGTTCGTTCGTATGTAGATGTAATAGAAAAATCAAGGGCGTGATCGAGAATAGTCGTGCCTAATAGCCTGTAGCTCTGTTAGCATTGTTGTCTAATTATTTGATTGTAATTTTTTGTGGATGTTTGAAGAATGAGGTATGCCATGTTGTGTGGTCCTGTTAGACATCGTATTATTATTTTATAAATGTTTTATGCATTAAGGGCGCATAACCAGAAAGTTGGCAACGTCGCAAATAGCTGTCAAATATTTACAAGTTTTAATTAATTTGGTAAATTTACTGGATATGAAAATAAGAAAAAATGCTCTGTAGTGCACTAAAATATTGATATAGGAATGCTATCAAAACACTGAATTTGATGTTGTCACCGTTTCAGGTTTAAAAAAGTCGTTTGGAAGGTTTCCAAATCCTTTTTTTACATCTAAAACTATTTATTCGTTGTTACGATATTACTCATTGCATTCCCATATCAATGTTTTAGTGCACTACAGAGCCATATTTCTTATTTCCATACAATAACATTGCTAAATTAATAAAAACTTGTTAATATTTGACGACTATTAACGACGTTGCCAACTTTCAGAATAAGCGCTCTTAACACATGCGTCGTCAATTTCAAACATATGCTATGGAAAGAAAAATTCGACCCGCCGAGCCATCAAGGTCCCACTTACAAGGGTCAAATTCTTCAATCCATTTCTAACGTCTTACGGTAACGTTTCAAGACATCTATTGCAGAGTATTATTGTTATATTTGATTTGTTAAGTGTGAGCGATCATGAACTTAATTGGTTCAACATCAATCGTTCAGTACATAAAAGTATGTCTTTAATTACTCTTTTATGGAAATCGTTAGCTATTACATTAATTAGGTACTTTAGTCTTTATTCCTGTTACTCATATAGCCTTCTGTGAACCTTCATACATATGGATAATTGGAAATGTATAGCTGTATGACGGAATTAGGATTCGATGGCGACCTTTTGTTCCGTAAAACTAGCGCCTTTGCTTTATTTAGTGTTGAACTTTATGTTCACTGTACCATATTTATGGTTAAACATTGTATTCCACTCATTCTTGCAATAATGAAAATGGCCGCCATGTTCCTGTAGAGGGATTGGGTCAGAATTAAATGAAACGAGAATACCTACGCATTAACTTTAACTACTTATAACGCTTCTTTTAATGACAATCAGCCCCAATAATAAATAATAGTAATGCATTCAAAGATTTTCGAAAATTCGATTCGTCCACACCCGGGAATCGAACCGGCTAAAATCTGAAAAAATTGTCCCTGTACTTTTATAGAGAATTTTCGAAAATCTTTGAATGCAGTTTGCTTTCTATTCAAAAATAAAGGAATGTTTCCTTTGAGTAAAATTTTCTATCCTGCAGTATTAAGAGTACTTTCCCTCCAGGTGGCATTACAAAATTCCACCCTGTATGTGCACCATTTGTAACCCAGATCCGTTCGTTTTAACTTGCGTGAGGAACAATCATCTAAACCTTCGCATTTATAATGTTATTGTATGATTTTTCCAAAGTATGACGAAGAACGTCAATCAGGAACCGTAACAACTATTCTTCAACACTTTTTGCACAATTACGACATCGATAAAAATCCTTAAACTGTCGCCGCAGGGTCGAGCAGTAAATAAAACTTAAATAATTACTTTTGCAATAAAAACATTATCAGTCATACAAGCAATAATGTGAGTTATATGGTAATCTTTATTAATTGACATTTGAATTGCAGGAGTGTCAAATAAAACTGGTTTTTCCTTATAATTCAGTTTGTCAGTGATCTTTTCGGATGTTTTCCGGGTTGGGATCTAATTACCGAAGTTAGTTGTAAATAGAGTAGGTGTCATTTTTTTGTGGAATGTCTGTGGACATGCCAATGCGCTTTATGTTGAATCTAAAAGGTCAGTCAATTATGTGCATTCTTACAAACATGACTCTGCGGAAATCTTTAATTTTATTTTGTTTTACCGATCATACTTACCTACAAAGTGATAAAAAAGAGTGAATTTGAAAATTCTTGAATAATTCGGCGATCATAGAAATTCTAATCTTTGGAATTAAGTATTTTATTTGAATAGATTCATAATATAATTGTTCCATTGCAGAAATAAGTCTAAAAAACCGTACTCCAAATTATTCATCCCTAGTTGATGCCTGCGGTTTGGCTCGCGCCTATAATAGCTTCTCTGTACCCAAACTCATCAAAATCTATACAGCCATTTTTAGCGTGAAAACGGAACAACGCACACACTTTGGATTTATATTTATTTCACAGAATTAAAACCTAAAATCATAATACTTAACCATTTACTTACCAATGAGGGCTATCGCGTGTGAATTCACCGCTAGAGGCGCTAGTGTAGCGTGAGGTCCCGAAATGTTTGTTTATTGGCGGGCTGCACAGTTTTATTTCTTTTTAGTTTACTTTCTGAGGTATTATGAAATATTTAATGACATATTATTCTTATTACGGCAAATACAAGTTACGGGTCAATGAATATCAGTGCTAAAGCGATACTAAGAAAAAGAGGTGCAAAGTTAAGCGGACTGAAAGACCAGCTAATTCAGAGGTTAGCTAATTCAGAGTTAGTTGTTTACTGTTTACAAGCATATTTTATTATTTAATGTTTTGACGCCACAGTCCAGAATAATAACAAAAACAGGACCTCACTCGCCAGTGGCGCTATCTGGTGAGCAAAAAAACGGTAGCCCTCATTAACACTCTTCAAAAGTCCACCTTTATTCCTTAAACAACCGTCACTGATGTCAAAAAAAAAAAAACAATTAAAAATAAATCAATCAACCTGCCATGTCACTTCATTGACCTTACATCACCTCAAAACCCCTAGTATCTCCACGACTGGACTGACGTTCAACTGACAACTTGCCTCACAAAAACAACCCTTAAAACCATGATATAAAGGCTATATTACCGTAAAATGTTGGACGTGGGTGGATCAAGGCTAGGGAGCGCCAGGGAGTGGCCATCTGTCAGACTCCGATTGAAATAGTCGGAAGAACGATAAATGATTTTAATTTCTGTCTGCTCCGAAAAAAGATTAACATTATTTTGGCACGTTTGTACTGCAGAAGGAATGTTATTGATTTATTTGTTGAATTGATAATTTAAAGCTACGTAAGTATAAATCTTGTTTTGTTTAAGTTACTTCTTGATTTTGTTTGACACTGAAAACTTTTTTACGTGGTAAAATCATCCTCCCATCAATCCTCCCGCCCAGAACAGGACGGGAGGGACTGTCAGACTTGTACTGACTAAATTCCACGGTGTCCTTCAATAGCCCTTTATGTTCCGGGGCCATGGTTATCCGATAGTCCCGCGACCCCGGCAGGCTTTGGCCCTCTATGCCCGTTATTGCGCTGACAGCTCTTTAGCCCTAGAAAACATTTGCTTTTATTTATTAAAACTATAAAGTCTGACTACGTGCGTTTTTTATCACCAGAGCCAAGCAGAATAATTCCTCACTTACTGTCTGATTCTCTATGCTTTAGCCATTATCATGTTTCTAGGAATATATTCACTATCAATCACACCTTTTAACAAAATAGATGCCTTTGTCTTAGCAGTGAGTAAATTCTAGGCATAATAAAAAGTATACTTTTCAGCGTTTAAATACTACACGTTTGTACGAATCTATTTGGCAACGGATTTCCTGTAGAACACAAACCTCTAACAGAAGAAACTATATTTTAACACGTTCGGTGCGGTATCGGGTCGATTGTATCCGATGCTCATCTTGCCACTGGTGCGGGGTAAAAATTACTGTGCCAACCGCTGGTGCGGGACAGATATATTCTGTCTCCCTATGAATATGAATAAGATAGTTAGTGTTTTAGAATTGCCTCTTTAAATAAATAGTAAAGATACCAAAAAATTGCATCGGATCCTTTCGACCCGATGCCGACTGGAGCGAATTTTTTTACGTCTAGTGCGTTTATCGGATCTAAACGACCCGATACCCGATGACCCCATAGCCGCACTAGATTACATGTTAGTAGAGCTAGTGAGGTCCTCCAGGTTAGATGACTTTTTATCCTAATTAGAAGAGAAAGTATATGAAAAATGATACCCTTCTTTGAGGAGTGGCTGGATAGGCGTCACGGCGTACTGACCTACCACCTGACGCAGGTCCTCACCGGACACGGAAGTTTCGGGAGGTACCTGTGTCGGATGAGGAAGGAAGAAAGGCCTGGGTGTCACCACTGCGAGGATCACCCGGAGGACACGGTGGAGCATACGGTGCAGGACTGCCCCGCTTGGGCAGAGCACCGCCGTGTGCTCACAGCGGTGATAGGCGGCAACCTCTCGCGCCCGGAATTGGTCGAGGCCATGCTGTGGGGTGAGATCGAGTGGAAAGCGGTGGCTTCTTTCTGCGAAGCAGTCATGCTAGCGAAGGAGGAGGCGGGAGGCGCGAGGAAGAGGACAGCATCCACCTCACGACCTAGCCGCAGTGGTAGACGCCCACGGCGACGGACGTCGCAGGACTATTTCCGGCCAACAGGCGCGGGCATGCGGGCGGCAAGTAATGGGCGACTCGCTGTCTGATCATGGACCATGCCCAGGTTGACGGCCCGTTGTTTTCCACGCGCGCCTCAAAGAATGTCAGTTCAACGACGGGGGCATCCTTAGAGGGCCAAAGCCTGCCGCGGTCGTGGGACTTATGAGTTAACGTGACCCCGGAACGTAAAGGGCTATTGAAGGACACCATGGATTTCCTGCCCTACACTGGGTGGGAGGACTCATTTGACGATTTTATGACGATAAAATTACATCAATAAAAAAAAAATATTTGTATCGGTATCCTCAAACAGCGCTTCGCACTAAAAACTACATTGTTAAGTTCCGACATCCACGCGAACGAAGTCGCGGGCACAGCTAGTATAATAATAAAATATAAATATAGGTATAAAATATAAATATGTATAAGTACATAAAAAAAAACTGAAATGTAGCCTCTATTATAAGTACATTTTATCGATATATATTTTTCGTTTAGTCATCCACAACACTAAAAGTATATCGACACTTTAACTAACTAGTGCGGATATGGGGTCGGAAAGATCCGACAAACAATACCTTTATTTACACGCAAACCATTCAGTGCATCTACCTACGACTTCAGCCTTTTATTGAATATTTATTTGTCAACATATTGGTATAAAGGAAAATGCTATTGTCATTATCCCTATTAAGATAAGTCCTTCTAAACAGACCTAAGTCGAACGGGTCGTTCCGACCCAGCACCGCACCAGGGACAAGTCGCGCTTCGGATATAATCGACCCGATGCCGCACCAACTGAAAGTCATCAAATTTGACTAACGCAGTGAACGTGTTAAAATCAAAATTCTATAGAAAATATACCTGAAAAAAAAATGAATTCAGCATACCCCACAACTACCCATCAGTCATTACCCAATAACTAACATATGATAATGACGAGATCATAAAACCGCAAGATAGATCCCCAGCCACTCAGTCCCGCGCACAATGGAGCGGAATACCGGCGCAAGCGCAGGACAATTAGACTAAATATTTGGGGCCACCCACTCGTGATAGGTATCGCACTGCACTGTCGCTTGTCTATGAAGGGTACGGGGCGTGGCTGCAGGTCGTGTAGTCATCGGGAATTATTAGCATTTGATTTCGTTAAATAAGAAGATAGGTGAAGAATCGTGACTTTTAAACAGGTGGCAATAAATAACAAATTTGCTTGCATGTCTGTCTTCACACTTCACCGTCTTTGACTTATTGGAGTCTCTTGCCGGTTATGGAGTTTCTTGCCGGTTCTTCTCTATGGAAACGACCAACCCGAACCGTGCCAATTTTTTTTCTCGACGTTTTATAAGTGCCCATTGAGGCCCATGTAAAATAAAATATTTTGATTCTGAAGCCCTCGGCAATTTAGGTTATGGGTCTCTCACTCTGAGTAATTTAGGTTAGTTTTCTATAGACTGTACCTACAGAAATATTAATGTTACTAAAGACCAAAGTAGAACTCTAAAAAGTCATAAAGCAGTTATGAGAGAAACAGGAACGTAGCGAGCTCGAATTTTTTTTGAACCATCCACTGGAACTCGGCGCCTAAAAGAACAACGGGGTCTAAGGTACTAGGTAGGGCCCAGAGATGTTCAGCAAAATAATGGGTAGGCGAACTATTGTTTTTCGAAATTGGGACCGTGTCCAAAAGGATGACATTCGGGAAAGACGTTCCTGTCTTCGATAATATTGCTATAATATATTAACGTTGCTTAGTTAATTAAATAGCATGATTAGAAGATAGTTCTTTTCTTTTTTTTTAAAGTAAAATTAACAACATCAGCTAAAGGTACCAACTACTCATGCTTCGACACAAATGTATGTTTGTTATGAAATAAATAAATTGAATTAAAGAAAAAATGAGTGTAGATCGGATTGTCACTTTGCCGCTTGTTTGTTTTTTTTTTTATTTTTGTGCTGTGGTCGTCCAGCTGTACAGCCAGGATTTTTTATGTTCAATATTTAAAAAATGGCAAACATTTTGTCGAAATCTGTGAAATTTTAGAGAAATAGTTGAAACTAAATTATTTTAAAGTCATTATTTATATTCTTAATATTTAACTTTATGTTATTTTAATTTTAAATCGCTCTGTAATTTCGTGGCTGTATAAAAAGTTTGAACATGGTTCAATAGAAATGTCAAAATAGAACTAGTTTTTTTTTTCTTAAATTTGGCAGCTGTCAGTTGAAAGCGATTTTCCCTAGGGCGGCAATGGATAACTTTCAAACGGTTAATCAGACATGTAATGACCTACTTTCAGAGTATGAGTAATGAAAAATATTTTCAATTCGATCTAACATAATCACAGGGATCAAAATTTCGCCTCCTTCTGCGAAGCAGTCATGCTAGCAAAGGAGGAGGCGGGCGCCGTGAGGGAGAGGACAGCCTCAACCTCACAACCCAGCCGCCGTGGGAAACGCCCATTGCATCGGACGTCGCAAGGCGAGTTCGAATCTCTTAGAGGGCCAAAGCCTGCCGGGTTCGCGGGACTAACTTATCAGGTAACCGTGGCCCCGGAACGTAAAGGGCTATTGTAGGACATCGTGGATTTTAGTCAGTACAAGTCTGACAGTCCCGTACTGCCATAAGTGGGAGACGCATTGGATGATTTTGATTTTACCACGTAAAAAACCGGCCAAGTGCGAGTTGGACTCGCCCATGAAGGGTTGCGTAGTAGCATACACAAACAATAAAAATAACTTTGTTTTTCATAGTGTTTGTATGAATAGCAAAGTTATATTTGCGGTTTTTGAAAATGTACTATATCTCAAAAACTGCTAACTATATCTCTTCCAAACCAATTTTCGTTGGAAGTTTTTGTTGAGGTCTACATTATATATTTCTTTTAGTTTTATCATTCTCTTATTTTAGAAGATACAGGGGGGACACACACATTTTACCACTTTGGAAGTGTCTCTCGCGCAAACTGTTCAGTTTAGAAAAAAATGATCTTAGTAACTTCAATATCATTTTTCAAGACCTATCCATAGATACCCCACACGTATGGGTCAGGCGAAAAAATTTTTTTTGAGTTTCAATTCCAAGTATGGGGGGTACCCCCAAAATTTCTTTTGTTTTTATTTTTGTGTGAAAATCCAAATGCGGTTCACATAATACATCTACTTACCAAGTTTCAATAGGATAGCTCTCATACTTTCGAAGAAAAGTGGCTGTGACATACGGACGGACAGACAGACAGACATGACGAATCTATAAGGGTTCCGTTTTTGCCATTTGGCTACACAACCCTAAAAAGGGGTCAAAATAATAATTTGAAGTTTCAATGACATGCAGAAATGTACGTATATATATATCTATCAGCATTATTCTAAACTATGTTTATTAAACCCAAGTGCTAATCAATCAATAAGTCGTTAATATAAAAGTATGTATGTATGTACATTATCTATTTCCTTCACCTAAATAGTCGGACTCTATTTTTCTCTAATTGCCATCGCTACTAACACGTAATGATATGCAATGTATTCACAGTGCAGGTTCCATTCATCATTATAACATGAATTATTTATATTTTTGTAAAATTTTGTATCACTATGAATTACATTAGTTTGTGATATAATACCTACTTTAAGAGAATAATTTGTAGAGGGCCAAAACTTGCCAGGGCCGCGGGAATCTCTCGTCAGGTAACCGTGATCCTTGAACGTAAAGGGCTATAGAAGGGACACTGTGGATTTAAGTCAGTACGAGCCTGACAGTCCATCCCGTCGCGTCCTAGGTGGGTTTAATTTGATGATTTTACCACAATAAAAAATAAACTACATTATTAATATTAGCAACATTCACCAAGGAGACCAAGCCTATAAAATCGCGAAAAAACGACAGGGGGTTTACAAAGGTCAAGAATGCGTTAAATTAGTTCTTTATCTACTATCACTGTAGTGCTTTAGCATATTAAGTGGCCTTTTTAGACCGTTACCACTGAGCCACTGCACCCAATAATGTAACAAGATGTAGGGAAAATCTTTTCCAGTAATTTTTACATTGCACTTTGATTTTTTCAGAGGCTTCATATCTAGGTCTTGTCATCGGGAACACCCAAATACTCCGAAATATTTTATTCCGAATTTCGGTATTCCGATTTTCAAAACTCCGAATATCATAATACCTAAAAATTACAATATCTATTATTAAGAATCACGAAATTTATTTAACCGAAAGTCGTATATCCGATTTCTTAGTTTTCCGATTTTCACATATTCGAAAAATGTAATGCTCGATGAGTTCTCATTCCGAAAAACGAAATTCCGATTTTCAATATTCCGAATAAACTGATTTTTTCGGAATATTGAAAATCGGAATTTCGTTTCTCATTCTACAAAGTCAGTGCCAGAAACGAATTGCTGCAAAACCGGCTCCACGTAGTTTTGTCTACCGTACTCTTAGAGAGTTATTTAAGCCTGTGTAGGCGCGGAGTGGTGAGGCGTATCCTCTGGACTTTGACTGTTTGCCTTCAGGATTGTTATTGTTATTAGGAGAACTTAGGATCCATGAGCGAGAAAAGCGAGCTCGGGACTGGGGGCACCCCACGGGTTACTTTGAACCTTGCTCACAGAAATAGGAGCCCCGCGAAGCGGGGCTCCGTCGATCTACCTTGGTAGGTGGTAATCAACAAATTGACCAAGGATGCAAGAGCGAGCGAAGCGAGCTCGGGACTCGGGGCTCCCCGACTCGGACAGGTTAGGTTCGGTTAGGTTAGACTCGGACAGGTTAGGTTACTTTGAACCTTGCTCACAGAAATAGGAGCCCCGCGAAGCGGGGCTCCGTCGATCTACCTTGGTAGGTGGTAATCAACAAATTGACCAAGGTTGCAAGAGCGAGCGAAGCGAGCTCGGGACTGGGGGCTCCCCGACTCGGACAGGTTAGGTTCGGTTAGGTTAGACTCGGACAGGTTAGGTTACTTTGAACCTTGCTCACAGAAATAGGAGCCCCGCGAAGCGGGGCTCCGTCGATCTACCTTGGTAGGTGGTAATCAACAAATTGACCAAGGATGCAAGAGCGAGCGAAGCGAGCTCGGGACTGGGGGCTCCCCGACTCGGACCGGACAGGTTAGGTTCGGTTAGGTTAGACTCGGACAGGTTAGGTTACTTTGAACCTTGCTCACAGAAATAGGAGCCCCGCGAAGCGGGGCTCCGTCGATCTACCTTGGTAGGTGGTAATCAACAAATTGACCAAGGTTGCAAGAGCGAGCGAAGCGAGCTCGGGACTGGGGGCACCCCGACTCGGACAGGTTAGGTTCGAAGGGGATGGCGGGGTCTGAAAGACCCCGCCATCCCCTTCGTGTTAGGTTACTTTGAACCTTGCTCACAGAAATAGGAGCCCCGCGAAGCGGGGCTCCGTCGATCTACCTTGGTAGGTGGTAGTCAACAAATTGACCAAGGATGCAAGAGCGAGCGAAGCGAGCTCGGGACTGGGGGCACCCCGACTCGGACAGGTTAGGTTCGGTTAGGTTAGACTCGGACAGGTTAGGTTACTTTAAACCTTGCTCACAGAAATAGGAGCCCCGCAGAGCGGGGCTCCGTCGATCTACCTTGGTGGTAATCAACAAATTGATCAAGGATGTAAGAGCGAGCGAAGCGAGTTCGGGATTGGGGACACCCCGACTCGGACAGGTTAGGTTCGAGTTAGGTTAAGCTAATAGAAATAGGAGCCCCGCAAAGCGGGGCTCCGTTGAACCACCTTAGTGGTAATATAACTCAGGAATTCAGGATGCGATAGGGAGCAAATTGTGTCTTGGGGCACCCCGACTCTGACAGCTTTCGTTCTTCTCACAGGGATTTTTTGTAATATTATGAATGAAAATACGTAACTCAAAAATAAACTATTACTTATAATTATTTAAAAAAAAATATAAAAGAAATTATTATCATTGAAAAGAAAATATTCTTATTCAAAAGAAATTATTTTATTGAAAAGTTAAGAGGCATTTTGACAAGGCGTTTTAAAAGCATACTTTTCTCTGATAAGCGATTAAATTTTCGGAATTCTAATTATTCGGAATTTTAATAATCGGAATTTTAACCATCGGAATTCGTGTTTTTGATGTTTCGGAAAATTATTAATTCGGAATTTTTGATATTCTGTCTATTGAAACTCGGTATTTTGAAAATAGTAATTATAAATGTTAGGAATATTGTAATTTCGGAATTATGAAAATAGGAATAATGATCAATCGGAGTTATTATATTAGGAATTTTGAACCATTCGGAATTATGAAAATCGGTATTTTGAAATTCGTATTTATGAATTTCGGAATAAAGTTTTTCGTATTATCGTAGTGTACCCCTTGTCATCACCATTTCACTTAATAAAAGACGAGTCCAATGTTATAAAAAATACCTAACTTTATGGGGTATTTCCAGAGGTCGATTTTTCGGTCGATTTTGCGGGCTGCTGTGCGGTAGATATTGACAGTCTAATTTTCAGTGTAGTTTTGCAAGCGATGCGGCGGAAGTGGAAACATATTTTTCCTACTCCTCCACTATTCTTTTCTGATTAATTTCGTGCAGGATCAAAGACAGGTAAATTCATTCTCCGGGACACGTCGAGCTTCATTGTCTCGGCGGTTTTCTGGTGGTTGCCACTGTTGATTCTGGCTCTCAGGAGTTGCAGTGGTTTGGGAATAGTGTGGTGGGTTTGTCCAAAAAAAAAGCGATGCGGCGGCTCGATATGTCGACCCGTATATTGCAAAAATATTATAGATTTATAATCAACTGTTTTTCTCCTGCCTTATCTGTCAAAAAGAGTAAGCACCGGAATTATAAAGTTCAGATGAAAAAGATCAGACATATAAGGAATGAAAACAAAATAATAACCAGCAGGGGATCTAGCCGAAATAAATCAATACATTTTAGCTATTCCAAATTTCAATTACCAAAAAAGCAGACCGTTTAATTAAAATAAAAAATTAATTGCCTATGCAACCGGCCAGCTTGTTATAAAATGTACGAAAGACAATAACGTCAGGCGATTAAAAGAATTTGTTATCTAATAATTATTAGAAAGTATTAATGAGTTAAGTACATGCAATGTTAAGAATGTTTAATACCGATCTTTTTGCTAGGAACGCGAAAGTAATTAGTGACGGATTATAAAACTGACTTTATCAACTTGTATGTAAAATATTATAGGTGGCAAAGAAGTAGTAGCTTCCCTCAAACAATTAGACATAGTGTTTTCTATAGCGCCCCTATGACTCGCCTCCTTCTGCGAAGCAGTTATGCTCGCGATGGAGGAGGCGGGCCGCGAGAGAGAGAGGACAGCGTCCTCCCTCCGCCCCGGCCGCAGTGGTAGACGCCCACGGCGTCGGACGTCGCGGGACGATCTCCGGCCACCGTAGGCGCGGGCATGCGGGCGGCGAGTAATGGGCATCTCGCCGCCCGACCATGTACCATGCCCGGGTCGCCTCAAAGAGCTGTCAGCAATCTGACGGGGCCCCCGTCTAGAGGGCCAAAGCCTGCCGAGGTCGCGGGACTCATTCCATTACCGTAACCCTGGAACGGTGTCCTTCATTAGCCCTTTAGCTAATGAAGGACACCGTGGATTTTAGTCAGTGCAAGTCTGACAGTTCCTTCTGCCCTGCCCGGGCGGGAGGACTCATTTGATGATTTTACCACGCTAAAAAAAAAAGCGCTCCTATGACAACATACTAGGACCACAAGTCATATTCATAAGTGTGCTGATTAAGATCTTTCATTAATGAACACCGCGCCTAACACAACCCACTGCTATACTGAGGTCTTTGAGGTCACCACACTATGAAACTGTGTTAAGTCACTGTTACATTTTTTTTTTAAATTAAAGTACCTAATCTAACTTTTGGACTAATTAATTTTTATTGAGTAAAATAGCCTTTACATATCGCACTCTTAAAACATAAGTGGCACTATACAAAAAATGACATTTTTTAGTTAAGTATACAGTCAAAACGCATAAAACGAAACGCTCCTAATGCAAAGACCCCGGTAGCTCTAATGCGCCAAATTTTTGCTAGATGTCGCTAGTGTCACTTATGAATTTGTCACAATTTGTCCGGTCGGTAATTGATAAACCGGCACTATGCCAGATCGCGTCAAGTCTGCGGAGGGAATCCTTGTCGAGGTGAGTTAAAAACTGGCACTTTGTGTAAAGTGACACTTATTTAATAAATTTGCTTTCGAATATTTACAGTGAGTAAATGCATAAGTGGCAGTTTGAATATAATGCCAGTTATTTAATAACTTTAGTGTGGATTTTGTTTTTATGTGAATTAAATAACGGGCATTTTCTGTAAAGAGCCATTTAATCATTAAATATGCTTTCAAATATTAGCTGTGCGTAATTGCATGGCAGTGGCAGTTTGAGTTTAGTGTCAGTTATTTTTAATTTTAATAAGGATTTTGTTCTTATACGACCGCCTTCCTACCTAAACGCCTCCATTTCGCACGGTCTTGTGCATCTCCTGCCGTGAGCCCATTAGCACGCATATCGTCCCTTACGACGTTAAGCCAACGTTTCTTAGGCCTTCCTCGTTTCCCTGGCCCCGGCGGGGACGGCATGGCAAGGCATTTGTTTCCCACGTTATCTGCCGGTTTTCGTGAAACGTGGCCATACCAGCGTAGGCTACTTTCTTGCAAATCATCTGCAATGTCACGGACATGAAGGCTGCCGCAGTTGCGGGAGTTTTTAATGCGGTCCTTCCGTGAGACTCCGCACATCCAGCGCAGCACATTCATTTCCGTGACACGCAGGTTCTGCTTATGTCGCTCAAGGCCACGCTTCACTGCCATACAAAAGGACAGGTCTAATGATGGTCTTATAGACCTGTCCTTTGAGCTTAACCGGCATTTTTGGGTAACAGATAACCCCCGCCACCTCGCGCCATTTTGCCCAGGCCGCCGAGATACGTGACTTGACGTCGCTATCGACGTCCCCGGACTCGTGGAGCACCGATCCCAAGTACCAGACCTGTTCCGTGCGCTCGACTGTGTCTTCGCCAATGCGAACAGGAGCAGTATTTGTGGTATTGCAGGCCAGGTACTCGGTCTTCGCCGCATTAATTTTCATACCACCGTTTTCCAATAATCACCACACTCCTGCACCGTTCCATTGC
This sequence comes from Agrotis exclamationis, assembly GCA_950005045.1. NCBI lineage: Eukaryota > Metazoa > Arthropoda > Insecta > Lepidoptera > Noctuidae > Agrotis > Agrotis exclamationis. The sequence goes on from OX465437.1 coordinate 8,894,440, forward strand.
CTTTGAAGACTGGAGTGATAATACTCAGTCTCCATTGGCTCGGGATCTTTTCGGTCAGGAGCATGCCGTTAAAAAGGTGGGTTAAGATGCCCACACCACGAGGACCCATCGTCTTCCAGGCTTCAATAGGAATTCCATCGGCTCCGACAGCTTTCCGGTTCTTCATGCAACGAAGAGCCACATGTACCTACTTCCTCGTGAGTTACCGGGGGCACCAGTCCCTGATTTGGAGGGAGATCCGGTGACAGCACCTCTTTATGCTGAAGTGCTCTTTATCTCTCCTTTGAAGTTTCTAACTAGGTTCGAATCCCACTTGCAACTGAATCTTTAAGATTTAAACAGATTTGTTAATTATGAATATGTGTGGTAATTTTGACCGAAAACTGTGAGCATGTGCCAAATAAATATAATTCTTTATTATTTTAGTAGTTAAATTGTGTTATTTCTCTTTTTTTATCATTACAATGTAGGTAAAATAACAATTTAGAGGTCATTATGCAAAAAGTTTTGAATAACTAGAAAACTATAACCGACATAATGCGAAACTTTTTTTTTAAATGCTTCTCCATTGATAAATAATCAAAAATTTTATTGTATGCCACTGGATACTGAAACAGCGTTAGTTAAACTGTTATTTTAAGCCGATCACAAAGCTTTATATATATTTTTTTAGTTCCATATCACCCATTCAATTCTTAAAAAATCTTAAAACGGCCATACTGTAAAATAAACATTTTCGTTTAGTGCCATTTATGTTTTAAGGGTGCGATATATTATTTTCATCAGCCTATAAATTTTCCCACTGCTGGGACACAGGCCTCCACTCTGAGAGAGGGAGTGGGCCGTAATCTACCACGCCGGCCCAGTGCGGATTGGTAGATGTCACATGTCTTCGAATTTTTGGTTCTAGGACATGCCGGTTTCCTCACGATGTTTTCCTTCACCGTTTTGAGAGCAGTGGTGTTGAAATAAATTACACAAAGTAATGCGCCTGACGGGGTTCGAACCCACGACCTACAACTCGTAAGTCGAGGCCGATACCACTGGGCCACCACTGCTCTGCTCTGATGATGATATTATTTTTCACTCTAAAAGTTACAACCTCAACTTCATGACACTACATTCTGTATTGAGTCGATTCGGTGCACTCAGAAGCTGAGGGACATCTAAAAATATTGTTGCTGACTTGATGTCTCTTATAAACAAAAGGAATTTTCTATTTTTAGTCCTCAAAATTGATAGGAACTCAAAGAAAAATGTTAAAATATGAATAATTCTTAATGCCATAAGGCCAGAATTGAATGGTTTGTAAACTAAATACACCCACTCTCTATCGATGGTGGTATCAGGTACTATTGTAATAATGGGCGGGCCTATCACCTATAGGGCAACAATTCGATTCCGGGCTATAATTGACCATTAGGTACCTAATTGTTAACTTAACCTAATGTTGTGTTAAATGTCTCGATTGTTTTTTATTAGCTACGGGGTGCTCTTGGCCTCATTCTAGCAAAGGCCTGAGATGAAACGGGTTCCCCCAGGTGACTAGACCAGAAACTTGGTGTCTACTTCCCAAGTCCGTCAACGAAAACACGGGAACAGATAAAGATGTACGAACGTAACTAACGTCAATACTAATAATAGACGCGGCGCTAGTGACTATATCATTACAACAAATGGCATTAAAAAAAAATGTAGTACCACAAGCCACATGTCATCATGTTGGAGCGGATTCTAGAAGCTATCTGTCAAATCGTAATATAATTCATACTTAGTTCTGCCACGTTGTCAAAACGACTGTCACTAAAGCCGAAACCGGGTTTCGTGCTTTTTTTTTAGCGTGGTAAAATCATCAAATGAGTCCTCCCACCCAGGGCAGGGTGGGAGGGACTGTCAGACTTGTACTGACTAAAATCCACGGTGTCCTTCATTAGCCCTTTACGTTCCAGGGTCAAGGTAATGATATAAATCCTGCGACCTCGGCAGGCTCTGGCCCTCTAGAGGGGGCCCCGTCATCATGCTGACACTTTTTCAGGCGCGCGTGGAACACAACGCGCCGTCGACCTGGGCATGGTCCATGGTCAGGTGGCGAGTTGCCCATTACTCGCCGCCCGCATGCCCATTTTTGTTGTTTGACTTATGAATGAAAAAGGGGGCAGACAATTGAATTACTAATGATGAAGAGAAAATTAGAGCACATAAGCTGTTACTCACCGCCCGCATGCCCGCGCCTACGGTGGACGGAGATCGTCTTGCGACGTCCGTCGCCGCGGGCGTCTACCACTGCGGCTGGGGCAGAGGGAGAGCGCTGACGGGTTTCGTGCTTAGAGATTAGACCTTCTGGAATTCTTGTGGACCGACGCGATGGAACACAGTAAAAGATTGTTTGGCGTCCCACTCCGACAGGATGGCGGTCGATAGCCAGGTGGCCCTGGTGGGGACCACCACCAGTGAGTTGATTTTTTTATGAATTAGAAAAACAAGTCTTAGTCAAAAGAATCCCAAAACCTGCCAGGGTCGCGGGACCCCGGAACGTAAAGGGCTATTGAAGCCAGAAGGACACCTTGTATTTAAGTCAATAAGAATTTATTTGACACACTAAAAAAAAGTCAAAAGAATCAGTTTTTTCTTTGTAAGTAATTATAAATGTGAAATTTTATGACTTTTCATAAAAAAAAAAATAAGTAGTGCAATATGTATTTTATGTGATACATTTTTTAAATAAGCAAATAGTTATTATATCATACTTTCCCTTATATTATGTAGTTAGACATAGCTCTTGCAGTGCGAGACTTATTTGCAACTGGCCGATTTTATTCCAAATTGTCGTCTTTCATTATAAATAGCGTAACAATTGCATTCTTTTATGCGTAGAGTATGACAAGCGCCATAGAGACAAGTGAAGACGGAGGACCGAGCTATACTGCAATAATAAAGACTAGTTTTTATTAACTGAAGCACTAGATAGTGGCATGTTGAATATAATAAAATATGACAAGTCTACAAAACAGGTTTTACTTATAAAAAATAAAAGTTTATGGTCTGCATTTTTTTTTATATTCATTAGGTACGTTATTTTAAAATTCGATTGTCATTTTGTGAGAAATGTTCCGTGTTTAATGTTCATAAATTAAATAAACTAACAATTTTCGTCATTTCATTTGATTATCCTTCGAAATATTAAAGTTTCTCGCACACGTTACATTTTCACGTAGTAAAGACATCAACGCGTGATCACACCAAAGTGCGTTCGTAAAAATTATCGACGTATGGATTAACCATTATAGTTTGACGTCTAGGTAACACAGACATTGAATAAAAAACGAACACGTCTGTTAGCCCTCAATAATAAACAGGGGTGTAGCACTTTTTTATATTTCGGAAAATGAAACCTGAGGCGTTACCACGAGCTCTTAACGCGATCCAGTTTAGACTGTGGGAAAGAGACAGCGCTATACAAGTCGTCTAGCGCCATCTCTTTCCCACCGGCTAAACTGGATCGCGTTAACAGTTCATGGTGGCCTACCTGGACCTCCTTGGGTGGAGCGGACGGGGTTTTTAGACTCTTACTGACTCACAATCTTTCAGTTCTTTTGCATGTCCTGTGCATTACAGGGGGTTTACTTTCTTAGTGTTTAAACACACTATGCCGAAGTTACGCGACCGAAGTTCGGCGGCTGATTTCACGTTCCGACGTATTTGGCTGATATGACACACCATAATGGCAGATTTACATTGAGTCAGTAACTGACGTCAGTGCTGGCGCCGAAAACTGACTCATGCAATTTAGACGAGGTCAGTATTTCAAGAAATCAATTTACATTATGGCAGTGCCAGGTCAGCACTGACTCGTCAGTGGACCACAGACTACATATCAGTGGACTGACGCCAGTTACTGACTCAATGTAAATCTGCCATTAGTGCCGAACTTACGCGGCGGAAATTCGGCGCGGGTGGCGCGGGTGGCGCGGGCGGCTCCCTGCTGCTCCCCGCCCCCGGATCTTCGTCGGTAATCGAACCGAACTTCGGTCGCGTATAATGTGTGGTCACAGAATAAGTTCCCGCCGAACTTACGCCCGACCGAAGTTACGCTGTACGCTATGACGCGACGTAATTTCGGCATAGTGTGTCGTCAGTAATTCAAATAGCATTGCAGGCGTAATTGTGCCGAACTTCGGTAGCGTAACTTCGGCATAGTGTGTTTAGACACTTAGCCCGTGAACGAAAAAACGGGCACGGGCCGCAACTTTTGAGTGAACACACTCTTTTCGAGGACGACCACCTTTTTCACGAGACATATTCGGAAGTCGGGACAATTACTGTCCCATCATGTTGTCACCAATTTTCAGTTTGTATCACTAACTAATCTTATGTCCGTAAGTGATAAATAGTACGAAACGTCTGAAAAGTTTCGTGCTTAGATAGTAGTTAACCCAGAGCCGATATTCTGCTTATAGACCCGGAACCCTAAGACAGTCTCGCGATATACCACTCCGACCCAGATTTCATATCACAGACAAGGCTCCAGCCAAAGACAGACAATGTATCAAAACCTTAATAAGGATTTGAGCTTATTGCCATGAACTTGGCACAAATCCGAAAGTTCTAGTAAAACTTAAAAGCGTGTCACTGTAAAAACATGAGTAAACAAAACTAATGGATATTTTTTCTTAGTATTAATCTCCGTTCTAAATACCCTGACAATACATACGCGTAATTGGCCGACAGTTATTCCAGTTCAAGTTCACCATACGGATCTCAGTATAACTTCCGGATTTCATACATAACAAGATTTTAAAGCAACTAATTTAAACTGTGAACTTACCTTTGATCATCTTACGTAGTAAAATCATCAAAGAGTCCTCCCGTTCTCCGTGGAGAGGAATGGACTTTTCAGTCGAACCAGATGCAGCTGAATATCAGTATTTTACATGGAGCGACTGCCTATCGGACCTCCACAACCCAGTAGCTGGGTAAATACGATACCCGTTATTAAGACTGGTCGGTAGATTTTCGAGCTTCTGTCTAACAGAAAAACGACTGTCAAAGATCTGCAAATGACAGCTGGGATCAAAGGCTGACGTGTTTTCCGAGGTATGGATGGAACTCGCTGCATCTGCAGGCTGACCTCGGCAAGCACGGCTTAACCTGGAAGATTTACTCGTGCGGCTGTAATTTATTCAGCCGTTAATAGAATTTCGTAATATAACAAAATTATGTATGATCCTTTCCGACCTAATTTCTCGTCAATAAAATTACAAATAGATAAGGACTAGACTGAAATGTTAGCCGTTAATTTAAGGTATGTGTCGATTACCGTCTACATTGTTACCGCGTTCACCTTGCCTTACCTAGCAAAATAACCTAATACCGATAAATTCCACTGATAATTTCCTTAAATAGAACTTACGATACCATGATAACAATTGCTAAATTTCACATATTTTTCATCGAACTTATCATTCTTGCAAAATCGATAATTTTTAAAGTATTTCTATCTATAATGAAATATAGGCCCGTACTTAATGTACAATATTGGTTTTAACTACATTTCCTAACCACAAAACGTATCTAGTTGTGTGTAGCAACAACAATATAAACAAGTAACAAATGGCAATATAATAGGGGACGTCCATTATCTTACTCAACGGGTGCTTAAGCCATCCTTTATCTCCATTATATACTTTATTGACAGAACAAATGTATCGAAATAACAGCTTTAGTAACACCAATGATTGTGGCTAACATTTGATCAAAAAAAGAGAATCCCATATCACCTTCGTTCCATTTCTTTCCAATCTTTTGAACGCGTTCCGCCGGAAAAACGTATGCCCATCTTACAATTAAAAATTACAGCATTGCACTTGCTCGCAACTTAATTGTTTCCAATTACGAACCGCCAAAGCGGGGTGTTCCATATATAAAGGGGCATGCTGTGGCCAATCGGCATTCCGACTCGGAAGGTGGTTGCATTCACACGTCGCTCACTTAGGCGAAAATTTCTAGGCGAGTTCTGTCTAACAGTAGCGCTTAAGTTAGTTCGTTTGAGATCTCTAAACCTTAGTAATACACACAGTAATCATGCAGTCTATGGTAAGTGTTTTGTTTTTTATTTTTCCTTTTTTTCGCGGTTTTTTTTTTTATTCGGTTTTTGAAAATAGTTTTATCTGAGATTGAGGGTAGTTTCGACTCTCGTTTCTACTAATCATTTTCAAAAAACATTATTAGCTATTTTGTCCAGTTAACGTTGATTTTTTACGTTTTCCGCCCTTTGGCTTTCTCATATTATACATTAAGCTGATACTTTTATAAAAACATTTTTCAAAACCCTTTGTCAAGCCTCCTAAATGTATCTAAAAATAATTCTTCCCTTTTAACAGTTTTTACATACTAACTTCATAATAAAAACTCTCTCTGTAAATACTTATGTGCTCTAATTTCTCTTCATCATTAGTAATTCAATTTTCTGCCCCCTTTTTCATTCATAACTCAAACAACAATAAATTAATCTTAAACGACCTAATAAATACATTCAAGGAAACTATTTCTCACCCACTTTCACCCCTCCTTACATTTGAATATCTCTTCGATTCAACTTCCCTTCGTGTCGTATTATATAAGATTGATATACCTAGTATATTACTGAGAACAATACTCCGGCACGGCTGACATTTCCTCACAAACATTAATCAGTTAAGGAAAGTTTAAAATTAACGGAAAATCAATTCGTTCTACATTGAATTGTCTATGGTGTGGATTGTCTGTGGTTCCGCGTTTCGAAGGGCAAGGAAAGGAAGAAGTATTATTATTGGATTTACTATGAACTCAAAATACTATAGCAGTGTGTATCTAAATAATATAAATTGTAATTGCACATCAAAATATAGAAAGGAAAAGTGAAAATAAGTATTTGAATCGTAAAAAAATGTTTTTCTGCGACAGTTGCTAAAAAAAGTGCATTTAAAAAGCATCCATTGTGTAGTTCAAAACAGTTTTTGCTGCTAATACCGAAAATACTGCAATTGCTTCGAGATGTTTAACAGACAAAAAAATATCTGAACCAAATTCACTTTTCAATAATGTCACAATAATAGAGGAAGTATTTACTTTTAAAAAGTGTAACACGCTCATCAAAAAGCAATCACAAGCTGTTTACTTAGAATTAAAAACCTTATTACTTTTATCGATCGAATAAAAACAAAAATAGTTCTTTAGTGCACAGCTTGTCAATCAGTCTTCAACCTTGTGTCTGTATGCAAATATAAAAAGTACTTGTATGTTTGAATCTAAACTACGATTATTAATTCGAGTCAGTAAAATGACATTTCCAATGTTCCTGGTTTGTTTCATTTTGTATGTACCAGTGACAGTTGCACTTGTCATTTTACTGACTCGAATTAAAAATCAAACTATAATATGTAATGCAGTAAAACAATAGATTAGTTCATCCCACATTGTGATATAATCCTTGACTTTTTAATTACAAGATGAAACCTCATGACTGTGACCCCTAAATTTTAAATAAAAAAAAAACTAGGCCGTTTTTTTCAGTTATGCATACGGGAATACTATTATATTACTATTATTAACCTGAATTGGACTAAGGGCTGATTTTTCAATAGTCTGATAACTTTTATCGGAGGAATAAAAATAGCGATTTGACATATTTTCTATAGATAAGCTGTCAAATCGCCATTTTTATTTCTCAGATAAAAGTTATCAGTCTATTGAAAAATCAGCCCTTAGATGAATAATATTATATTTCTCGAACTTGGTCCAACAACCCAAAAAAAAATGAACGCTTTTTGATTACAGTCCAATCGGTTTCTGATTTGAAAATCGATTTAGAAACGAATAGGTACCTATAATAAAAGTGAAAAAAAAACTAAAATTTTTGTCCATTTTGAAAAAAGAACGTTTCTACGTAATCCTTTATTCATACCAAAGAGGTGTTTGAAATAGTTTTAATTATGTCAAGGACGACATATAACAATGTAAGTGATGATTAATACATTGTATCCGTTTTCTAAACTCGCCTACGTTAAATATTTGAATATTATGTTGTTGTTCACTTCATTAGCCAATAGTGTACGGTCGACTAAAATTAATAAGTGTAAAGTTATTAAGTAGTAATTGTTGATAGTTGAGTAACTCTGTAGGTAAACGTTCCTGGTTGATTAAAGATTTAAAAATCAATAGAATATTTCTACATAGAAATAATTGTCATAAAAAAGAAAAATATATGACACTAACCAAAAGCAATACCGTTAATAGAGAAGTGCATCTTTTTGACAGATCAGTTTTCGCGCCCAAACGAATGTCATAGAGGCAAGCGCATTGGGCGGGCGCGCGTCTTCATTCCGTTTTATTAATGAGTGGGCGGGAAGAGCGTCCGCTCTACGACTGTAGCATATCTATTGGTAATATTAGCTGAATCTATAGACTTCAACATGTCCTCTACAATTATTGAGTTTACAAAAGCACTTTCCATATTACGCTAACAAAAGTAACCAAAAAAGCCATAATAGCCATATTTATAACATTTCATAATTCCATACAGTTTACCAATAAAAAGGTTTGACCCAAACATGCGTAACCGCAACAAAAAGTCGTGCGATATCAATAAGTACTCGAGCGTGACAAATTTCTATTTTCAATGTCCCTTTTTTCTCTGACCTTCGACCACCAGTGGCCACCATAACACTTCCTCACGCCCTCGGCTTCCTCTTGCAACATCATTGCAATAGCCGGTTGTGCACTAGTTCGCAGAATGATAATTCCGATCTATTGCAAAATGGTCTTTTGCAACAGAATGCAAAGGCGAGTCGATATGAGACCCACGCCCACAAATTACGGGCGCGCTCGCTTTGTCTGATGTCCTTAAATTTTCTTTAATAACAGAACCTGAGAGATTGCCCGTAAACTAGTTCAGCTATTGCCTGGTGTTATTAGCTTTGTCTGTGCCGATTAAACGTAATGCTGTATCATTAAATCCCTTTGCGTTTAAAAATAAAACTTCTTGTCTCTTACTCACTTTTAAATATCGAATTCCTCATTTGAAAAACAGAAATGCAATGAAAATAAATCATTCTGCCAAAACATTCTCCATTCAAATAAGTACAGGCCTACAAAATGGACGCATATCTAAATAATAATAGTTGTTAATCTAGACCTTTCAGCACGAGGACTGTGGCCCAATATTGCACAAGAGACGATTGTTTATCAAACAGTTGTAGATATTTACAGTGCCGATCACTTGTCCAACCATCGAGTTGTGTCGTGCGCGCGAACAAGTGCTGAATTATGACCACATACATATTTATCTCGGGTTTGGGTCGATAGAATTTGTAATTGTCATAGTTAAATGTTGATTCATTGATATTCGTGTTACTTATTGGACCAGAAATTTAAAAAAAAATCTTTCTCGGGTTCATCTTCAAACATTCCAAATTCTTTTCACACCACAGTCGTCTTCATGTAATTAATTATAGTACAGACGCCAGCAGGTCAACCTACCCGAAACTGTCAGATTTTACCAATCGAACATTAACCTTCCAGTATTGTGATAAGGTTGAAAATCTATTGAAGAAATTTGACAGATTGTGGTAGCTTGATATGCTGGCGTCTGTACAATTATTATGCCTTTCCATATAATGTTGCGCCTACATGGCTTTAACTTTTAAAACGTTGATAATTAGCACCAAGGTCGATAATTAAAATATGAATTGCAATTTTATGCGTTTAGCGCTTAGGAAATTGCATTTAAACGTGAAATTGTACTATTAGAATTTATAATTTACCCAAGTATGTGTGGATTATTAACTTAAATTCCAACTACCGTAGATAAGTATAGCAGGAAAGTGTTTTATAACAGGCCTAACAGGGCGTGGTATTACGTTAAATACTGTTTCAAATTAATATTTCAAAAGTATTTCGCATTAATAATTTCGATCTTAGCAATTAAATACAAGCCGTTTCATTTACATGAATACTAATTTAAAATTAGAATGTCATAGGCTGTCAACTAAGGCAAGAAAAAAAGATCCTATTGTCTTTGATAACACTCGCACTTGCCACTTTCTATTTCGCTACATAAAAACGTTTTTTGGTCGTAACAAGTTATTATAGCGGTCTGTGGTTTCATATTCAGTATCAATATATTGTATTACGTGCGGACTTGTATTATTATCGGTAGAAACGCGATACAGACACATAAGATCACAGTAACCACATTCGATCGCGTTTCGGGTTGCGGTTAGAAAATTAAAAACTTTGTAATACTTAAACCTATATTTTATTGGTAAGTAGCATTCGGATTTCAAAATTCGTAAATTATGAGAACATTTTACGTTTGAAGCTAAAGTAGCCGATTCAGCCTCCAAACTTTACTATAGAGCACATTTTGATATTTCAATGTTAAACCAATAAAGCCGATGAGTTACATTTTTGACATTAAAATAAAAGACAATCCTATTTATTATGTAGAATATTTTATAGCCAGCCAGCTTCAATTCAAACCTATTTCTCCACAATTGCCTCGTTCCAATAATGTTCTTTCAATTCCAGATTTAACGCAAATAGCTTAATTTTATGTTTTAAATTGTTTTGTCTAAATTAGGTCAAAGGAAGAAGGAAATTGATAGCTTTATCTAATGTAATTAATAAATATAGACACTGTGCAATAATTCCTTTACCTATTATGTCTTTAATGTCATGTTCGACAAATGATCTTAGCAGCCGTGGGACTAATTGGACAAGAGGTTTCATTAAAATTCCTAACGTAGTTAAATAAAGTAGATCACGACTAATGATACTGATATGTACCTACTCTAGAATCTTAAGGATTACAAGAAAATATTAAAACCTATTTTTCTATATCGCTTTACTTATAAAGCCATAAAGCCACTTATAAAGCCATATAAACGAAGCACAAAAAAAGGCTGGCCGTTGTCTAATCATAAAGCCCATGTTCGATTTTTGAAAAACGAGAACAGCATTCGCGCGGCTCTTTGTAACGTAATCTATGGTGTTCGATAGCTATCTGTTTCTGTTGGACAAAGCGATATTTATCGGTTGTCCGTTTTATTTAAAGCTGTTGTTGTTTATCTGTCATCTGCAATGGCGGCCATAGCCGGTGCGTGCCACGCCTTTCGCGTAACTAGTTAGCTGCAAGCAGTAGTTTTGCAAAACACCCTGCTTTCTGTAAGCTACTTTACGACGGCGCGCCAGAAATGTTGGGCATGAATTATTGAATTTGTAAGCTTTGCCTCAATGTAACAATAATTTTGGAAACTAATTGGGAATCAATTAAAATACTATAGTTGAGTTATAGGCAAAGATATTTTCAGTACAGGATACCTATTCAAACATTACTTGAGGAATGGGGCCACCGGTGTCTAATGCACAATATCGATACCTTTGCTCGATAAAGGTGGATCGAGTTCTTATGTTTGTCCAAACAAAGATGTATCGATGTCAATGTCAATGTTCTGTCGATATCTTGTCTCTGGTTTTAAATTCTCACCCTTATTTTAAAGTCACCTAGTTTAATAATTTTTTTAACCGTTTCAACAATATCAAATGCATTACTCTACTTCTAAATAGTACAGTAACTATAATTGCTAAAACATTACCTAAGTAACACAATAATTTACAAATTCACACGCGTTAATTCGGTGTCCATTTTGAAATTAGGTTCACGATGCAACAATATGATGGCTTGACATTTGTGACTGATATAGAAAATGAAGCTCGTGTGAATTCTGATGTTAAAACAATACTTGAATAAATTTTATAAGATTACAATTTTGATGCAATCATGCTTAGTAATCGCTCTAGTATTAGAATATCTTGGCTGGACGTAAACTAGGCGAGATAATTGTGATTATGATAGATTTTCTGTCTTAATCTTGTTGTAGTTTGCAATTAATCATAGTTTTGAAGTAACACTTTGTATTGATACGAACTTGGTTGATCTGTTTACTTTTAATTGATGGACTGAGACGGGAAGGCTCTACGTATTTGCATATAAGTATTGATTTTTTCAAAGACATTATCACTTAACATGCTGACCCCAACTATGTAAGAAAAGGCTAGGTAGTTGGTGACTGCCGGGGTCGCGGGACTGTTTAAGCAGGATATCACGGCCCTGAAACGCAAAAGGCAACCGAAAAAACAGGCTGGATTTTAAGTCAGTTAGAGACTGACAGACCATGCCTACTTATGTAACGATTTCAAATGCCTGAAAAAATCAGTATCTGCCAGACTTTCTTAAAACCCTCAACAGAACAAATTGCTGGACATTTTACAGAAATTCATACAGTCTATATTAAAAACTAATGTAATATCCTTTGGCAACATTACGATAGCCGTCGTTGGTCCGTGTAATAGACATAATAATGACATGTCAAAACTGAGTGTTGCCACTTTTTGCACTGCGCCGCGCCCAGTCAAGCGTGAGTTGTAATGGCTCAGCCTGTATGCAATTTGTGCCTCGGAAATGTAGCAGACATGTTTTGACATATACTTCCAGTAGATTATAGAAAGTTTGGGTGCTAATATACCTAGATAGAACAAAGCCATTGTTATTTGAGCTGTGGTAATCTTGTATGATGATCCCTAAGGGCATTGGAAGTCAATCTTTTTTGACCTTTTATTTGTCAAACAAACAACACCTATTTCTGTAGAACACAAAAACAAATCACTTCAAAAAACAAATGACAATCAATCGTGGAAACTAGGTACGAAGATATTCACCTACTCCTCCACTATTCCTTTCTGATTAATTTCGTTCAAGATTAAATTCATTCAAGACATTAAATTCAATCTCCGCGACACGTCGAGCTTCAAAAATCTTCTTAGCAGTTCCCTACTAAGGACCTTTTTCTCACCCAATAGTCACTTACCTATTAACCGTGAGTGAGCTGTCGTAAGCTGTCTAATTACTTTCACGTGTGGGTGACTTCAGCGCAGGTGCTGCGTAAGTGACGAGGTTTCGGAACTGCCCGCGTGAAAACGCGAAACTCACAGTTACGCTCCGATAAATATTTACCGACAATGTCAGGCGAAAACTGATCAATTATAATTATATTGGATGCACTTTAGTTCTTTTTTTAAACGACGAAAAAAAGAAAGAGGTTGTTAGTCGATGCAAAAAAAAAAAAAAGCAATAATGCATTAAGGACTTGTCATGATTTATTAGACAAGCACTAAATGAATAATTTGTCAAGACACTTTATGGCATTCCTATTATAATGTTCCAATTAATGCTGAACCTTGATAGCTCCTTAATTTTATAGTCCAATTATTCAACAATCACAGTCTTAACTAGATAAACCACACCTTAAATCAAGTCGTTCATACAGTTTCATTGGCGCCTACTGACATAAGCCTACAACTTGACAAATGGGTTTTTTGACAAGGCTCTACCGTCCCCCAATAAGACAGACATAACAATTTAAATATTCTATTCAGGACATAAAGTACCTTACTAATAGGTACTTAGGTACCTCCTAATGCCCCTTTACTTAAATCAGGCGATCTGTTCTTCAACACTCTCCTAACTTCAGACCTTCAAACGGCCAAACTCCGTTTCATCAATTTTCAGATTCAACAATAAAACAAAAGACGTGCCAAAAAAGTGAAAACCAGTACCTTTTCGCCACCTTATCATCATACATCCAGTCCCCTTTCGGCACCTTAAGATACCACCTAAACACGCGTGCATATGAACTAATGCCTGTAATTATTCCAACCACACTTAACCCTTAATATCTCCTTCTTTTCAGATTATCATCGCAGCCACCCTCTGCCTGGCCCAGGCTTCTTACTACGCGGGCCCCCCAGCGCACATCCAGCTGAGCCCTGACGGCAAGTTCCTTCTGGACACGCCCGAGGTAGCGCACGCTAAAGCGGCCCACGCCGCGGCGCACGCGCAGGCTTCCACGTCGCACGGCGCGTGGGCTCCCGCCGGAGGTTACATTGCCGGACCCGCTTACGGTGCCGGCGCGCATTACGGTGCACCCGCCGCAGGTTAGTATTTACAGATAGAATTTACTGTGTTCTAAAATTGAGTAGCAGTACTTTTCGATTTGACAAATCAGCTTGCAACCATCGCCTTGGGTGCACAACAGTTTTTTGAAAACTTAAAACAAAGTTGATACGTATACGAAAGTTTCTCAATTATTACGGAAAGCCTTTGGTGGTTTTGAAGCCTTTCCACAACACCATGGTTTGCTGATAAAAACTTCAGTATCTCTTCACCATTGAATTTTAAAATCATCAACTAACCCAACCCCTTTTCCATCAGGTCTCCTGAAATACGGCCCCGCCCCCCTGGCCCATGACGGTCGCGTGGTAGACACCCCCGAGGTGGCCCACCTGAAGGCCGCCCACATCGCGGCCCACAGCGCGGCCCACGCTAACGCTGCCCACGGCGGCTACGGCGCCGGTCTTGGCCACGGCGGCTACGGAGCTGGTGCGGCCCTCGCCCCTCTTGCTTACGGTGGTCTTGGACACGGAGCGGGTTACGCTGCTGGTTACGGCAAATGGACTGGTCCTCAGGTAATTGCCTGAATTATTTGAAGTCAATAGTTATTAATCTTTTAATGTAAATTCTTGCTGAAATCACGATCAGCTCGACAGCAGCATAGCCATAAAGCGATTTCTCTGACATACCATGACAAAACAAGCTGTGCCTCTATATGATCGATATGGAGTACCTAGGATTCAATTATTGCCAAATATGATGAAGAAGTGACGATGAAGCGTAGCATCAGCATTTATTGTCTATGCATTTCTTGATCTACAGAAACTTGAAGTGCCTGTTCTACCTTCATCTAACCACAACTTATGCCCCCAGGCTCACATCCAGCTGACCCACGACGGCCAATACGTGGTAGACACCCCTGAGGTGCAGCACGCACGCGCCGTCCACCTGTCCCAGTACGCCCACGCCGCGCACGCCGCCGCCGCCGCCCCTGAGGAGCCCTGGGGCCACCACGGCGGCTGGCACTAAACCCTACCTCTGACCCAAGCTCACTACTGCCTGACACACTATTTTTTATACAAAACGACCAGAAAAAAAGCCAAAAAAAATGTTAAACTGTATAAAGTTGAATGTGAAATGTGTATTATAAATGCAAACTCTTGTAGAACGAACTTGAAAATGTATTAATAAAAAAAATCTAATAATTTTATTTTTTTGACTTTTTATTCCTTGGATGGAAATATGAAATAAAAGTTGCCCCACACCAGGAATTTGTCCTGTATTGTTGGTGGGTGTTACAAAGTACTCACACTCACAACACAGTCATCCTCAGAATACTTGAAAGCCACAGAAATATTTGATCTGTTCGGGAATCAAACCCGCAGAAGCCAATCACTCAGACACTGGGGCCAACTATGTCGCCAAAATATTATCTCTTAGTTCGGAACTGTGATACCATGTTAAGCAGCAATACATCAAGTGTTATTATTTATAGTAATTATTTTAGTTCACAGCGCACAAAACTAGATCGACTATAATATCATAACGACGTGGGTTGGGTCTAATAGTTCCTTGCAACTAATGCGTTACTTGAAGTGATTGTAGAATTGTGACTGGAAAATAAAACGCAGTTGTTAAAATAAAGTCGAAGAATAAATAATAATCACAGAAAAAATAAGTCTTTAGAAATATTCTTACAGAATCGCAAGAATCAGACGCTAAATACGAGTCATCATCATCATCATCATCATCATCTCAGCCATAAGACGTCCACTGCTGAACATAGGCCTCCCCTTTAGATCTCCGCATAACCGGTTGGGCAATCGAGCAGTGGTGGCCCAGTGGTATCGGCCTCGACTTACGAGTTGTAGGTCGTGGGTTCGAACCCCGTCAGGCGCATTACTTTGTGTAATTTATTTTAACACCACTGCTCTCAAAACGGTGAAGGAAAACATAGTGAGGAAACCGGCATGTCCTAGAACCAAAAATTCGAAGACATGTGACATCTACCAATCCGCACTGGGCCCGCGTGGTAGGTTACGGCCCACTCCCTCTCACACAGAGAAGGCCTGTGTCCCAGCAGTGGGAACATTTATAGGCTGATGATTATGATGATAACCGGTTGGAAGCGACCTGCATCCAGCGTCTTCCGGCGACCTTTATAAGGTCGTCTGTCCACCTCGTTGGTGGACGTCCTACGCTGCGCTTGCTAGTCCGCGGTCTCCACTCTAGCACTTTTCGACCCCATCGGCCAAATACGAGTAAGACGGCAGAAAGATGATAGATTGTTTTGTGTTACTAAACTGTCGTCTTAGAAAGGTACACACTGTTCACCGTTGTGATGTGCTTCATTACCAGGACGAACCAAGTCGATAAGACAAAGATAGTAGAATGTACAGTTTCTCTGTAGAATCAGTCTACCTCATTCCAATAATGATAATTTTCATCCGTGATGCTAAGTGATGCTTGGCTTATTCCAACTGTAAACGTTAGCTAGCTTCATTGCCTTGGTGCTTTTCTGGCGGTCACCACCATTGATTCTGACTTTCATTCAAGGTTGCTGGAAATAGTAGACTGGAATTGTCTCAAAAACCAAAAATACCTCAAAGAAAAAAGCAATTCTATGTATTGAACACTTTTTTTTATAGTGATAAAATCATCAAATGAGTCCTCCCACTCGTACTGACTAAACCCACGATGTCCTTCAATAGCCCTTTACGTTCCAGGGTCACGGTAATTCGGCAAGTCCCACGACCCCGGCTTTGGCCCTCTAGAGCGGGGCCCTGTCATTATGCTGAGACTATGAGGCGCGCGTGATAAATGATATTTATTTTGCAAATAGGTTTTCGCAAACACTTTTACAAGTCAAAACACTTTTTTTATAGCTAGATGAGGCCGGTGTTTCGTACCTGACTACTCTGAGAAGAAACAACCGGAACAAACTCAGAGGTCATCGTCTCTTTTAAAGTCCAGACATTAAATTGGTTAAGTCATGCGAGGACCCTGCAGGTTTGTGGAATACAACGCGCCGGCTACCCGGGCATGAGGGCGTCTACCAATGTATTGAACACTTAGGAATCAGATATTTGGCCAATGAAAAAAATGAAAAACCATAGCGATGGAACTTGAACCCATTAAATCTACCAACTTTGTTTAAAACTACAATAACATAACTGTACACTTTGTAAAACAAGCTAAGTTACACCTTAACGTCGGTTCAGATAAACGTACAATGTTATGCATACTAATGAGAAACTAAACGGATCTTATTTTATTGGATCAATCCGGTACTGGGCCATAAATTACTAGATTTACTGCTAAAGGACACAAATGGCAGTGTGGCTGTAGTTCCCACCAAATTGTAACGATTTGGAAATGTCTGCCCGGTGGTCATGAGTAAGATAAGGTCATAGTTACATTATATGGAGTTTATGAATGTCAAGAAGTTTATATTCTAGGCAATGTTAAGTTCTAAACTATGATTAATTTGATTCATAAATAGGACTAAGGCTAATCAACTTACCACGATTTCTTCTAGCTGGTCTATTTGAGACTATTTTTTTCATACAGAGTGTCATTCTCCTAATTAAGAATAACGATAAAATTCGTAAAATATGATTTAATTATACCTATTGCTCAAAACCAATAGAATAAAATATCCCATTTCATCCGTGTTCTCTAGCTTGCAATATAACAGATAATGATTTTTCTAAAGTCGCCTTTTTAGACTTCGATAATCGGTCTACAAAGGAACACTAAAATGGGAGTTTTAATGGCAGAATACAGAATGTGGTCCTAACCAAAACGGTGTCAATTATTATTAATTATTAAGTTGTAGTTATGATCGCTGCCGTAAATAGCAAAATACTTCAAATTACCGCCTAGACAGGGTTTTTGTCTAGAATCTGTACTGTTTTCAAAGTTTTAAGGACAAGTGAAGTGGAGCTGTGACTAAATAATAAGGTAAAGTAGCAATTGTCATGGTTGGTCTGCAGATGGATGACATCTTACTGCATTTTCAGTTTATCCCCTGTGTAGCCGTTGGTCCCAGTTACCACTGGCCCTAAATCTGATAGAGTCTTCACAAAGGACATCGTAATCAATATCCTTTGAGAAGTAAGTGGTAACTGGGTTGAGGAAGGCTAATAGTCAGTCAAAAATTCATTTATATACATTATGTGCAATTATAAAATAGTCTATTCTATTCTATACAGTCGTTCCGTGTAAAATACTGGTATTTAACGCGAGTCTAAAACGGACAGTCAGCAATATACTTCATGAGTAAATAATAGAAGAAGAGCCAATGACATTGCTGAAAATGCACGAGTGGCAGAAAACATACTCCAGAATTATTTTACTCTTTTTAGTTTAAATATTAAACTCAAATTCTTGTCAAATAAATCATTCTGTTACATGTATGTGCACTAAAATTTTGTAATCCGTAGCACCGGTAACAACATCGCTTAAGTGCACAATAAGCTAATAAAATTCCCTATCACAAAAACTACTGAACCGATTTTGATGAAACTTGCAGTATTCCGTAAGTTAAACAATACTTAGTACAACAAAAAAAGAATTACTTAAATCGGACTTGTAGTTCCGGAGATATGCGAACACAAACAAATCAGACGATGCCTACTCTAAGCCGTTGAGGAGTTGTACCTTCCATCATCAGCTCATCCACCTGAGATGATGATTATCATACGCAAGCACTTAAATTACTTCATAAAATTTGCGAAAAACGATGTGCGGGCCTACAAAATTTGAGGGTTGCCCTCGATTTCCCTGGGATCCCATCATCAGATCCTGACCTGAAGATAATGGGACCACTTGGGAAGGATACCCTTTCAAACAAAAGAAAAAAATTCCAAATTGGTCCAGGCATTTTCGAGAAATCGGGGAACATACATAAAAAAAAAAGATTCCGACGAATTGAGAACCTCCTCCTTTTTTTTTGAAGTCGGTTAAAAAGAGGCCAGTGTTTCGTACACAACTACTTTTAAAGTGCAGACATTGGATAAGTCATAGGTGGACCATGTCAGGTATCCGAGATGGTCCTTTAAGGAAAGAACCACACAGATTTGAGTGGACCTGTCCAGTTAGTGCCTGCATTTATCAGTTATCATGCCACTCAAGAAGCTCAACTTCACGACGAACAATACCAAAGAAAGCACATTTAGGTAGGCTGCATCAATGAATAAAGTACAGTTGGAAAACGATATTATTACTCAAATCTGGCACGCAGTTGAAGATACTGATAATGTCGCCTGGAACATTACTCAATTGTTTTGCGTAAACGTACCACGACAAACAGCTAAAACGGTAACACGTCTCTTCAAAGTAACCAGATTATCTAAAAGATATATTATTTGCTATGCAATAACGTTTTCCCGCATTGCTGGTTATCTGATAGTAGAGCAGTTACGTTCAGTATCTTATGTAACGTTGAATAGCTTTCCGAAAGGGCGTGGCTTTGAAGCAGTAGTTTAGGTATAGGTAGGTACGTGGTTACTGAACTAGATGTCTAATGCAAGAACTATAATGTTATTAAGAACCCCCTGTAGTTTGATTTGTTTCTAGTTTGTAGCTGCAATACGTTGTTAAGCAGTTTTACTTAGCGCCTGATAAAATACAAGAATGCAACGAATACAACGCTGGAACTATGAAAACTTGAAAGTGGTCGGCCAACCTGACATGACTTCAGAATGGCCGACCACTTCATTTCTTTGATCACTCTTAACGCTAAGGTAGCAAATATGTCATTATCGGAAGTAAATACATAATATCTCGTTTGGTCCAGCCACCGTGATGCTCATGAACAAAAGTATAGAATCACTTACTTGGAATTGATCCGGGATAGTTCCTTAATTAATGACGTGATATTAATGAATTTGGTATCAATTTAAAGTAAACAGTTAAACCTTTAATATGGTACCATTTTTATTATTTTTTACAAGTTATTAAGTACTCAAGATCGCGCGGAATCAGACCGAGTGATTCCTCACTTTTGCTCGCGAGTGTAATAAGGCTCGCTTGAGATTTCTGACGGTTGCACGATGGATGATACTTCCAATGTGACTGTCTAAACAGGTCACCGTAACTCTGGAACGTAAAGGGCTATTGAAGGACCATGGATTATAGTGAGTACGAGTATGAGAGTCCGTTTCGCTCCACGAAGGACGGGAGATTTTGATTAAACCAATATTTTAAAAAACTTCTATTCGTACAAATTCAATAATTCTGATTGATAGGCACTTAGTCTAAAGTCTATAAGGGAAATCTTGAAAAACACTGTGTATAAGAAGTATACCACGTATTTTGGTCCTTTCGTTTTGCAAGCGCCTTCCAGCGGTTAGGTACATATTTGATGTTATACAAATGATGAGGCGCTTACTGCCACAGTCAAAACATGTTGAAAGTATTTCGAGAACTCTTATTATGTTTGGCATTGACAAAAAATACTATTATATAAAAAATGGATGAAAATACGTTCTTTAAAATACCTGTCTGTAATTTCGTTGTACTTACTTTGTGTTTTACAATCTGCAAGAAAACTCAGACTGTTGTTTTACTGTTCATAAATTCACAGGCGCGGAATTTACTGCAATATTGTTACTACGCGTCTCCTGTATCTAAAAAAAGAGTTGGGAAAGTTATGTTCAATTTTCAAAGAAAATGATAGAAGCTAAGAAGAAGAAAAATATCTGTTTTACTATAGAAGTATCGCTTTGAGCAGTGGTGGCCCCGTGGTATCGGTCCCGACTTACGAGTTGTAGGCCATGGGTTCGAACCCCGCCAGGCGCATTACTTTGTGTAATTTATTTCATCACCACTGCTCTTAAAACGGTGAAGGAAAACATCGTGAGGAAACCGGCATGTCCTAGAACCAAAAATTCGAAGTTAAGTGACATCTACCAACCCACACTGGGCCCGCGTGGTGGATTATGGCCCACTCCCTCTCACAGAGAGGAGGCCTGTGTCCCAGCAGTGGGAACATTATAGGCTGATGATGATGATGGTCGCTCTGGTAAGCGTTTTTCTTTTTAAAAAGGTCATTAACATTTTCTTCAGACCAATCAGAGTGGGGATTCAATTGATGATAATACAACTAAAAAAAATGACTTAACAAACATAGAATCTTAGTTAAGAAGGTGAAAAGTAAAATGTACAAGTCAGTTTGTTGGAATGTGCTCTTTATTTTGTTTTTTAAATTGGCGTATTGTGTTCCGACGGATACCTTTTATGTAGGTGTCTTGTGTATAATTTGTGACTTTTTTATTTTAAAAAAAGGGTTTGTTCAAGGTCTGTCTGTTTATGCGTGTGAGCAAATGTACCTACGATACAGCTTTACTACCAATTACTTTACAATCATAAAATTATGACACTTTTCTTTAGGTAGATAAGGGGTGGGAGGACTCATTTGGAGATTTTACAACGCTAAAAAAAAGGTAAAGATAAAACGGCCTTTCCTATACCATGATTCAGAATAAGTATTAGCCCCAATAACACACAAGCCCGCATAATCTAAACAGCGGACTGACATAAAGGACAAATCTATCCATCTGTGTAGCTTAGCCTAGATACCTGTAACATTGGAAAACAATATCTACAAGTACCGGCCATAAAGAATGCACATCGACCTTCGGAAAGAAATTTTTTGGGGTGGGTGGCACCGCCTCCTATCAGTGCAGCGCAGGCGACGACAACACAGGCTCCCTGTAACCTGCAGTGACGGCTGAGCGATACCACTAGCGGTGAGACCTCACGTGCCCCCCCCCGCGCCCTTCTGTCGGCGCCAAATAGTTTTCAGGAATTCCAGCGAATTATGTGTGAGCTCGCTCGCTTCAAGAACACAGTGGATTTTAGTCGGTACTAGTCTGACAATCCCTCTTGTCACGCCACGGGCGGGAGGACTCATTTCACGACATTCATTCATTTTGATTATGGGCTAGATTGAGGGCAAGACCCATTTTAATTAAAAAACTAACTTTTTTCGGTTTCTGAAAGCGTTATCGCTGACACACAGTCACACAATACAGTGACTGACACACACTAAAGTGACGTTTGTCGCTGGTTTGATGTTCATTGAAATTGGTTACGGCTTCCTGTAACAAACAAAACAAAACAAAACTCTGTACAAAACTGAAACTTACCTATCGCTTTATAAAGGTCAACCTGCATTCTTCATGGCCGGTACATGTACTATCGAACAATGTATCTCTGCTCACTTTTAAAACAAAATCGCGTGCGCAGTATCCCACATCTGTGAACTGGCCACCTTTTTTATGAAATGGATGACCCTTTTTTATGAATAGGATGAATGGTCAAAACAAAGGGCCGAGGTAGTGAAAGTTATAACTCTGCAAGCAGAAATAGTCTTTACGGTGGTCAGTATATACATTGGACGATAGTACGTGAGTGTTTATTATCTAGATGTTAGGTGTCGGTTACACTGCCACCGTTCCCACTCGCGGTGTCACCCACATGTCAACTGGGTCGCCGGTGTACACTACACCTGAGAGACCTAGCTAGAACTACATGTATAGATGAATTTTTTTATTAAGGCTAGTTCAGCAGGCACTTCAGGAATATCGAATAGAAGAAATTTTGTGAAGAAACAACAAAGTGCAAGCCGAATAGGAGCGAGAGTAATCATAAAAAAGCAAACTTAGTTCGTTAAAAAAATAATTTCGTAATTAAGTATGCGCTTTACAACTTATTCTTAACCAGTCTATGGAATAACAATACAGTCAGTATAAATTAATTGTTGAATTTAATGGATTTTCCCAGATTTTCCAAACGGTCCATGAAAAATTAAAATAATACTTAAATATTTAATGAATTTCCAACGGGTCCACGAGCTTTATTCAAAGTACAGTCAGTAATAACAAATGCATGATATCCCTTTGCCCCATTCCCACTGTAAGTATAATAAAGAAAAGAAATGTTTGAAAACAGTTGTTTTGTGTTACATAATGTGTCCACACGTGACACGTGCTTCGACTAGCGTCAAGAAAATCATTTAGAAAACAAGGCTAATAGTTATATGCATCCATTTATTAAGGTTAATTAAAATACCTAACCTACTTTGACTGCTCTACAATTCTGTAAGTACGAGCCTTAATCTATGAAAAGATAAATGTGAAAATGATATAATTTGATAACCAGATGCAATTAAATGAATCAGCAATAAAATTAGTATTAAATTTTATGGTTATTGATAAATAATTTAATAAATGGCATTCTTAAAGTCATATCTGGCTGTGTCGGTGGTCTAATGGCTGCTAATTCCACTTCTAAGTGTGAGGTCCTGAGTTTGATTGCTAGATCGGGTTTTTTTATAACCTATACTGTAACACTGCTGGGCAAATGTCTCCCCGTAACCTTCCACTCTCCCCTTTGTGCGGTTTTCTCCGGCCAATTTCTCATAAATGCGTCTAGATCGTCACGCCAGCGTTTTCTAGGACTCCTTCGTCAACGACGCCCATCCGACACTGCGTAAGGACTCTGGCCCACCGATACCTATGCATTCTAGTCACATAGCTCATAGCAGGTAAAAGTTTGAACGTAAATCCAGTTGATAGCAATGGGCTCGCTCGCATAACTGGAAATAAACGTAATACTGACAAAAAAATCTATAAGTAGAACACTGTCGAAGCCTTAATACAGAAGTTCGGCATCTTGTCAACGATACATTACCATTACCGCTGTCGACTCCTGTCTTTGGCAGCCATCAGCGGTAGCCGGCAAAGCGTCCACGGCAGCCGTCAAGGCGTCGGCGGTAGCCGGCAAAGTGTCGGTGGTAGTCATGAACTGAACGTGACGTAGACTGGTGGCGACGGCATCAAGGGAAGGAGATACCTTATACCTAAATATAAATAAAACCATTACTTTTGTACCCTCTAAATGCCTTCACGGTGATCTTATTTCTGGATAACCACAACGTCAAATGGCTAACACCTTTCGTATCTAATCTTAGCTTACAATGATGTAGGTATAGGTCTTTGCCGATGCCCTTAAATGCATTCTGAGAGGTCCATTCAAATGTCAGATCAGATCAGCCAGCGATTTGCAATTAACTTTTTGTGCGAATTAGTGTTTCTATATGCGTATATTATATTATCAAGAGTGTTTTAAGTGATTCATTGTGCATTACTGAGAAAAATAAATTACTTAATGTAGGTATTAATTTAAATTGGGTCCATTTGTGACTGTAGGTATAGCTAATTTTGAGATTGCCATTAATCAGAGAAAATCTTTAAGAAGACATATAAACATAAATGAAATTAGTCTACAAACAAAAAAAAAATGTTTTAATTTAAATTAGATCCATTTATAACGACCAGGCAAATCCTCGAATCTAGCCTGTTTTATTTTAATCTGAGCAAAACTTTAATTAGTAAAATAAAATAACTATACAAGAACGGAAAAATATTGTACTTAATACGTTCTTAAATCCTCATTTTACATATACACGTATTTCTACATACGTGACCAAGTATGGACCCCACAATGCTATTGGAAAGATTCAAACTAAATGCTACAATTAAAAAGAAATCTTCAACAGACGCTATTTAGTAATGAATTCGTATATCAAGGATCGGAACTACAGTTATCCAGAGACCTGTTTCAGAATGAAAACAGGTTGATTTCATTTTTGTCCGTAAACTCCGATAGTACCCGATTTCAATGTGCAACGGTATGATCATTGCAATAAAAACCAAAATAAACTTAAGTGTTCATAAAAATTCGCGATATAGCAAAAGGGATAACCGCAGTCCTGGAACACATAAGGTAACTAAAGGAGCCGGATGGTTGTGAGTCATGTCCCTTTCACTCAACCCATATGGGGTGATTTTTGAGCGAGATTTGACGATTTTACAACCAAACAATTTAGTAGTATGTATGTATGTAGCAACATTCATTAACATTCTGTAGGTCCTGTAGATCCTGGTCTTTCCAATCAAATTGAAATCGGCTTCCAGTTGAACTGACTAATCAGTCAGTTCAACAATCAGTTTCTATATTTTTAACTAGGCAATACAATATCTCTTATTCAGACTGGTTTTCTTTTCAAACTCCTGGCTATCCAGAACGACTGTCAAAGAATTACAAATTTAATGGCAACCGAGACCAAATGATTAACGCACTTCTGCTGCGGCTTAGAAAAGTGTGATTTACGTTACCAGTGGGTGAAGCCAGGCTTACAGTACCTATACTGTAAGCCTGGCTTCACCCACTGGTAAGCAAAAGGCCTCTTCTCACGACGACTTGTGTTCTTCCGATGCAATGTCTTACTTGTACCGCCATCTTTTACCGAAGTCTGCTGCTATGATTTCAGTTAAATAAATATCATAAGTATTATGTAAAGGACACATCCAATCGCGGCGGTAAGACCCCTCTTTGAGGAGTGGCTGGATAGGAGTCACGGCGTCCTAACCTACCGCATGACGCAGGTCCTCACCGGACACGGATGTTTCGGGAGGTACCTGTGTCTGAGGAGAAAGGAGGAAACGCCTGGGTGTCACCACTGCGAAGATCGCCCGGAGGACACAGTAGAGCATACGGTGCAAGACTGCCCCGCTTGGGCAGAGCACCGACGTGTCCTCACGGCGGCGATAGGCGGAGACCTCTCGCGCCCGGCATTGGTCGCGGCCATGCTGCGGGGCGAGACGGAGTGGGAAGCGGTCGCCTCCTTCAGCGAAGCAGTCATGCTCGCAACGGAGGAGGCGGGCCGCGTGAGAGAGAGGACAGTGTCCTCCCTCCGCCCCACCCGCGGTGGTGGACGCCCACGGCGACGGACGTCGCAAGACGATCTCCGGCCACCGTAGGCGCGGGCATGCGGGCGGCGAGTAAAGGGCAACTCGCAGCCCGACCATGGACCATGCCCGGGTCGACGGCGCGTTGTGTTCCACGCGCGCCTCAAAGAGCGTCAGCATAATGACGGGGCCAAAGCCTGCCGGGGTCGCGGGACTTATCTCATTACCGTGACCCCGGAACATAAAGGGCTATTGAAGGACACCGTGGATTTTAGTCAGTACAAGTCTGACAGTCCCTCCCGCCCTGCCCGGGGTGGGAGGACTCATTTGATGATTTTACCACGCAAAAAAAAAAAAAGGACACATCCAAGGAACTATGATAGAGAAGTAAGTACTTAATTGAAATATAGGTTAAGTACTTAATTGAAATAATACATCTACTTACCAAGTTTCAACAGGATAGCTCTTATCCTTTCAAAAAAAAGCGGCTGTGACATACGGACGGACAGACATGACGAATCTATAAGGGTTCCGTTTTTTGCCATTTGGCTACGGAACCCTAAAAAGGTGTCGCGGGACTGTCTATCAGATAAAGGCTACTGTAAGAACATCGTAGATTTAAGTCAGTACGAGTCGGACTGATTTGATGATTTAAGTACGATAAAAAAAATGAATAAAAAACTTTTTTCAAAAAAAAAATTAACGGCCTTCAAAAACAACCACAAAAAGGGTAAAATAACCTACAAAATAACTTTTCTTTCGGAAGTCGGTGGCAAAAAAGACAACGAATTAAAAAAAAAAACAAAGCCACCGGATGTGAATTTCTTTTTGAAAAAAGTTTTTTATTTTACTCTTTTTAGTTTATTTTCAACCCAAATTCTTGTTAAATACATCATCTTTTTTCTTACATGTGCACTAGAATTTTGTAATCCGTACACCGCGTCCGCACACCGGTACCTATTAACATCGCACATGTACCTACATAATACGCTAATAAAATTCCCTATCACAAAAACTACTAAACCGATTTTGATGAAACTTACAGTATTCCCTAAGTTGAACGATCCCTAGTACAACAAAATAAGAATTATTTAAATCGGACGTGTAATTTCGGAGATACTTATGTGAAATCAATCGATGCCTACTCCTTATTTCTGTTAAGGAGTTGTACCTTCCATCATCAGCTCAGCTACATAAGATGATGATTCATAAGATTTCAGAAAAACGATGTGTGGGCCGATAAAATTTGAGGGTTGCCCTCGATTTCTCCAGGATCCAATCATCAGATCCTGAATTGGTGACTATGGGACCACTACAGAAGTATCTTCTTTCGAACAAAAAAAGAATTTTGAAAATCGGTCAACAATTGGTGGAGTAATCGCGTAATCAAATAAACAAAAAATAAAGATCATCCACATAGCGGTAATCAAAAAAATGCTCACAAAATTAAAAGTGCTGAACCAAATTTGATGAAATTTTTATGGGACCAAATGGAAAGTATACTGCATCGAACAAAAAAGAATCACACTAATCGGACTAGAAACCTCGGAGTAATCGGTGTACATAGGTACATAAAAAAAATACCGACCGAATTGATCATCATAATATATCATGATATCAATTTGATAACATCAAATTGATCTATAAAGACCGGTTCAATAACAATAGAGGAAGTAACACGTGCGTTATTTATACACCACTTAAAGTTATAGCCTACTTATAAGATTCAACACGATGAGACTACAGATATTTCCTCATGATCCATGTTTGTTGGAGTATGTCACGTTCAATCGTGGTGGTTTTTCCAACGAAAGAGAAAACTCGTGTGGGTTTTCCCAGTTTTTTGTCCTGTAAGTGGGTTTAATCAACATGTTGATGCCATGACGTAACGTTACATTAGAGATTATTAGATTTATTGTTCATTTTTGCGGAAGATGAGCATAAAATAATTGATTGTAAAACTAGTTTTTTTTTCTGTCACGATTTTAGGTATTTGTAATGCCCGGTGAGTTATGGCATGAATGCGTCATTATTCAGATTTAGCCGTTTATTTGCGGTCACAGAACTCCTATTAGGAGTTCTATGGTGACCAATATTGCCTGGTCGATGTTTGATCCATTTTTTTTGGTCAAATCTTCAAATAAGTCCTCCCGCTCTTTGTAGAGCAGAAGAAACTGTCAGACTATGAATTACTGTAAATGCCACCACTTCGGTTGCTCTTTGCATTCTAGGACCGGTTCCATTCCCGCGACACGTGACTTCGAACCTATACTAAAATCTCAACCTTAAAATCAAGTAAAGGAAGTTGTGGTTTTGACAAATTGCATCTAGCTTTGGCTACAGGTCTTTAAGAGTAGATTTAATGAGTTGTTCTTATGGTACGAAAACATGAAAATCGAGCGGAACATCTTAGCTAATGTAATTAGGGTAACCTTAAGTAAGCGTATTTATTAAATAAAAAAACATATTATTACATGCTTAACAATCGTAATTTTACCTAAATTCAATAAAAATAAATCTGTACAATTATGTCACGCCTTCAAGTATTTTTTTTCTAGTTTCTTCTATGACTATGTAAATAATGCAGTTGCACTTAAAACAAAAAAACATCCTTTTTTAGAAAAAAAAACGAGAAGCGGTGTAGTGTCAGTTGGAGGATGCAATTTTCGGGGGTCAAATGGCCAGGAATAGACAGATTTTAGAGATATGTTATATGTTATGTAGACTGTGATAGGTACGTATAATAAAATGGCTGTCGCACCCAAAATGCTATAGGGAATAATGAGCGCCTGCTTTATATGCCCTAAGTTAGTCGCCTTTCTGTTTTATTTTGTGATTATTTTTATATTCCGCACCAGTTTATTAATCCAGAAGAGATGGCCATCCTATTTGCAGACATTTTATCCTAGTTTTTGTCGAACCTTCCGTGCAATTTGGCTAGCAAACTAATTCATGTTCGTCACGTGTCCGCGATTGTGAATGAATTACTTAGACCAATTTGATAAGCTGTTCTTACTTATTATTCTGTTAATTCATTACTATATACCTATAACATTAGGTATTAACTAGTTTAGGTTCGTATATTCTGCTTCCGCCTTCCGCAATAATTTACACTAATGTATAGGTTACTGAAACTCCTTAAATCGTGATAAGTCTAATTTTGAAGACACGAATACAACCGCAAGGCGCAACCTATGGAGATGAGAAAAACCTAACGGCTTCATGAGACATTGAACAAATCGCGAGGAGCGGGAAGACTTATTTTAAGGATTTTTGCTCTCAAGCCTTGGGCTAGATTGATCCTGCCCAGAAGCAAAGATGAGGCCTAAGATGTAGAAAGCTCGGCATGCAGACGATCTCCGGCCACCGTAGGCGCGCGGACATGCGGGCGGCAAGTAATGGGCGACTCGCTGCCCGACCATATGGACCATGCCCGGGTCGAGCGACGGCGCGTCGTGTTCCACGCGCGCCTCAAAGAGTGTCAGCATGATGGACGGGGCCCCCCTCTAGAGGGCCAAAGCCTGCCGGGGTCGAGGGACTTATATCATTACCGTGACCCCGGAACATAAAGGGCTGTTAAAGGACATCGTGGGTTTAGTCAGTACCAGTCTGACAGTCCCTCCCGCCCTGCCCTGGGTGGGAGGACTCATTTGATGATTTTACCATGATAAAAAAAAGATAGAGAAAGCTCACTAAAAGATGGAGAAATTGAAAATTCGGCGCACCGACGAAACACCGTAAAAACTGTTTGGTGATGAATTTCAACAGGTGATGGTGTTCGCGAGCAAGGCGACCCTAGTGAGGCCTACCATTCGCCATTGGGATTGCTCTGCCGTCGCTGTATTACACATAGCTTTTGTTACAGTTGTCCGGGTTGGACCGTTTGCAAGTGGATTCCACTCAACCCAAAACGAGTGGAAAGAAAGAGATCTTTGCCCGGTACACCACAATGGACTACTTTTTAACCGACTTCCAAAAGGAGGAGGTTCTCAATACGGATGTTTATATATGTATAGGTATATTTTTATGTTTGTTCGGGCATAACTCCGTCGCTTACCAACCGATTTGAATTTTTTTTTTGTTGCAAGGGGTATGCTTCCCGAATGGCCCCATGAAAATTTTATCGAAATCGGACTAGCACTTTTTGAAAAATTAACAAAATCCTAAAAATTAAATCTTGCTATAATCGGTGACAAAAAAGTCAATGAAATAAAAGACAATGTCACCGACTTTCGAAAGAAAAGTTATTTTATAGGTTATTTTATACATTTTATCGTGGTTGTTTTTGAAGTCGGTTACATTTTTTTTTTGAAAAAGTTTTTTTTTTTATGGCAAGGTTTAATCGAAGATCGTTACTTGCATTTTGTTGAAACCGCACAACCTTTTTGGGTCAGTAACAAAATGTAATGTAATTCGTGTAATTTTATTAAGGTCTGATCTCAATACTTCAGAGGAAAAATATTAACTTTCTCTCAAATAGCGACGTTAAGATGTAAAATGTTTTATTTTACGGACAGCGTCCTACAAGATGTTTACCGTTACGACTCGCGACAGGAATTCTTTTACTCCGAGTAAATGTTACCGTAACAGCGCAGCGAAGCCATTGACTTCCAAGTTACTATGGTTTCTCGAATCAACAAATCACTTTGAATCCATAGACACCATTCTAGATTTCTCGCTTCTAGATTTGTAATCCATAGACACTACTCTAGATCTCTTGATTCTAGGTCTAGTTTTTCCTTTGTCTCGAAAAAAGATGTTTGTAACTGAAAATGAAAATACCATGGAAGTTTTTTTTTTGTTTTAAATTTCGAATCTGTTTTCGATCGTTTCCCACAGGTTTTTTTTTTGTTTCTTTCAGAACGACCTACTATCGTACCGAGTTCCAACAGTTCTTTTCAAAGCATCAATTCAAAATTCGAAGACCAATAGTAGAGCATCTTAAAATAATTTAGAAAATCATTCGAATGCAAATCGATTCTTGTCACGTCTCTTCATTGTGTATCGAGCGATCATTTTTTACGCACACGAGCCGCAAAATCGATATTAAAAAATCGATATTAGAAATTGATATTTTTAAACGTAAAAATCAACAATGCGCTTTTTTAAGTCTATTTTGTATGTTAATGAACTTGAACTTGATAGTTATTCACATCGTCTTGGTTCAAGGCTATATTACGTATGAATGTTGAATAATTTACATACATTATACATTATTCGCGGGAGGTGTTAATTTGTGCCGAATCGTTGCTTTATTATTATTTAGTTGTTCCCGCGTTATTCATGATGATGAAGTCAAAAATGATGGTGATTAATAGAATAACAGATCACCAGCTGATACATGACCTCATCAATATCATTAGCATAAGTATTTATGTGAAAAAGGTGACAAGAGTGAATAGGTATCCTCTACTCAAGACCTTCGACCACATCATAGCTACCAGGCGAGATAATATTCTAATGCCAGACTATCGCTAAATAAAAAAAAAAGTAGGTATTATCTGATCAAAGAATCCGTCTAGCTGAATCCACATCTTTAGTGAAAATACGGCACAACGTCGTCTGTGGCAACCAATTTTATTCATCATCATCATCATGATATCAGCTGTAAGACGTCCACTGCTGAACATAGGCCTCCCCTTTAGACTTCCAATAGGACCGGTTGTAAGCGGCCTGCATCCAGCGTGATCCTGTGGCCTTCATAAGATCGTCTGCCCACCTAGTGGGTGGACCTCCTACCCTGCGCTTGCCGGTGCGTGGTCTCCATTCGAGAACTTTACGGCCCCATCGGCCATCAGTTCTGCGTGCTATATGGCCTGCCCGCTGCCATTTCAACTTGCTAATTCGTTGGGCTATGTCGGTAACTTTGGTTCGTCTACGAATCTCCTCATTTCTGACTCGATCGCGCAGAGAGACTCCGAGCATAGCCCAACCAATTAGTCACTTTCTATCCAATTATTCGGTTCTAAAGAGCTACATACTGTTTGAGCACATTTTTACAACGCAGCTACACTCTGCTCAAACCAAACTGACGAGGGCTCCACAGGGTCAACTCCTGTCAGGTTTACGGAACTGCGTTACCCTGGAAAGCAAAGACAAGAGCAGAAACAGTGTGTGGGTCGCGGGACTGTCTTATGAGGTAACCATGACCCTGGAACGTAAAAGGCTATTGAAGGATCACCGTGGATTTTAGTCAGTACAAGTCTGACAGTCCCTCCCGTCCTGCCCTGGGCCGGAGGAAGGAACATTGAGTATTTAAGTCAGTAAGAGTCTGATAGTCCTCTGCTCCATCCACCGGGAGGACTCCCGTTGGATGGAGCAGGACGGACTGTTAGGGGTCTAAGGGATTGGTAAAATCATCAAATGAGTCCTCATTTGATGATTTTACCAACCCCTTACCAGTTACTCTCTTCAGCCATTTAACATACATTGGAGTACCACAACTGATAAAATCCCACTTGGATAATGGGTAGGATTAGGTACCTACTTCAAAACCGAGCACGCGTAAGATTACAGATGCCCAATAAATGGCAGAGAGTGACTAGCAGAAATTCGCTTATAATAGTAGATTACGCAACAAGGGAGTAAAGCATTGCCTTACGTCACGGGCGTATTGAATCCCGAAGCGACACTAAGGATTATGGGGGTGAACCTCCGTAGCGCAGCGAGGAGGTTCAAATGTTAATTCCCGAGTGAAACAAGGGAATTAAGCAAAGAATGCTTAGTGTAGTGAGGGATTCAAGTTAGCCCAAGACAAGGCAGCTTTACTCCCGAGGAGCGTACTCTGCTTTTCACACCAGCCTACTGCGAGGAAATAAATTCGATTTTTGAAATTTGATGTGGTACGACGTACGACAACCTTCAAATGTAGGTAAAGTTGGCACCACTGCAAGCGATCAGCTGTTGTGGTCACCGGCCGCCATTACTGATACAACTCCTTGGTGAAAGTTTTCATACTGTTTTATTTGAGGTTTCAAATTCAAATCACATTATTCCCACGGGAATAACTAAATTCAGTACAATATTATTGCCCGGCTCGAACGGGGGGCAGCAATGACCTGCTTTATTCCTTGTGTGCATGACATATATTTTGACATTTACGAGCAAGTGGTGTGAAATACGATTTTTCACACCACCGCTCGTAAATGTCAAATTAGGTATATAAGAGCTGGGAAAAAATAAACTTCATTGCACTATATAATTGCACTCCTTAGTTAAACCACAGCTACCTACTCATCTGTGGTTTAACTAAGGAGTGCAATTATATAGTGCAATGAAGTTTATTTTTTCCCATGGGGTGCTAAGACAGGAAACCTCCACGTGCGCCCGTGGACTGGAGTTCCCTCTCGGATACGTCCGGAGGGAAGACCAGTTTTTCGGGCCGGTGCACCCTGGGATGCAAAAACTCTCCTTAGGCACTGTGTGCCTAAGGGGTTTCTTTGCCCGTATGCAAATAGCCTGTCGGGTGGACGCTCCAACGCGTGTCCCTCTGAACAGCAGAGGGCACAGCGGCGGAGCGGGCTTGCGGACGGTGAGTAATGGGTATACTCGCCGTCCGACCAAGGACCAAGCCCGGGTCGGCGGCGCGTCGTGTTTCACGTGTCACCGACGGGGCCCCTTATGGGGCCAAATGCCTGCCGGGGTCGCGGATTTTTCTTAATCCAGGATACCGTGGCCCCGGAACGTAAAGGGCATCCGACGGAACACGGGTGGATTTTAGTCAGTAAGAGTCTGACAGTCCCTCCCGCCCCACCCAGGGCGGGAGGACTCATTTGATGATTTTGCCACCCTAAAAAAAAAAAAAAAAAAAAAAAGCTACCTACTCATTATTTTACGAATTCACAATTCAAATATTTCAAACATTCCTAATTTAAAAATCAACACATACAGCCTATAAATTTTTTACAGCTATGTTAGGGTCAGCTTCCAGTCCAACCGGATGCATCTGAATATGAGTATTTTACATTTTTTTTTTTTTTTTTTTTTCGTGGTAAAATCATCAAATGAGTCCTCCCACCCCGGGCAGGGCGGGAGGGACTGTCAGACTTGTACTGACTAAAATCCACGGTGTCCTTCAATAGCCCTTTGTGTTCCGGGGTCACGGTAATGAGATAAGTCCCGCGACCCCGGCAGGCTTTGGCCCTCTTGGGCGGGGCCCCGTCATCGTGCTGACGCTCTTTGAGGCGCGCGTGGAACACAACGCGCCGTCGACCCGGGCATGGTCCATGGTCGGGCGGCGAGTTGCCCTTTACTCGCCGCCCGCATGCCCGCGCCTACGGTGGCCGGAGATCGTCTTGCGACGTCCGACGCCGTGGGCGCCAACCACCGCGGGTGGGGCGGAGGGAGGACTCTGTCCTCTCTCTCTCGTGGCGCGCCTCCTCCTTCGCGAGCATTACTGCTTCGCAGAAGGAGGCGACCGCTTCCCACTCCGTCTCGCCCCGCAGCATGGCCGCAACCAATGCCGGGCGCGAGAGGTCTCCGCCTATCGCCGCCGTGAGGACACGTCGGTGCTCTGCCCAAGCGGGGCAGTCTTGCACCGTATGCTCTACTGTGTCCTCCGGGCGATCTTCGCAGTGGTGACACCCAGGCGTTTCCTCCTTTTTCCTTAGACACAGGTACCTCCCGAAACATCCGTGTCCGGTGAGGACCTGCGTCATGCGGAAGGTCAGGACGCCGCGACTCCTATCCAGCCACTCCTCAAAGAGGGGTCTTACCGCCGCGATTGCGGCGTGCCCGGCCGTCGGTAGCGACAGTCGTCCCCTCCAATGAGTATTTTACATGGAGCGACTATCCATGACAATATAGGTACAGGTAAATCAATGAACCTTACCCATGAAATTTTTCACTAAACTAACATAGACGAAAATCAATCAATAGTTGCAGAAATGACATTGCATTTTGTAAACTATATGTTATGGTGATACGCCATGATGTCCGGTAATGCTATTAGTAATGGTGATGTATTGTAAACCTATTTATTTCTGTGGGATGTCTGGCTTCCGCGTCTATTCAAAAGTATCACGGAAATTAAATATGGAGTTGTTCCGTGTGATTCCCTGAAAATTGACAACATTTCCCGGTTGTGAGTAATCCGTTACTTAGTTCAGATTTTTTATTGGTATTTTTTATTATTATGGAGGTTTGAATAGGTTTTGAAAAGTAGATATCTATAGTTACCTATTTTTTTTGTTTATGCATTTATCTCGAGAGTTGCCAATTCAAAAAACGAATATTATTTAGAGTAGAGATTTTTAAGCTATTGCATAGCTTTTATCGCAGGCTCTGAGCTCGGCGCGCGCGAAAAACGTAACGAAAAAACCTGACCACATCTGACAGCACGCATCGTCTAACGTCGTTTCAGTTCGGGAGACTTCGGCAATCATAAAGGTACGGACAGACGTGCTCATTACTAGCACGAAAGCATGCTTATAATGAGCAAGGGGCAATTTTATTGAGATTGAGGGAGAGGGAGAGGGAGAGGGAGAGGGAGAGGGAGAGGGGGAGGGGGAGGGAGAGGGAGAGGGAGAGGGAGAGGGAGAGGGAGAGGGAGAGGGAGAGGGAGAGGGAGAGGGAGAGGGAGAGGGAGAGGGAGAGGGAGAGGGAGAGGGAGAGGGAGAGGGAGAGGGAGAGGGAGAGGGAGA
The DNA here is from genome assembly GCA_950005045.1 of Agrotis exclamationis. Classification (NCBI taxonomy): domain Eukaryota; kingdom Metazoa; phylum Arthropoda; class Insecta; order Lepidoptera; family Noctuidae; genus Agrotis; species Agrotis exclamationis. The sequence continues at coordinate 8,929,827 of OX465437.1, forward strand.
GGGAGAGGGAGAGGGAGAGGGAGAGGGAGAGGGAGAGGGAGAGGGAGAGGGAGAGGGAGAGGGAGAGGGAGAGGGAGAGGGAGAGGGAGAGGGAGAGGGAGAGGGAGAGGGAGAGGGAGAGGGAGAGGGAGAGGGAGAGGGAGAGGGAGAGGGAGAGGGAGAGGGAGAGGGAGAGGGAGAGGGAGAGGGAGAGGGAGAGGGAGAGGGAGAGGGAGGAGGAGGAGGAGAACGTGTATTGACGTTTCACTTAATTGACGTGGCTGACCATAGCCTAATTAGTACAGTAATAAATAGGTATACTTAATAAATAAATAATTATTATTGCAGTTGATAAAAAATGATATGCAATAGCTTTACCGCGGCAGTCACCGAGTGCCACACTTTTTTTTTCTGGTTTGACTTATTCCTGATGCAATCAGTAACATGGGCTATATTATTTTATTTTTAAAAATCCACGAAGTAGTGAGGCGCCTCGTTTCACCTCTTTGTTTATAAAATTAGATTTTAATGTTTCTAAATACTTCGAATAGGTAGTCAAAAGAAGAATATAAACAACTTATCTTAGTCAAAAAAGGCCCTCGTAAAGCCTCCCGCAGGCACACGCGATTAATCGCGCTGCGACAACGAGCCAAGCTAATTTCCACTCTAAAAATACTGCGAATGGACCGCGACATGTCGCCCCGCGCGATTAATCGAGTGTGTCTGCAGGAGGCTTAATAACTGCTGCGGCTCTAAGTTCAAGGTAAAAAGTTCACTCAATCGCGGTTAAGGAAAACCAATGCTTTGTTTTGTAATCGCTTTGTGTTTTTGTCAGAAAATATCGTGTTTTGTACATCTAGCATTCTAGCGAATAGTAATCCATCTTCATTACGATAATTCCAAGTGGAAATAGGTAGTTACGTAATATACTTTAATTGCTTCCTTAGATCTGATGAGCCGTAAAAAATATAAAATAGTCATGGGTATAAAATTGGAGGTGCGACCGACCAAAGTAATCTTGAATCAAAATCTGTATTTAGTTAGTTTTGGTACACAATACATAAAAAAACTATAATTAACTAGCATAGTTCTGATAGTAACTTAACATTATTAGGGAATCCCTGTTGCTTGAATTTAGATTTTTATAATAAAAAAAATACGCTGTAATCCCCGAAAGGCAGGATCACTTATTCTACTCAATTAATTAATTAATTTAATAGAAAACACCAGTTTCAAATGTGAACTGATTAAGTTCAGGTTAGTTGTTAATGTTGTTATTAATACCTTTTTTTTCATCTTGGCAAAATCATCAAATGAGACCTCCGGCCCGTTACTGTAATATTTTTATTAATATTAAATCGAAATATAACGTTGATGTAACATAATATGGGCTAACCGCAGCCTTGGTGTGAATATTAAAATTATGTGTTAGAAAATTACTAAATTAGCCACTTTTTTAGGGTTCCGTAGCCAAATGGCAAAAACGGAACCCTTATAGATTCGTCATGTCTGTCTGTCCGTGTATGTCACAGCCACTTTTTGTCGAAAGTATAAGAGCTATCCTGTTGAAACTTGGTAGAAAGATGTATTATGTGAACCGCATTAGGATTTTCACACAAAAATCAAAACAAAACAAATTTTGGGGGTGCCCCCCATACTTAGAATTGAAACTCAAAAAAAAATTTTTCACCAAACCCATACGTGTGGGGTATCTATGAATAGGTCTTTAAAAATGATACTGAGGTTACTAACATCATTTTTTTCTAAACTGAACAGTTTGCGCGAGAGACACTTCCAAAGTGGTAAAAAGTGTCCCCCCCCCCGTAACTTCTAAAATAAGAGAATGATAAAACCAAAAAAAATATATAATGTAGACCTCAACCAAAACTACCAACGGAAATTGGTTTGGATGGGATACAGTTAGTAGTTTTTGAGATATAGTACATTTTCAAAAACCGCAAATATAACTTTGCCATTCATACAAATACTATGAAAAACAAAGTTATTTTTATTGTTTGTGTATATTACTTACTAATCTCAATATAATTATATCTCTAATCTATGCTTGCTGCTACGGAACCCTTCATGGGCGAGTCCAACTCGCACTTGGCCGGATTTTTACTTATTTATTTAACTCTAACTTAACTTTTATTCTCCTAACTTCTCGTATTATAATGTTATAGTAAAATTGATTAACAAAAAAAAATCCTGCCGGGGTCGCGGGACTATCAGGTAGGTAAGCGTCGCTCCGGAACGTAAAGAGTTATTGAAGTACACCATGGATTTTAGTCAGTACAAGTTTGACACGTTCCCTCCCGTCCTGCCCGGGGTGGGAGGACTCATTCGATGATTTTGCTACGTGTAAAAAAAAAAACTAAATCTTTATCTTACTAATATAACTTACCATTACTTACCAATATTATAAAAGTGAAAGTTTGTTTGGATGGATAAATGGATGTTTGTTTTTGTTTCTTTCATGCAAAAATTAGGTACTGATAGGATTTGGATAAAATTTGGTACTTACAGATCGTTTATAATCTGGATTAGGTAACACATAGGATAGTTTTTATCCTGATTTTATCTTTACTTTATTCATTTTTTTAACCTTATTATGTACATTTTTAAATATTTTCACAAAAACAATAAGCAAAAAACATTTAAAAATATAAATTATAGTGGCCCACCGGTATCGGGAACAGGGTCCAAGCTACCGGCAGTCAGGGCTCCAGAGAAAGGAACCTCCTAACAATGCGCGCCGTGTCCAGAAGAACTGAACTTTTTCTGAATAAAGCCCTTGATCCAACTACCTAACGAGAGCCTCCTTAGATGTTGGTCGAGGCTCTTGGCAATTAAGCCATGGACCGACACGACAATCGGCACAATGATGAACAATGATCGCTGAATCCACATCCCACATATCGACAACCTCGCGAGCCTTATTTTATCTTTATTATTATCCTAATACTGACTGTTGCCAACACAACAGCTAGTAATATTTTAAATGCGAAAGTATGTTTGTTTGTTTGATACCTTTTCATTCCTGAACCATTGAAACATCCTGAAATTTTTCACATACCTACTACGTGTACAACTGCACACCTGAAATTTACATAGATGGACATAAGGTATACCTGTCATCCTGAAAAATACTAAACTAAAAAAAAAAAGTTGCTTGTAATGGTGTTAGTACCTAATCGCAACTAGAACTATAATGACATAACCTCGTACACAATATTTTCAAATGAAATACGTTTCTATGTTCTATAATTATCGTACTATGGTTTGATGTGAATAGCGAGTAATTACGCGCTCTGTTTACATTTTTTTTTATTTGAAAATCACTTCAGGTCATGAGGCATTGTATAATGCTGTGATAATAATACCTACACACGCATAAAATTATCCTACGTAAAAAGAAGTAGTAGTAAGCTATCATCCACTGGTGGACGCCCACGGCGACGGACGTCGCAAGACGATCTCCGGCCACCGTAGGCGCGGGCATGCGGGCGGCGAGTAAAGGGCAACTCGCTGCCCGACCATGGACCATGCCGGGGTCGACGGTGCGTTGTGTTCCACGTGCGCCTCAAAGAGCGTCAGCAAGATGACGGGGGACTCGTACTGCGTAAGAGCTAGGCTGCTTTTCCACCAGTGCTATAGATGCGTTTAATATCCACCAATCATATTCATTGGGGCACATAGCACAGCACTGGTGGAAACGGATTCAACTAAGATATTATTTTATTATTTTTGGGAGGCCTGGAGACCTGTAACACAGGATTTCCTAGTACAGGCTCCAGTCTCCACAACATCAATGTATTTTTGTAAAATCAAATTGTACTGTACTCATGTTTCGTTATGTGATGTGATGGAAAAATCAAAGATCTTCAATCGTCAGAATATTGTAGTAACTAAGTGCAGAACAAAAATAACCTAACCCTCTGCAGGTTTAAGTTCAACTTCATTTATCATTTGTTATAAGCAAACTCACGTTTGTTTCTCCAGTAACACGCAAATATATAAACAGTCATATTTTTCGGAAAACATGACTACACATCATTTTGAGAAAACATCCATATAAGTAACAAAATAAACTGTACTTAGGTATGTACCTACTTAGACTACTAAAATATTTTCAAAAACTAGGAAAACCCCACAATGTTTTTAGTATTTTTATATTAAAAAAAAGTATAGATTCGGTATTTCAGAAAAACTGACCTATAAATTAAATCTTCAAAGTATTTGTGAAAAACAGTACAAAAAAAATGAATTTACGTTCTTAAAACAAAATTGGACATAGACTACTAAAATAATAGTTTCTAATTTTTATGTTTAAAAATATATTTTAGATTCGGTATTTGAGAAAACCAGACCTATAGAATTTGTGAGAAAACATTGCAAAAACAAAAAAAGAAACAAACTAAAAAAAAAAATCGGAAACTGCAACCCGACATTGCAAGTCACGCTTTTTAGTACACGTAATCAGATGAATTTTAATAAGTCTGAGGAAGACGCGGTTGTCATCCATGTGAAGAAAGGTTCTGGTTTTACAATATGACTCATTTTATGACTTAACTTTGTCTGATCATGCTGAAGTGGAATGAGTAAACAATATAAGTTCACGTTCGTGGTCATGATAATTCGTCATCTATTAGATAAACAATTGTTCTCACACGCATTTTATTTAGTTGCGGATTTCGTGAAGCATGCTTTTATTTCTGATTGTAAACTTTGATAGCTAGTTTCCAGCTAATTGCAGATCTATTTAGTCCGTCTGTGTATTGTTAAAGAATGAACACATATTTTATTATTTTTTTAAAGAATATTTACATAGGACTCGTGACGTCAGAATGCACAAAAAATTATACCTCGTAAATAGAACTTGTCTATTAAAAAACCTAATTAGTCCATCAATTAACATAAAAAATATTTTACTCCATTTTTCTTTCCTTACGTAAACCTAAATTGACGAAAATAGGTACGACGCTTTTAAAATTCACAAAACGTCATATCATGGTGTCATTTTAGTGCGTCCTGACGTCACAAGTCCCCACTATCGATTTTAGATTGTTTTATGTTTGTGAATATAAAAGAAAAAATAAGCGGCCATTATTTTTCAGAACTCTAACTGAGACGGTCTAATTAGATTTTCAATTGATTGATTCTGAAAACTAACCTATTATATCTAAAAGAAAAAAAAAACAAGTCACATTTTTCCGACCTTAGTATCCAACCCAGATCATGGACAAGATCATAACAAGGAAAGTTGTTATGAATATGCAAATATAAAAAATGCATTTTAAACTTTTTCTGACATGCCTAATGCGGGAAATCTTCTGATAAGAATGTTAAGCTAAGTGGGTTGAATGCGACAAGGCTTGAGTAATGGGGGCTGGTAGAATCCAAGGCGGTGTTGTAAAGTGTAGTTCACAGTACCTAAACCTGCCTAAAGATTTAAAATTAGAATTTAAAACGAGGTTCATTTTTCGATATGTCAGCACTGTTGCAGCCAGCAGCAGCATTCCCCTTTTCTATAGGATATAAAAGGGATCTGTAGAAGGGTCAATTACGTACATTGAAAATATTGAAAAAATAAATAGCGGGGGGTGTTGCTGGATCGATACCAAACCCAAATATGTGATTAAAAAAATTTTTGTCTGTCTGTCTGTCTGTATATGCAGGCATCACGTGAAAACTAACGGTTCGATTTCGATGAAACTTGGTATAATTATACCTTATTATCCTGGGCATAAAATGGGATACTTTTTATCCTGGAAAAATACGTAGAAAAAAATATCTTATTTTTCAGTTTTATTCATAGACGTTGTTCTGTAGAACCGCGAACACACGTTGCATTACCCGCAGTGGATTCAGCGCCGTAACCTGTAGCGCCGAAAGTCGGATTTGACTCGAACCGTTTGCGGCACACGCGGGCCACGCCTCCCCGACTCCTATATAAAGAGCCGCGTTCCGCGCCGCGCGATGCATATAAATTCTGAATTTTGATGCGAGCGGACGTGTCCAGTGTGGCGAGCGGTCGTCCGACCGTCTATAATATTGTATGCGTGTAATTTTAAACCGTGCTTTTCAGCGCGACCTGTTTGATTACTGTTCCGATCAGTTATTTGTAAATACAAGGTCGGAATTACTATGAAAAAAATACTTACTACAGAACGCGAGCTCAACAGCAGTAGCTCAATAGGTCTCCTTAATTATTATAGGCTTAGCCGTATTTGGGTCCAATAGATATTTATAAGATGTCATTGTCAGAGTTACTCAAAATGGAGAAATAAACCATCCACGCGAAGACCGACATCCGCGCGGACGGAGTCGCGGGCGGAAGCTAGTAAATAATATGTTTAGTATTAATTTAGTTTGTTGTAAATATTTAGTTCATAATATTTGTAAATTTTTAGTTTTAGTTATGTATCTATCTTACAGATTGATTGTCCTTACATTTTATTGATTTTAAAGACAGACACGTCCTATTTTATTTTTATTATGGCAAGCGGATGAACTGAAGTAATGGGCAATATAATGTAAGGTAAAATACCCAATTGCTGACCTCTCGCCAATTATTGACCGCTTAACATTTTTTATCAAAAATAATAACAAATCTTCTTGCAGTGTTGCATAAAAAGTACCAAAAATTAAACATGATTTATCTTTTATTATTTTGGCGTCACAGAAATTTTAAATTTATCAATATTGCGTCCGTAAACCTATGATAATAAAATACCCTGCCAAAATGAGCCACAAATTTAACAATTTGCTAATCTGAGGGTTGTTTCTAATGTCATTTTATTTCAGGTTTACCAGATAGATTCTATTTGGTATTATTTTCGTTATTAAAGACAGATATAATGGTTTTCTACATGTTTTTCAAGTTTTAGTGAGCCATAACTTGTTAAAATGATGGGGTCAATATCTGGTATACTTACTCAAAGCATGAAATAGTACATTGTTATCCAAGGCGTGAAAGTTACTTATTTACGTCCCGAGACGGGGTTTGGCGCCCGTAACGTAGTGAGGGCGCTAATAGTTCGAGGGACTAAATAAGTAATTTACCCGAGGTAAACACTGTGCTTTTCATTACGAATACGAGGAAAGTAAAATTAACAACATAAATTTTAGCTAAAGAAAAAATGATGATGTAGATCGGATTGTCATTTTGCCGCTTGTTTTTTTTTCAATTTTTGTGCTGTGGTCGGCCAGCTATACAGCCAGGATTTTTCATGTTCATTATTTAAAAATTGGCAAAGATTTTGTCGAAATCTGTATAATAGCGGCCATACACCATACTGCCTATCGTACAATCGGCATGACGCTGCCGATTTGATCAGTTAGATTTGACCGTGTGTGGGCGTGGAATCCATCAAATTGGCATAACAATAGGCTTGATCATGCCGATTTGATCAAATCGATTTGATCATGCCAATTTGATCAAATCGATTTGATCAAATCGGAATGATCAAACTTCAAATCGGCAGCAGTGATACCAACTAGGAACTTTATAGCTAGATCTAGCTAATATTCGGTAGCTACTTTTTAACCGACGTAAAAAAAGGAGGAGGTTCTCAATTCGAAACGTATATTTTTTTGGAACGAAGTTCCTTATGGCGCGTTGCGAAAGGGGGCTAGGCGGAAAAAATTGTAACGACACTTTTTACAGACTGCGATGGAGTGGAGTGGAGTGGAGTGGAGTGGAGTGGAATGGAATGGAGGGTCGAAAATCGCCTGAACCTTTTTTTAACTTGCTATCGTTAAGCAAGTTAAAAAACAGGTTCAAGCGATTTTCGACCTTATTGACATTCAAAATTTAGTTTGTTTTTTCTCACATTCTCGTTAGCTAACATTGCCCCTTCATTAAAATCCGGTGTTTGCATAAATGTCAATAAAGTCGAAAATCGATTGAACTCACTTTCACTTGTATTACCAACTGATTCCCACTAGTGGGATTTATCCCACTAGTGGGAATCAGTTGGTAAAAAAGTAGCTAAAAAGTTAAGCCACAAGTTTTATAAAATTGTAGCTGTCTGTCACCGAATAATAGCTAGATCTAGCTATAAAGTTGCTAAGTTGGCATCACTGCTGCCGATTTGAAGTTTGATCAAATCGATCGTCATGCCGATTGTACGATAGGCAGTATGGTGTATGGTGTATATGGACGAACTGCCAATTTGATCAAATCGATCGTCATGCCGATTGTACGATAGGCAGTATGGTGTATGGCCGCTATTATTTTATAGAAAAAGTTGAAACTAAATTATTTTAAAGTCATTATTTATATTCTTAATACTTAACTTTATGTTATTTTAATTTTAAATCGCTCTGTAATTTCATGGCTGTATAAAAAGTTTGTACACAGTTCAATAGAAATGTCAAAATAGAACTAGTTTTTTTTTTCTTAAATTTGGCAGCTGTCAGTTGAAAGCGATTTTCCCTAGGGCGGCAATGGATAACTTTCAAACGGCTAATCAGACATGTAATGACCTACTTTCAGAGTATGAGTAATGAAAAACCATTTTATTGACATGACATCGACATGTCAATATTTGATAATTACCCAAATGTACCGTTAAACCAGTTACTGACCCCTCTGTTTGTATGTAAAGTTCATTGTTATTGGTGAGGTAGCTCAACTTTATTGCATCTGTATTATGCCCATGAGCGTTGGCTGGCACCCCTAAAAATGTGTTTAGTGTGCAGAAACACAAACATAAAAAAATACCTTACTAGTAATCTGAGAACCTAACATAATTTGAGCGAGGTGCTTACTTTTTCGGCCTTCTATTACATTCTCGATCCTCCTAAATATTTTAAACTTCTAACTAAACTACTATTATAGGAAATGTGAACGGCTGAATGGATTTTGATACAATTTGGCTAGCAGATAGTTTTATAACCTGGAGAAGTGGATATACCTGGACAAAGGTAATTTTTATGCCGGTATATTGTTCCTGTGGGATAATGCCGAACATAGCGCGAGCAATAAGTTGATTTAATACATAACACTAGCAAAAGTTACTCTAATCTGCATGTTTGAAATAAATGACCTATCATATGCGAGGCAAGGTGCGAGCTACTTTTTGAGTTGTATCTATGTTCTCTTCATTTGGGAGGTCTTCCACATAAATTGAAAAAAATAGAAACGTCTTGTGTAAATGGGAAAAAAGTTTTTTTTTTTAATTCAAACTGTTTAAAATTCGCTGTCTAGATTTAAAGCCGTTTCTTTTCATTTTTTTTTTGCTTGCGAGCATTGTAATATCTACATTCTGCAATTCAATGAAATAAGTGTGATTTGCACACACATTTGTATGAATTCACTGTGTTCGGATAGAAAACGGATCAGGATTCCTGATCAGGAAAACTGATGTATGCGGCCAGGCTTAAAGTGAACTTACTTAAGTTAGATTCATCAGTTCATGTAAAGGTTGTCTGGAAGATATCACTGTTAGCGCTAAGACCGCCGTTGTAACCATAGAATTATAAATATTGTAAAGCCGTTTTTGTAACAATTTTCAGTAAGAGTCCGATAATCCCTATTTTTCCACCAAAGGCGACTCATTTGATAATTTTGTCACAAAAAAAGGACCGGTTCACGAACACACATCACCGGTGTATATCAGCCCTCAACCCAATCGTGTCTTCTCCATATAAACAAAACCTGCGCCCGCAGTGCGCGTTGTCGAGCGCGCATCATCTCACGTGCGCGTGCACATCTTTACGCATCATTTATTATTTATTTTTTGTTCGTGAATTTTGTGATTGTGTTTTTGTGATATTTAGTGATAGAAGTTTATACTTAAGGTGAATATAAATATTTATTATTTTTATTTTTCAATAATTTTGTTTGGTTAATTTTAAATCAATTAAGGTCGTTTTAGTTTTAATGCTGCTTACGCTCTCGTAAGTTAGCGTGATGATAAAAAGGTAATCTGCATTTGTTTATGGAAAATAGTCAAGTCTATCCGAGGCAAAGTGAATGGGTAGTTTTGCATCCCTCAAATTATAATATAAATAACTATAAATATTTCAATGCCAAACTTTAAGGAACATTAATTTTTAAGCTAAAGAGTTTGTTTAGAACGCTCCAGTCTCAGGAACTTCTGGTTCAAATAAAAAAAATATTTTTGTGTTATAAACCTATAATTACTAATACATTACAAGGCAAAACTATAATAAACCATACATAATTAGTTAGCTAATTTAATGACGATTCTATTGATATAACTGGTAGCGAGTTAACTAACGGAATTTCGGAGATATTGTCGTTTTAATCAGACGCGCCGAAATTGCATGTGGCGACCCAGAGTGGTCCCACAGAGGCACGAATGCGCGCGTCTTTTCGAAGCACAGTACTGTACGGGGGATAATGTAATAGCAAACAATTAGTAAACAATAAATATAGTAATTTATAAGTCCAAAGCCATGTCAGAGGCCTGTGGTGTTCCCAGAGGCGGCTTAATATTAATTGACACCAGAGGGTTGACCACATTCTTACACGAAAAATGAAAGAAAGATCATGTCATCACTTAGTATGCAAACGAAGTTTTAAAATATTTTCTTGTCAAAAGAAAACGTGTACTTAAAGTGTCACCTGAGTTGAATCGTAAAAGTCGAATGAGTGAAAGTTGCTATTGTAAATTATTTGTAGTACGGATACAAAAGCATTGTACCAGCACGTTGTTTGAAAATAAAGAGACAGCGATAACCATTGAAAATGACACGGTATATTTTTACTAAACCGTATTATACAGGCTGGGTCCATGATTAGACAGCAAGTCACCCATTACTCGCCGTTCGCATGCCTGCGCCGACTTACTATTACCTACCCTAATATATAATACGGTACGGTATGTATACAGGGTGTAAGAGACATCGACGCACAAACGGATACCATGAGTCCTGGAGCCCCCGTGTTGGAATTTTTCGTCGGCTTTTTCCTAATTTTCTAAATTAAAAAAAATGGAGTTTTTTTTACTTTAGGCTGTTCACAGTCGTTATTCTTACCTAACTCAATCAGATTTTTAATAAAAAAGTAAGTAATTAATTCAATACTTTCACTAAAAGTAGCAATGTAAATAAAACTAGAAATGCTGTCTTCTTAGATGTTTATAATAAAAGGTCATCGTATACCTAAATACTGTGTACAGTACCACAGTACCTGTAGTACTTTAAGCGCGGCTCACTATTAAAAAAAAACATATATAAAAAAATAAAATAGGAAAACACCGACGAAAAATTTCAACACGGGGGGTCCAGAATCACATCCTGGACCCATTGTATCAGTTTGTGCGTCGATGTCTCTTACACCCCGTATACTGTACCGTATTATATATTAGGGACGGTAATAGTAAGTCGGCGCAGGCATGCGGACGGCGAGTAATGGGTGACTTGCTGTCCGATCATGGACCATACCTGGGTCGACGGAGCGTCGTGTTTCACGCGCGCCGCGCGCCCCAAAGAGTTTTCAGCCATCAGACGCGGGTTTTATCAGGCCAAAGCCTGCTGGGGTCGCGGAGCTGTCTTATCACCGTGTCCCTGGAACATAAAGGGGTATTAAAGGAACGCCTTAGATTTCAGTTAGCACGAGCCTGGAAGTCCCTCCCTCCCATCTCGTCCTGTGTGTTAGGAGAAGCTGGCAACACTGGGTTGACGGAGGTTGGTCAAGATGGCGGCAATAAAGGACGCACGTTCGTATTAAATAAAAATGAATTTTATTTAACAAAATAACATGGTGGCAGCGGTAAACTGATAAAGTCGTTCAAGTGAACATTTAGACTTGTGTTACATCAAAATCGTCGTGAGTAACCATGATAAAGGTATTGCATGCTGATTAGGTACCACGTGCTAGTAAAGTCAAGACAAGATACGCTCGACCGTGAACTTCGTGAAGTGAAAATGGGCACGATGGAAGGTCAGATTAACATTATTAAGCCAATTGATCTCAACAACTCGGACATGGTAGCGGCATGGTCAAAATGGAAGCAGATCTTTAACAACTTTTCAATTGCCATGAAGTATGACAAAGAGAGCAATGAAAGGAAAATTGCAATTTTATTGCATTTCATGGGTGAGCAATGCTTAGATGTCTACAATTCATTCTCAGAAGTAGAAAAACAAACGTATGAATCGGTTTTAGCAGCATTTGACAAAAAATATTTCATACCAAAGAAAAACTTAGCTATCGAAAGACATAAATTCTTCAGTCTGCAACAAGGAGATGATTCCTTGGACGTATTTTTGACCAAATTAAAGAAGTTAGCTGCTAGTTGTGAATTTAAGGAACTAAAAGACTCACTAATAAGAGACATTTTTATATGCAACTTAAATAAAAAATACACTCAGATAAGACAAAGACTTTTAACGGAGAATGATATAGAACTTGACAAATTGATTACCATTTATAAATCTATGGAAATGACGTACAACAACACATCGTACTTGGAAGGTGGGGAATTGGAAATTGCAGCAGTTCAGAAGTCGTCCAAGTCCAACACACAAAAATGTACACGCTGCGGGCAAGTACACAAGTTTAAATGTCCAGCAAAAGGAAAACAGTGTCACAAATGCAAGAAAATGGGACATTTTGCACAACTGTGTAAAACACAAATAAATGCAGTCGAAGCAGTCAAGAATGATGGCACGGGTAACCTGTTTTTAGTATCTAATAATAGTGACTCTAATAATGATCTGTTTCTAGGTGTCTTACATAATGAACAGTGTCCTATTGATCACATAGATATGAAAGATTGGCTCATAGATTTCATAATTAATAAACAAAATGTTACATTCTTAATAGACACTGGTGCTAGAGCTAATTGTTTGTCTTATAATTTGTTTCATAAATTAAAGTTGTGTGATAAAGATCTTAAAAGTTGTTCCGCTAATTTAGTAGCATATGGAGGTAATAAAATACCAGTCAAAGGTTGCTGTACTTTGAAATGTTATAAAGATGATCAACAATATGAGATTCAATTTATTGTAGTTGACATACTATGTCAACCAGTCCTAGGTGCAAATACATGTACTGAATTAGGTATTGTTAAAAGAATTTATACAATGAATAATAGTAATGAACAACAACCAGTTTTACAACAATTATTAAATGAACATCAAAATGTTTTCCAGGGACTGGGGTGTCTCCCGGGCAAGTGTCACCTGACTGTGAGGTCTGATGCACAAGCAATAATAGATGCACAGCGCAAAGTACCATATGCACTTCAAGCAAGACTGAAGGAGGAATTGGATCGGATGACAGGACTGGGAGTGATTGAACCAGTTTCCAAACCAACTAGTTGGGTTAGCTCAATTGTAATTGTTGAAAAATCTAACAAACAGTTAAGGATTTGTTTGGATCCTCGAAACTTGAATAAAGCCATTCAAAGGTCTCATTATCCATTACCTTCTTTAGAAGATGTAAGATGTAGACTAAATGGAGCCAAAATTTATTCACATTTGGATGCTTATTCAGGATTTTGGATGATCCCACTAGACTCAAGTAGCTCTGATTTATGTACATTTAACACTCCTTATGGAAGATATAAATATTTGCGTCTACCATATGGTCTAAATTGTTCCACTGAAATTTTTAGCAAAATACTCACAGAATCATTCTCTGATATACCAAACTTAATCATTTATGTCGATGACTTGCTAATATATGGATCAGATGAGAAATCTCATAATGAAACATTAAAAAAAGTATTAGAAAGGGCAGAATCTATTAACTTGAAATTTAACAAAGATAAATGTATTATTGGAAAAGCAAAAATAAAATTTTTAGGTCATGTGTTTAGTGCTGAAGGAATGTCACCAGACTATGATAGGATAAAAGCTATCTGTGAAATGCCTAAACCTGATTGTCAAAAAAGCCTGCAAAGATTTTTAGGGGTGATTAACTACCTAGGTAGCTACATTAAAAATTTATCTTCAGAAACAGAAGTATTAAGAAACCTTCTTAAAAAAGATTCACAATGGCTATGGGACGAGAACCATGACAAGGCTTTTAAAAATTTAAAAAATTCATTAACATCAGCTCCAGTTTTGAGTCATTATGATAATAAAAAGCCACTGACACTGAGTGTTGATTCGTCACAGTCCGCTTTAGGTGCAGTATTACTGCAGTCAGGTCAGCCTATTGCTTATGCTTCAAAAACATTAACTGATTGTCAAAAAAGATATGCCCAGATTGAAAAAGAATTGTTTGCTATTTTATTTGGCTGTCAAAAATTTCATCACTATGTTTATGGACACAAAATTAAAGTAGAGACTGATCATAAGCCTTTAGTCACCTTATTTGCTAAGTCATTAAGTCAAGTACCTAACAGATTACAAAGAATGATGTTAGCACTGCAGATATATGATATAGAAGTCACATACATTCCGGGCACAAAATTATATATTCCTGATACACTGTCTAGAGCTGCTTTATCAGAATCTATGGAACATGCTATTGATAAAGAAATAGCCATACATGCAAACTTGTTTATAACAACACTGTCTATATCTGAATCTAAATTACAAACAATTAAAGAAGAAACTCATAAGGATGCATGTTTACAACTACTTATAAAATATTTTAATGAAGGCTGGCCTGATCACAAAAATAAAACAGACTCACTTGTAAGATCTTATTGGAACTATAGGTCGGAAATTCATGTTATTGATGAAATAGTCTTCAAAAATAATAGTATAATAATTCCAATGTCAATGCGTAAAGATATGTTAAATCAAATTCATGCTAGTCATTCAGGCATATCTAGAAGCAAAAATCTTGCAAGAAATGTCATATTCTGGCCATGTATGAACAAAGAAATTGAACAAATGGTAGAGAATTGTCAAATTTGTTTAAAATATAGACCAGCCAATACAAAAGAACCATTACTCCTGGCAGAAGATCCATCTCTTCCTTGGGAAAAGATAGGTGCCGATTTGTTGCAGTTCAATAATAAAAAATATTTAGTCATTGTTGATTACTACTCAAAGTACATTGAACTTGCTCAACTAAACAGTGATTCTACAGCAAAAAATATAATATTACAATTAAAATCTATATTTGCACGACATGGAATCCCTTTGAGATTGTATACAGATAATGGCCCTCCATTTGAATCAAAAGAATTTAAATATTTTTGTCAAGAATGGGACATAGATCATGTCACTTCTAGTCCCAATTTTCCACAGTCAAATGGTCAAGCAGAGTCGGCAGTTAAAATTGTTAAAAAAATATTGCAAAAAGCATATGACGAAAATAAAGATCCATATCTGGCTCTGTTACATTATAGGTGTAATGATAAAGAATACATGAAATCTCCATCTGAATTATTGATGTCTAGAAAACTGCGATATAACTTACCCATATCAAAAGAGTTGCTAAAGCCTAAAGTCATAAAATTTGAAGGGCAAAAGGATAGGATCAATAAGCATAAACAAAAATATAAGTTTTATTATGATAAAGGTGCTAAGAATTTACCAGCATTAAATCAAGGTCAGATTATCATGTTTAAGAAAATGCCTGACAGTAGTTGGGAGCCTGGTGTAATTAAAGAAGTTCTTAAAAATTGCCCAAGGTCATATTTGGTTGAAGCTGACAATGGAAAGGTATATCGTAGAAATCGTAGTCATATATTACATGTAAAGTCTAGAAACGTTGATTCAATGCCTAAGGCTTCCACAGGGGCTCTTCTAAACAAAAGGCATCAAATATTAAAACAAGATCAGTGTTTAACTGTACCAATATCATTGTCAAGTATGTATGTCAAAATGTGTCTTCCTAAACCAAGTTGTGAATGTGACATTCAAGACACAAATATTAATCATGATCAATCCATGTCCAATGTACCAATATATAGTCAAGAGTCTCTGTCAAACATAGAATTAAGTAGTCATGAGTCTTTGTCAAATGTAGAACTATTGGAGAGTGGTTCAGATCATGAAATAGTCTTGTCATCTGAAGAATCCATGGATGGGGAATTTGAGGATGCTGAATTTATAGAACCATCCATGGCTGGTGCATATGGGAATACTGGATCGAATGAATCCTCTAGATCTTTGGATGAGGCTGCTGGACCGCGGTCAGATGATACTTTGCTTGAAGATAATCATGTATATGTAACCAGAGTTGGTCGCAAAGTATATAGACCTAAGAGATATGATGAGTAAAATGTGTCTAATCTAACTAGATGAATAATTAGAATGTTTATTTATCACTTACTAAAACTAAGTTAAAGTAAATTATAACTTAGGTTTTGTTATTTAAATTATATTAGGAGTGAATACAAAGTACTTTTGGTTTTTAAAATTTTAATAAGTTTAAGTTCTGTATGTTTAGTAATTCTGAGTGCTAACTTAGGATAAGTTTTCTTTATATGAATACCAATTAAGTTATATAAGACTTGTGAAGGAAGATGTTAGGAGAAGCTGGCAACACTGGGTTGACGGAGGTTGGTCAAGATGGCGGCAATAAAGGACGCACGTTCGTATTAAATAAAAATGAATTTTATTTAACAAAATAACACTGTGTGGGAGGACTTTACTTTTAATGATTTTACCACGTGTATTACAATAGTATTTAAAATCTTGGAATCACTTAATTTTAATTAATTCTGGATAGCTCCTTGGATAATGACATGATTTTAATGAATTTGTTATCAATTTAAAGTTAGCAGTTAAACCTCTAAAATGGTACGGTATGATCTTTATATTCTTAAGAGCGCGTATTCTGAAAGTTGGCAACGTCGCAAATAGTTGTCAAATATTAACAAGTTTTAATTTATTTAGCAATGCTGCATGGAAATAAGAAATAGGGCTCTGTAGTGCACTAAAACATTGATATAGGAATGCAATTAAAACACTGAATTTAATGCGTGACCGTTGCAGGTGTAAAAAACCGGCCAAGTGCGAGTTGAACTCGCCCATGAAGGGTTCCGTAGTAGCAAGCATAGATTAGGGATATAATTATATTGAGATTAGTAAGTAATATACACAAACAACAATAATAACTTTGTTTTTCATAGTGTTTGTATGAATGGCAAAGTTATATTTGCGGTTTTTTTAAATGTACTATATCCCAAAAACTGCTAACTGTATCTCATCGTGGGTTCTGGGGAAAATTCCCAGGGGCATTGCCCAATGCCACCCACCGCGTCGCAGGTTGCGGATAGCGAAACGGCCACCAGATATGGTAGTTAGCTGCTTTAGCAGTCGCGGACAGCTGGGCGGTTCGTCCTGAGGGGTGCTGGGAATACTCGTGGCGAGAATTTCTCTATAAAAAGGCACAAAACCCAATGATGGAGGACGACAGTGGCGAGTAGGAGCCGCCACTTGAATCAAAGCTCGGACCCGGGGAGACCAACCTCGTGAGCCTCTGGAACGGCAATTGGTCTAGGAGATACTGACTCCGAAATTAAAGGGTATCCACTGTCTTGTGGAAAGATGTTGGTTCATCAAAGGCTAGGGCGTCATCCCGAAATTATGACGTGTGGTGCCTTGGGAAAGCGCTACAGTATTCTCCCAACCACCATTATGAAATGAGTACGAGTAATGATAATGTTTTGCCTTGCGATCCGGCTAGCACCCGGCGCTTGCAGGTATCCGGGCCTGCAAGTGAGAAATTGGTTACCGAAGACTGTAAGAAGGTGGGAACCCAGGCCTCCTTATCAGTGACTACTACTGGCCCTAAAGAAAGTAATAAGAAGCTAGCACAACAAGTTTTCCATCCTGGTCTCTTCCTGTCCAGACCCAGAAGTGCATCAGTAAGCTCAGCGATGGATGCTAACATTCAAAGTCAAGCTTCTATCATGAACGATTCGGAAACTGAATCAGAAATTTCCAATCCTCCTACATGGCAGAGAGTACCATTGCTCCACAGCGCCAAAAAAAGGAAAAAAAAATAACTCCCCTTCTCCTGATAGGATCTTGGTCACAAACCGATACAGCACTCTTGCTGTTGACCCAGAAGAAAACAACGTAGCAGAAACCCCAATAAAGGTCGCGAAACCGCCTCCTATCATACTCTATGGAATTGAAGACCTCAACAAGCTTACCGAGCTCTTAGAAGGTGTTTCCGATAAAGCTGATTTCAACTACAAAATAATAAACCAAAATCAACTCCGCATTAACTGCACTAACGTGGAGGTCTACAAATCTATACTAAAAGTGATTCGAGACAAAGGACTTATTGGACACACTTTCAATAGAAAAGACAAAAGACCTTTTAGAGTTGTAATCAAAAACCTCCATCACTCAACACCTGTAAATATAATAAAAGAAACTCTAGAAGAGATAGGAAACACAGTTATTGGAGAGATAATAAACGCAAAGTATGGACCTGAAAAGAAACCTACCTCCACATTCTTTGCAACTTTACAACAAAGCCCTAACAACAAAGCGATAAAAGATCTCAGATACATCAACCGACAATCAATCATCATTGAAGAACCACGTAAACGGAACTCCATCGTCCAATGCCAAAGATGCCAGCAGTATGGTCACTCTAAAAACTACTGCATGCGACCTTACCGCTGCGTGAAATGCGCTCAAGGACACAGAACCGCAGACTGTCCTAAGAAGGACAGAAACACCCCAGCGAAATGTGCTCTGTGCTTTGGTGCACATCCGGCCAACTATAAGGGATGCGAAGTATATAAGGAAATACTATCGAGGAAATCAAATAACCAGGCACATTTAAGGAATAGAGTAAAGGCTACGCAGCCCACAACCAACAATACAAATCATTTGGATAGTCAGCCATCAACAATAGGTAATAACAAAGAAAGAGAAAACCCAAACACCAAAAAGAGAGCAAATTACGCCGAAACACTGAGATCAAATCAATACAAGAAGAATATAGAAACAACTACACCATACAACATAGAAGAAATGCTTATGAAGCAAGCAGAAAAGTTTGATCACATCCTACAACAAATGAGCACTTTAATTAGCCTCATAACAACGTTGGTAGCTAAAATACCGTAATGGCTTCTTTAAAGATAGCAACGTGGAACCCAGACGGGCTATCTCCTAACGTAGAAGAGGTAGAAGTCCTTCTAAACTCGCACAACATAGACATCTTACTGGTGTCTGAATCTCACCTAACTGATAAGAATATCATTCAAATACGTAACTACAGTATTTACACCACAAACCATCCAGACGGCACGGCACATGCAGGAGCGGCCGTAATAATAAAGTCAAATATTAAGCATCATGAACAGCTACAGTTCAAAAAACCTCATATACAAGCAGCAACAGTAGCTGTAGACGATCGGAATGGAACATTTAACGTTACCGCAATATACTGCCCTCCAAAGTATAGTATAAAAGAAGACAACTTTGATGAGCTGTTTAGCACATTGGGACCACGCTTCATAGTCGGAGGTGACTGGAATGCCAAGCATGTACACTGGGCCTCTAGACTTACCAGCACGAGAGGAAGAGAGCTCAAGAAGTCTATAGTTAAAAACAACCTGACTGCAATAGCACCTTCTGAACCGACCAATTGGCCGACAGATCCAAACCGCCTTCCCGACGTCTTAGACTTCTTCATTGTTAGGGGTTTATCCAGACTTCCTTATCATATAGAAACATGCTTGGACTCTAACAGCAATCATGTCCCGGTGATTCTGACACTCGGCACTGCCGCTTTGACCATGGAACATAACACAAAGCTCTACAACAAGCGCACTGACTGGAACTGTTTTCGCGAATTCGTCCATGAGAGACTAGATATGAGAGTAAGTTTAAAATCTGAGTCAGACATTGATATAGCCGTACGCACATTAACGTCAGTTATCCAAGAAAGCTGCTGGATGTGCACGCCTGAAATTAAAGATCGTTGCCCTCAAAGTAGAACATACTCTGATTCCATACGACAGATGATACTTGAAAAAAGGAGGTTACGTCGAGTGTGGCACATTAGCAGACACTCAAATGACAAAAGAGAATTCAACAAAGCCACTCGTGATCTGAAATCTCTTATCAGAGACGCTAACAACACTGCCTTGGATAACTACTTGGAAGGTTTATCAGCGACAGAAGCCACCAATTATTCACTGTGGAAAGCCTGCAAAAACCATGATAGACCATTATACCAAAAACCACCACTACGTACAAATGATGGCCAGTGGATAAGAACAAATTTTGACAAAGCCGAAGCATTTGCAAGACACCTCAGTCAAGTGTTCACTCCAAACGAGGCACCGCTGAATGCGGACGAAACTGACATAGACTTGGCTCTGCACGAAGATTCTCAACTGGACACTCCTCTAAAACTGGTGACTCCCAGAGAAGTATACAGGAACCTTAAGTCGTTTAAAAATAATAAAGCACCAGGATATGATCTTATTGACAAAAAGGTCCTCGAAGAATCGCCTCGTAAAGTAGTTGTGTACTTGACGATGATATTTAACGCAATGTTGAGAATTGGATACTTCCCAGACCTATGGAAAGTTTCGAATATTATAATGATCCAAAAACCTGGGAAACCTATTCATGAACTCACATCATACAGGCCAATCAGTCTTCTGCCTTTAATGTCAAAGCTTTTTGAGAAGTCATTGCTACAAAGAATGATGAAAGTCATAAAAGAAAAATCTATAATACCTGAACACCAATTTGGCTTTCGAAGGGAACACGCGACTACTGAACAAGTACATAGAGTATGTAGAAAAATAAGAACATCGTTCGAAAAAAAAGAGTATTGTTCATCAGTGTTTCTAGATATCCAGCAAGCCTTTGACAGGGTCTGGCACAAAGGTTTACTGTTCAAAATTAAAACAATATTACCACATACGTTCTATGAAGTCTTAAAATCATATATATCTGGTAGAATCTTCCAAGTGCAAGAAAACGACTGCACCTCCAGCTTTTACGAAATTACAGCTGGAGTGCCACAGGGGTCTGTGCTGGGACCAGTCCTTTACACGCTGTATACTCATGATGTACCACAAATCCCAGGAGTTACCGTAGCAACCTTCGCTGACGACACAGCCTTACTTACATCAGACAAATGTCCAATTAAGGCCTCACAAGTCCTACAAAACTGCCTGAATGAAATCGAGAAATGGCTGGCTAAATGGAGGATTGCCGTTAGCGGGTCAAAATCAGTGCACATAACTTTTACCCTCAGAAAAGAAGATTGTCCCCCAGTCAGGTTAAACGATATTCAACTACCGCACCAACATACAGTAAGGTACCTGGGCATGCACCTGGACCGTAGACTCACATGGAGAAAGCACATTGAAAAAAAAAGAGATGAAATTAACTTAAAATACAAGGGTCTCTACTGGCTACTGGGACGTAATTCAAAACTATCCATGGACAACAAGCTGCTTGTTTATAAAACAGTCTTGAAGCCCATCTGGTTATATGGCATACAGCTGTGGGGGTCTGCCAGCACCTCCAACAAAACAGTAATACAGAGAGTACAAAACTACATCCTAAAGCAAATTTCCAATGCACCATGGTTCATTAAAACAAGAGAAGTGCATGAAATCTTAAACATGCCTATGATAGCAGACGAAGTGGACACGTACGCAGCCAAATATATGTCAAGACTGACAAAGCACCCCAACCAGCTGGCAGGGCAGCTGACTATACCGGAAACCATTCGTCGACTCAGAAAACGGCGAGACATCTTTGACTAGAAGCTTTTTCCAGCCAAAGATAAAGAAAGGGCATAGTTCCGATGGGAGCGGCGCCCTTAATGACAAAAAGCACCCACCTCATCTGCTTATAGTCTGAATGACTGATCGCAAGATAAAAATGCAAAAAAAAAAAAAAAAAAAAAAAACTGTATCTCATCCAAACCAATTTTCGTTGGAAGTTTTTGTTGAGGTCTACATTATATATTTTTTTTAGTTTTATTATTCTCTTATTTTAGAAGTTACGGGGGGGGGGACCAACTTTTTACCACTTTGGAAGTGTCTCTCGCGCAAACTGTTCAGTTTAGAAAAAAATGATATTAGTAACCTCAATATCATTTTTGAAGACCTATCCATAGATACCCCACACGTATGTGTTTGTTGAAAAAAAATTTTTTGAGTTTCAATTCCAAGTATGGGGGGCACCCCCAAAATTTGTTTTGTTTTTATTTTTGTGCGAAAATCCTAATGCGGTTCACATAATACATCTACTTACCAAGTTTCAACAGGATAGCTCATATACTTTGGACAAATAGTGGCTGTGACATACACGGACAGACAGACAGACAGACAGACAGACATGACGAATCTATAAGGGTTCCGTTTTTGCCATTTGGCTACGGAACCCTAAAAAGGCATTTGGAAAGTTCCCAAATTCTTTTTTTGACATCTAAAAGTATATAAGGTGTTACGATATTAATTATTGCATTCCCTTATCAATTTTTTAGTGCACTACAGAGCCATATTATTTATTTCCATACAGTAACATTGCCAAATTAATTCATCATCAGCCTATAAATGTTCCCACTGCTGGGACACAGGCCTCCTCTCTGAGAGAGGGAGTGGGCCATAATCCACTACGCGGGCCCAGTGCGGGTTGGTGGATGTCACATGTCTTCGAATTTTTGCTCCGGTTTCCTCACGATGTTTTGTGGTGATGAAATAAATTACAAAAGTAATGCGCCTGGCCGGATTCGAACCCACGACCTACAACTCGTAAGTCGGGACCGATACCACTGGGCCACCACTACTTTAAAACTTGTTAATGTTTGACAACTATTTGCGACGTTGCCAATTTTCAGAATACTCGCTTTTAATAAGTAGGTACCTACTCAATATTGTACGGAATCGGAGTTTATTAGGTAAGTGATTCCATACTTTTGCTCGCGAGTGTATAATATTTTTCAACACATTTGCTCGAAAAATGCGTTTACGAAGCCTGTATACATTGTTCGAAAGTTAAAAATTACGCACCATACAACGGAACGTGCGGTAAAATAGGTACTCTCACCTAAGTACCTATTTTACGGCACGCCCCGTTGTATAGCACCGTGCGTTTTCTTTACGGTTTTTTTATAATTTCCTTAAAAAAAAATAAGAACTCCACCAAAGAGTTTCACATTATGAGAATAAACAGCCTGACTGATCGAACCTCCTTGGAAGCGCTTTTGCTCAATACGTTGTCTCATTTTAATACTAAAGAGTAAATGAGACGAAAGATGTAGTTCTATTTTTCACCACGTGCATGTGGCGCCATTTGCAAATTCGCGCCATTTTCATATTAGAAACTTCTAAATAAAGTTTATTTAATTACATATTGTACTGTTTTCTCGCAAATGTGTTGAAAAACATTGTATGACACACGTGCGGAAATTGGTATTTAGGTACAAACTCGTGACTATGGTAAGCCCTCGACTTCATCTCGGGCTTACATTCGTCTACTCGTTTGTAAAAACCAACTTACCGCACTAGTATCATAAATAACTATTGTAGAATTCAGATGCATTATAATTTTACGGTGCATAATAAATTAATAATCATCTGCTTTAAATGTCATTCAAGTTTTTTCATCATTGTACCTAACAGTTATTCGCAGTAAATAATCATTTACCGTATTCTAACATTCCGCAGGACATTTTAATTCTATATTTCTCTACAATATAATAACAGCGGGTGTGTAAGCAATAGTCATAGACCAGTTTTCGTAATGTTATGTTGTGATGAATCTTGGAGGACGTCGAACTTGACTTTTTCTGACATACGACAACCCTATAAATTTGTAGTTTTTGCAGCGTTTATTGAATATAAAAAAAAATAATTTAAAGAAAAACAAAAAACCCGACTGCGTAAAAACTAATTTTGAAAAATACGTGAAAAAGTTAACTTATATAAAAACTAAAAAGAAAGAAACAAGCCCAACAGAACAGCAGGAAGAAGCAGAACAGAACGACTCACAGTCGGGGCCCATTCAAATTTTACCAATCAAATCTTCCCAAGGGGCCCCGACTGTGAGTCGTTCTGTTCTGCTTCTTCCTGCTGTTCTGTTGGGCTCGTTTCTTTCTTTTTAGTTTTTATTTAAGTTAACTTTTTCACGTATTTTTCAAAATAAGTTTTTACGCAGTCGGGTTTTTTGTTTTGCTTTAAATTATTTTTTTTATTTTACACTTTTTAGTTACGATTCATTGTATACTGTTTTTTTTTGTTTGTATATCGTTTATAATTGAAATCAAAACTTAAATCAATAAGTAAGAAAATTAGCGAGAATTATTGTTTTGTTAAACAACTTTAAGTCGTTATATATCCTAAACTATTACTTAAAATGAAAAATGATAAAAGAAACCTAAAGATGATTTTAAAATACCTATTCAACGACACCCCACTTGACATAGTTCATCGACTTTTATTTTTTTCATTTTGACAATATGGCGTCTGGTTGTCGCTGTGGTGAATTTTGATTACTGTCATGTCTTCAGTGACACTCGCAAGGTTATGACGAATCGATTGACGTAAGAATGATCAAAATCGGCCTACGCGTTTGGTCTCTAGAACGCCACATAGAAACAAACATACATACATACATAGACTGATAAACACATTACCCTCCTTTGCGTCGCGCAGTCGGGTAAAAACAAAGTGCTTCTAGCCCAAAGAGCAATTCTTTTTAGGTATTCCACATTAAGCACCCACTGAAATGGCACCTGTGGTAATGGCACCTTCACTATTACACATAAATATGGCTCCTATAATTTTTTTCTGAGTCCAGGTGCCCAAAGTCAATTTTTTCCATCAAACTAAAGGTGAGGCCTCGGAAAGGTGGGCCCTTGTGTTGCTAATCGTACTCTGTACAACCTTACTCCTCCTTGTAAGTAGGCTAGAACTGCTTGCGACGTTGATTTTATAAAACAAAATGCCGTAATGTTATTTTAATAATGTCGCACAGCTATTTATGATAATTATGTGTTTAATCCCGGTACCTAGTGCGTTTGTAAAATAAAGAAATAAATGAATAATGTCTGACTGCTAGCAAAACCATGGGCAGAAACGAGTTTTGTAAATACAATAAAAACATTTGCATTTCTACTGTTATGTTTACACGACTTTGAATACCTACCTAAAAATATTTTACGACATAACGAAGGTGTCAACGAACCGCCAAAGTTTTAAAATAAAATAAATGCCATCCACACAAAAAAAAAAAAAACAAAATAAGCGGGATGGCGACAATCCGATCAACACTAATTTTTTCTTGAGCTAATATTTATCTTTTTATTTTTTCTTTTTCCTCGTATTCGTAATGAAAAACACAGTTTTTACCTCGGGTAAATTACTTATCGGGTAAATTATTAACCCCACCTCGGGACTGAAATAAGTAACTTTCACCTCTCGGATAACAATGTACCTACTATTTATCTCGGTTTTACGTGCCCATGGGCTAATTTTCGAGATATTTACAAGCGAAGCCGCTGGCAACAGCTAGTATTTAATAAATCGGTATTCGATCCTTATGTGCCGATTTAATTAGAGCCCGGGACCCAACTTTTAGCGGTTGCGCTTGCGACCACAACGACCCGCGACGAAGTCAGACTTTAACAACGACCACGACGAAGTCAGACGGCAATAGTACGGGATAATTCTAACGGGTTACAAAAAGAATTTTTCCAGATTAGATTTGTACCCATAAGGAAACGTTGCCCCACACTAGGAATTGCTCCTGTATCGTGGGTGCGTTTAAAAACATATAAACTCACATACTAACGCCCAGACCCGAAACAACAACTTGTAGATCATACAAATATTTGCTCCGTGCGGGAATCGAACCCGTGACACGCAGCGCAGCAGTCTAATCACTCAGCCACTCCGCTAACCGTGCCTTCAAATTGGTGATCGCATGAGAGTTAAAACAACGATAATTTTGGCAATGCTTGATGAAGTCATTCAGACATCTTTTTTTACACAAATCTACAAATTGGGCCTAATTTGTAGATCTATATGATATGACATGACGTGAATATTAAAACACTAGCTTCTATATAAACCGGGAAAACACTACGTAGGTATATACAAACAAATATAGGAAATACTTAGCTTTGTTGTGTTATGTTTACGAAGACGTGCGTAATTTGTATGTCTATAAAAATTACTTACCTACTAAAATTCTTACCCTCTTTGATTAGGAACGTCCCAAAATGGCATTATATTATATGAGATATGAGATACGAAGGAGCAGCAAACGAAAGCTATATAAAGATCAGCGGTCGGCAACATGCGGGCCGTGACCTACCTCCTTGGATAGAATGTCTTTCCCGATTCTAATATTTAAATTGTAACCGGCCGTAACTTGATATTGCCACTTTGTATTAACCCCTTGCCTACCAAAAGGTTGCCGACCGCTGCTTTAGATAATCACCTTCGAATACAGTCGCTGCGTCCGAAATGGACTAGTTGGCATCATAATTATAACAGAACAGATACATATGTGGTCTTTAGAAGTGCCAGAGAACAGTCTGCATGAATGTAGATCAATCAATCTTCACGCCTCGGTCTCTGAGATCCAACGTAAAAAAGACTTATGGAGGAATTCATGTAAAAGAACTTAGGTTATTATTATTTACTATAGCTGACCCGTGCCCACTTCGTTGGGCAGTAAAATATGCATGATATCTTTAAAATTTATAGCACTCACGAATAATGTAGCTTTCTACCAGTGAAACAATTTTTAAAATCGGATCATTACTTCCGGAGATTACCCCCTACATACAAACTTACAAACTTTTACCTCTTTATAATATTAGTAATAGATTTGCCAATTTTCTATTGATACATATAGGTTTCCTATTAAATTGGATTTTTGATTGCAGGTGCAAATTATGCATGGTAGGTTTCCATATTTATAAATACTCTATGGTCATAGATACTTATTATTCTTTTTTTTTTTAATTACATATTTTTATATTGTTTCAGTGCACTTACATAAGTCAGCACCAACATGATAAGAGATCCAGAGGTGAGATAATAAATATGTTATTATTTTCTTTATTTAATTTTAAGTGTAAATAACAACGGGCACGCCGCAATCGCATGACGCAGGTCCTCACCGGACACGGAAGTTTCGGGAGGTACCTGTGTCTAAGGAGAAAGGAGGAAACGCCTGGGTGTCACCACTGCGAAGATCGCCCGGAGGACACAGTAGAGCATACGGTGCAAGACTGCCCCGCTTGGGCAGAGCACCGACGTGTCCTCACGGCGGCGATAGGCGGAGAGCTCTCGCGCCCGGCATTGGTTGCGGCCATGCTGCGGGGCGAGACGGAGTGGGAAGCGGTCGCCTCCTTCTGCGAAGCAGTAATGCTCGCGAAGGAGGAGGCGGGCCGCGCGAGAGAGAGGGCAATGTCCTCCCTCCGCCCCACCCGCGGTGGTTAGCGCCCACGGCGTCGGACGTCGCAAGACGATCTCCGGCCACCGTAGGCGCGGGCATGCGGGCGGCGAGTAAAGGGCAACTCGCAGCCCGACCATGGACCATGCCCGGGTCGACGGCGCGTTGTGTTCCACGCGCGCCTCAAAGAGCGTCAGCATGATGACGGGGCCCCCTCTCTAGAGGGCCAAAGCCTGCCGGGGTCGCGGGACTTATACCATTACCGTGACCCCGGAACATAAAGGGCTATTGAAGGACACCGTGGATTTTAGTCAGTACAAGTCTGACAGTCCCTCCCGCCCTGCCCGGGGTGGGAGGACTCATTTGATGATTTTACCACGAAAAAAAAAAAAAAAAAAAGTGTAAATAACAAATGCAATTGTTAAGCAGTAATTTATTTACACAGGTAACATTTAATTAATGTAATTTTTTTTTGCAGACATTTTTAAATTATGACTGATAACAATTATTTGAGTCAGCGTGTTCAATGTATTTTCGAACTGGTGTACCACTCGTATAGTACCGAGTTTTTCGAAATAGCAAGCATTGCAATAACGTCATTCAAATCTTCATGTCACTCCCACTAAAATCATCAAATGACTCCTGAACCCACGGCAAGACGGGAGGGACTGACAGACTCGCTCTGACTAAAATTCGTGTCCTTCAATAGCTCTTTACGTTCCAGTGTCACGGTTACCTGATGAGACAGTCACGTGAGAGCCTATGCACACCACGTTTATTAAACGCGCGTTTGACGCTTTGTATCGCGACAATACCCTTAGCACGAGTTTTCACTCTTTTACTTTACAGCGTTTCTTGTATGGAAAAATGGAACAGCGCCGCTGGTGTACGAAGAAGGAACTAATTTTTTCCTTGAAAATTGTCAATTTGAAGTTGTCAAAGTTCCAGTTTACTTTACGTCTCAAATACTTAAAACTCGTGCTCAGGGTACTGCTCTGTTTGACAAAAGCGCGCCGTCGCCGTCGACGCGTTTTAGAAACGCGCGTCGACGGCGCTTTTAAAAAAACGTGGTGTGCATAGGCTCGACGAAGCCAAACATAAATCCTCGAATATCTAACAAAGTAGTTACTACTAGAAAAATGATGACCAGATCCTAGAACTCAAAATTCAACACGAAGATGTTAAAAAGGCAATGAATGACATGCTAATTGATCTTATAGGTACTGTAAGGTACTATGTAGAATAAAGTAAACATATAAGTACCTACGTGGGTAATTATTATAAAATGATTATGATGGGAACTGGTAGGTAATCAACGGCTCATCATCACGATGTTCACGAGATAGGTACCGCAGTTGCTAATACTTTGGCACGGTAAATGATTCATCAGTTCCTAATTAGACTATTAATTGATTATGTTAGTGGTCCGGGCTACACTTTTGCTAACCTGGGGCCACAAAAATACCACTTTAGTAGAATCATAATAGGTGACTTTTGATAACATCCTTAAAAGCATCGCTTACACAATGTTATGAATGGTCAATCTATGACAATAGGCTATTTGACAGTATTAATATATCACAAATCTAATTAGTCCGGCATTTAGAGTTTTGAGAAATAACGGACACGTGTTTTTAGGGTTCCGTAGCCAAATGGCAAAAACGGAACCCTTATAGATTCGTCATGTCTGTCTGTCTGTCCGTGTATGTCACAGCCACTTTTTGTCGAAAGTATAAGAGCTATCCTGTTGAAACTTTTTTTTTTTTTTTTTTTTTATCGTGGTAAAATCATCAAATGAGTCCTCCCACCCCGGGCAGGGCGGGAGGGACTGTCAGACTTGTACTGACTAAAATCCACGGTGTCCTTCGATAGCCCTTTATGTTCCGGGGTCACGGTAATGAGATAAGTCCCGCGACCCCGGCAGGCTTTGGCCCTCTAGAGGGGGGCCCCGTCATCTTGCTGACGCTCTTTGAGGCGCGCGTGGAACACAACGCGCCGTCGACCCGGGCATGGTCCATGGTCGGGCAGCGAGTTGCCCTTTACTCGCCGCCCGCATGCCCGCGCCTACGGTGGCCGGAGATTGTCTTGCGACGTCCGTCGCCGTGGGCGTCCACCACTGCGGTTGGGGCGGAGGGAGGACACTGTCCTCTCTCTCACGCGGCCCGCCTCCTCCTTCGCGAGCATTACTGCTTCGCAGAAGGAGGCGACCGCTTCCCACTCCGTCTCGCCCCGCAGCATGGCCGCAACCAATGCCGGGCGCGAGAGGTCTCCGCCTATCGCCGCCGTGAGGACACGTCGGTGCTCTGCCCAAGCTGGCAGTCTTGCACCGTATGCTCTACTGTGTCCTCCGGGCGATCTTCGCAGTGGTGACACCCAGGCGTTTCCTCCATCCTGTTGAAACTTGGTAGAAAGATGTATTATGTGAACCGCATTAGGATTTTCACACAAAAATCAAAACAAAACAAATTTTGGGGGTGCCCCCCATACTTAGAATTGAAAATCAAAAAAAAATTTTTCACCAAACCCATACGTGTGGGGTATCTATGAATAGGTCTTTAAAAATGATATTGAGGTTACTAACATCATTTTTTTCTAAACTGAACAGTTTGCGCGAGAGACACTTCCAAAGTGGTAAAAAGTGTGTCCCCCCCCCCGTAACTTCTAAAATAAGAGAATGATAAAACTAAAAAAAATATGTAATGTAGACCTCAACCAAAACTACCAACGAAAATTGGTTTGGATGAGATACAGTTAGCAGTTTTTGAGATATAGTACATTTTCAAAAACCGCAAATATAACTTTGCCATTCATACAAATACTATGAAAAACAAAGTTATTTTTATTGTTTGTGTATATTACTTACTAATCTCAATATAATTATATCTCTAATCTATGCTTACTGCTACGGAACCCTTCTTGGGCGAGTCCAACTCGCACTTGGCCGGTTTTTTTCTTTTGTAAATTCAATGAACATTTAGCAAGATATAACGCATCGAAACTCGAGAGTGGGGGTTGGTGACGTCAGAATAGGCTATTTGACAGTATCAATAAATTATAAATCTAATAAGTCCGTTAATTAGTTTTGAAAAATAACGGACACATATTTTTTCTTATGTAAAATCAATGAATATTTACCAAGATATAACACATCAAGACTCGAGAGAGGGTCTCGTTACGTTAGAATTTAGTAAAATTTTTAGTTTGCACTTCCCAATTGCATTAATTTATTCCAGTTCCAGTTTCTTCTGGATGGGTGGTTCTCCATCTTGGTTATCATCTTTGCTTTTGGCTAGATTGACGCAAACAGCAAATCCATAGCAAATAAAAAAAAAAAGATGTGTTGTGCATATAGGTAACTTCTATAAAAATAATACTAATGTTTGGTGTGCGCAAAAAAGTTTCCTTAAGATTATGCAGTATAAGACTTATTTTTTAACCTAACCCTACACTAGATATGCCGATGTTTTTACCGTTATATTCAATCATTCCATAATTTCCTTCTTATGTTAGTACCTGTTGATAATCTTCACATTCAATTTTCTTTAATTCTTTACATTCAATCACTGGATGTCAATATAAACAATCAACTCTAAGTTAAGCCTTTGTTTTCATTGTGACATAAATTCTTCCGTTGCGTGTGTGTTTCTTGCCTCAGTTGTTGACACTTCCGTATTTTGTGCTAAGGTCAAGGTCATTTTGATGATGCGTGGAAAATTGTCTCTCAAAAATTGTGGTAACTGCACTTGTTCAATTTAGCGTTAAATTGAGTTAGTCCGGAACTGTCTTCAGTCATCATCATCATCATTTCAGCCTATTGCAGTCCACTGCTGGACATAGGCCTCTCCCAGGGAGCGCCACAGCGCACGATCTCCAGCTTTTTTTTCATCCAGCCACTGCCAGCCACCTTCTTCAGGTCATCGGTCCATCTTGCCGGGAGGCGTCCCACCCTACGCTTACCTACACGCGGTCTCCACCGCTCGCGGTTGTCTCTACCTAGCTGTAATACCTGTCCGAGGTAGATGTATTCTTGGTCAACAATTTACCAGCTGGGTTCTAGGGTTTCTCTAAGAGATTTGTTTAAAGAGATTGGCATCCTTACGGTGGCATCTCAATTCATCTTTGCCAACATTATGTATATTAGGCAGAATTTACATCTGTATACTAAAAACAGTGATATTCACAATTTTAATACTAGAAATAAGCACCATCTACGTGTTCCCTTTCATCGGCTTCATAAAGTTCATAGCTCATTTGTAGGGCTCGGTATAGTTTTTTATAATAAACTGCCTTCATCTTTGTTAGACTTACCTTTTAATGCCTTTAAATCTAAAATCAAATCCATCCTTTGTTCTAAGGCATATCTATACATATAATAAAATGGTAGGAAAGTCAAAACTGTACATTGAATATTTTTTTAAAAGAATACTTGGGGTGTGATCTACAATCGATACCGAAGCCAAAAATATAGTTTTTAGAATTTTTGTCTGTTTGTCTGTTTATCTGTTTGTCTGTTTGTCTGTATGTATGTCCGGGATAAACTCAAGAAGTACTGGACGGATTTGAATGATTCTTTTTTTGTTGTATAGGTATTAAGTCTGGCCAACATATAGGCTATAATTTATCTTAGAAACTTGAACACCTGGTGCAGAACTGCAACAGACCAGCTAAACTATAAGAGATCAAAACTGGTGCCAAAACATAAATTGTTCCACGTGATGAGCATTTTCTGCCGAGATAATAAATTTGAAGATCTGGAACACCTGATGTGGAACTCCAAGAGCCCAGCTACACCATAACATTTATAGGAATTACGTCTTAGCAAAGTTGTTCAGCCTGATGAGCACTCTCTGTTAATGTATAAAAAATTGAAGATCTGGAACACCTGATATGGAACTCCTAGAGACCTGCTACCCTATAAAATAATATAGGAATGATGTCTTAGAAAAGTTGTTCAGCCTGATGAGCACTCTCTGTTGATGTATAAAATTGAAGTACTGGAACACCTGATGTGGGACACCAAGAGCCCAGCTACATATAAGTATAGGAATGACGTCTTAGCAAGAGTTGTTCTGCGTGATGAGCTCTCTCCAGCAACATATAAGTATAGGAATGACGTCTTAGCAAGAGTTGTTCTGCGTGATGAGCTCTCTCCAGCAACATATAAGTATAAGAATGACGTCTTAGCAAGAGTTGTTCTGCGTGATGAGCACTCTCTGTTGACGTATAAAATTGAAGATCTGGAACACCTGATGTGGAAATCAAAGCTATCACTAATTTCACAGTATAATTTTAATATAACATAAGCTGGGAGTACCTCCATGCAGTAAAGGCGGTAACAGTTTAGAACTAATTTTAGATTATTTTTTTTTTTTTTTTGCGTGGTAAAATCATCACATGAGTCCTCCCACCCCGGGCAGGGCGGGAGGGACTGTCAGACTTGTACTGACTAAAATCCACGGTGTCCTTCAATAGCCCTTTGAGTCCGGGGCCACGGTAATGAAATAAGTCCCGCGACCCCGGCAGGCTTTGGCCCTCTAGAGGGGGGCCCCGTCATCATGCTGACACTCCTTGAGGCGCGCGTGGAACACAACGCACCGTCGACCCGGGCATGGTCCATGGTCGGGTGGCGAGTTGCCCTTTACTCGCCCCCCGCATGCCCGCGCCTACGGTGGCCGGAGATCGTCCCGCGACGTCCGACGCCGTGGGCGTCTACCACTGCGACTGGGGCGGAGGGAGGACGCTGTCCTCTCTCTCTCGCGGCTCGCCTCCTCCTTCACGAGCATAACTGCTTCGCAGAAGGAGGCGACCGCTTCCCAATTTTAGATGATGAATAAAATTTGACTCTACAGGCCAAAACTCCCATTTATTTTTTTACCCGGGCTCTTGAAATTGGACATCAGACTTATCAGATGTTCGATTTTGACGACCCCGTGCCGCTGGCATAAGCAACAGAATCCGCGTACGAAGTCGCGGGCAGCAGCTAGTTATTCGATAAATGACTACCTTGACGATAAGAGCAGTTGGTCGCTCGATTGAAATAATGACTGCGTTCATGCTCTTTCTCCAGATTAATTTATTTTCCGACAGGTTATATGAATTCATATAATTGTTTATTTTTTTTACTTTTGACTTAGTTAAGTCATTTTAGTTTTATTTTATGTATATTTTGTGTTTTTTTATGTCTGTGTTTGTTTTATATTAATCTTCATTTTCTATTTTATTTTTTTAAACAGTTTTAGTTTATCTTTTTGTGCCTTCTAGTCACGGTTGGGATGTAATTTCGAATTGATGTATGATGTGAATGTTCTATTAAATTGTATAAAATCTTGGTT
Organism: Agrotis exclamationis; assembly: GCA_950005045.1. Lineage (NCBI taxonomy): Eukaryota > Metazoa > Arthropoda > Insecta > Lepidoptera > Noctuidae > Agrotis > Agrotis exclamationis. Next base: position 8,963,432 of record OX465437.1, read on the forward strand.
CTTCTAACCGTACAGACAGATGTGTTGCTGGGGAGTTTGTTCCGCCACTTCTTCTTCCCAGCCAAAACACTAGGAGTGTCGAAGGGGGGGCGCTTTGGGGGACTGTCTTATGTAAAAAATTGACCTTCAAAAAGTGCTGATAAATCAGCCTAATTTGAATAAATGACTTTTGATTTTGATTTTGAAAACTTTGAGTGTTATGCCTTCGACGGAAATTGGTTCTGCATGGGATGACATGGTCATTGAACATGACCTTGGTCTTGTCCAGGTTCATCCCAAGACCCACACGTCTCGAGGCAGCATTGAGACTGTTCAGCATTTTTTGCAGGTCTTGCAGCGATTCCGCCATAATAACTATGTCGTCGGCAAAACGAAGGTGCGTTAGGTATTCACCGTTGACATTGATGCCCAGTCCGTTCCAGTCCAGCGTCTTGAACAAATCCTCCGGGGCGTGGTCTTCAGTAGTGTCTATCAATTCCTTTGACATGCGGACACCTGAACATGCTGGAAACGGTGATGACTGTAGCATCAGTCGTGAACATCACACCGCCCTTTCTGAACCGCTTCTTCTCCGACTTTGAGATAAGGATATGATAGCGTGGCAAATAAAAAAGGCAATCCAATAGTGGGCGAGATCAGGCTGTGGATGATGATAATAGCATACACCTGTGAGAGTCTTGGCAAAACTCTAGAATGAGCGACCTGCCTTGACCTTATATTGATTGTTATGAAAGCAAAAAGACTAATCTTTTCCGTTCTTTTCACAGGCATGCGGATGCCCCATAAGGGAGGTGGGACCTTCTATGGTATCATCATGCCCGAACCAGTTCCTGTTATTCATGACGATCCTGGAAGCTTACATCAACGGCCGCTGTGACCTGGCTGATCCCTGCAACAGAGTCACCAGCCGAGACCAGCCTGACGAGAACTACGATTTCGTGGTGGTTGGTGGAGGAACTGCAGGAGCTGTCATGGCTGCACGACTATCGGAGAATCCTCAGTGGAAGGTATGTACTTTGAGGTTGAATGTCTTGATATGGGATTGTTATATTTTTGAGCTACTACCTACGTCGCCATTAGCGATAAGACCGCCTATTATGTCACCCTAGTTTTAAGTTCTTTCTTGCAATATCGGTAATTTGCAAGGTGTGCATCATCATGGCTAGTGGCCTAGTTCTGGTTAGTAAATGTCACGTCTTCGAATGGTATGTACATGACTTAGGTAACGTTCATCATCATCAGCCTATAAATGTTCCCACTGCTGGGACACAGGCCTCCTCTCTGTGAGAGGGAGTGGGCCGTAATCTACCACGCGGGCCCAGTGCGGATTGGTAGATGTCACATGTCTCCGAATTTTTAGTTCTAGGACATGCCGGTTTCCTCACGATGTTTTCCTTCACCGTTTTGAGAGCAGTGGTGTTGAAATAAATTACACAAAGTAATGCGCCTGACGGGGTTCGAACCCACGACCTACAACTCGTAAGTCGAGGCCGATACCACTGGGCCACCACTGCTCTATAGTAGCGTCTCTAGGTAACGTTAATAAAACTGAAATTCAGAAATTCCTGATTTCTGCAGGCCTGAATAGGGTCGTAGGATAGGTCACTATGTAACTTGCAAATCTTGGGAGAAGAGATTTGAGTAACGTTTTTGCATACACATATGATGTAAAACTAGGCTTGATAACATTCTGGTGGTAACATGGGAGGAACGAGAGGACCCCAAGGATTCTCGCAAAGGTGGCTAGGAAAATTACAAAGGCATATTTTGCTAATTCGTAGCCTTAAATACATACGTATACCGCGACTCCGGTACACAAAGGGCTACCGAAGGACACCGTGGATTTTAGTCAGTACGAGTCTGACAGTCCCTCCCGCTCTGCCCGGGCGGACTCATTTGATGATTTTACCACGAAAAAAAAATGCTTTAAATAAAGTGTGAATTTCAAAGATATTCTATAGAAAAAAAAAATCGAACTGCGAGCGGGATTAGAACCTTCGAATACAGTACAACCGATGGATGCTCTTACCAGCCGCGCCACTGAGGTTCATACCTATAAATATTCTTTGATTCATTCTTAACGTCTTGCGGCAATTTTTTTCCCATAGAAAATTTTGAAATTCGCGACGCATGCATTAATGTGGAAGTATTAAAAAAAAATTAAGTGTGACCAAGGTAACTCAAATTCACGTTCTTTATTCTGCACTCATACCTATAAAATCCGTAAATCTGTAAATCACTCGTCTGCACCAAATCGTGTTTCTAGGCCTTTAGACACAGAACAATGGACGGTGGACATTCGCGGCGATTTCACGCTTGAGCCCATGACTTGCCTCCATTTGCCATGCATTGTTGTAACAGCATGGAGTATCAATGCAAGGTCGCCGATCTTTGTCTAAAGTGACGTCTTCCTCGATTATTCTTGATTTAGTAGAGATAGTCCTTCGATTAGGATGGCCGATTAACTCATTAAGGGTTCACATTTTACTTATTAAACTTAACTAGCTGGGTTGTATTTTTTTCTGACTTGCTATCAAAACAAAATATGTGATGGCTCGACTATTATGCGTGATATAACCTATAGCAATTAGCACTCGGCAATAATGTATGTACCTTCAAAACAGAAAAATAAATTACTTAGAATTGGATCATAATGTCCGGAGATTAGGTACCTCTATAAACTAATTTTACTCCTATAGAACATTAGTATTGATCAAATTGTTATGTAGCTGACCAAGTCTACTAGGTACCTACCAATGTAAAATCTCGCTTTTATCAATTAGGTACAACCAAATGACCAAACGTAGTGGCAAAATTTAAAAATTACCTCTTGCTGTACTTTTTTAATGCATTGACTAAAATATAAGGAGTGATTCTAGAAAATGATCTGAGGTGATCGAATTTTTAGGATCCATCTTACTTGCGCATGGTATTACAATGGTGTATCTCAAGGAAAGATATACGAGTAAGTCAACGATTAACGTACATTTAAAACGTTAACTGCTGGGGTTTTCCACCAACTTCTTAATGAAGTGAAGATGTTACAAAACCTGTTGGACAACGGCGTAGTTGATAAAAAATATAGCAAAAACCCTAATCTACTTGTATATGGGTAATTAAACATGGTGGGTGGCAGTCAAATAATTATATCGGACACAAAAAAGAAGGATTAGGGGCCTCACACAATAATACTACAGACAAGACGTAATTATAGTAAATCTGGCAACACCTCGATACTTGACTGAACCACTTGAATAGTGGATCGTTTCTAACAAACTGCTGAAATGCGGTTATCGATAAATACTCGAGCCCAACCACAAGACGAGTGCTGTTATTTTAAAAAGTCTAAATTTTTGTTTTTAAAGTGATGTAGGTAGGTATTAATGTGGTTTCTTAAATTATGTCATAACTTATAAAAATAAAGATCCTATAATACATACCTAATGCTTACACCTGTACCTACAACAGTTATTATTATTTATTTGATAATCATTTATTTTAGGTAGTTAGGTAGTAGGTACTATGTCGAGCAGTGGTGGTACAGTTTTATACATTTTAATTCAAACCTTGTCTGAGATTATGTACTTCTACTACAGAATAAGGTATGTTCGATAAGTTATTGTGCCTAATCCACTCAATTAAAACTTTAATTACAATTTTAGTGGTTTTAATTTGGCGTTTTTACTACTACTAAACTATTAATTAAACTAGTACTATAAGTTACTTTGAGATGTTTGTTAGGTACGGTTGGTTTATGTCGGAACTGTCGGAAGCTTTGATCAGCAAACCGTATGAAAATATATCAAAACCAATGTGTCGAAAATATTTTATTCTAAACATCTATTGACAATAACTGTACCCTTAGCACGAGTTTTCACTCTTTTACTTTACAGCGTCTTTTCAGTATTTACAGCGTTTCTTGTATGAAAAAATGGAACAGCGCTGTAGTAATATTATTAACTCCTTGGTCAATATCGAACGTCCTATTTCAAAAGAAGAAACTGAGTTGTCAGGATTGATTGTGTCATTGTATCAATATGTTGAATTTTGTTAAATAAAACCTAAATAACGGGTATATTCTTTTACTTCAATTTATTTAACAAAATGGAAAAATATCTACGACCAGAACGTTTCGACGGAGACCCGTCCTCAAGCCAAGATCTCTCCCCTCAGTGGACACATTGGAAAAGCACATTTGAAAATTTTTTGACAACTATAACTACGAACGAGAAAACTATTACAAAAGAGAATAAATTCCGATTACTAATAAATTATCTGTCCTCTACAACGTTTGTGCACATACAGGATTGCACTGATTACGATATTGCTATAAAGAGGTTGGATGCACTATTTCTGAAGCCACCTAACGAAGTATATTCTAGGCACAAATTAACAAAACGAGCTCAACAACCAGGTGAGTCCATCGACCAATATCTACAAGCCTTGAAACTGCTCTCAAAAGAATGCAATTTTAAACAAGTAACAGCTGAACAAAACGCAAGTGATTTTATTAGAGACGCTTTCATATCCGGTCTTTCGTCGTCTATAGTACGTCAAAGACTGTTGGAAAATAGCACACTCACTTTAGACGACGCATTCAAGCAGGCCCGCGCTCTAGAGATGGCGCAAATACACAGTGATGATTACCAGAAATCCTGTATTAGTACCTTTGTCAATGCGGTTCCCATTAACAATCAGAGAACTCACATCCAAGAACTGTGCTATTTCTGTGGAAACAAGAGACATGCCCGGCAAAATTGTCCGGCAACTGGTATAAGCTGCCTCAAATGTGGAAAAAGGGGGCATTTTGCTAAAGTGTGCAAAAGTGCAGTGACTGCGCCACCACAACGGAGTGCTTTTACTAGTGCTATAGATGAACCGAATAAACACACGGAAAATGAAGAGTCGCAGAAATTGTTATCATGTATCGTAGCCGCTACAACTGATCTCGATAAAGCTATGATACCGATTAAAATAAACGGATTATTTGTAGCCAGAGCATTGATTGATACAGGAAGTACTGCTAGTTTTATAGACAGCCGACTAGTCTGTCAATACAATATACAAAAGAGTTCATGCTACCAACATGTCAGCATGGCAGCTTCAAATTTAAAAAAAAAGGTAGATGCACTGTGTTCCGTCAATATCGATCTGCAAGGTCAGTTTGCAAGTGAACTTATTAATCATGGAGAACTTATGTACGGATGTCATAATTGGCCATGATATTCTTAAGAAACATAATACATTAGAAATGTATTTCGGCGGATCTAGAGCTCCATTGAAATTATGTGCACTATCTCAAGCCAACGTTGATCCAATCTGTCTATTCCCGAATCTTCTACAAGACTGCAAGCCAATAGCTGTTAAATCACGAAGATACTCAGATAGTGATATGCAGTTTATTCATACTGAAATAAAAAAATTATTAGCTGAAGGTATTATAGAACCTAGCTCGTCACCATGGAGAGCACAAGTGCTTGTAACTACTAATGAAAATCATAAAAAAAGAATGTGCATAGACTACTCTCAGACAATAAATAGATACACGCAGCTAGACGCTTACCCTTTACCAAGTATTGAACAAATAGTCTCTAAAGTAGCTAAACATAGTGTCTACAGCAAAATTGACTTAAAAAGTGCTTACCATCAGATTCCAATTCTTGAATCAGAAAAACCTTATACAGCATTTGAAGCAGAAGGTAATTTATACCAATTTCGAAGAATTCCTTTCGGGGTTACCAATGGAGTAGCGGTTTTTCAAAGAACTATCAATAATATAATTGCAAAAGAGCAACTTAAAGGTGTATACGCGTATTTAGATGACATAACAGTCTGTGGAACTACCCAAGCTGATCACGATGAAAAACTGCAACGTTTTCTTGATGTTGCCAAACGATATAACCTTACACTTAATATTGAAAAGAGTGAATTTTCATTGAAAGAGATAAGTATTCTAGGATATACTATAAACAGTGGAGTAATAAAACCCGACCCGGATCGTCTACGTCCACTATTAGAGCTGCCTCTGCCTTCAAACTCGGCATCGCTCCGGCGAGCATTAGGATTATTTGCTCACTATTCCAAATATGTATCAAGATTCTCTCATAAAATTCAGTCCCTCGTTTCGCAAGGCACATTCCCTCTCGATTCTGAGGCAGTAAACGCTTTTAACACTCTAAAGCAAGAGATTGCCAGATCAGCAGTAAATGCGATTGACGACAACATACAATTTGTTGTTGAAACAGACGCTTCAGACTATGCTATTGCGGGAACTCTGTCACAAGAAGGCAGACCTGTTGCATTCTTTTCGAGAAGCCTTCACAGTAGCGAACGGAATCACCCAGCCATAGAGAAGGAGGCCGCAGCTATAGTCGAATGTCTTCGAAAATGGAGACAATTCCTCATAGGACGAGAGTTCAAACTGATAACTGACCAAAAATCGGTCGCATTCATGTTCAATCAGCAACATGCGTCAAGAATTAAAAATGACAAAATACAACGTTGGCGATTAGAACTTTCTGAATACAATTTTGACATAGTTTATCGCCCCGGAAAGGAGAATATAGCTGCTGATGCTTTATCAAGAGCCAATGCACCATTAGTAGGCTCTGTACATAGTTCAGAAAATGCACTCAAAGAATTACATAAAACATTGTGTCATCCCGGCGTAACAAGAATGCTCTATTGGGTTCGAAGCAAAAATTTACCTTACTCCACTGAAGAGATAAAACGTATTACTGCGAATTGTTCCATATGTGCAGAAGTAAAGCCTCGTTTTCAACAGAACATGGGAAAACTAATAAAAGCGCTGGCCCCATTCGAAAGAATATCGATAGATTTTAAAGGTCCACTTCCCTCAGATGGTATTGGGAACAATCGATATATCCTAACGATTGTGGACGAATTTTCCCGATTCCCATTTGCATATCCCTGCCCAGACTTGAGTACAAACACGGTAATTGATAAACTGACTGATTTATTTTCTATATTTGGAATGCCAAATTACGTACATTCAGATCGTGGCACTTCTTTTCTTTCAAAAGAGATGAAAGACTTTCTTCACCAGAAGGGCATTGCTACGAGCTACACTACACCGTACAACCCTCAGGGTAATGGACAAACGGAGAGATACAACGGAATTATTTGGCGATTAGTACAATTGGCTCTGAAAAGCCATGATCTACCTGTAACCAAATGGGAGTCAGTTTTAACTCAGGCTCTACATTCTATAAGATCACTTCTTTGTACGGCTACAAACAGTACGCCCCATGAGCGGATGTTTTCTCATGCCAGGAGATCCTCAACTGGTCAGTCGATGCCTACATGGCTAAACGTCCCAGGAAAAGTATTAATGCGAAACCATAATCGAACTAGTAAATATGATCCATTGGTTGAAGAAGTAGAGACTCTAGAAAGTAATCCTCAACATTCTCGTGTGCGTTTGAGCAGTGGAAGAGAAGTTGTCGTATCTAATCGACACTTAGCTCCTGCTGGGGAATCTTCTTTAGAACAAGATGAAGCTGATTCGAATGATGACGACGAGTACATTGATGCAGTCGATGGCGATGAGCGTGACACAGAAGACCAGCGAGATTCCCTGCGTCGTTCTGAAAGAGTACGACGTCCACCTGCTTATCTATCTGACTATGTAGGATAATAAATAAGCCCAGGAGAATGTAGTAATATTATTAACTCCTTGGTCAATATCGAACGTCCTATTTCAAAAGAAGAAACTGAGTTGTCAGGATTGATTGTGTCATTGTATCAATATGTTGAATTTTGTTAAATAAAACCTAAATAACGGGTATATTCTTTTACTTCACTCACTTACTCTGGTGTGCGAAGAAGGAACTATTTTTTTCCTTAAAAATTGTCAATTTGAAATTGTCAAAGTTCTAGTTTACTTACTTTACGTCTCAAATACTGAAAACTCGATGCTAAGGGTACTGTTTTTTTATTTCCGTCCGACAATTTATATAAAACAACATTGATCTTCTTCTTCTTCCTACCCTTATCACATTATACTTGGGGTCGGCGCAACACGTTTTCTTCTTCCATTCTGCCCTATCAGACGTCACAGTAGGTATCATTTACTCTAATCATATCATTCCTTAGACAATCCATCCATCTTTTCTTTGGCCTTCCTCGTCCTCTCCATCCATCAACATTCATACACATCACTCTCTTAGTCACATGGGTGTCATCCCTCCTCATCACATCTTCAAGTAATTTCTACGACAGTGGCAAAAATACCTACTTATTACCTATTTTTTAATGAATCCTCATTTTATTTTATTTAGACTAGCACGAAATCCTAGTACCTATATTTTATAACCACGACTACGTTTTTTTCATTCCAGGTGCTCCTAATAGAAGCAGGTGGTGATGAACCGACACAGTCGGGAGTCCCATCCTGGGTGACAGCGTACTGGTCGCGAGACGACACTGACTGGCAGTACCACACTGAGAAACAGGAGAAAGCATGTCTGGATGACGGCGGGAACTGCTACTGGCCTAGGGCGAAGATGTTGGGTAAGTTAACCTATAATTATGTTCATCATTTGCTTATCCTTCGAGTTCAACCAGATGCAGCTGAATATCAGCATTTTACATGAAACGACTGGCTATCTGACCTCCACAACTAGGTAAATGGTAAGAATGGTTATCAGACTTTCGAGCTTCTGATTTACAGTAACAACTGTCAAAGATCTACAAATGACAGCCGGGACCAACGGGGCTATAAGAGTACGTGCTCTCGGAGGCAGGTGTTATTATTTACTGATATCCTATCTTGTGTAAGTTTCTCTGTAGAGGTGATCAAAATTTCAATGACAAGCTGGAGCATCATCATCATCATCAGCCTATAAATGTTCCCACTGCTGGGACACAGGCCTCCTCTCTGTGAGAGGGAGTGGGCCGTAATCTACCACGCGGGCCCAGTGCGGATTGGTAGATGTCACATGTCTTTGAATTTTTGGTTCTAGGACATGCCGGTTTCCTCACGATGTTTTCCTTCACCGTTTTGAGAGCAGTGGTGTTGAAATAAATTACACAAAGTAATGCGCCTGACGGGGTTCGAACCCACGACCTACAACTCGTAAGTCGAGGCCGATAGCACTGGGCCACCACTGCTCAAGCTGGAGCATCATCATCTAAATATACATAGTTGCAAATGAGTGCTGCTGGTCGGATCGCGCGGGATCTACATTGTAGATGATATCACTAGAAGATGGTCGATTTACCTAATAAGGATCTTTAATTTCTATTAAAATTACATTATGATACCATGACTAAGATTCACAGAGAGTTCGGAGAACATGAAGATGGGTTACGCAAACAATTTTTTTGGCATTTAGGTACCTACCGCACAAAATGAACACTCCTGACAGCTAATAGCAAATGCCTACCTTCTTTCTCCAAGTTATCGTTTAGCCATTTATTGATAGATCAATTTCCCCTTCCTCATCAGGTGGATGCTCAGTGATCAACGGTATGATGTACATGCGAGGCCAGCCTGCTGACTACGACGGTTGGGCAGTGAATGGTGCCACGGGCTGGTCCTGGTACGAGGTGCTGCCGTACTTCCTCAGGAGTGAGGACAACAAGGAGATTGGGAATGGAGTGTCGGCGCAGTACCATAGTCGGGGAGGACCGCTACCAGTGCAGAAGGTGAGAAGCGTAGATAGAGACAGAAACTGTTAGTTTTTAGGGTTCCGTACGTCCGAATACAAAAACGGAACCCTTATAGGATCACTCGTGTGTCCGTCTGTCTGTCGCTTACAGTCAATTATCTCCGAATCTACTAGACCGATTGTGTTGAAATTTGGTAAACATATCAATTCCTGTGACCCAAGCACAGAGGTGTGACGGGAATAGATGAAATCTATATGTGGGAGGTAATTTTTGGGGGGGAAGGGGAAAATGAAAAAAAAAAGTTTTGAAAACTGCATCGTGTGACATATCAAATGAAATGTCTTGTTGAGGCAATCTTAACTGTATTTTTTTGTAATTTTAAAATAAATAGTTTCCACGTTATTCAAGAAAATAGACGAAATTTGACCATTCCCCCTCCCCTCTTATCTCCGAAACTACTGAACCTAAAATTTTGAAAAAAATACAACAATTAGTTTTCTACTTATAGATTATAGGATAACCTATAAGAAGTCCATATCTGTATATGGGAGGTAATTTTGGGGGGGGAAGGGGAAAATTTGAAAAAAAATATTTGAAAAGTGCATCGTGTGACATATCAAATGAAAGGTATTGTTGAGACAAACTTAAAAGTATTTTTTTTGTAATTTTAAAATAAATGGTTTCCAAGTTATTCAAAAAAAATAGACGAAGCTTGACCATTCCCCCCCCCTTATCTCCGAAACTACTGAACCTAAAATTTTGAAAAAAATACAGGAATTAGTTTTCTACTTATAGATTATAGGATAACCTATAAGAAGTCCATATCTGTATATGGGAGGTAATTTTTGGGGGGGAAGGGGAAAATTAAAAAAAAAATTGAAAACTGCATCGTGTGACATATCAAATGAAAGGTCTTGTTGAGACAATCTTAAATATATTTTTTTTGTAATTTTAAAATAAATAGTTTCCAAGTTATTCAAGAAAATAGACGAAATTTGACCATTCCCCCCCTTATCTCCGAAACTTCTGAACCTATTTTTTTTTTTAATACAGAATTTTGTTTTCTACTTATAGATTATAGGAATACCTATAAGAAGTCCATGATATTAAAATAACATGGTAAATCACTCAATATTGTGCGTACCAATTTGGGTCAGATTTTTTTCTATCAGAATTCCTCAGTAGCAGTGTTTGGAAGTTGGCGGTACAACATCTCCGTGTCTCGGAAAGTACGTAACGCCGTTGGTCCTGCGCCAGATATCACTCCCGTCTTCTCAGATGGCCGTACCATCGGACTATGAGGGTAAAGGAACTAAGAGAGCACCTGTGCCTGCGCAAACATTTGCACACTATTATATCCCGCAAAGATGGCTAATGTCCGTTGAGATTTGGCCGTAATCGGTCGGGAGGACTATTAATACATTGGCGTAGCCTTGTAATACTTAATGTTAAGTTCGCATAAATAATAGTCAAATAAATTAGTCATTATCTAGAAAACTCATATTTTAATACAACCATGGGAAGTGCCCATAAAAAATCTGAATTATAATTTAGGTATTTGCATGCCGAGTTTCACACGTTTTTCAGCTTGTATATTTGATTCTGTTTATCGACATAGGCGAAATCCAGTTTTAACTTCAAAAACTCAACGCCATTACTGCGCGACTAGTTTTAACACCAAGTTGATCAATCTCTCGACGTTGTAGTTCATCATTTAAAATAAGAACTCCACACTGTATTAAGGCGCTCCCTTACCGGGAGCATTCGCGTGTAATGTAACATTATAGATTCAACTTTGAGCATTACATTACAATACTACCTCCCTAAATGACGAGCATTCGCGTACATTTAGTAGGTATAGATTTGATACAAGAGGATTGTGATGCTGGGCTCTCCTCCCTCACTGATAAAATGCTCGAATCTGTAACGTTACATTACAGGTGAATGGTCGCGGTGGGGGAGCGCCTTTACTCTTGAGGCTCGTGAAATAAGTCCTTAATAAATCCATTTCTTTTCTGTTTGCAGTTCCGTCATGCACCACAGTTTGCTCACGACGTGGTGTCAGGCGCCATAGAGCTGGGATACCCACCCACCAGCGACTTGAACGGAGAGACTAACACAGGATTCACCATCGCCCAGACTTTGAATGAGTAAGTATCTAATCCAAATTTTACCTTTATGACTATATCGTGAGAATAAGCCAACGTATTTTATAGTGGAGGTCACATCTCCTAGCTAAACCAGATTTTAACGCCTTATTAGAGTCTAAACGTTAAAACTCTCCAAGTTATCTTTGTAAGATACACTCAAAGGCATCATTTCATACCTTACAGCATATTACAGCCATATCTTATCACTTATCCATCTTGTTCTCCAGCGGAGGTACCCGCTACTCCACAGCCCGCGCCTTCCTCCGACCTGCTTCAAAACGAGCCAATCTTCACGTGATGCTCAACACCCTCGGCTCCCGCGTCATCATAGACCCGGTCACCAAGAAGGTTACCGCCGTTGAATACATCAAGGATGGGGTTGCGAAGACTGTTGGTGTTAATAAAGAGGTAGGCAATAATCTATATGACAGCAATGAATCCAATGACTAAAATAAGTGTCCATGGAGTTCTTGCCCGTTGTCTTCATAGAGATCTACTTGGAATGGGCACAGACGTACTCTCACAGTTATTATGTCTTGTGACTGGGACTGTAGCACCATAATTTTGTAGTATTTAATTATTTTTTTTTGGCTTTGACAATTCAAGTGCCTGTAAATGGCCTCCTTGAAATTATTGCATTGATTTGACTTGCATGTGAAGTCGTGAGAAAATGAACACTGGACAAAATTGTTAATCAGATTTAGAGACTTTAACCTTACTTACCACGAACCTATCAACCTGTCTATGCAACGAAATCTACTAAGTCGTAGATGACTACATGGGTTTATCAATGTTTTGTGAAAAAAATCCGGTAATAGGCTCTCTTGTGTCCTTAGGACCCATTAGACACTTCTGGGTGGCACCATCTTCAAGACAAAACTAAACAGAAATTGTATGTTCCTGAGATATACAATTTCAATACAGGCTTTATTTATTACTTGGTTGTTAGCTTTTTGTGTCACCCATGACCCAAGTGTTGCAAAAGAGACGTCCAGTGTTATAATGATATTTCTATTCAAATTCCCTACGCTTTTCCAGGCAATCCTGACCGCTGGTACTCTAAACACTCCTCAAATCCTGTTGCTATCCGGTATCGGTCCCAAAGAGACCCTGGACAAGTTCAACATCCCCACCATCATGAACCTTCCTGGCGTGGGACAGAACCTGCAGAACCACATAGGAGTAACTCTGGACTTCACGTTGACTAAGGAACCCAAGATCCCTGATTTGAACTGGGATGTAGCAACGGAATATTTGCTGAGCAGAACTGGACCTCTGTCCAGTACTGGAATGTCACAGGTGAGATATCGCTTTTTTGTCTTGATTTCTGGTTTTTATACTGTTTGCACTAGAAAGTCTATACTATATAAATGAAATACCTACACATGCTAAAATATCGAGACGAGATTTTACTGGAAGGAAAAATTAAAAATAAATTAATTGTGTGGTAGACTGACTGTTGACAAAATGCAGTGGAAGAAGACAATGTGTTGCGCCTACTCCATATAAATTGGAGTCTGAGCAAAAAGACGATGACTCTAACATCAGTTTCCTAAGAGCGATCTCATGAAAAAAAAATGCCATCCTGCACCAAGTTACCGTATAAACACGAAGTTTTACTTGCACATTTAAGTATTGTTTCAACCCTCTACCCTCAGACAAAACTGTTTCTTTGCCTTCTATATCCGAATCACCTAATATCATTCGTCTTACAGTTGACAGGCAAGGTGAACTCTCGTCTAGCGTCAGCCGGAGGTCGCCACCCTGACGTGCAGTTCTTCTTCGGAGGCTACTACGCATCATGCGGTGACGGAGTTATTGTGGAACCTCACACATTGGACGATACCGCAGAAAAGAGACATGTTACGTGAGTTTTACTTGCTGTTTTAAAAATAGCTGCCTACTCTAGCCATAATAAAAAAAGACGCAGTTGAAAACGGGAACTATATTTTCTGTCACCAAAATTTAGATTTGTCACCAAGTTGTATCACCTAATAAATAGATCTATCACCACGAAATATTTTCGCCCTCAGATAAACAAAAAGTGTTCCCAGGTATGAATTACCAAATTATATAATTATAATTATTTTCCTTGTAAGTAAAAATAAACAAAATGTTGAAACGATGATGACAGCATGACAGGTAGTTATCAGTTATTTGACCTAGGCTGCAAGAGCGAGCGAAGCGAGCTCGGGACTTGGGGCACCCCGACTTTAAACCTTGCACGCAGAAATAGGAGCCCCGCGAAGCGGGGCTCCGTCGAGCCATTATGAGGACAAACCTATTATATTACATACAGAAATATTATTTGGTACTAGACCCTATTTCTTCAAGATTTCAGGTGATTTATTATGGAATTGATTTTATATTGTTTGGTGACTACAATTTGGTGACAAATCTACTATTTTGGGGACAAACTCTATTTTTTAGGAGACACAAAACTAATTAAATTGGTGATAGCTTAAATCATACCCGTTGAAAACCAGCGCCAAGCACCTAGTGGCCTGGTTTTTCTGCTGAACTGAACCTATTTGGCACAGCCGTGAGACACAGTACCTTATGAATTCCTTCTCAATTTTTTTTTGTATTTTATTTTAGAGAACTTGTTTTCATTCTTCTTTCCTTAATTTTATTACTAACAGGGGGCTGAAGCAATAGCCTACATCAAAATCGGTCTAATCTCATCATCATTACTTAAACACGCAATATGGAGATCATAATTGAAAGATTCGCAGAGCTGGCCAACTGCTTTACGGTCACTGTCAGATCTATCAATTGCCAGTATAAAACACGCGTTTCTAACCAAGTGTCTCCTCTATCCAGGATCTCTGCCATAGCGCTGCAACCGCGCAGTCGAGGCTTCGTCTCCATTAGGTCAGTGGACCCGACGCAGCCGCCGATAATGCAGCCTAACTACTTCTTCGAAGATCATGAGCTCAACGTGCTGGTTGATGCCGCGAGGATTGCTTATAGACTTGCTAATACTACGGTATGTTTGCTGAAGTTAATAATTATTTTCACCTCCTCCCTCAGAGCAAGAAGTGCCCTTTTGTTCTAAACGTGAAAATTCAAACCTAAGCGCAGAAAAAAGGGGGGGGGGGGGGAGTATAAGATGTACGAGCACACAAGACGAGTACATTTTTTATGATTTGTAAAGTTTAAACACAAGTTATTTTTTCTTGCGTACCTTACATGAATGTACCTATCTTCATGTAATATCTCCTATTCGTTTCGTTACATAATATTTCCCTTCTTATTCCAGATTCTCCGCGAGAAATACGGCATGATGCCCACAGAAGGGTACGGCGACGAGTGCGAGGGCGGTGGCCGGGACCCCACGGACGAGTTCTTCAAGTGTCTCGCACAGCTACACACCGCGCCCGAGAACCATCAGGTGGGCACCGCTAAGATGGGGCCCGACTCCGACCCCATGGCCGTTGTGGATATGCAGCTCAAGGTGCATGGGATACAAGGTAATTTTATTGCTTTGATGCTCCGTTTTTAGTCTTCAGCTTTTTCATTGCTCGCTTCAAACTACCTATTAAGGCGCAGATTCGATTCAATACAGAAAAGGCGCATCTATTTGTGCTTATTTCTGTCCCATTTACAGCTATGCTTACGAGCTCTTCGATGAGACAAACATCAAAGACAAACTGTCTCAACGACGAAACAGTTTTTCTTGAATTGATTTTTAATTTTATTTTGTAGAACATAAAGTTGAAAATTCTTTAAAGACAAACCGTAGTTTCTTTCAGTTCTGCTGCAAAGCTGTGACTTTAGATAATAGCACTACAGATGATGACAGTGTAATATTCGATTGTTTCTCTCCCTAAGAATGTATCAGATTATTAAATAAACCAATATTTTACGTTACAGGTCTTCGCGTCGCAGATGGATCTATAATGCCAACATTGCCTTCTGGTAAGTTTCGTTCACTATTTTGTTTCCTTACCGACTTCATTTGCCAACAGATAAAACATGTTCTATTGTATCCCATAGCTAACAACGTATGTTTTATAGGTGAAATATCAGGAAATCTGTGTGGAGCGGAACTGTTAGACTTGTTCGACAAAGAACCACCCTGGTGTGGGAACGAGACGGCGCTAGACGACTTGTATAGCTGTCTCTTTTCCACAGTTGAATCACTCTCGCTTTATAACGTCATGGTAGGCCACCTGCTCCTTCAGTTGCACTTTCCTTTCCAAGGCTGGTGCCCTTTTAATACAGTCCAACAATTTCTGTCAGGCTTTTTATCTTGGTAAAATCATCAAATGAGTCCCCCGCCTAGGGTGTGACGGGAGAGATTGTCCTGTAATAGCCCTTTACGTTCCAGGGCCACGGTTACCTGAACAGACAGTCCCGCGAGCCCGACAGGCTTTAGCCCTCTAAGGGTGTCAGATTGCTGACAGTTCTTTGAGGCGCGCGTGGAACACGACGCGCCGTCGACCCGGGCATGGTCTATGATCGGACGGCGAGTCACATCACTCACCGTCCGCATGCCCGCTACTACGGTGGCCGGAAATCGCTTCGCCACGTCTGTTGCCGTGGGCGTCTCCCGCGGCTGCAGGGTTGTGAGATGGACGCAGTAGAGGACTGCGTCCATCTCACAACCCCTCAGACGTCCCGCCCCCTCAAATTTCTAACAGACTAACACAGTATTTTTCAACTTACAGGAAACACAATGGCCCCCATAATAATGATAGCGGAGCGCGGTGCCGAGTTCGTAGTAACACGTCACCAGCTCTCAAAGAAGTCTCCGGCTCAAGGCCAGCTGGGCAACAGGTTCGGACAAGACTCCCAGAATTCTGAAGATGTCAGCGGAAACTACGCCAGCCATGAAGGACCGGATCATCAAGATCATGGACATCATGTGTAAGTGTTAGTTGCTTGTTTTCCTTCGGCATTTTGGTTGTAGATTTTAAGTGAAGCAGTAAACGGGCCACTCGCGACTCTTAGGCTAGAGACTGCAGTAAACAATAGCCATTTCTGGACAGTTACCGCCACTATCGGCCAATAATGACCACGAACCAAAACTGGCTATCAGTGGATGTCATTAGTGGGAGGCGATCGACACTAGTGGCAAACGACTACCATTAGTGCTAGGCGAATGGACTGACACGTGGACTGGTAGGCGATCTTGTGACTGGACTGGCATTGGTAGGGTCAGTTTCCACCAAGCGAGCATCCTCGCGGAGCTTCGAGCTGTAGATCCGCCGCAGCGCGTCTTATAATCAAACAGTGACTAATCACTGCAAATGCATTCACTGCAAGTAAAATTGAACATGCTTACTTCAAGAACAGACTATTCGCTGCGAATAACCTGAAGTTTCCGCCAGATAAGTGATGTGGAATAAAATTCGTTGGCCCCCGTGTACCAATGTATTCCAATATTTCAAAACATTTCGAAAAAACGTTAATAAAGTGTCGTGCCACGATCAAAACAAACGTAACATGGTAAGAGGCGATCTTGACCTAATATTTTTTTTTGAAATTCGAACGATGGTATTATGAAATTCGAACGATGCATTATTAGGATCAATGACATTTATTCCAGATTTATTTGGCGGTGACTATACATACAGTGAATACTCGCGGCGAGTATTCACTGTATGCTGCTGGCTAGGCTGTGTGTGACTGCTGCAGCAATGCAGCCTGCTGTTCAGATCAGAATCATACCTTTACACTGATAAATGCGACTGTAAACAGCCCAACGGATTGATTAAAGGTGGAGCCGCGCCGGATGCAGGTGCGATGCGCAGGCATTACACACAGCAGGCAGAAGAAGGTCTAGTAACGTGTGAAACGCTTCGGACGAGTTGTTTAATTAGTAGTTAAACTTACTTGTGTTAAAATCCCATACATTTTTATAACAAATCGTTATTAAATGTATACAGTCCTACTCCCAAAAAAGTTAAACATCAGTTGAACACTTGTAAAAAAAGTGTAACTAAAAACGGCATTTGCCGTTGAAATAAGAGCCATTTTGCAGTTACACTTTTTTTAGACTAGTGTTCAACAGATGTTTCACTTTTTGAAGTAGGACTGATAGGATTTAACAAATAGTTAATTTAACTATTGATTAAACAACTCGCTTAAAGTTGCACCAAATGCACTGTACACGCACTCAAATTGCACTGCATTTGGTGTGACAATATTGCACGTGTTTCAAACGAAAAGTATTTCTGCTTGCTCACTTGAATTCGGTGTGGTTCTGTCTATTAAAATTGATACTTTATAATGGAAGTGCCAATTATAATAAAAAAGGGCTGGGCACAATTTCACAAGACAATCGACTAGCCCGATTTGGAGCGAAACAGAACTATCAATCAGTCACATTTAAATTGGGCGTTTTACGTTGCTTTGGTTGAATCTTGCATGTCTCCCCTTTGATGGAAACCAGGCTTTAATACTGTAAAGAGCGTTTCAATAAAAGGCGGGAATCAGCGGTAAACTGGTGTATTGAACAAGTGTGCAACATAACGCGCGCAAAGGACGCACATTCAAATATGGCAGTAGTGCCAACTTACGAACTATGAAAATTGCTAATCGCTACATCTTCTCCCTCCTAAGTTACAGAGTACTGCTATGATAAATCCTTAACCTATTAAAATATGAGTAAGTTACAGAACAAAACTTAAATCTATAAACCTATTTATAATGCACGCTTCGCTCGTTCATAAGCACGCAGTGCTCGAGCTGACGCGTCTGGTGGTGGTGGCGTTAGTGGGGCGACCGGGTCGGCTGGTGTTCCTTGAGCAGTTGGCTCCGGGCCCTTCTCCGGAGTACGCCACACGTCGCCTTGCTCCGCTTGTGCTATATCGTCAGTACTAACAGACGTCTCTACGTGTTCATCACCAACGACCCCAGGCACGTCCGCACACGGCTCATCTCGCGACCCTCGACTCGCTCGCGACAGTGAAAACCTATTTTTATTGCACGCGAGAAGAATCTGATCCGCATGTCTACGCCATTGAGTACCATTTCCTATGTCCACATTGTACGATACAGGGCCCGTTTTCTTACTGACCGTGCCAGGAGCCCACTTTTCCCCCCGCGTAGCATAGTCGCGAGTAAAAACTGCATCGCCTACCTCAAAATCCCTGATAGCGCCCGGCCCGTAGCGCACCTGTCGTTCCTGTGCACTGCGGACTACCGCGCCTAAATCGGGGCGCAAAGCGTCGAGGCGACTGCGAAGCCTCCGTCCCTGCAACGCATACGCTGGTGGTACCCCTGTCGTCGCGTGTGGACAGTTACGATACTTTAACAAAAATTTACTAAGAGCTGCGTTCACATCGTCCCCCTCATACTGTGCTCTTTTAATTGCCTTTTTTACCGTTTTGACTGCGTTTTCAGCCGCGCCGTTAGCCTGTGGTCTATACGGGGCTGAAGTTACATGTTTTATACAATTTTTTTCACAAAATTCTTTGAATTCTCGTGCTGAAAAAGGCGGACCATTGTCCGTTACTAGTTGTGACGGTAAACCAAAACGCGCAAATATGCCCCTAAAAGCATTTATAGTGGAGCGAGCATCCGAACCCTTCATTGGTAACACCTCTATCCACTTCGAATGTGCATCGATCACAATGAGGTACCTAATACCGCCACAATCTCCGAAGTCTGCGTGTAGGCGCTGCCACGGGTACAGCGGGAACTCCCAAGGGTGCAACTGCGCTCGCGGCGGTGCGTCGCGCACCACTCGACACGCATCACATTTCCTACATACCTCTTCTATATCATAGTCTAGGTTAGGCCAGTACACGTAACTACGAGATAAGTTCTTCATTTTGTTAACCCCTAGATGACTTTCATGAATTTCAGTCAGAATTTGTTTTTGTAAGATTTGAGGAATGACAATTCGGTATCTATATATTAAACATCCCTGGTCCACTGACAGTTCCAGTTTTCTTGCAAAATAAGGTTTCTCTTCCTCGCAGTTAGGTGCAGCTGGCCACCCAAACAAAACATAGCCCTTAATTTTATTTAAAACCACATCACGTTCTGTTTCTCGAGCCACATCTTTAAACGAAACAGGGAACGTGTCTGCAATTAAATTCAAATATTCTACCGTAATTTCTTCACGAATTTCTTTAGCTAAAGGTAACCGAGACAGTGCATCAGCCGGACCATTGTCTACTGATCTCACAAATTCGACCTTATAATCATAAGCTGCTAAACGTGCCGCCCACCGCTGCAATCGACTTGCAGCCGTTTGAGGTATACCGCCCTTTTCACCAAAAATATGTGTTAACGGCTGATGATCCGTTCTTAATATAAAGTTTCTGCCAAATAGATACTGGTGATGCTTAGTAACACCAAATAGTATCGCCAGAGCTTCCTTGTCAAGCTGACTATAGTTACGTTCTGGTGCACTAAGTGTGCGCGATACGCAGCTGATAGGGCGTTCGCTGCCGTCGTCGTAGCGGTGCGCGAGCACGGCGCCTAACCCATACGCGCTGCTGTCTACTGACAAAACGAGTGGTCGCCCCTCCTCATAATGCGCCAGTACACGAGTGCTTAAAAGAGCTTGTTTTGCCTGACTAAATGCTAACTCACACTCCGAATTCCATTTCCAAACTATCTGTTTTCTTAATAAATTATGCAGTGGATGTAACAAAGTACTTAAATTGTGTATAAACCGCCCATAGTAGTTCAACATTCCTAGAAAACTTTTAAGTTGTGTAGTATTTTCTGGTTTAGGTGCATTTGATATGGCTTCTAATTTATCAGGATCTGGTTTCAGTCCTTCTTTATTAATAATAAACCCAACATACTTGACAAAATCTTGCAAGAAACTACATTTGCTAAGTTTAACGGTGAGTCCTGCGTCCCGCAACCGCGTGAGTGCTGCCCTTAAATTGTTTAAATGATCTTCATCATTAGACCCTGTTACGCATATGTCATCTAAAAACACAACACAACTCGGAATACCTCTTAAAGTTTCTTCCATAATTTTCTGAAACTTCTCTGGTATACATGATAAACCGTATGGAGTGCGTCT
This sequence comes from Agrotis exclamationis, assembly GCA_950005045.1. Taxonomy (NCBI): domain Eukaryota; kingdom Metazoa; phylum Arthropoda; class Insecta; order Lepidoptera; family Noctuidae; genus Agrotis; species Agrotis exclamationis. Next base: position 8,984,213 of record OX465437.1, read on the forward strand.
ATATGCAAATGTACCTATGTGCGTGGTGATCGCGGTGTACAACTGCGATTCCTCAGTTAATAAACACTGTTCGTAAGCGTGTCGTAAATCAAGTTTAGAAAACTTTTTACCACCACTTAATGTGGAAAATAGCTCTTCAATACGGGGTAAGGGGTAGTAATCGCGCTTTAATTTCGGGTTAATCGTAATCTTATAATCACCACAAATTCTTATCTCCCCGTTACGTTTCACTACTGGTACAATCGGAGTACCATAATCCGAGTAATCTATACGATAAATAGAACCATCGGCCTCAAGCCGCGTGAGCTCCCTCTCGACGCGTTCGCGGAGCGCCAGTGGGACGGGACGTGCGCGAACGTACACGGGGTCATTGTCCGTGAGCACTAGCCGAATTTCGCGGTTACAGGTACCTAGTTTGTCAGTAAACACGGTTGGGAATTCCTTAATTAGTTGGTCCACGGATTGACAATCTGAAATTTTATTAAATTGCATTTGTTTTATTTGCAATGCCCGGATCCAATCTCTACCCATAATGGGGCGCGCTCCCCCTCTAATGACATGTAAACTTAATGAATGAGTTTTATTTCCTTTAAAACCAACTTCAACCTCAATATATCCTAGAGTATCAATCCGTGACCCACTGTAGCTGCGTAATACTAAATTATCCTGTTTTATTATCTTATGTAGAAATAATTGTTTATACATGGATTCACTAATTGCTGAAATACGGCTTCCTGTATCAACTTCACACCGAATTCTAAAATTATCAATTAACAGTTCTAGAAAATAAGGTTCATTACTCGTAGACTCCACCTTACTTGACAAATTGAACAAATCCTCTTCGCAATCACTCACGTAATTCTGCCTGGTGCCACTTTCACGTTCACGCACATTTTTGCACATTACTTTTAAATGCCCTTTTTTATTGCACTCATCACATGTGTAGTTTTTAAATCGACACCTATCTGCGGCATGACCCTTTCCGCAACGCCAACACGGCCTGTAGCCGCCGTCGTCCGCTGCAGCCGCTCGGGCGCCTCCGGCGCCGCGCGCGCCCTGTTGCCTGCCCGATGTTGCCGCCGCCGGCGCCCCGCGGCGCCCTCTCGTGTAGTGCAGCGCCTCCGCCGCCGTTGCAGCCGTCGCGCCGCCGCCCGCTGATTCCACTGCTGCTACCGCTGAGGTCGAGGCGCTTACCTCAGCGTGTTTTTCTGCTGCCTCCAGAGCGAGCGCCAGCTCTACCGCCGCCTTGTACTCGATCGTTTTTTCAGCGAATATTCGCGATCGCATTGCGTCGTTCGCTAAACCAGAGACAAACTGGTCTCGCAAATTCTCCTCGAGTTGTGCACCGAAATTGCACGTAGTTGCCAAATGCTTTAATGTTTGAAGGTATTCCATAAGCGGCTCGCCAACACGTTGTCGGCGCAAGCGGAATACGTGCCGCTCAGCTATCTCGGACCGTTGCGGCTCAAGATGGTCAGCCACTAACTTAACCAGTTCATTGAAAGTTTTGTCTTCTGGAAACTTTGGCGAGCACAAATCACACATTAAGGCATATGTAGGTTCTCCGACAACCGTAACCAGTAAAGATACTGTTAGTTCGTCTTTCACTGTATTTAGCAAAATGTATTGTTTTACGCGGCGAACGTACGCGGCCCATTGCATTGAACCTAAATTAAACGGCTCTAATTTACCGATAGGCATGTTGTTTATTATTTACACACTATTATAACAACTATATTGTCATTTACAAATAGTTTTTTAAACTCACGGTTCACTATATTCATCGAAATCGTCGCCAATGTAAAGAGCGTTTCAATAAAAGGCGGGAATCAGCGGTAAACTGGTGTATTGAACAAGTGTGCAACATAACGCGCGCAAAGGACGCACATTCAAATATGGCAGTAGTGCCAACTTACGAACTATGAAAATTGCTAATCGCTACAAATACCATAAATTCAGACCTAGGTACATAATATTGTATTACTCTTGCCACATATTAGGGTCAGTTCAGACCGAGACGCGAAGCGACGCGACGATGCGCGCACTCTTTTAAGAGCCATTCAAAATACGACTTTATTTTCTACACCAAAAGATACACATTTCATTGTGAGAATTTAGAATACGTTGAGATGCGCAGCGATGCGCCGCGATGCGCCGCGCGACGCCTCGCGGCGCAGCGCGACGCATCTCAAAGCAGCGGTGCTGCGCTGCGCCTCTTAAGGCCTCACGACTAGCGCGGCGCAGCGCGGCGCCGCTTGACGCCGCTCCACGATGCGAGGTGAAGACCGGGAGCTAGAGGTGACTAAGTATGCATAATTGTGAGTAACGAATTTCGCCAACCGATTTAAGTTAAGAAAAGGTCAAAGAATAACTATGTACCTAGAACTTGCCGGTCAATTTTTTGGTTTTTTTTTCGCCCTCTTCTCTTAATCGTAAACTGAATGTATTGAGTACATGATTTAAAATCATTTTAATGATTACTTCCGTAATAATTTATAGAAAAATCAGATCACAGCTTTTTGCGGGACAGATAAAGCGCATAATAATATTATGTTTATGAATTCGGTCATAGTTGCCGTCACTCGGATTTTGCATACTCAACTACCTCTAGCCCCTGGACTATGTAGCTGAGGCCGCCATTTGCAAATGGGACTGCGGGGGGACGCGGGGCGGGGCGGCACCACGTGGAAAATCTAAACACGTTCTGCTGCACCGCGCGGCGTCTGGATGCGCCTCGCGACGTTGCGATGCGTCTCGCGGCGCAGCGAGGCGAATCGCGGCGCCGCGAGGCGTAGCGCGGCGCAATGTGAAATGACAGGCCTCTTCACGCATCGTCGCGTCGCTTCGCGTCTCGGTCTGAACTGACCCTTATATGTGGCAAAAATCGGCGTCCCCTTGTTTTGCAGACCAAAGAATTTCATTTCGCAGAAAATGGTTCAAATAACATTTGGTCCATTTCCTTTTCTTCCTAAAATGATTGTTTCAACGACTTTTTACTGAGATTCTGTGAAATCTTTATTATGCGTATTGATTTGTTTTGTGTGAAACGATTAAACAACGCACAATCCAAAAAATCACGTACAAAATGGGTAGTATAGCAAATATCCGAATTCGGAAAGAATAAATACAGTAACAAAACTCACTTTTTCCCTCTTCAGTTGGCACCACGGAGGCAACATCGGTTACCCCGGCTACCAAGGCCCCACTCCGAAGCAACCAGAGAACGAAACCAACAAGAACTACCGCTGGGAACATAGATGGAAGCCTTGGGACAAGACCTGGCAACCAGAGTGGCAGAGCAAGAACCAAGACTGGCACAAAAACTGGCAACAGAATGACAAGCAGCATTCGCGGTAGTTTTAATTTAAAAATAAAATATTAAGTTAAGAAAATAAGAAGTTTATTTGCTAAGTTAATTAATTATTACTAAGTTTATTTCTTTTTGCCGTTTCGTTTGCCTTTTTTCGGTATTTCTGGTTCGGGTTCGGATCTGTAGGAGAGTGAAAAGATTAGAAAATGGCCCATCCGGCCTAACGAAGTGCTTAGCACTAAGGCCGCTATTCCACTAGCGTTTTACGAGCCTTAGCGTCTCGCCAACGTCTGCGCAGCGTTGGCACTGCGCAGACACGATGTTGGCCTCGCCTCGACGCGTGGCAAGCGTTAACGTCCGCTGAACGGGATGTTAGCGTCGCGCACATGATACTATTTGAGTACTCGTGCGTACCAACACGGACAGAGCAGGACGGCATCATTGTGCCTGTTGCCAAACGCGACGTTAACGTTGCGTTGGCGCGACATTAGCGTTGCAAGGTCGCAAGGCGAATGCTTGACGTCGTTGGAGAGACGCCAACGGTCGTAAAACGCTAGTGGGATGCGGCCTTTTTTATCGTGGTAAAATCATCAAATGAGTCCTCCCATCCAGGGCAGATCGAGAGGGACTGTCAGACATGTACTGACTAAAATCCACGATGTCCTTCAATAGCCCTTTACGTTTCAGGGTCACGGTAATTCGGTAAGTCCCGCGACCAGTGGGAACCAGCATTGTTAATTTTCCGTCTAAATCCGCCTCAATACGCTCTGTTGAATTCTCTCGCCGCTATGGGCGGAGTCTCGAGGCGTGCTTTAAATATTTCTATACATAATGATCTTACTGCTAGTCGCCCCGTGCTGAGCCATCGCTTACAGCGGCAAGGTCGTGAACGGACTGTTGCGGAATGCAAAAAGTGGTTCACAAAATTTACCCCTTGACAAATCAAATCATTACACAGTTACAAATAACTTACTCTTCGCTAGCATCAGGTGTCTCGGGAATGGTGACATTAGCTTTAGAATCACGCCTAGTTTCCGACAGCTCGTTTGAATCATTCAATACTGATTGTACCTGAAATTAAAAACGTTTTTTTATAAACTTTTGACAGAGTTGATTCTGATTCGTGAAGTAATAGATCTACACGAATACTTTAGCAAAAATACCTAACTTACACTACAGCTATGATCGACATTCGATTAGGACTTATCGACTAACGCTGGTAAAAAATTCGCGAGAATTACTCATATGCTTTTATACTGTACTGCATTTTTTGCCATGTTCTATTTTTACGAATACGAAACCGATTGTCAAGTATTGGCGATTTCTTTAACTTTATGATGGGGATAAAATAAAATAAAGTCCGAAATGAGAGCTTCTAAGCCAAATAAGGCCTAAGGGAGAGGCCTATGTTAAGCAGTGGATGTCTTCAGGCTGATGATTATGAGCCGTCTCAATGAGGGCTATCGCTTGTGAATTGGCCGCTAGAGGCGCTAGTGTAGCGTGAGGTCCCGAAATGTTTGTTTATTGGCGGGCTGCACGGTTTTATTTCTTTTTAGTTTACTTTCTGAGGTATTGAGAAATATTTAATGAAATATTATTCTTTGGAAGCGCGGGTTATGCTAAATTTTTCTAATTGCTAATTGGCTGTGAACGAAAGACATGGAAATTACGTTCTGCCGGGAACACAAGACAGAATGCAGATCGAAATATAGGAAGGATTGCACAATACCTTAATTCTCCGGAGACCTCCTCGCGGCTGAGGGGCGGCTGTCGACTGCAGGCAACTGGAGCGCTCTGACGTGAGGTGCGCGTTGTGAGTAACCGATTGGCCACGAGTGTCAACTGCGGCCGCTTTTTATGCGGTCTCTCTCGTACTAAAGCGAGAAGATATGCGCGGGAAGAGGAACGGGATAGGACCTTCCACAGCCAATCAGATTAGTCGTTCAATGACATGAAGTTATAGATAAAAGACCTAACCGTTCTTTCTGCGCAGCGTAACCATTCCCCCCGGGCTTGAAGGGATGCCTTCAAGAGTTGAAGGCGAAATTCGTGAAATTAAACTACAATTTAAACTATTATCTATACGTAAATATCAATGAAATCAAATAATTAATTACTAATGCTAACCTAACCTTGGATGACGAGAGCCGAATTTATTGGTTAGGCAATGGGCAAAGACGAACGACGGGACGCAAGTAGGATCCAGTCAATGTCTTAACTCGGGCGATGCGAGTGACTCCTGTGGAGTCAGGAAAAACTTCTTCCACGACACCCAAAGGCCAGTGAAGTGGGGGCGAATTATCTACTATGAGAATCACAACCGTACCGACAGTGACTGGATCGATCGGCGTGTTCCATTTACGACGCGATTGTAAAGTGTGAAGATATCCGCTTCTCC